>CM056055.1:118130848-118730848 GCA_029574335.1 Rana kukunoris | reverse complement strand
GGAACTCTGAATGGGGAACTTTCATTTCATCAAGTAACTGTCCATGAACTTCCTCTCCATGCTATAGCTATTTACATGTGCTGTGGAAGAGGGTTGTTCTCATTTATCTGTATTTGGTATGCAGTACATTAGTATTAGCAGGGCTTTTTTTCTGGGGGAACTTGGTGGAACTCAGTTCCACCACCTTTGGCTCAGACCCTTTGGTGCCCGCTCACCACAATCACTTGTGAACACAGAAGTCTGGTTTCTGTGTTAACAAGTGACTGCTTTATAACCCCTGAACTCTGCACACTGTATGTAATGCAATTCTGGTATTTAATGCCCCTTTAAGACCCTTCTACTGTTTGTGAAATCTGAACGGGTCGTGGTTGAGTTCCTGCACCTATTTTCTGAGAAAAAAAGCTCTGAGTATTAGTATTACAATAAGTTTAGCAACCGCATCTGCTTTTGAAGGTTAACTGAATTTAAAATCTCTTATTCGATTCATGAAAAAGTCAGGCAGCATGGGGCAACATTTCCATCTTTTCTGCCTAGTTTTATGGCCGGACCAGGCAAATGCAAACAGCAGGAAATGGTCTGCAGAAGGCTGCAAATTGGATAGATAGCTGTAGCATCTTTTTTTTCTGCAACTGAGGTCGGGTAATCAACTTATAACTTTAATCAGAAGGATGGTGGGTGGGATTGGGGGTTTTATCAGGGGCGTACCTAGAGCATTTGGCACCCGGGGCGGATCCAATATCTGGCACCCCCCTCCCCACGTTAAAATGTAAAAACACCCCACTGTGCCCCCTGCATACCTCTGCATCCTTCAATATCTCTTTGTTACTACTGTGTACCCCTCTCCTCAACTGCATCTCTGGACCCCTTTACATTACACAGCCGCCTGCACCTTTTTACATTACACTGCACCCTGCACCTCTTGACCCCTTTACATCACATAGCCCCCCTGCACCCCTGGACCCTTTTACACTACACAGCCCTCTGCATCACTAGACCCTTTTAAATTACACAGCCCTCTGCACCCTTTTACATTACACAGCACCCTGGACCCCTTTACATTACACAGCACCCTGCACCTCTGGACCACTTTACATCACATAGCCCCCTGCACATTACACACAGCACCCTGCATCACTGGACCCCTTTACATTACACAGCCCCCTGCACCTCTGGACCCCTTTACATTACACTACACTACACAGCACCCTGCATCACTGGACCCTTTTACATTACACAGCCCTCTGCACCCCTTTACATTACACAGCACCCTGCATCACTAGACCCCTTTACATTACACAGCCCCCTGCACCTCTGGACCCCTTTACATTACACTACACAGCACCCTGCACACTTTTACATTACACAGCCCTCTGCACCCCTTTACATTACACAGCACCTTGCACCTCTGCATCCCTTCACATTACACAGACCCTGCACCTCTGGACCCCTTTACATTACACAGACCCCTGCACCTCTGGACCCCTTTACATTACACAGCCCCCTGCACCTCTGGACCCCTTTACATTACACAGCACCCTGCCCCTCTGGACCCCTTTACATTACACAGCCCCCTGCATCACTGCACCCCTTTACATTATACAGTCCACACGGCTCTGGACCCCCTGCATGTTACACACACCCCCTTCAGTGCAGACACCCCCCTTAGTGAAACCCCCCCTCAGTGCAAGCCCCCTCAGTGCAACCCCCCACCTCAGTGCAAACCCCCCCGAGTGCAAACACCCCCCTCAGTGAACCTTTTACATTACACAGCCCTCTGCACCCCTTTACATTACACAGCACCCTGTCAGGGCCGTCTTAATAGCATCATGGGCCCCTGGTCAAAGTAATGCTCTGGGGCCCCTACAATGGAGACAGTGCATGTAAACAGAAATCAAGTAGGTAGAAGGTAGGGGATATCTAGGGGTGTAGAGGGGTCAGAGTGCTGGGGGATAACTGGGATGTAGAGGGGCAGCCTGGGCTGCCCCAATTTCAGGGCAGCCCGGGCTCAAGGAACAGCTGCTTTGGGGAAAGGGCAGGGGCCCCCCATGCAGCTGGGGCCCCCGGGCAGTGCCCAGGTGTGCCCTCTCATTAAGACAGCCCTGCACCCTGCACCTCTGGACCCCTTTACATTACACAGCACCCTGCATCACTAGACACCTTTACATTACACAGCCCCCTGGACCACTGGACCCCTTTACATCACATAGCCCCCTGCACATTACACTACACAGCACCCTGCATCACTGGACCCTTTTACATTACACAGCACCCTGCACCACTGGACCCCTTTACATCACATAGCCCCCTGCACCTTCAGACCCTTTTACCTCTGGACCCTTTTACACTACACAGCCCTCTGCATCACTAGACCCCTTTACATTACGCAGCCCCCTGCACCTCTGGACCCCTTTACATTACAGAGCACACTGCACCTCTGGACCCGTTTACATTACACAGCCCTCTGCACCCCTTTACATTACACAGCACCCTGCACCTCTGGACCCCTTTACATAGCACCCTGCACCCCTTTACATTACACAGCACCCTGCATCACTAGACTCCTTTACATTACACAGCCTCCTGCACCACTGGACCCATTTACATCACATATCCCATATCACATATCTTTAACTGATTCCTTTTAAAAATGATTAAAAATAGATATAAATCAATCATATAATATGCCTCTAGTTTCACGTTCGTTTTTAAACTGGTTTTGTGTTTATGTGAAGTAGAGAGAGAGAGACAGAACAAAAACAAACAAATCCAGGGCAGTGTTTTGTTTTTAAAATGAATCTGATTGGTTTTAGACACACAGCTTGGACCACAGTGAAAAGCTGCCATGAGATTTTTCATAAGGAGCCAGACAAGCAGGAAGTGTGGAGATCAGAGCAGAATTACAGTAACTTCAAAGCAAAAATGAACAATGAGAACATGAAAACAGCACTGCATTAAGGTAAAGGAAACTATTTAGCTAAAAAAAAAAATTCCTTTAGCGATCCTTTAAGTAATCTGGTTGGAACATATTTAAACTAACGATAGATATCAAAAGACAATAAGTAGAAACAAAAATTGTGACATATTTTTAAAACCTTTGCTTAAAAGCATACACATCAGATAAAAAAAAAAAAACAGCCGTTAACAAGGCTTTGGGACATAAACATTTCTTCTAAATGCTGAAGTACAACAACCAATATACACCCAAAAGCCGATAGGCCAGTATGGCTTTTATCTCGAAGCATTGCCTACCTACAGTAAATAGAAGTAAGCTTTTATGCAAATTGTATTTCATTGCTTCCGAAGGTATTAGAACAAATGTAATCCTAATTAAAGCGGAGTTCCACGCAAAATGGAACTTCTGCTTTTCTGAACCCTCCCCCCCTCCGGTGTCACATTTGGCACCTTTCAGGGGGGAGGGGGTGAATATACCTGTGTAATACAGGTATTTGCACCCACTTCCGGGAATAACTCCCACGAGAGTCACTCCACTCCCCACCCCGCTGCCTTTTGGGGAACACACTGGTCCTAGAAGACAGCGAGGACCACTGGGAAAGCGCCACGCTACTCGCGCATGCGCAGTGGGGAATCGGGCAGTAAGGCTACACGGCTTCACTTCCTGATTTCCTCACCGAGGATGACCGCGGAGGCAGCAGAGAGATGAGTGGTTGCTCGTCTTCTGCTGCCGACATCGCGGACATGCTGGACAGGTAAGTGTCCATTTATTAAAAGTCAGCAGCTGCAGTAAATATTTTTTTTATTGCGGGACCTCTGCTTTAAATATCTCTTTTTAGTTGCTTTGCATTACATAGAAGTCACAAATATTAATGAACATTAAAGGGGTTGTAAAGGTTTGTTTTTTATTTTCTAAATAGGTTTCTTTAAGCTAGTGCATTGTTGGTTCACTTACCTTTTCCTTCGATTTCCCTTCTAAATGTTTTTTTTTTCTTTGTTTTCTTTGTCTGAATTTCTCACTTCCTGTTCCTCCTCAGTAAGCTGTTCTGGCTGACTAACCCCCAGGAGGTGATGGGGGCAAGCTTACAGGAAGTGAGAAATTAAAAAAAAAACATTTAGAAAGGGAAAGGTAAGTAAACCAACAATGCACTAGCTTAAAGGAACCTTTTTAGAAAATAAAAGACAAACCTTTACAACCCCTATAAAGTAATTGTAAAGGTTAACTTAAAAAAAATAAAAAAATAAAAAACATATTATACTTACCCGCTCTGTGCAATGGTTTTTTAAAAAGGTGTCCCAAACCTCCTCTTCTGGGTTCCCCTGCTGGTGCTCTCCACTCCTCCTCCTCTTCCCCGGTCCAATAGTATACTGCTTGCTATGGGGGCAGGCGTGCAGCTTGACCCTGAGCCTGAGCGTCTATTCACACACAAAGCATGGCTTGGCCCTGTCCCCTGTACTATACTCACAGGATTTAAATGACAGCAGAAGGAGCCAATTGCTCCTTGCCAGGCCTGTGAGCAAGGGGAGAGGTGAGAAGCACTGCTGCAGACAGGACAGCACTGGGTTGACAATGGACACAGTTAATTGTTTACCCACTTCAATACTGAGCACTTTCATCCCATCTCTGCCCAGGACAATTTTCAACTTTCAGTGCTGTCACACTTTTAATGACAATTGGGTAGTCATGCAACACTGTATCCAAATGACATTTTTAACCTTTTTTTTTCTAGACAAATATAGTCTTCTTTTGCTGTTATTTAATCACCACTGGGTTTTATATGTTTTGATAAAGAAACAAAAAAAAAAAAACAGACAATTAAAAAAACATTTTTTTTATTTGTTTCTGTTAACCACTTCAATACCCAGCCATAGAAAATTGACGGCCTGGGATGGGATTTACCATCCTAAGTGGCCGTCAATTGACGGCCTGGGCATTGCAGGCGAATATCTGGATGATGCCTGCAGCCAGAGGCATCATCCAGATATCCTCTTCTTCAGCCGACGATTCTGCACAATGTAAGAACGATCATAGCGGCGGTTCCCGGTGCCGCTTGATCGTTCTTACAGGCCGCGGGAGGGGACATCCCCCCCCTCCCGCCGCCATCCGGTGCTTCTCCGGGCTCACCTGTGCCTTCGGGGGCCCGGAGAACGAATCGTCGGCGGCGGCAGGAAGCATAGAGATGACTGGTGACCAGATGGTCACCAGTCATCTCTATGACCGTCGGAGGACCCGGGCGCGATCTGATGACGTCACGCCCGGGTCCCCGTAAGTAAACAAAGCCGCAATTGCGGCTGTAAGCCCCCATTCATGAGATCGGTGAATTTTTTTTCACCGATCTCATGGTTTCCAGCCTGGAGGAGAGATGTGAGGTCTTATTGACCCCACATCTCTCCATAAAGAGGACCTGTCACACACATTTCCTATTACAAGGGATGTTTACATTCCTTGTAATAGGAATAAAAGTGGAAAAAAAAAAGGAAAAAAAGTGTAAAAATAAATAAAAAATAAGTCAAAAAAATAAATAAAAGATAAAAAAAAAATTAAAACGCCCCTGTCCCCGATAGCTCGCGTGCAGAAGCGAACGCACACGCAAGTCCCGCCGACATATGTAAACGCTGTTTAAATCACATAAGTGAGGTATCGCGGTGTGCGTTAGAGTGCCAGCAACAAATCTAGCACTAGATCTCCTCTGTAAATCTAAACTGTAACCTGTAAAAAATAAATAAAGCGTTGCCTATGGAGATTTTTAAGTACCGAAGTTTGGCGCCATTCCATGAGTGTGCGCATAATTAAAGCGTGACATGTTGGGTATCTATTTACTCGTTGTAACATAATCTTTCACATAATACAAAAAAATTGGGCTAACTTTACTGTTTTGTTATTTTTTTAATTCATAAAACAATTTTTTTTACAAAAAAAAGGCGTTTGAAAAATAATTGCGTAAATACCGTGCAAGATAAAACTTTGGAATGACCGCCATTTTATTCCCTAGGGTGTCTGCTAAAAAAAACATATATAATGTTTGAGGGTACTGTGTAATTTTCTAGCAAAAGAATGATGATTATTACATGTAGGAGAGAAGTGTCAGAATAGGCCCGGTATGGAGGTGGTATAAAAGCCTGGTATTGAAGCGGTTAAAGAATTATGGCTGCACTGATTGGGCTGCACTAATGGGCAGTTGGGCACTGATGGGGCTACACTGATGGGCAATGATAGACACTGATAAGCTGCTCGATGGGCACTGATAAGGAGGCAATTATAGGTAGCACTAAAAACTATTAATAATTAATACCTTTATAATACAGTAGCAAGCTGCTTGCTATGGGGGAACTCATGCAGGCTCAATCCTAAACTGTGCTCTGTGTGTCCAAACACACACAGCATGGCTCGACCCCTTCTCCGGCTCACTCCTCACAGACTGTGATTGACAGTAGAAGGAGCCAATGGCTCCCACTGTTACCTCCATGGCCAGAGAGGAGAGAGAGAAAGTAGAGAGTCGATGTTCTTGGGCACAGCGCTGGATTGAGATTGGGCTCAGGTAAGTATTTAGCAGCTAAACACCCTAGTGCAGAGAATACATTAAGGTAAAAAAAATACCTTTACAACCACTTTAAGACCGCCTAGCGTACAGTGCCTTGAAAATGTATTCATACCCCTTAAAATTTTCCACATTTTGTCACGTTAAAACCAAAAACGTAAATGTATTTTATTGGGATTTTATGTGATAGATCAACAGAAAAAGTGGAGCATAACTGTGAAGTGGAATGAAAATTGGGTTTCAATTTTTTTTACACATAAATATCTTAAAAGTGTGGTGTGCATTTATATTTACCCCCCCCCCCCTTTACCCCCTAACTAAAATCCAGTCCAATTGCCTTCAGAAGTCACCTAATTAGTAAATAGAGTCCACCCGTATGTAATTTAATCTCAGTATAAAATACAGCAGTTCTGTGAAGCCCTCAGAGGTTTGTTGGAGAAACTTTGTGAACAAACATCATGAAGGCCAAAAGACATACCAGACAGGTCAGGGATAAAGTTGTGGAGAAGTTTAACCACAACCCGCCCAAGGACGTCATATGACGTCCTGGACTTTCAATGGGGATATCTGGAAGATGCCTGCAGCTACAGGCATCATTCAGATATCCATCTCTTCAGCCGGAAATTCTGTGCACCATAAGAACGATCATAGCGGCGCCATCCGGTGCTTCTCCGGGCTCTCCCTTGCCATAGGAGACCCGGAGAAACGATCCGCCGGCATCGGATGGAAAGCATAGAGATGACATAGAGACCAGTCATCTCTATGATCGTCGGAGGCCCAGGCACCATGTTATGACATCACGCCCGGGTACCGAAATGTAAACACAGCTGCAAACATGGCTGAAAGCATTAGATCTGTGAATTTTTTTCACGATCTAATGCTTTCCAGCCTGGAGGAGAGATGTGTAATATCCACAGACATCTCCTCACTGTAATATCCACAGACATCTCCCCCACTGTAATATACACAGACATCTCCCCACTGTAATATCCACAGACATCTCCCCCACTGTAATATCTACAGACATCTCCCACTGTAATCCACAGACATCTCCCCACTGTAATCCACAGACATCTCCCCACTGTAATCCACAGACATCTCCCCACTGTATAGGAAGATTAGTGCTTGCTTAGTCTTACCAGAGAAGATGGCTGAACACGAGCAGTTGAGGCCGGGTGATGACGTCAGCGCGCCGCTCTAGGTTCACCTAGGCCGACGCCGGGTGGACCAAGATGGCCGCCACTCCAGGAGCTAGAACCGAAGCCGCGGCCATTCCTATGGCCGAGGCAGTAGCAGAGCTCTGCGGATCACGTGGTGTGTTGATTCGCATATGGTGACCCGTTCAGATCACGGATCATTTACGATCTGTTCCATCACTAGTACCGATCAAAAGAACTTTGATCGTTCAAAAAAATTAACGATTAATCAAAGAATTTATTTTTAATTTCCACAGCCCTAGAAAAAAGGGATACCATTTTCATCAGTTTTTCATCTGAAACCGACCTGAACGGAAGTGGATGAAAAACTGATGTTAACAGATGACATCCGTTTACATCTGTTTGCCCATGTAGTGTCAGATGAAATACAGACACCAATGCATTCCTATGGGCAAACGAATGTAAATGGACGTCATACGTTTACATACGTTTTTCGTCTGCTTCTGGTAACCACTTACAGACTGCCTATGCATTCAAAAAAATGGTGCCACCTTGGCTGGGAAGCCAGGATAGTTTTTTCTTTGTGTTTTTTTTTTTATTTCAGGCTTCCCAGCCTAGAGGTGAGATGTGGGGTCTTATTGACCCCATATCTCACTGTAAATAGGTCCTGTCATGCTTATTCCTATTATAAGGGATGTTTACATTTCTTGTTATAGGAATAAAAGTGGTCAAATTTCATTTGACTTTTTTAAAGTGTCAAAGTAAAAAGTTTAAAGTAAAATTAACAATAAAGAGTGCCCCTGTCCCCGGTAGCTCACACGCAGAAGTGAACGCATACATAAACCCTACATATGAAAACGGTTACACATGTGAGGTATCGTCGCAAACGTTAGAGCGAGACCAACAATTCTAGCCCTTGACCACTCCATGTAACCAGTAAAAAATTTAAAGTGTCGCCCATGAGGATTTTTAAGTACCCAAGCTTGGCGCCATTCTACGAGCATGTGCAATTTTGAAGGGTGACATGTTAGGTATCTATTTACTCAGCGAATCATCATCTTTCACATTATGCAAAACAATTGGGCTAACTTTAATGTTTTGTTATTTTTTTTAATTCATGAAAAGGCATTTTAAAAATTACTGTGCAAATACTGTGCGAGATAAAAAGTTGCAATGATCGCCATTTTATTCCCTAGGGTGTCTGCTAAAAAAAACATATATAATGTTTTGGGGTTCTGAGTAATTTTCTAGCAAAATAATTATGATTTTTGCATGTAGGAGAGGATTGCCAGAATAGGCTCGGTATGGAAGTGGTTGAAGTGATTTTATATATATACAGTGCAGAAAATAAGTATTTGAACACCCTGTTATTTTGCAAGTTCTCCCACTTGGAAATCATGGAGGGGTCTGAAATTGTTATCGTAGGTGCATGTCCACTGTGAGAGACATAATCAAAAAAAAATTCCAGAAATCACAATGTATGATTTTTTTAACTATTTATTTGTATGATACAGCTGCAAAGAAGTATTTGAACACCTGTCTATCAGCTAGAATTCTGACCCTCAAAGACCTGTTAGTCTGCCTTTAACCACTTAAGACTCGGACCAATACGCTGGTAAATGACCCAAGGTGTTTTTGCGATTCGGCACTGCGTCGCTTTAACAGACAATTGCGCGGTCGTGCGACGTGGCTCCCAAACAAAATTTGCGTCCTTTTCTTCCCACAAATAGAGCTTTCTTTTGGTGGTATTTGATCACCTCTGCGATTTTTATTTTTTGCGCTATATACAAAAATAGAGCGAAATTTTTGAAAAAAAAACACTATTTTTTACTTTTTGTTAAAAAAAAAATCAAATAAACTAAATTTTAGTCAAACATTTAGGCCAAAATTTATTTAGCCACATGTCTTTAGTAAAAAAAAAAAATCGCAATAAAAAAAAATAGCTACCTAGCGGGAACAGCGGCACTAATACAGCGATCAGAAAAATGATCGCTTAGTGACGCTGGCAATAGGGAGTGAAAGGGTTAACTAGGGCGGTGATCAGGGGGTTAAAACTTTATTAGGGGGGGTGGGGGGGCTATCCTGAACCTAACACTAACTGTTTTTTACACTGCATGTCACACTGACACTAAATGCAGTGATTAAATCACTGCATTCAGTGACACTGTGACAGGGGGGTGGGGGGGGGGGGGCGATCACAAGGGGTTAATATGCCTATGTGAGTGTGTGTCAGTGTTGTGTTGGTGCACACTTACTTGTGATGTCTTCTCTCATCAGCAGCGCTGGGAAACAGCGCTGCGATGAGAGAATACATCATTTCCTCCTTCCTGTGTAAACACAGGAGGAGGAAGTGACAGGCTGGGAGCGCGCTCCCATTGGCTGGGAGCGATCGCGGGGGGGGCGGATATCACGGACATCCGCCTGCAGATCCCGGATCGCTCCCAGAGGTAGGGGGACCCCCGCACGCCGCGGAGGGGGTCCCGATGGGACCCCCGAACCGCACTCAGGCGGGGACGTAAATTTACGCCCTTGTGCCTGTACGTGCCATTCTGTGGCCGTATATGTGCGTGCGGGGGTCCTTAAGTGGTTAAAATGTCCACCTCCACTCCATTTATTATCCTAAATTAGATGCACCTGTTTGAGGTCATTAGCTGCATAAAGACACCTGTCCACCCCATACAATCAGTAAGAATCCAACTACTAACATGGCCAAGACCAAAGAGCTGTCCAAAGACACTAGAGACAAAATTGTACACCTCCACAAGGCTGGAAAGGGCTACGGGGAAATTGCCAAGCAGCTTGGTGAAAAAAGGTCCACTGTTGGAGCAATCATTAGAAAATGGAAGAAGATAAACATGACTGTCAATCTCCCTCGGACTGGGGCTCCATGCAAAATCTCACCTCGTGGGGTCTCAATGATCCTAAGAAAGGTGAGAAATCAGCCCAGGACTACACGGGAGGAGCTGGTCAATGACCTGAAAAGAGCTGGGATCACCGTTTCCAAGGTTACTGTTGGTAATACACTAAGGCCGCGTACACACGAGGGGATATGTCCGCTGAAAACGGTCCGATGGACCGTTTCAGCAGACATCTCCGCTCGTGTGTATGGGCTAGCGGACAGATTTCTCCAACCGACAGATTTCAAAGCATGCTTTGAAATCTATCCGGTGGAATCTGTCCGCCCGACATGTCTGCTGGTTAGTACACTTACCAGCAGACATGTCGGCTCCCACCGCCGCCGCGCCGCTGCCGAATGGATTCGGCGCATGCGCGGAAGTGTTTTACTTCCTGGTGCGGTGACGTGGCGGTGACGTGGCGGCGTCAACGTCACCGCCGCGTCACCACTACGTCACCGCGCCGTCCGGCGGCGGGGAATTTGATCCGATGGTGTGTACACGCCATCGGATCAAACTCCCGATCGGACATATCCGATGGAAATGGTCCGCGGACCGTTTTCATCGGATATATCCGATCGTGTGTACGCCGCCTTAGACGTCATGGTTTGAAATCATGCATGGCACGGAAGGTTCCCCTGCTTAAACCAGCACATGTCAAGGCCCGTCTTAAGTTTGCCAATGACCATTTGGATGATCCAGAGGAGTCATGGGAGAAAGTCATGTGGTCAGATGTGACCAAAATAGTACTTTTTGGTCATAATTCTACTAACCGTGTTTGGAGGAAGAAGAATGATGAGTACCATCCCAAGAACACCATCCCTACTGTGAAGCATGGGGGTGGTAGCATCATGCTTTGGGGGTGTATTTCTGCACATGGGACAGGGCGACTGCACTGTATTAAGGAGAGGATGACCGGGGCCATGTATTGCGAGATTTTGGGCAACAACCTCCTTCCCTCAGTTAGAGCTTTGAAGATAGGTCGAGGCTGGGTCTTCCAACATGACAATGACCCGAAGCACACAGCCAGGATAACCAAGGAGTGGCTCTGTAAGAAGCATATCAAGGTTCTGGCGTGGCCTAGCCAGTCTCCAGACCTAAACCCAATGGAGAATCTTTGGAGGGAGCTCAAACTCTGTGTTTCTCAGCGACAGCCCAGAAACCTGACTGATCTAGAGAAGATCTGTGTGGAGGAGTGGGCCAAAATCCCTCCTCCAGTGTGTGCAAACCTGGTGAGAAACTACAAGAAACGTTTGACCTCTGTAATTGCAAACAAAGGCTACTGTACCAAATATTAACATTGATTTTCTCAGGTGTTCAAATACTTATTTGCAGCTGTATCATACAAATAAATAGTTAAAAAAATCATACATTGTGATTTCTGGATTTTTTATTTTGATTATGTCTCTCACAGTGGACATGCACCTACAATGACAATTTCAGACCCCTCCATGATTTCCAAGTGGGAGAACTTGCAAAATAGCAGGGTGTTCAAATACTTATTTTCTGCACTGTATATATATATTTTTTTTTAATATAACAAACATGTCATACTTACCTCCACTGTGCAGTTAGTTTTGCACAGAGTGGCCTCGATCCTCCTGTTCTGAGGTCCCTCGGTGGCTGTCTCGGCTCCTCCCCGCTAAAGCTAACCCCCTCAGGAAAGGTCTTTCCCAAGGGGATTAGCTTGCGAGCACGCTCCCGTTTCATACACCTAGCGACTATTGATGGCACAGTGGCGACAATGCCATGGCACAGTGGTGACAATTGAGTGCACTGTGGCTGCGTTTGGCATGGCAGTGGCGACAATTGATGGGTACAGTGGCGACAATTGATGGCATGGCACAGTGGCGACAATTGATGGCACAGTGGCTGCGTTTGATGGTATGGCACAGTGGTGTCAATTGATGGGCACAGTGGCTGCGTTTGGCATGGCACAGTGGCTGCGTTTGATGGCATGGCACAGTGGCAACACCTTTATGGCACAGTGGCTGCGTTTGATGGGCACAGTGGCTGCGTTTGTTGGGCACAGTGGCGGCAATTGATGGGCACAGTGGCGACAATTGATGGCATGGCACAGCGCCGACAATTGATGTGCACAGTGGTCACAATTGATGGCACAGTGGCTGCGTTTGATGGCATGGCACAGTGGCGACAATTGATGGCACAGTGGCTGCGTTTGATGGTATGGCACAGTGGTGTCAATTGATGGGCACAGTGGCTGCGTTTGGCATGGCACAGTGGCTGCGTTTGATGGCATGGCACAGTGGCAACACCTTTATGGCACAGTGGCTGCGTTTGATGGGCACAGTGGCTGCGTTTGTTGGGCACAGTGGCGGCAATTGATGGGCACAGTGGCGACAATTGATGGCATGGCACAGTGCCGACAATTGATGTGCACAGTGGTCACAATTGATGGCACAGTGGCTGCGTTTGATGGCATGGCACAGTGGCGACAATTGATGGGCACAGTGGCTGCATTTGGCATGGCACAGTGGCAACACCTTTATGGCACAGTGGCTGCGTTTGTTGGGCACAGTGGCGGTAATTGATGGGCACAGTGAGGCTGCAATTGATTTTTATTTTTTTTCATGTCTTTGAGCCCCCCCTTACATTTTGAGCACCAGCCACCACTGCCCTTTAACATGGAGGAGCTCTTAGTATCGCAGCAATTGTTCTCACTGAAGGGGTTGGGACATGAAAATGATTTGAGGGGTCGTCGGTTCTTCCTGAGAAGGGGGGCTGGCTCCTGAGGAGACCTGGGTGAGAGTCTGCTACAGGAGAAAGCCCAGAGCTCCACTTCATAGTCCTAACACCTCCATTATACTTCCAGTGTTACATCCCAACACTGACATCAGTATGTAGTAACACAAAAAGACGTGTCTGGAGTGCTCCCTGTGAGGAATGCTTTCCAGTCAGTCACATATAAACTCTCTCTGATATTACAATGTGACCTGACACTACAGAGGAAAGTGCTGCTTTCCGGGTGCCCCGCCCCCTTTGAATGGTTCCCCTGGTCCGCTGTGTGCGGCGCTCAGCGGCCAGTGTTGTCCCCCTATTACGGGGCTGTGTGGTAGTGATGGGAAGTTCGACTCTTTTAAATGAATCGGTTCATTTCGAGTCACTCACTGAAATGAACCGATTCAATGAATCGATTCTTCGGTTCTTCAGTTCACTTGCTGAGTCTACTGACAAGCAAGTGAACCAAAGCTCTCACTCAACCTTCTTAAGTGATTAGAATCAGAAGAACGATTCTTCACAGAAGGTTTGCAGGTCCTGGGGACATTTACATGTATTTAGTTCCTTGCTCAGAGCACAATCCTATTGTGTCAGACCACAATTTGTCAGATTAGCCAGTGTCATCAATTTTGGTGATGCACAAAAAGCTGTGTAAATAAAAAGCAGGTTTTTGTGGATGTGAATCTCATTCTGATGGGCCAACTTCAGTTAACATTGCTAGCCATCATATTTTTCTGTAGTCTTCACATCGCATGCACAGGGAAAAACTATCTGATTTTACTAGCGCGGGCGGGCAAAGTACCCACGGTAGTAAAATCCAATCGTTAGGCTCCTTTCATGCTTGTGTGACTTGAAAGTCGTGCAATTTTTTGCCACGATTTTTACCGTGACTTTGATGCGACTTGAAGCAATACCTATGTAGTAATCTTGAGGTTTCTGCCTCAAGTCGCATCAAAATCCGACCAAAGTAGTGCAGCGACTACTTTAAAGTTGCTGCTACTTGAAGACACACAGATATGGATGGTACTCTTTGGAAATCATGGCGTACCACTTGTCTTGCGACTTTGTAGTCCCAAGTCGCAGAACAAGTCGCACAAGTATGAAAGGTGCCTCATTATGCACTGTAAAGACTACAGAAAGAATGACTACAGAAAGGCATAGAAATCACATGACCAGAATGCAGAAAAATATTACTATACTGTAAAGCAGGATAAAATTTATTTTTATGTTATAAAAATGAGACAGCTCTATCATTCAGTTCAACAGCTACTAAATTAGACACATGTCCCAGAAGGGATGTTTGTCCTATTTAACATACATATCTCTATTAGGATACGCTAACTAAATACTAAAGGGTTAAATAATTAATATGAATGAGTATATTTTCTTATTCTGACTCTTTGTCCTCTCTGTCTTTAAAGCAGTCAGTCTGTACAGTGTATTTCTGCTCCCTGATCATTGATTCAGTGTATTGTTCTTCTGGTGGTGACTCGGGGTTATTACAGTGTACTGGATTCCAACAGCTCATACGATTCTTCAACTCAGTAACTCCTATAGTTCTTTAACTCAATAACTCGTTTGATTCTTTTCCTCAGTGTACTGTGTACTGATGATGACTCATGTATGCAGTTCCTGAGTGTCTCTGTGCCTTGAGCACTCTGATTGGTTGTAGGGAGGGGCCGAGCTCTCTCACTCTAGGATCATATTACCAGCCTGCTCTCCTATGCTTTGTATTGAGTGCACAGAGAACCATTCCAAACGGTTCACTCACTCACATGAATCGATTCACTCAGTTCACTGAAAAGAACCGATTCAAAAGAACGATTCGTTCATGAACTGGACATCACTACTGTGTGGCTCCCTCCTCCACCCCCCTCTGTATGGAGCGAGGGCTCAGCAATAAGACATGCGGGGAGCGGCAGCAGGACAGTCCGGGGCCTGGCCGGGGGGAGGAGGCCGAACCGGATCCTGCGGTGCTGCAGATAGCGCGGGCTCATGAGGAGGCGTGCCTGGTAAGAGAGCTGTGTACAGAGTACAGTGTGACCTCCTCATTACACCTCAGTGTCCGCACTACTCTTCTCTCTATTCACATACACGGTACTGATTATCGGACATTCTGCGGCTGGATGGAAGGAGTGTATAGGAAAGTTATGGACAGAGTGGGATATGGGAGATGGATTGGAACCCCTGTCTGTTTCTATTGCTGTCTGTGCCCCCATTAGGGAGACGCTCCCTCTCTATATGTCCTGCTTACTATTATCATTAAAAGGAAATTCCACATTTTGGCTTTGTCATCAGAACATAAATAGAGGGCAAATCCTTCAATGTGGACACTAGTTCTGGTGACACTCAGATTCCTTCACCTTAGAGGGATTTCCTGTCACTTCCTGTTGGTACACAGATGGCAAAAAACTGACAGGGGTTATAACTCTCTCTTACTCTATCCAAATGATAATATGTTTTGGCTTTAGTAGTACTTTAAGTGCACCCTGTAGGTAAAAGGTTATTTCCCAGTTATAATATTATATGCAGTCAGCAGGGACACCAATAGTGTACGAATCATCATGGCGGGTGTAGTGTGGAGATATTTAGCTTCATCTGGAGACCAACCACACCGTCCACACGAGTATCATTGTGAGTGATCAGCACTGCCCGGTATATGATAGGACGGAGGGTATGTCATCGCAGCATGGAGCTGCTGTAGTGCTCATCGACAAATCCACACATGTGTAGTACACCACCTTGTCCACAAATGTGCATTCCCGGTGTGCTCTTCCTTGTCCACAAATGTGCATTCCCGGTGGGCTCTTCCTTGTCCACAAATGTGCATTCCCGGTGCGCTCTTCCTTGTCCACAAATGTGCATTCCCGGTGGGCTCTTCCTTGTCCACAAATGTGCATTCCCGGTGCGCTCTTCCTTGTCCACAAATGTGCATTCCCGGTGCTCTCTTCCTTGTCCACAAATGTGCATTCCCGGTGCTCTCTTCCTTGTCCACAAATGTGCATTCCCGGTGCGCTCTTCCTTGTCCACAAATGTGCATTCCCGGTGCGCTCTTCCTTGTCCACAAATGTGCATTCCCGGTGCTCTCTTCCTTGTCCACAAATGTGCATTCCCGGTGCGCTCTTCCTTGTCCACAAATGTGCATTCCCGGTGGGCTCTTCCTTGTCCACAAATGTGCATTCCCGGTGGGCTCTTCCTTGTCCACAAATGTGCATTCCCGGTGGGCTCTTCCTTGTCCACAAATGTGCATTCCCGGTGCGCTCTTCCTTGTCCACAAATGTGCATTCCCGGTGCGCTCTTCCTTGTCCACACATGTGCATTCCCGGTGCGCTCTTCCTTGTCCACACATGTGCATTCTCGGTGCGCTCTTCCTTGTCCACACATGTGCATTCCCGGTGCGCTCTTCCTTGTCCACAAATGTGCATTCCCGGTGCGCTCTTCCTTGTCCACACATGTGCATTCCCGGTGCGCTCTTCCTTGTCCACACATGTGCATTCTCGGTGCGCTCTTCCTTGTCCACACATGTGCATTCCCGGTGCGCTCTTCCTTGTCCACAAATGTGCATTCCCGGTGCGCTCTTCCTTGTCCACAAATGTGCATTCCCGGTGCGCTCTTCCTTGCCCACAAATGTGCATTCCCGGTGCTCTCTTCCTTGTCCACAAATGTGCATTCCCGGTGCGCTCTTCCTTGTCCACAAATGTGCATTCCCGGTGGGCTCTTCCTTGTCCACAAATGTGCATTCCCGGTGGGCTCTTCCTTGTCCACAAATGTGCATTCCCGGTGGGCTCTTCCTTGTCCACACAATGTGCATTCCCGGTGCGCTCTTCCTTGTCCACACATGTGCATTCCCGGTGCGCTCTTCCTTGTCCACACATGTGCATTCCCGGTGCGCTCTTCCTTGTCCACACATGTGCATTCCCGGTGCGCTCTTCCTTGTCCACACATGTGCATTCCCGGTGCGCTCTTCCTTGTCCACACATGTGCATTCCCGGTGCGCTCTTCCTTGTCCACACATGTGCATTCCCGGTGCGCTCTTCCTTGTCCACACATGTGCATTCCCGGTGCGCTCTTCCTTGTCCACAAATGTGCATTCCCGGTGCGCTCTTCCTTGTCCACAAATGTGCATTCCCGGTGCGCTCTTCCTTGTCCACAAATGTGCATTCCCGGTGCGCTCTTCCTTGTCCACAAATGTGCATTCCCGGTGCGCTCTTCCTTGTCCACAAATGTGATGGGGGAGGGATCGCGCACTGGCCATATGTGTGTTCTGTGCATGTTTGAGTGCACTGTGTGTGGATGAGGGTGAGTGACTGTGCATATTTGTGGAAGATTTGTAGTAGCGAGAGAGTGCACTGCACATGCCCAGATTTGTGGACGAGGGAGAGCACACTGTACATGTCTTGGTGTGTGGATGAGGGGCAGTGTTCTGTAAATGTGCAGATTTGGGGACGGGGAGAGCACACCAAACACTTAAATATATCTTGAACAGGGGAGAGTGCAAAAGGAATTGCAGATTTGTGGAAAAGTGAGAGTGCACTGTACATGTGAGGATTTGTGTATGAAGGAGAGCACAGTGCACATTTGTTGACTAGGGAGAGGTGCATTCCGCACATGCAGATTTGTAGATGAGGGAAATTACTCTGCAAATGTGTAAACTAGGAAAAGGGACACTACTCGTATGCATATTTTGTTGATGAGGGAAAGCTTGGTGCATGTGCATACTTGTGGATGAAAACGCACGCTGCGCATGTGCAGATTTTTGAACAAAGGACCGTGCTCTGCCCATTTATAAACTTCACATTTTTTCAACTAGGCTTGTGGAAGTTGCAGAAGGCCTACTACAGGTTTGTAATTTAAAACCAGCACAATTTCCCTACACCGCACCATCATGTGGAAATTACTGGGCCCCCTGACTGCTCTGCAATTTTTTTTAAAAAAAGGTGGGCTACCCTTTTCATACTTTTCTGTTCTGCTAAAAAAAAAAGAACTCCACGCTATTGTCAAAGGAAGAATGAAAAATAAAAATAAAGCTGCTCCCCTAAAAGTATTTTGTACTGTGGTGGGTGTAAGGGGCCTCTAAATATGTGTAAATAAGAAATAAAGTGCCAGTGTTCAATTTTCATAGAACCTGTGATACACTTAATAACCAGTGAACTCGATAGTATAATATGGTATTTTTAGAAAGTAATTCATAGCACAATTGCGCTTTGTATATTAACAACCAGCAATTAGGAAATAACGTGCACGTGCTCAATAATAATATATATCCAATGGAACAATCATGAACCAGAAATAAGGGCAAGTGCCTACTTACCAAACCACCATGACCTCTTTATTTAAAAAAAGGTCAGGTGGAGCTTTAGTACCGTTTGGTTTTGTGGTCCGTACTAATACCATGGGATCAAGCCAGAAAGGACTCCTCCAGAATGATGGTCAGGAAAAGAATAAGAGAGGGCAAGCCATAGCGTCATTCTGTTTTAATAAAAATATACTTTAAAAAACACACAGGCCAAATGGCTGCTTACTTTTAAAAGTGCCTATGCCTCAGCACTGAAGGTAACAGGCGTGTTACAACCAGGTGTTTTGTGGAGCGATCACTGCACTTGGTCCCACTTGCATGGATCAGCGTTCCTGTCACCGCTTGGGAGTCCTGAAACCGGAAATGGCCAAAGTTAGTATCGTGACCAGGAAGCGCCTCAACGTACGTTTCGTCGTGATGACGTCGTTGGGAAGCGTCCTCTCATTCTTTTCCTGAATATAATTCTGGCAGAGTCCTTTCTTGCTTGATCCTATGGTATTAGTACAGACCACAAAACCAAAGTGTACTAAAGCTCCACCTGACCTTCCTTTTTAAATAAAGAGTCCATGGTGGTTTGGTAAGTAAGCACTTGCCCTTATTTCCACTGGGTGTTGTTTTGTCCATATCACTATTGTCACAGTGATGATGGTGTCGAATTTCAAGGAACCATATTCACTTTATGGACTTTCATTGTTTATTGCTGCCCATTGCATTGTTTGTTTATGCACTTTGTTTTTCCATGCATGATTGTTCCATTAAATATATATTATTATTGAGCACATGCACGTTATTCCCTAATTGCTGGTTGTTGATAGAAAGCAATTCATATACAAAGTGCAATTGTGCTAAGTACTATATTATACTATCGAGTTCACTGGTTACTAATTGTATCGCAGGTTCTATGAAAATTGAACACTTGCACTTTTATTTCTTATTTAGCGCCCCCTTATCTATTCTGCTGCTTGTACTGCTGTTGTTTGCTCTTCTATGGAGCTACACCGGCTGAAAAATCTTCAGCACCCCACACTTCATGGAGTGTCAGGTGCCTGGTCTAATGCTAAGGGGAATTATTGTGCTGCAGCGATATTAGCGCACAGCGCAGTACAACGCATGGTGATGCACTACCATGTGCTGCCATATAAAAAATGCTGCAGGTACAATTTTAGGTCCATTGTGCTGCAATGCATGATCCCTTCAAATACATTTGCTGTCATAACGCAACACAATGGACCTGGAAAGTGTGATAGGACCCTAAGTCCTGTTGTTACTCTTGCCAATATAAAGCCTCATACACACGATTGGATTTTCTGCGAACAAAGTGTAGGACTTTTGTCCGAAGGGCGTTGGCCAGGAACTTGTATTGCATACAAACGGCAAAGAAACGCAAAATTACGTGTTTTTTCAGCTCTTTAGCACCACCCTTTGGGCAACTTCTGCTAATGTTGTGTTATGGTGAGCATTGCTTTTGAGAATGTGTGTTTGTTCTTTGGATTTTTGTCCGACAGACTTTGTGTACACACGATTGGAAAATCCGACAAGACACTTTTGTTGTCGGAAAAATTTAAAGCATGCTATCGAACATTTGTTGATGGAGAAACCGACAACAATTGTCCGATGGAGCATACAAACGGTCATATTTTCCGACAACAGCTTGTCATCGTGTGTACGGGCCTTAACAATAGCACACAGGGGACCACAGGAGACGCACGGAAGTGTGAGATGCTGAAGATTCTTCAGTCACCTTAGTTTTGCAACAGAGAGAAGATCTTTGGCACAGCAGGACAGGCATAGGTGTGCGCAGCCTTTGGCATTAGGGTGTGCACCCCAAAGCTCAAACACACTCTACCGATCACTCACAATGTTCGTACAGAAAGGGAAGGGGCCAGTAAATGGCATATTTACTGGCCCCTTCCCCCACTCATCCTAAAACATCCACACAATAACCGGTGGGAGAGGAGGGAAGCCGGCAATACTGTGGGAGAATTAGAGAGAGCCAGGTCAGTAGGGGGATCTGTTCTGCACAGGGTGATTAGGGTGTGCCCGGGCACACCTGGCACACCCTGTGCGCACGCCTATGAGGACAGGTAAGTATTCCATCCAAGACCTATTCGTTTTATTACATTAACTGGATAAATATTGTTTGCATTGCTTGACAGCACATATATGTTGTATTTCCCATTTAAAGACAAATTAAATAGTATTTATTTAGTTGCCTTTTCACTCTGGGATATGTCGGATTGATCTAAATGATTTTTAGAAAGCCATCTGTATACAGTCATTAGCGCTGCATAGCTTTGAGAAAATTTTCTGCTGCCAATATGGTTTAAACAATTTGAAGAATAGAAAATAACCACAGATTTGTGATTTTCTACCAGACCATGTCTGTTACTTTGCTGTTCATACACATTTACATTGTTTACCAACCCAGACCCTATATAAGCTTTCAGTGATTTGCTGCGAATGGTGGAAAATGAATTGTAATTAGATTTTAGTCTGCGTTTTTCATGTTTCCTGTCATGAACAATTTTATAACGTTCACGAAGTGTCAGTTCTTCCATACAGTTGCACGTTTAAGTTGACCATGCACACTGTAATTAATGTGGCATGCGGATTATATTCTGTTTGCAGAGAAATATCTGGAATGGTAATTAATTGCTTTTTTTTATTATTTCACTAATGCATGTTATGCTTTCAGTGCTGCAGTGTTTACAAAACACAGAGTTGCAGACAACATTGTACCTTACACTACTGTATCCGTCTTTTTTTTTTTTTTTAACCTATGCCAAGGCCCATTATACTGCTACAGCCTCTGTGTTCCAATATGACATCTGTGTGAGTGGGTGTCCCCAAATAAAGACAGTGTGAGTTTGGGGACATGCAGTTGCACTCTAGATTGGGATACTGTGTGTGTCCCAATAGACATCAATGGGACTGCCTAAACGGGGAACCACAAAACACCTACAGTGGATATAAAAAGTCTACACACCCCTATTAAAATGTCAGTTTTCTGTGCTGTAAAAAAAAAATGAGACAAAGATAAATCATTTCAGAACTGTTTTCATTTTTTAGGCCTCATGTACATTGCTGCTGGTAAACGGACGTTTAGGAGCAGTCAAGTGTTTGTTTGTTTTCAGCTGCCCCCTGAACCCTTCTCTGTTATCTTATCAGTACATGTACACAGGGTCATTTATAGTCCTTTCTAGGCAGTTGAGTTTAGAAGAATTTTTTGGAATGCAACAAAAATGTGTTCATGATGGACGTTCTTAGTCACATTTTACAGCAAAAGCCATGGTCTGCAGAGAGCTTCCAAAGCATCAGAGGGATCTCATTTTTAAAAGGTATCAGTCAGGAGAAGGGTACAAAAGAATTTCCAAGGTATTAGATATACCATGAAACACAGTGAAGAAAATATGGCACAACAGTGGCATTACCAAGAACTGGATGTCCCTCCAAAATTGATAAAGACGAGAAGAAAATTGGTCAGGAGGCTGTCAAGAGGCCTACAGCAACATTAAAGCAGCTGCAGGAATATTTGGCAAGTACTAGCTGTGTGGTACATGTGACAACGATCTCCCATATTCTTCATATGTCTGGGCTTTGAGGTAGAGTGGCAAGACGGAAGCCTTTTCTTACGAAAAAAAAAAAACATCCAAGCCTGGATAAATTTAGCAAAAACACATCTTAAGTCTCCCAAAAACATGTGGGACAATGTGTTCTGGACTGATGAAACCAAGGTTGAACTTTTTGGCCATAATTCCAAAAGATATGTTTGGCATAAAAACAATGCACATCACCAAAAGAACACCATACCAACCATGAATTATGGAGATGGCAGCATCATGCTTTGGGTCTGTTTTTCTTCAGCTGGAACAGGGGCCTTAGTCAAGGTAGAGGGAATTATGAACAGTTCCAAATATATGTCAATATTGGCGCAAAACCTTCAGGCTTCTGCTAGAAAGCTGAACATGAACATCTTTCAGCATGACAACAACCCAAAGCATAAATCCAAATCGACAAAGGAATGGCTTCACCAGAAGAAGGTTAAAGTTTAGGAATGGCCCAGCCAGAGCCCTGACCTGAATCCCATTGAAAATCTGTGTTTTTGCAATATAGAGTGGGCAAATATTGTCAAGTGAAGATGTACCATGCTGATAGACTCACACCCAAAAAGAGTGCTGTAATAAAATAAAAAGGTGCTTCAACAGAGTATTAGTTTAAGGGTGTGCACACTAATGCAACCTTATTATTAATATATATATATATTTTTATTTTTTATTTTATTTTTTTACTTCCCTCCACCTAAAAAAATGCAGTTTGTTGTTCAACCGAGTTGTACAGTTTTATAGGTCACATTAAGGTGGAAAAAGTTATAAAAATTATTTCTTTTTTTTTTTTGTTTTTTATATCACAGAATCCTGACATTTTAACACGGGTGTGTAGACTTTTTATATCCACTGTATGCATCCCTGTGTAGGTAAACATGGCCCTTCATGGGCATACAGTTTAGTATGCTGCATGTGAACCAGGCCTATGACATGTTCTTTTCTGCATTTTAGTGCATTGGGAGGCCCATAGAAGGCAGTGCATTGCAATGCATATATCATCACTTTGATGTGTTGGCAACAGTGGTTTCAAAGACGGGACTTTTTTTTAACTTAATGCATTCCCTGCATTTGGCAAACATGTCTCAGTAGTAGTATTGCCACTTCACCCCCCGATATACCTACCTGAGTCTTATTTTGATCCAGCGCTGTGCTCCTTTGCAGCTTCTCTGGTCTATGTTCCCCTTCTCACAGGACACAGTGTTATGGTCCGGGGCTGAAGTGGTTAAAATGGTATTGAAACCAAAACAAAAAATGTATTACATTGCAGCTTGCTAATTGGTTTGACTCTTTCACACTGATGGGGCGTGGGTTGAACGCGGGTTTGGCTTTCACAAAGTACACCAAAACTGTTGGACTTCTTAAAACTCTATGGTAAAGAGCAGCTAACCCACACCAAAGCCCTGGGTACACGGTGTTACACCCACGATGCAGTCAGACCACATCACATCAGTGTTAACGGGACCTTAGGTGTGGTCAGAGGGTTGAGACAAACCATTAACCACTGAAAGGGGTGCTTACAATGGTCAGCTTTTCTATATGTAAAACCTTTATCCCAAAAGAAAATAAACGTATTATAACTGTTTATTAAAATGTTAACTTGAGTTCAGTTTTAATTTTGTTAGTGAAGTCTATCTAAATCTGCTAGTCTGACACTACCCTTTCCCCAGTTTGACAATGCTATAGTGACTGAGTGTTTCCATTGCTCCTCCATCTGACTTTTCCGTGGATTTTTGTCCAAATGGGCGTTGCCCGTTAAATTGGTATGCATACACACGGCAGAACTTTTTCAGCCAACTTTCACCAAATCACATGGTTGTCCTACTCTTTATCGCCACGCTTCGGGCAACTTCTGCTATTGTCTGATGTTTTGCATTGGTTCTGAGCATACGTGTTTATACTTTGGACTTGTGTACACACAATCGGTTTATCCTCCATCGGACATTTGTTG
Source organism: Rana kukunoris (assembly GCA_029574335.1). Lineage (NCBI taxonomy): Eukaryota > Metazoa > Chordata > Amphibia > Anura > Ranidae > Rana > Rana kukunoris. The sequence goes on along the minus strand of CM056055.1, from coordinate 118,706,718 downwards.
TCGGAAAGTTTTGAGAGCCTTCACGGCGAACATTTGTTTATCGAAAAACAGTTGTCTGATGGAGCATACACACGGTCGGATTGTACGATTTTAAAACACGTCCGTCGAATCGTTATTGTCAAAAAGTCTGATCGTGTGTCGTCGTCATTGTCCCCCCCCCCCCCCCCCGCTGTCTTTTGGGAAACGCACAGGTCCAAGAAGAGAGCGGGGACCAGTAAGGAGCTGCCAGAAAAATCCAGCGCATACAATGCTCCTTTGGTGCATAAATATGTGCGTTTATGTTCTTTTGCAGGCATGAGGCATGTAGAAGCATATGCATTTAAACTCGTTTTATTGATTAGAATATCCACTTAAAGTGGTTGTATAGTCAATTTTGTAACTTTTACCTATTGGTAAGCCTATAATGAGGCGTACATGTAGGTAAAAAAAGACATATTCCCCTTGCAATGAGCCGCTGACTGCACAGAGGGGATTCTCGGCTTAAGGCCAGGCAGACGCTGGTCCTTGCCGAAAAGAAGTCTCCCGCACGCATGCACGGTAATGACGACATCGAGGCTGCAGTTTAAGCCAGTTTAAGCCCCGGGCCATTTGGCTGGTCAAAAACCAGGCCACTTTTTGCGATTCGGCACTGCGTCGATTTAACTGACAGTTGTGCGGTCGTGCAACATGGCTTCCAAACAAGATTAACGTTTTTTTCCCCCCACAAATAGAGCTTTATTTTGGTGGTATTTGATCACCTCTTTTATTTTTTGCTCCTATAAACAAAAATAGAGTGCCAATTTTGAAAAAAATAAATAACTTTTTGCTATAATATCCCCCAAAAATACATAAAAAAAATAAATGTTTTCCTCAGTTTATGCCGATAGGTATTCTTAACCACTTGACTACTGGGCACTTAAACCCACTTAATAACCAGACCAATTTTCAGCTTTCGGTGCTCTCACATTTTGAATGACAATAACTCGGTCATACAACACTATAACCAAATGAAATTTTTGTCCTTTTTTTCCCACAAATAGAGCTTTCTTTTGGTGGTATTTTATCACCTCTGCGGTTTTTATTTTTTTCACTATAAATGAAAAAAGAACGAAAATTTTGTAAAAAAATGAATTTTTCTTCATTTCTATTATAACATTTTGCAAAAAAGTAATTTTTCTTCATAAACTTGGCCTAAAATGTATACTGCTACATATCTTTGGTAACAAAACAAAAAAAAATTAGATATTATTTAGTCTGGGTGAAAGTTATGGGGTCTACAAGCTATGGTACCAATTACTGAAAATTGATCAATTTGATCACATCTGATGTACTGACATCCTCTCTCATTTCTTGAGACCCTAACATGCCAGAAAAGTACAAATACCCCCCAAATGACCCCTTTTTGGAAAGAAGACATTCCAAGGTATTTAGAAAGAGGCATTGTGAGTTTTTTGAAGTTGTAATTTTTCCCACAATTCTTTGCAAAATCAAGATTTTTTTCATTTTTATTTTCTTTCCACAAAATTTTCATATTAGCTGGTTATTTCTCACACACAGCATATGCATACCACAAATTACACCCCAAAACACATTCTGCTATTCCTCCCGAGTATGGCGATTACCCCATGTGTGGGACTTTTTGACACAGCGTGGCCACATGGAATGGCGCCAAACTTTGCGACTTAAAAATCCCCATAGGTGACGCTTTAAATATTTTTACTGGTTACATCATTTTAGTTGGAGAAGAGTTCTAGGGCCAAAATGATTGCTCTCGCTCTAACGTTCGCAGCGATACCTCACATGTGTGGTTTGAACACCGTTTTCATATGTGGGCGGGACTTGCGTATGCGTTCGCTTCTGCATGCGAGCTCACGGGGACAGGGGCGCTGTATGCCCAGAGTATTGCGGAGTATGCCCAGAGTATTGCGGAGTATGCCCAGAGTATTGCGGAGTATGCCCAGAGTATTGCGGAGTATGCCCAGAGTATTGCGGAGTATGCCCAGAGTATTGCGGAGTATGCCCAGAGTATTGCGGAGTATGCCCAGAGTATGCCCCCCAGAGTATGCCCAGAGTATGCCCCCCAGAGTATGCCCAAAGTATGCCCCCCCAGAGTATGCCCAGAGTATGCCCCCCAGAGTATGCCCAGAGTATGCCCCCCAGAGTATGCCCAGAGTATGCCCAGTATTGCTCCCCAGAGTATGCCCAGTATTGCCCCCCAGAGTATGCCCAGAGTATGCCCAGTGTTGCCCCCCAGAGTGTTGCCCCCCCCCCCCAGAGTGTTGCCCCCCCCCCCCCCAGAGTGTTGCCCCCCCCCCCCCAGAGTGTTGCCCCCCCCCCCCCCCAGAGTGTTGCCCCCCCCCCCCCAGAGTGTTGCCCCCCCCCCCAGAGTGTTGCCCAGCATTGCAGAGTATGTGCAGCAGGGAGGGATGGATGGATGGATCTGTGACTACATTTGTCACAGATCCAGCCCGCAGCACTGGCGCTGCCATCCGCTCCCTCCCCTCTCCTCTCACACTGTACCGATCGGTACAGAGAGAGGAGGGAGGAACCGGCGTCATCAAATGACGCCGGTCTGTTTACATCTGATCGCGCCGTCATTGGACGGCGCGATCACGTGGTAAACCGCCGCTATCAGGACATTCCCGGACATTCCCATGTGCGCGCCCCAGGGGGCGCGCGGGAGCGCGACTCTGGAATCACGTTATATAACGTGATCCCAGAGTTAAGCAACCACCTTGCCGCCGTTATTTTTCGGCAGGTGGTTGCTAAGTGGTTAAACATGTTTTTGATAAAAAAAATCGCAATAAGCGTTTATTGATTGGTTTGCACAAAAGTTATAGCGTCTACAAAATGGCGCATAGTTTTATGGCATTTTTATTAATAATAATTGTTTTTTTTTTTTTTACTAGTAATTAGAGGTCGACTGATTTATGGGTTTTTCTCTGGCCGATGCCGATATTTAAAAATTGCGGCGGCTAATGGCCGATATATGATGGCGATTTTTTTTTTTTTTTTTTTTTTTTTTTTTTTTTTTTTTACTGATTAGTTTTTTGTTTTTATTAAAAAGGATTTTTCCCCCAACAATTGCGTTTGAAAGACTGCTGCGCAAATACCGTGTGACATACAATATTGCAACAACCGCTATTTTATTCCCTAGGCTTTCTGCTAAAATAGAATATATGTTTGGGGGTTCTAAGTGATTTTCTAGCAGAAAATACAGGATTTTTAATTGTAAGCGAATGGTTAAACTGAGAACTTCTACACACCAATTTATTGATAAGTAGCAACATTGTATTCTTTTCTCAAACTTGGCAGGCTGCCCAGAGACAAGTCACTCCATGGGAAACTTCAGGCAACTTAAAGCGGAGCTCCAGCCGCGATTTTTTATTTTTTTTTGAAAGTCAGCAGCTACTAACAGTGTAGCTGCTGACCTTAAATAAGGACACTTACCTTGTCCTACTTGCCCGCGCTGATGGGCCCTCCGATGACGGTCCCACGATCGCTCCGGTTCCCGCGCCGCCATTCACACTATGGGAAACAGGCAGTGAAGCCGTACGGCTTCACTGCCCATTTCCTACTGCGCCTGCGTGAGTCTCACACTTGCTTGTGAATGGGCGCGCTGCTCTCTGAGAACACACACAGTTCCCAGAAAGCAGCGCGCCCCATTCACAAGGAGAAGGACAAGAAGAAAAGGCACCGCGGAGTGGAAGAGGCAGATTACGGACTTCCGCATAGCAACAGGTATTTCGGGTGAGTATTTTTTTTTTTATTTAATTTTTTTAAACAACATGGGAAAATGTTGTTTTCCTGGGTGGAGCTCCGCTTTAAGACCCGGACCTTTAGGCAGCTAAGGACCCAGACAGTGTTTGCGATTCGGCACTGCGTCGCTTTAACTGAGAATTGCGCGGTCGTGCGACGTGGCTCCAAAACAAAATTGGCATCCTTTTTTTTTCCCCCACAAATAGAGCTTTCTTTTGGTGGTATTTGATCACCTCTGCGTTTTTTTTTTTTTTTTGCGCTATAAACAAAAATGGAGCGACAATTTCGAAAAAAATTCAATATTTTTTACTTTTTGCTATAATATCCCCCCAAAATATCTAAAAAAACATTTTCCTCAGTTTAAGCCGATACGTATTCTTCTACCTATTTTTGGTAAAAAAAATCGCAATAAGCGTTTATAGGTTGGTTTGCACAAAATGTATAGCGTTTACAAAATAGGGGATAGTTTTATTGCATTTTTATTAATTATTTTTTTTTTTTTACTACCAATGGCGGCGATCAGCGTTTTTTTTTTTTTTTTTTTTTTTTGTGACTGCGACATTATGGCGAACACTTCGGACAATTTTGACACATTTTTTGGGACCATTTGTCATTTTCACAGCAAAAAATGCATTTAACCACTTGTCATCTGCCCGCCGTCAATTGACGGCGGGCAGACGACTCCATTGTTCTGACATCACGTCATATGACGTGATGTCCCTTTAAAGCCGCGGGCGGGCGCGCGCGCGCGTCGCTGGCGGCGCGCGCGCGCACCCGCCGCTCCGCGGGGATCCCGTGCGAGTGCCCGGCGGCAACGATCGCCGCCGGGCACACGCGATTGCTCTGTAAGTGAGCTGGGACGTGCAGCTCTGTATGTAAACACGGAGCTGCACGTCCCTGTCAGGGAGAGAGGTGACAGATTGTGTTCCTTGTACATAGGGACACAATCGGTCACCTCCCCCAGTCACCCCCCCCTCCCCCTACAGTTAGAACACTCATAGGACACACATTTAACCCCTTCCCCGCCCCCTAGTGGTTAACCCCTTCACTGCCAGTCACATTTATACAGTAATCAATGCATATTTATAGCATTTTTCACTGTATAAATGTAAATGGTCCCAAAAATGTCAGAAAAGTGTCCGAAATGTCCGCCATAACGTCGCAGTCCCAATAAAAAAATCGCAGATCGCCGCCATTAATAGTAAAAAAAAAAAAAAAAAAAATGCCATAAACTATCCCCTATTTTGTAAACGCTATAAATTTTGCGCAAACCAATCGATAAACGCTTATTGCATTTTTTTTTTACCAAAAATATGTAGAAGAATACGTATCGGCCTAAACTGAGGGAAAAAAAAAAAAATTTTATATATTTTTTGGGGTTATTTATTATAGCAAAAAGGAAAAAATATTGCATTTTTTTAAAAATTGACGCTCTATTTTTGTTTATAGCGCAAAAAATAAAAACCGCAGAGGTGATCAAATACCACCAAAAGAAAGCTCTATTTGTGGGAAAAAAAGGACGCCAATTTTGTTTGGGAGCCACGTCGCATGACCGCGCAATTGTCAGTTAAAGCGACGCAGTGCGGGAAGCTTATATTTTGTCTGGGCAGGAAGGGGGTCTAGGTGCACAGTAGGTAAGTGGTTAAAATGTATTGTTTATTGTGAAAATGACAATTGCAGTTTGGGAGTTAACCACTAGGGGGCGCTGAAGGGGTTATGTGTGACCTCATTTGTGTTAATAACTGTAGGGGGGTGTGGCTGTAAGTGTGGCGTCATTGATTGTGATTCCCTATGTAAGGGAACACACAATCAATGCAGGCGCCACAGTGAAGAACAGGGAAGCTGTGTTTACACACGGCTCTCCCCGTTCTTCAGCTCCGGGGACCGATTGCGGGACTCCAGCGGCTATCGGGTCTGCGGTCCTGGAGCTTCGGACCCCACGGTTGGGCTTAAAGGGCCACGTACAGGTACGTGGATGTGCCCAGCCATGCCATTCTGCCGACGTATATCGGCGTGAAGGGGTCCTTAAGTGGTTAATTAAAAAGTACCAGAAATCAGCCGATATATCGGTCGACCTCTACTAGTAATTGCGGCGATCAGCATTATTTTTTTTTTTTTTTAATCGTGACTGCGACATTATGGCTGATACACCGTACACTTTTGACACCATTTTGGGACCATTGTTAACCTGTAGGGGGCTTTGAAGGGGTTAAGTGTGTCCTAGGGAGTTAGGGGGCGTGGCTACGAGTGACACGCTGCTCCCGATGAGAGGGAGCATTCAATCAGTGACCTGTCACTAGGAAGAACAGGGAGATGTTGTGTTTACACTGACATCTCCCCGTTCTTCAGCTCCTTGACACGATCGTGGGACACTGGCGGAAATCGAGTCAACGTAAATGATCGTGTGGCAGTCCTTAAGCGGATATTTATTCTGCGAGTACGAATCTAAACACATGGACACATTGGCTAAAATAGAGGTTTGTTCAAAGGCATAACACAATAATAATAATAATAAAAAAAAAAAAGCCTCCAAGACCTCTTGCACACTGATTTCTGGACATTTGCCCCCTGGGCTCACACTGCTCAGTGTACCATCCAGCCCCGCTGCTGGCAGCCAGTAAGCGTCTGAGAGGCTGACCGCTGCTGCAGCTGGATGGTACACTGAGTGTAGGGCAGTGTGCATCAGGCCTCAGGGAGACGACATCTTTTATTTTTTTTATTCCTCTAAACACATCTCTATTTTAGCCAATTTGTCCATGTGTTTAGATTTATACTGTAGAGCAGATGCACATGCATTGGGGCTAAACGCCCAGTGTGCCTGCGGCCTACAAGTGGCATTTGTTTCTGCATGGGGTCTAAAAGTGAGGCTGTAATATCTTTCTTTGGGTGAATAATGAGTAAGTGAATGATGAGTGTGCTGTACAATGCATCCCATTTGAGGTACTGTAATTGGTGAGCAGTATACACAAGGTTAAAACGGCTAAATTAGGAAAAATATACAAACCTTTTTGAAGATAACACATTAATAAAAAAAAAGTAGGAATACAGATTGTTTTTCTAACTTCTTGTTGGTTAAAGATACAGTTTAGGTTATTTATAGCAGGAATAAATATATGGAATGAACATGTAACTTTTTGTTTTTAAGGCAGGTCAAGAAGGATACTTGGATCCACATACTGGATATGTTGTTTTCACAAGAATAGCTCATTTGAAAAGAGGCAAATGCTGTGGGAGTGCATGTAGGCATGTAAGTACTTTGAGGGTTCCAGAGAAAAGTTCAAAGTAAATTGTGTTCTGATGCAGCTTGGTTAATGCCAAACCACTAGCCTGAGCGCCATTACCAGATTGCTACCAGTACACTCTTTTAACAGTTACTCACATTCTTCTATTAACACAAAGTTTGAGTATCCCAATTGCTTATTGTCCACAAGAAGATACATAAATCAGAATAGCATCACTATTACTTAAATTTCAAGTTATAGTGCTGACATCCCTGGCACAGACTCAGTCTTCACCAGACTGTTAGGGTTGACACCCCTGGTAGGTCACACAGTGTGACCCAAGGTGTAAAGCGACAGCTCACTCAGTCTTCACCTGAGCAACCTGCAAAGAGTGATGTGCTAGTGTCCCCTGGGCTATTTGGCTACAAAATTACACCCATTTGGGGCCTTAAAGATCACCCCACCAAGAAGGCACAAGAATTGAATAACTTCACTGTGAAGACAGTAGTGTGACATGACAAAGGGTCAGAGTCTGAGCTGAGGTCAAGGCAGGCAAGAAACTAGTCAGAGAACAGGCCAAGGTAGGCAGCAAACAAGCTAGCAATACAAATGGGCAAAGTCAGCAACAGAAGCAAAACGTGAGCAGTGGCAGTCAATCTAGGTTAGCAATGGTTAAAGCTAAAACCACAAGATACTTGGTGCATAAAGTAATTGGTGAGAAAACACAGTCCCGGCCACCAGTCAACATGCCCAGCATAAGTGGTGCCCACCAGTTCATGTGCTTGCACATGCACCCAGCCATAGTTAAAGGGCTACAAGCTGGCACACGGGTGACACAAAGTAGATGGACAGGACAGGCGATTTCCCCTGGCTGTATAGACACAGAACCTAAAGGTATTATAATCCTGCCCTTTGGAAACGATCAACATTTTGGGTTATGTTTATGAAGCAGTGAATGTGATGTTCAACAAACATTCACTGCATTTGTATCTTCCTGGTGCATGTGTTATAAAGTTTGATTCACTTGCAGTGAATGTTTGAGAATCACATTTACTGCTTTATAAAAATATATAAATGCCCCTTTTTTAATAACCAGGTAATTCAGTTATAGTTTTACACTCTCTCACCAATTAACATTTTGTACAGCACTCTTTTCTGTATTACTCTCTCTACACTAAAGAATTTCTTACCAGATAACTGACCCATTTATCATACACTGGCTACCAATTATTTCATTAATTACCTTTAAAATGCATTGTTTATATATGTGTACATATACAGTACAAATGTATATTTATTACAGTAGTCTAACACTATAGGCCAAGAACATTTTACCAACAGAAGAAATAGTGAGGGAGCGCTCAGTCTGTGGGTATTCTTGTGCGAACAGCTCAAAGTATGCAATATAGGTGCAGTGTGAAGTGAAACATTACCACTGCTAAATGCGACACCTCCTTGCTCAGGGCTCCTAATTGTTAGGAAGCTGGTGGGAGCCAGCTCCTTAACAACCAGGGACTCATCCCTCACCAGGCACATTTAGCTGTCTGCTAGGGATTCCCAGCTGAAAGATGAATGTGAAAAAGGATGGTGTTGAAAATAAAACATGGCATTGGTTACCCCAAAATTATTTACCAGTCCCTTTTAGGTATGGTATCTTTAGGTCTGTTTTGGATTTTAAGGGGGGCCCCATAAAAAGATCAAAAATGTATACCAGACCCTTATCCGAGCATTCCTTGATTATGGTCACATTCTGTCAATATTGGAGGGTGCCGTGCCAAGGGGGATCCCCCTGTCAAAGCACCTTTTTCTCTATGTAGATGGGACCCTCTTCCCCACAACCCTGGCCCAGCAGTTGTGGGGGATTGATGGCTTATCGGAATCTGGATGCCCCCTTTTAAAAAGGAATGTGTAAGGGGTACGTAAGTCACAAAAAAAAGTAAGAGTAAATACACATAATATTTTGATTAAGTACTTTTAATAAAAAAGAACAACAATGCAATGTCCCAATATGTAAATCCACTGTCAATTAAAGGTTCCCATGATGACATATTATTCCATGTGGTTGAGCCCCTTATCTCGTTGCCAGTCCTAGTGGGTGAACTGAAGGAGTATGGGGAGGTGTCCAACTTCCGTATAAACTATACGAAATCCGAGATACTACCTGTCACCATTCCTCCTGCCCTAGCATCCTCCCTGAAGGACTCCTTTCCCTTCACGTGGTCCGTCTCCTCCATAAAGTATCTAGGGATTCAGCTTACGAACGGCCTAGACTCTCTATACTCCCAGAATTATGTCCCCCTTCTAAAGAAGACTTCTCAGGACTTAAACTTGGGACAAGACAATGTTCACTTGGGTGGGACGGATGAATATTTTGAAAATGACTGTTTTACCCCGTATCCTATTCCTCCTACAGATGATTCCTATACGCCCGGGGAAATGCTTTTTTACGGACTTGCGAAGTCTTTTTTATTAAATTTGTGTGGGGAGGTAGGAGACCTAGACTGGCGATGGCAATCCTACAAAGGTCTAAGCTGAGAGGGGGCTTGGGAATACCAAACGTTCACCAATACTATCAGGCAATTGCGCTACAGCGCATTCTGAACTGGAAGTTCCATACCTCCCTTAAGTTGTGGGTCCCCCTGGAGAAGACGATGGCGGGGCGGGACTTGTCTTATGCACCCTAGGTCCCAGCAGACAGCAGGGGGCTTTCTGATTGGGTATCCCTGCTGACAACTCACTCCTTAGCTTTGTGGGATAAAGCAAATGGCTGCCTGGCACTGGCGCCGGGGACCTCTTCTCTGGCGCCTGTCTGTGGCTTTCCGTTGGTTCTCCCCTGGAGAGATGAAAACCTCCCTCGGGAAACATGGACTGGGGATGGAGTTGTTAGCCTCGCAAAATTTGTGGACGGAGGAGCCCTGACGTCATTAACTACCTTACGCGCTCGGTATGGCAGCTACCCCTTTGACTTCTGGAGACACCGTCAGTTAGAGACTTTCATTACGAAGTGTCACAGCTTAACGCAGATTAAAACCAGTCTGACGGAGTTTGAGCGTCTTTGGGATTCTACTCACCCGGTGCCCCACATGATCTCTGCTCTATACGGGATGTTGGAGGGTGCGTAAAAAAAAAAAAAAAAATCGCAATAAGCGACTGGTTTGCGCAAAAGTTATAGCGCTTACAAAATAGGGGAGAGAATTATTATTTTTTATTATTTTTTTTTTTACTAGAAATGGCGGCGATCTGCGATTTTTATTGGTACTGCGACCTTATGGCGGACACATCGGACACTTTTGACACATTTTTGGCGCCATTCACATTTATACTGCGATCAGTGCTATAAATATGCACTAATTACAGTATAAATGTGACTGGCATTGAAGGGGTTAACACTAGGGGGTGAGGAAGGGGTTAAATGTGTATGCTAGGTGTGTTCTAACTGTGGGGGGAGGGGGGGTGACTGGGGGGGTGACCGATCTGTGTCCCTATGTAAGAAGGAACACAGATCGGGCTCCTCCTCTCCAGAGACAGGACGCTGTCTGTGTAACACGGCAATGAGAGATGATCTATGAGAGATCATCTCTCATTGACCCACAGATCGCATCGCAAACGGCCACTCTAATTGGCCGTTCACCGCGATCTGTGATTGGCCGTGTTCAAGGGACACGGACAACACAGGGCTTCCCCGCAGCGCGCTCTACAGCGCGCGCTGGGAACGCCAGAATGACATGCCGTCAAATGACGGCATGTTGGATATTCAGGCCCGCGCTGTTGCCCTCATCCGACGGTAGCGCGGGCCTGAAGTGGTTAAGGATGAACAACTCTACCACCTCTATCGCTTAACCCACAAGAGCTCTGTAGATGCCAAAACCCAAGAAAACAATTATAAGTTGCTGACGCGATGGTATAGGGTGCCTGCCACATTGGCTAGGATCTTCACTACTGTCTCTGATAGATGCTGGGAGGGGGTGTGGACAGGAGGGCACATTCCTCCACATTTGGTGGGAGTGCCCGGTTCTTCGATCATTTTGGGATATGGTGGACAAACACATATGTGAGGGTCTGGGCATTGTTCTTCCGGCCCAGCCTAAGCATTTTCTGCTCCATGGCCCCTCCATTCCTCTGTCACAGTACAAACGTAGTGCACTCCCCCACCTCCTCAATGCAGCAAAACGGCTTATACCGATTCACTGGAAAAGTTCACACATTCCGAGCGAACAAGACAGGTTGGGGAAGGTGGGGGAGATCATGGAATCGGAGAGTTGGATAGCGACTTGTAGGGACACGCGCAAAAAATTCGATCTTACATGGGCAGAGTGGAAGACCCACATACATGACACGCCCTTGCTCTCCTCCAGTTTGGATGAAGCACTACTTGCTCTAGCAGATCCCTCTGGTGTGTCTGCAAGCTGCATTTTTTTTTCTTCTGGTGGGTCAGTAGGCAATGGCCATCGAAGATCTGCATCGCTGAATGATGTGATTGGTGGATTTACATTGTGGGCCTTTTTTTTTATTTATTTAAGTAAATTTTTGTGTTTCTTACTATTGAAGCTTTTTTTGTGAATGAGTAGGGGGGGGCCCTACTCATTCATGTAGAGTGGGGCAGTATCTGTGGCCCCATTATTTTTAAAAGGGGTTTCTGGATTTTGATCGGTCTCCCATTCACCCACAGTCCCCCAGAACCACTGGGCCAATGTAGTGGTGAAAAGGTCCTTGTCCTCATCAACCTGAAAAGGTACCCTATGACCTAGTATGGGTCAGGAGGAGGGGGGAAATGCACATCTCCCCCCCCCCCCCCCCATTTTCTGAGAAGTTAGGCTGCATGCTGTGATAAGGGTCTGAGATGGATTTTGAGGGGACCCCGTGCCTTTTTCTCTTGTGTGTGTGTGTTTTTTTTTTTTTTTTTTTGAGTGGGGATCTGCCTTAAACCCTATTCAAAGTGATAAAGGGCCTGGTAAAAATTTTGTTGCATGTTATCCCTTTGTTTACTTGTTACATGTCAGATGGGAATTTCACTTTCCTGGCTTTCGGGATGAGTCACTGGCTATTAGAATGCTGGTGAGTGCAAGCCCCTTAACAAACAGAGCCCTGAGGCAGAAAGCTGTCACAGTAATACCGGTGCTAACAGTGGCAGCTTGTGTTGAATATTCGGGGGGGCAGCAAACAAACCTCCCCCCTCACAGCTACCATCAACACCAATACCACCCCCCCCCCCCCACCTGCAGGGGACAGTCGGGAGGCTGCGATAAGAGGCATTATCGCAATGAGGCAGACAGGAGCCGAGATGCAGCGAGGGAAGAGCCAGGGTTTACGCCTACATGTGGAACAAGAAGTGGCCGGGGCCGAACAGGATGTGGGTCCTGAGACTCCCTGGCCAATCGGGTCGCAGCAGCTGCTTCCTGATTGGCTGGGAAGAGAATCAGGAAGACAACAGGGATATGAATTCCCTATTGTCACACAAGTGGGTGGACTTGCGGCGCAGTGCTCTGCTCCCCGAGTCCACCCTTTTTTGAAGCAAATTGGAGCCTGCGGCTCTAATCACATGCTTCAAAGAAACAATTAAAAGCCATGCGTCTGGTGCCCTGCATGAAGATTAGGGGCTGGGCGCATGGATTAGGGGGCAGCACCCCTGCTTGCTAAATGTTTCACTTCACACCGCAGCTGGATGATTGTTTGCCTGAACACCCATTTGTCTGGCTGTTCACACAGGAATCTCCATAGACTGTACACAGTGCTGTGGTCTCCCTCATATTCTATTTCTGCTGGTTTGATTATTCTTATTCTCTATTGTGTTAGCCTATTTTCTATTATGAGGAATGTCTTTTTAACTCTTATGGTCGACTGTTCTTATAGCTATTTTTCCTCTTGGGATCGAATGTGTGCAACTGACATTGCACACATTTTACAAACATTACAGGTATTTTTGTTAGCAAAGCAACAATTTTTTTATAAACAGATCCCTATGTGTCTTTTAACTTTAACCTTGAAAATGTAAAGGTGGTTGTATTCTCTGCTCTAGAATGTAAGTAACCCTTTTAGTAAATCATTCATTTGCCATCACTTGTTATTGATTGATTTGGATGTAGGGGGGGGGGGGGGGGGGGGCTCTGTTTGTGTAGCATTTTACACTTTGTCTGGATAATTATGGTGCATTACACATAATTATTTTTATTTAAGCTTTCATAAAAAATAAAAGCACATTTGCAGCCGGAAGAAAGTGTGTTAACAATTAGGAATTCTGTCTTATGTATAGGATGTTCAGAAAAAAATGCTATGCAACTTGCATGTGATACTCCTAAGCTAAAGAGAGACTGCAGTGTTGGATTTTGTGTGGTGTGGTTTAATGCCATAAAGTGATAAATAATAATAATCCATTTTCTCTTTTTCCAGTGTCCATATGGCCAGGAAAATGTTAAGGATTCATCTAGAAAGAAGCAATTTAATTCCTTTTTTTACACATGACAGCCGAGTTCAGTCACGCAGCTATTTTTCATTAATCGGGGGGATTTTAAAATATGGTATTGTAAAGCAATTGTATTTAGCCCTGCTAACGATGCCGTCTTTCTAGTTAATATTCCTAAGTAATGAATTCAATGTTAATTGTAATAAAACATCAAATGGAAAGCAAATGTTCTCAGTCATTACTGTGTTCATACAAAGTTACTCCATGCTCAGAACATTAAGGATGTACTGTTTTTTTTTTTATTTTATTTTTTTCTTTCTTTCTTTTTTTTTGGTTCCTGCTTTTCAAATCACTTCCAAGAAATTTGTCCTTTTTATGTAGATTTCTTTCTCTTTCTTGCACTTTTATTAAAGCAAAGAGTGCATGACATTCTGGAAAAAAAGCTGGGCATGTTAAAATTAGGTTGGAGAGAAGGCTTCTTAAAGGACCAGTGTTCTTAACTACATACCGTTACTATGTGGTAATAGTCAGTGGCAAAGGTAGACATTCTTTCACCCGGGGCAAATTCTCAATCCGGCACCCAATTCCAGTAGGGCGGTGGATGGTGACTGTGTGTGTAAAATGTGTGTGTGTGTGTTTATATATATATATATATTTTCCTTTTTTTTATTTTTTATTATTATTTATTTTACAACTTCTTAGGAGCCCTGTTGGGGTATTTGGTGAAATTTTAGGGATTTAAACAGACTCCTCATTTCTCACTTTTGAGACAAAGAAAGGGAGTGAACAGGGATTCCCCCAGTCCCCTTCTCTGCAACCTCAGCTGCGCTGGATGGTGTCAGAGCAGTGGATGTGTATATAGGGTAGAGGTTGGGGTCTGTAGGGCAATGGATGGTGTGTTACATTATTATTTTTTTGTTATTTATTTTTACATCTTTTTGGGGAGCTTTGGTGAAATATCAGGGATCTAAATAGACCCCTGATGTTTCACTTTTGAGACGGAGAAAGGGAGTGAGTACAGAGATTCCCCAGTCCCTTTCTCTGCAGCTTCAGCTGCCCTGGGCAGTGAATCAATGCAAAGTGCTTTGTGCTGAGTCGCTTCCTGTTCATTCACAAACTGAAGAATAGTAAACTGTTTACTATGCCTCAGTTAAGAACCGCACTGCATTCCTGTACAATTCACATGCGATTTTAGTGTGGTGCGATTTGAGTATACTTTGGTACCCCCAGGACCCTTGCACCCCCACCACCCCTTTTTTACTCCTTCGCACACTTTTATACCTCCTATCACATCTCAGTACCTGCCAAACACACTTCTGTACACCCCCGTCAGCACACATCTGTAACCTTCCCTCACCAAATCCCACCCCATTGCCACCTACCTCTGCAGTCATTGTGCACTATATATCACTGCAGCTCCTCTGGTGCCGACGGGCATACACAATGAGGGTTGCCTTATGAGGGTGGCCCACACAGACTGTCAGCTAGTTGCTGTAAAACATTACAGGCACAGTGTCTGCCCAGGAAGGATGCCCCACTACTGCCTCACTACTGAGTTTGCGAGACGATATATGCATGCAGGATTTTAATGAAAAGGGAGGTTCTGGGCTGGAAGTGGACTATTAATATGTCGCCACCCCCGCTGCGGGGGGGGGAAAAATGGTGACCATGGAGTGGAGGGGCAACAGAGCTGTGTTTGCTACAACTGATCAGCAGTACTGACTCCTCCTGCAGCCACTACAAGCTTGTGGTAGGGAGAGTAGGAGAATCTAGCTTTCAGCGGCTGCAGGAGGATTCAATACTAGCAAATACTGCTCTGCCATCCCTCCCTGTCCAGGTGTGACAGGGAGACCACGCAGCACCCTCAAAGCATAGGGACGGCGGTGCCCCTACCAATGCCACACCCAGGGCATGTGTGTGTGTCCCCATTAGTTTCAACCCTGGTGATGGTATTTGACATATAAATTCCTTTTTAATTCACAGCCTTTTTATTATTTTCTGCAGGCATAGATGCTGTATGTAAAATTATTTCCAGGCACTTCCACAAACTGTATCTTTTTTAAAAGATAAGTATGGCTAGCTCTTTAATTCTGCACTCCTGTGACCCAGATTCAGAATGCTGCTGAGAACCTGAGCCAGTCACTTCCGCCTCGTCAACATTCCGGAACTCCAGTAAACGATGGAGGGGTAGAGAAGAGAGTGGTGACTGACAGTCACCACTCTATTCTCAGAGCGGACCTGAGAACTAAGCAATCAGCGGTCTTTGATCACTCCTGCATACAGCTGGCTAAGGACAGCAGCAGCATCGAATTGATGCTGCAGCCATCTAGATGAGAAAGAATGTTCACTGTGCTGTACATGATGCACTTCAAATTAATTTTTTTCTGTATAATGCGCTATACATTGTGTACTCCTCCAATACTCTGCTATATAAAATGTACTGTATGTTCTATATTACACACTGCTCAGCTGCATCTACTTTTCTGTACATCACGTAGTCCACATTGCTGTGCTTTATATACTTTGCTGTACATTATACATTCCACACTACTTATATTGTATAAACACAAATTATATACTCAGTAGCATTTGGGTGTATATATACGATTACTGTGCTGCTCATTATATAAACCACAGTGCAGATGCATACACTTTTCTGTATAATATGTGTCATAATATACATTATATACTGTCATGTGGAAAAGGTTAACATTTCAGCATATTTCAAATATTAGGTCTTCTTTAAACAATGCCTACAAATAAAGATAGCTTGAATTACAAACAAGGAAGAATTTCCTTTTTCCCAAGGTGTCTTTCAGGACAGCACCATTGAGAGATAGTGACTCCACCCTTGCCCACAGGAAACACCTTCTACTTCCTCCAGATCTTTAAAGGGAGGCGCCTCCCTAACACACCTCAGTTGTTGTGTTTCCTCCCGCCTGGAGGGAACATCTTCTCTGAGGGGAGAAGAGATATCTCAGGTGTTCTTGAGAGATGGCTTCCCTCCTACCTTTCTCCAGTTGAGACCGTCTGTCCTCCCGTACTACTCGAACGGCAGCGGTAGTTTAGTTTTGTGAACCTTCAGGTATCATCCCTCGTTCCATCTCAGGAGGTCCGTTTACTTGGGTTACCAGGTAGATTCGGTAAACCGGAAAATGTTTCTCCCACAGGAGAAAAAGGGCCAGGTTTTCAGGACACAGCGTTGCTCTGGGACCACCCGCCCCCCCGTGGCCACCCCAGGAAGACAGATGGCGCCCCACTCTGACCATGGCACGCGGCCCTATCCCCCCGTTGGGGACGAGGCAGGTGTTGGACGACGGACTACAGTCCAACCAGCCTATGGCTATAAGGCAGGTGATGTTGGCATTAGGAGTTCTGACGTCAACAATGCTGTTCATTCTATGGACAAGACTACATTTCAGGTGCCTACAGACCTTCCCCTGAGATCATGGGATCTCGGTCTTCGTTCTCTGGACTCTCAGATACAAATCCCATCGCAAGGGAAGAGATCTCTCTATTGGTGGAAAGATCAGGGGAGCCTTCAAAGGGTCTGACGCCAGGGGGTGATGGGGAGCTCAAGAATTTCACCCAGGGTCTTGAATGAAAGAAGAGACAAAGCGATCCTCAGACTGGAGAGCGCTAAAGGCGATTGCATTGGCTTTAACAGAGTTGCTCCGGGTCTGCTAAATCACCATGTTCAGGTGACAACGGACTATGCCACAGCAGTGGTATACCTAAACAGACAAGGGGGCGCAAGAAGCAGACCTCTGCAGATTCTTGTGGCTAAAAACTCTTCTCTGAGTGGGAAAGAACTTGCGGTCCCTATAAGCGATACTCTTAAAGTCCCTGAACAGGGTGGCGCATTACCTGAGCTGACATCAGGTTTGGGAAGCAGAGTGGTCTCTGAACCCGGAGATCTGTTGTGAAAGTTTTCAACAAGTGGGGTCATCCAGAGGTTGACCTGTTTGCCTCAAGGGGAAAACTCTCAGGTTTTTGCAATTCTTTTCCAAAAACAGATTGGACGGGTCCGTAGGAATTGACGCTCTGACCCATCCTTGGTGGTTTCACCTGTGCCTCGCGTTCCCCCCATTCCAGTTAATACCCCCTAGTGCTAAGGAGGATTCAGAGGGAAAAGGTACCGGTCATCTTGATCGCCCCGTACTGGCCCAAGAGAGCTTGGTTCTCGACGGTCCTAAGAGTGGCGGCCAGGCCATGTTGGCATCTACCTCTCAAACAGGATCTGTCAGTGCAGGGCCCCGTATGCCATCCAGATGGGTCCAGTCTCTCCCTTGCAGCCTGGTATCTGAAAGGCAACTCCTAAAGAAGAAAGGGTTCTCGGACCGTTTAGTTTCTACTCTACTGGAAAGCAGGTAGAAAGTGACGAGGACTTTATGCACAAAGGTGTGAAAAATGTATACGGCCTGGTGTAACTCATCTAACCAAGACCCTATCGAGCTTGGGTCCATTTTAGAATTCTTTCAGGAGGGAGCAGATAAAGGTCTGGCGGTCAGTACGTTAAAAGTACAAGTATCGGCTTCGATAGTGTTTCTAGAGGACCACTAGTAGCTCGGTCTTTTCAAAGCCCTTTCAAGGGCCTAGAACCGCTCAAATCAGGGGTTCTCGTAACAAAATCTTTTGCGAGTATTAGGATCTATGGCAGGAAAGCCATATGAAACTTTTATAAGACGCATCCCTTAGAGATCTTGCCTTACAGCTTATTCCTGGTCGCTATAACTTCAGCATGCAGGATCAGGGTATTCCATACTCTGTCTATAAGGGAACCTTCTCTATCTTTATTCTTGGATTGAATTGTTCTAAGAACAGATTCAAAATTTTCCTAGGGCAGCAGTTAATCGTTCCAGGATATTGTGCTGCCTACTTTCTGTGCAAATCCCTTAGGGGAGAAAGATGTTTTTTCATATGTAAAAAAAAAAAGAAAGAGGCTTTGTTATGCTATCTTAAAATAACAAAGAACCTCAGACGCGTTCTATTTTTTTTTTGGTTGCCAAGCTTTAAAAGGACCTTGGCTAGATGGTTGAAATTATCCATTCGAGAAGCCTTCTCTCACACGGACGTGGTGCCACCAGTGGGAATCGGTGCTCAGTCAACAACAGCACTTGCAGCCACATGGGCAGAGAGAGCTGATGCCACCCCTAAAGCCCCATACACACCATCAGATTATCTGAAGATTTTTGTCTTCAGATTTACCAAAACCATATAATATGAGTTCAAACCTTAAGAGTTTCAATTTGTATGCAATCAGGCAGGCCCTTATACTACAGGGTTTTGGTAAATCTGAAGACAAAATTCTTCAGATAATCTGATGGTGTGTATGGGGCTTTAGCAAATCGGCAAAGCAGCAAGATGGTTAAGCTTCCGCAACTTGGTGCGGCAATACAGTTTGGACCTCACATCCCACAATGACCAGCATTTGGCAGAAGAGTCCTACAGGCTGTTGCCCCACCCTAAAGTCTCCAAAGGTGCTGTCCTGAAAGACACCTTGGGAAAATTCAAGTTAGACTTACCGGTAACTTGTTTTCCAGAAGTCTTTTAGGAGAGCAACGACCCGCCCTATTGGTCTAATGTACCATGCTGTGACTAACGTATGTGTTTATATGTTCCAGCTGGGGCCGGAGGTTCTCTGAGACAACTGAGGTGTGTTAGGGAGGTGCCTCCCTTTAAAGATCTGGAGGAAGTAGAAGATGTTTCCTGTGGGTGAGGGTGGAGTCACTATCTATCAAAGGAGCTGTCCTGAAAGACTTCTGGAAAACAAGTTATTGGAAAGTCTAACTTGAATTTTCAACAAACAAACAATCAATAGAGGTATTACTGTATTGTGGAAAATACAAGTACACTATTTACTTTAAAAGCTGGTATATTGCTATCTTCAGCAGGAATGACTTCATGTAGATGTTTTGCATAAGTTCTCACTAGTCCCTAACATCACTCTGACCACTCCTCCATGCAAAATGTCTTCAGTTGTAACATGGTTGTGGGTTTTGCTGAATGAACTGCACATTTTAGATTCCCTCACAACATTTCAATGGAAATCAAATCTAGGCTTTGACTAGGCCAGTCCCTAAGGAAGCAAAGCAACCCTAAACCATACCATTTCTACCACCATGCTTCACAGTTTGTATTATGTTCTTCTAGGAGACGGAACCTGCATATTAACATTACATCATGGCCATCTTGTGACCTATTGTGTCTGAAATGTGTTTTCAGCTACCATGGCTTACAGTGCCATCTTTGTAAGTTTTATACCTTAACATTTTAAATGGAGAGCACTAGATTCTGCCTTCCTTCTTTTGCATACCCATCATATCTGGTGGGATGATCTGGGTTTTTGTCCTATGGGAATAAGCGATTTGAAGGAGGAAAGTGATTACCAGCACCATGCCAGCCTTCTCTATTATTTTCAGATGTGAGTTGAGCAGCCTGTGAGACTGGTGGAGGGAAAGCACATTGTATTTTTGCACTGTTGATGTGTTGACTTTTTTTTTTTAATTCCCTTCAATCAGTCACAGATGCTATATGAACTTTCAGCAATATATGTTTATTGATTACCATTTTTAGCTACACTTTTATTATTATTGTTGTTTTTTTTTATAGGTCAGCATTGATTTTCCTCTTGTTGTGGGTTAATGTACCAGTACCATATCAGGAAACTTGTCCATTTGCAGCGGCACAGCTGACGCATTTCAAAGACTAAGCCCTCTTATTAGGGCTGACTAAACCCCCTGTCCACGGTTATATACAATATAGATTGTGGTATTTGGCGGTTGTTTAGCTCAAGTGTAGCACCAACTAGCGAGAACAATCCACTCTAGAAATTCAATTTTAGGGATCGTTGTCCCACTTTTATTAGAGTAAAAGAACAAAACAGTCCATCCAGGATTCCCACGCAGGGGTTTCAACTTCAAAGCAATAATGAAATAAATGGAAAACACCAAGCCACCTGGCTCTCAGGTCAGCACTGCTGGTCAGGCGTTGACCTCGGTCCTCTTGACTCTGTAATGGTGTCTCTGTTTGGTACCCACTCTGTACCTCTGGTGACACTCTCTTACAGCTTCCTGGCTGCTACAGCCCACTGGCTTGGGCCCTCCGTCTGCTCTGTCAGACTGTCCTGTGCCAACAGGTGCAGGCGTATTGGTAAGTAGTAAGCGGGTCTGAACTAATACACAGCAATCTATCTATTTGTACAGGCAAATGCTACAAATCATGGATTAAATGAAGGAATACGGAGTATATTCCTTAAAACATTCATCTACAAACAGTAGGACAGAAAAGACATAAGACAAACATATTTAGTTACAAATACAAGGCAGATATTTCCCATAGTTACCATTCCCACAAAGGTTCCATTTTGGTGGCTACTCTACCATAGAGTGAGCTTTTCCCCCTCCTATCTAGTCTGTGTATAGCATTACAGACTGGTGCCTCATTGGTTGGCATGGCATGGCTCTGATTGGTGGGCCTCCCTAATCCTGGTTAAGGATTGGCTAAATCCCCAATCCCTATACATTGCATAAGTCAGCCCCCTTTAATGCAAATTCTTGACATCGACAATGTTGAGGGGAAGATTTAATTTGTAGGTACATGACCATCAGGGAAATTAAGTATTAATGGTGGGCTTGCCACCTTCATTGCATATGTAAATGAGGGATCCTTTGAAGTGGATATTTGTAGAACAATGAGGTTTGGGTCCCATTGTTTAGATACACAAGCTTAGGCACCGAATCTTCTAACAGAGACTTCTGTGAAGCTATCTAACGCACCTGAATTGATACAAATCTAAATGAAATATATTCATAATTACAGTATTTTACAGCTATTAATGGAGATTCCACATAAACTTCTAAGGCAACATTGTGCACTCCACAAATCTGGCCTTTATGAAAGAGTGGCAAAGAAAACCATAAGAAGTCCCATTTGCAGTTTGCGAGAAGCCATGTGGGGGACATAGCAAACATGGAAGTAGGTGCTCTGGTCAGATGAGACCAAAATTTGACTTTTTGGTCTAGAAGCAAAACCCTAGGTGTGGTGGAAAACTAACACTGCACATCACCCTGAACACACCATTCCCACTGTGAAACATGGTGGTGGCAGCATCATGTTGTAGGGATGCTTTTTTTTCAGCATGGACAGGAAAGCTGGTCAGAGTTGATGGGAAGATGGATAGAGCCAAATACAGGGCAATCTTATAAGAAACCCTCTGAGGCCGCGTACACACGACCCAGAACCTCGACGGGCAGAACACATCGTTCCGCCCGTCGAGGTTCTCTCCCGGCCGTCGAATTCGGCGACCCGCCCGTCGGGAATGGCAACCAGCCATTCTTCCAGGCGGGCCGTCGAGAAAATAGAGAGCGTGCTCTCTTTTTCGGCTCAACGAGCTTCCCGACGGGAAGCTCGCTGAGACCGTACACACGGCCGAGGTCCTCGCTGGAATGTGCATTCCAGCGAGGTTCTCGCTGATTTTCAGCGAGAACCTCGGCCGTGTGTACGGGGCCTTAGAGTGCAAAAGACTTTAAACAGGGGTGGGGATTTACCTTTCAGAAGGACAATGAACCTAAACATACAGCCAGATATAAAATGTAATGGTTTAGACCAAAGCGTATTCATGTGTTAGAATGGCCAATTCAAAGTCCAGACCTAAATTAATTGATAATCTGTGACAAGATTTGAAAATTGCTGTTCACAGATGCTCTCCATCCAATCTGACAGAGCTATTTTGCAAAGAGGAATGGGCAAATTTCACTCTCTACATGTGCAAAACTGGTAGAGACATCCCCAACAAGACTTGCAGCTAAAGGTGGTTCTACAAAGTATTGACTAAATACAAATGCACACCACACTTTTCAGATATTTATTTGTGAACAATTTTAAAAATAATATATAATTTTCCTTCCACTTCACAATTATGTGGCATTTTGTGTTGGTCTATCACACAAAAACCCAATAAAATATATTTTTGATTTTGGTTGTAATATGACAAAATATGGAAAATTTCAAGGGGTATGAATAATTTTTCAAAAGCTCACTGTATCTTGACCAAATAGGGTTTTATATTACTATCTACAGGAGTAGGACACTAGGCAGAAAAAAACTTGGTGTATGGCGCAGGTTCTCCCATGGCTGGTCAGCTCTGCAAGGTCCTCTCTCCTTGCCTGCTGATATCCTTCCCGTCTTTCCTCTCTGGCTGCTCCCCTCTTTTGTCTGCTGGGGGCACTTTTCCCCTTGGGCAGGCTGTGGTCCCCTGTTTGTTGGTGCCATGTAGCTCTGAATGGCCAGTGACCATGTTTTTGAAGCTGTTGCAGCGTTTTTGCCAGTGATTCTGGAGACCATTTTATTGAAGGCACGCAGGACCACTATTGTGCGGGTGACCATTACCATAGACTTACTATGGAAGTCAAACAAAATGGTGCTATTAAACACTATTCAGTGTAGGTATGTACACAAGTGAATATTGTGAATCTATAATAAATAAAAAAAAACAATACATGAAAAAAACACCATAGATGGCAATGAACCAAATGTGCTAGTGAACAAGTGAATATGAATGCACCCCAGAAGATGCCTTATTAGTAGAAACGCGTCAGCAAGGGCTTTGCTGATGCCACTGCATTATTTTGATCTTATTTGCTTTTACATGTCTTCTCAAATGTGAGTGACCATTTTATATTTTATACAATAAATGTTCTCATTTTGAAACGGAATTATACTATGTGGCCCAATTTCTCTCCTTTCACCATATGATACATTGGGAGGACTTGTATATGAAGTACCGTTGCCTTATCCGTGGATACTCATTGATGTCAATACTGTGAAATACCTTGGCCTGGTTCTATTGGAAGCTGTACTTGTTTACTTCTCCCTGGGTATGTTACACCAACAAGCCCACTCGACTCATCAGGCATACGCCTTGCTGGGTCCAACTCGTCTGGTAAGCCTTTATGCCGTGTACACACGATCATTTTTTGTGATGAAAAAAGACGACGTTTCAAGTGATGAAACAAAACGACGTTTTTCAAACTTCATTTTCCAAAACGATGTTGCATACACACCATCGTTTTTCCAAAATGCTCTAGCAAAGCGTGGTGACGTAAAACACGTTCGATGGCACTCTGTTCCATTGAAGCTCCGTCTCATAACTTGCCTCTGAGCATGCGCGGCTTTAAAAACGTAGTTTTCAACATCGTTTTGCCCGACACAAAAAATTCAAGCATGTTGGAATTTTTTTTTGCTCGTTTTTTTTAAGACAAAAAACAAAAGTTTTGCCCACACACGATCAATTTAAATGACGTTTTAAAAAACTATGGTTTTTTTCATCCCAATAAACGACCGTGTGTATGCGGCATTAATCTTCATGGTGATGGATTACCTACAGGCAACTAAATACAGTCACTTTCATCACAGTGGAATATTTGGACTTTATATTCACTTGTTCACTAGCACATTTGGTTCATTGCCATCTATGGTGTTTATTTCATGTATTTTTTTTATTTATTATAGATTCACAATATTCACTTTGAGTACATACTTACACTAAATATTTGGATTCCTGTCCATGTGTTTAATAGCACCATTTTGTGTTGTTTTTTATTGTGTTTACACTATCATTTTTGGACATTATTTATACTTTATTGTGTATTCTAACCAATTCATTGGTTCAGTTCACACTGAAATTATGTTTTCATTCATTTATTTATTAATCCCATATCTTTTCAGCACATCAAAAGTATAATTTTGAGCGCCGCACTTTATTACTTCCACTTTTCTGTTGTGCAGGCAGCTATAATATATTCTTTATTTATTCTATACCAACAGCACGGTTTTTCCTTCCCTTTATTCTTACTATGGAAGCCAACATTGGCATAGACCGGGACTCAGCAGCAGAACATGGGGGGCACACAGCTTTCTTTGGTCCTCCCCTGGGCATCTTCTCTGTAGGCAGATCTGTCAGTGTCCCTCTGCCTCTTCTCTGTCAGGTCCCTTTCTCCTTGTGTGGTCCCTACCGGACTGGGCGATCCCTGTGGAATCTCATGAGCACATTACGCCTCTGGACCCCATCTTAGAGGGTGTGGTTCCCTCAGTGCTATTAGACGTGCTGCTGGTCGTCTGCTTCTCTGGACAACCAGATCTACCTAGACTGGTCAACGAGGGCTTGTCTCCTATAGTGGCTACGGTCTCTGTCCGTAAGGGCCAGAAAGTCCTTTCTTCCCTTTTGCTGGACAGTTGGGCTGGGGAGAAGACCTGGAATCAAACTAGGCTCAGGGTCGCTGGACTCCAGAAGATGCATGACTACCCATCAATGTCCTGAAGCTTTGAGTGATTGAGTGATTTAAAGGGATGTACCTGTACGCCCATTTGCCTGTCTGTGCCATTCTGCACACGTAAAAATGCGTGCACTGGTTGGGAAGTGGTTAAGCAAAATGTTTATACACGCTTTCCTTAGTGCACTTTTTTGGAACAGAAGGCACAAAAGATGCATCATTTGACTGCCAACATGTGCAGCTAGCTAAGAGTGCATCGTACAC
This sequence comes from Rana kukunoris, assembly GCA_029574335.1. Lineage (NCBI taxonomy): Eukaryota > Metazoa > Chordata > Amphibia > Anura > Ranidae > Rana > Rana kukunoris. Next base: position 118,681,822 of record CM056055.1, on the reverse strand, counting down.
ATTGAAGTGCACAATGCAATTTCTGATTCAGAAATCGGGTTTAAGTCTGCAATGTGAATGTACCCCAGAAACGTATGTTGTAGTGCACATGTGGTTTTAAGGTGTGCTGGGGTGCCAATTACAATAATGATACCACAGCAAAGCAATACACTTAACCATTTAAGGAACGAACCTCTTAAAATCTTTTCTTTTTTTTTTGCTAGAAAATTACTTAGAACCCCCAAACATTATATATATTTTTTCAGAGACCCTAGAGACTAAAATGGTGGTCGTTGCAATACTTTATGTCACACCGTATTTGCTCAGCGGTCTCACAAGCGCACATTTTTTGGGGGAAAATATACCTTTTTGAATAAAAAAATAAGAGAACAGTAAAGTTAGCCCATTTTTTGTATATTGTGAAAGAAAATGTTACGCCGAGTAAATTGACACCTGTAAGCTGGGGAATAAGTAGCGGGTGCAAAAGCTCCCTGGGATGAGCAGGCACAGATACCAAGTCCACAATATAAGTGACAAACAGTGGGGTGTTTATTGGTGCTATACACAAAGTCTTATTTACAGGTGCTGTACAGTGGGCAAACAGAACAAAAGTAATTAAACAAAAGCCTACCCGTGTCTCGGCACTAACTATACAATATGACAAGCCCTCACTATCAGGCTGAGCAAGCCTACAGCTTGTCAGCTTCCCCACAAAGGCTTAAGAGTTTTCACCAACCTCCTTGCTCTCTCACAGATCAGTAGCAACTGTGTTTCCCAGGACAGAGAGCAATGGCTGTCTGCTCAGGTGTGCTTAAATTGACCTGGGGGAGAGGGCCAACACCCGTAGTGGATCCTGGATCAGAGCTCCCTGAACGTATAAGAGAGGAGCCTGGGAGAGGTATAAACCCCCGAACAGGACTTTCCCAGGCTCTCTCTGGGACTGTCTGCCACACACCGTCCCTCCTTGTTTCAACCCCAGGGTTGGAACACCTGTGGCCCAACAGGAGTAAACACGGGACAGGGCATCTACATTCCCCTACACCTGGCCTGTGTTTCACGTTAAAGGAGTAATCCTGTAGAGCCAAAAACCAACGGTTCACCCGCCTATTAGTCTCTTTCTTTTGGGCCATCTATTTCAGGGGAGCATGGTCAGTTATTAACTCAAACTGGCGCCCTAACAAATAGTATCTTAGCGCATCCACAGCCCACTTTATTGCTAAGCATTCTTTTTCAATGACTGCATACTTTTTCGCATGATCATTGAGCTTTCTGCTTAGGTACACGACAGGGTTTTCTTCCCCGTTGTGTACCTGTGACAAAACTGCCCCGATACCTACATCAGAGGCATCCATCTGAACAGGGATGGACTGGCCATTGGGACTACAGGGAGTTTCCCGGTGGGCCGATGGCTCAGTGGGCCGGCTTTAGTGACAGCGGACTGCCGCCCCCTCTGCTCCTCTCTCTCTCCCTCCCCGCAGCGCTCACCTGGGGGGAAGAAAATAAGCAGGGGGAGGAGCAGGGGGGACGACAGAGGAGCATGGGGGGAGGGGACAGACCGCTGACTCAACAGCTATGGCCTGGGAGTTTCTCACTTCTGCCTAATCTTGTCCCATAAGGGGGCACCAAACTGATTCTTTGCCCTGGGTGAAATAATGTCTAGTTTACCCACTGGCACTGCCTATAAGAGTACCAGTACCAGCCCTTCTACTCTAATAAAGTAGAACAGCTAGTGGCTAGTGAAGGGGGAGAGGCTCTGTGGATGGCCGGGGGGGGGGGGAGGTGCGGGAGTTGTCCGGCTGCGATGAGAGAGACATGTCAAAGTGGGCCAGTCTGGATTAAGTCCAGGGCCAAATTTCTGTCCCAGTCCAGCCCTGCGTCTGAACCAAAAAGTCTTTGGAGAAATCGGGGGAGTATAGCACTGGCTGTGCACAAAGAGCCTTCTTCAGGATTCGGAAAGATTCTTCTGCTACTTGGGACCATTTTATCATTATGGAGTCTTTCCCTTTATGTCAGGTCTGTCAGTGGGGCAGCTATAGTTGCAAAATTTGGAATAAACCTTCTATAATACCCCGCAATGCCAAGAAAGGCCCTGACCTGCTTCTTGTTTGCAGGACGTGGCCACTCCTGGATGGCTTCTATTTTATTCACCTGGGGTTTAATAACTCCACGGCCAATAGTGTAGCGCAAATACTTGGCTTCCTCCAAACCAATGGCACATTTTTTTGAATTCGCCGTGAAACCTTCCTTGAAGAGGGAATCAAGGACAGCTTGGACACAGGGCAAGTGAGACTCCCAGTCAGTGCTATGCACCACTATGTCATCCAGATAGGCTGCAGCATACTGTCGGTGAGGTCTTAGGGTCCTGTTCATGGCCCTCTGAAATGTTGCAGGGGCATTTTTCAAGCCAAACAACATTTTTTTCTATACTGAAATGATCCCTCTGGGGTCACAAACGCAGTCTTTTCTTTGACACTATTAGTCAGGGGTATTTGCCAATACCCTTTGGTCAAGTCCAAAGTGGTCAGATAACGGGCCTTGCCAAGTCGGTCTATAAGTTCATCTACCCTGGGCATTGGGTATGTGTCAAACTTTGTCACCGCATTAAGCTTTCTGAAGTAGTTACAAAACCTCCAAGTGCCATCTGGTTTTGGGACTAATACAATGGGGCTAGACCAGTCACTATTGGATTCCTCAATGACATCTAGCTTCAACATTCTTTTAACTTCATCACTGATGTCGTTTCTCCTGGCTTCAGGAATTCGGTACGGTTTGAGCTTGACACGGACCCCAGGTTCAGTAACAATATTATGCTGAACCGCCGAAGTCGTGCCAGGCAACTCTGAAAATTTCTCTCTATTCCTTATTAGGAACTCTCTAGCTTCCTGTTTTTGGGAATATGACAGGGTGTCTGGAATCGTGACCTCAGGGATCAGAGGGGATTCAGTACCCTTAGGCGTTACCGGGAGGGACCCCACAGTTAACGCCAGTCTATCCTTCCAGGGCTTTAACAGGTTTACGTGGTAAATCTGTTCAGGCTTCCTTTTACCTGGTTGATACACCTTGTAATTGACTTCCCCCAACTCTTTCAATTACTTCAAAGGGCCCCTGCCACTTAGCCAGGAACTTGCTTTCAACAGTGGGAACTAAAACGAGGACCCGGTCACCAGGTGAGAAAACACGGAGTTGGGCCCCCCTGTTGTATATTCTCTGTTGGCCTGCTTGAGCCTGTAGTAAATGTTCTTTCACCACCGGCATTACTGCTGCAATCCTCTCCTGCATTTGAGCGATATGCTCAATGACACTTTTGTGGGGTGTCTGTTCCCCCTCCCAAGTTTCCTTGGCTATGTCTAAGAGTCCTCGAGGGTGTCTCCCATAAAGCAGCTCAAATGGAGAGTACCTCGTAGAGGACTGGGGAACCTCCCTGATGGCAAACATCAAGTATGGTATCAGGAAGTCCCAGTTTTTCCCATCCTGGTCAACCACCTTCTTTAACATACTCTTTAATGTCTTATTGAAGCATTCCACCAAGCCATCCGTTTGAGAATGATAACCAGAGGATCGCAACTGCGTCACCTTAATTAACTTGCACAGCTCCCTAGTTATCCGTAACATAAATGGGGCACCCTGGTCTGTAAGGATTTCTATAGGCATGCCAACCCGACTGAACACCATAAACAGCTCTTTGGCAATATTTTTGGCAGACGCGGCACGTAAGGGAACGGCCTCAGGGTAGCGGGTAGCGTAATCCATAATCACAAGGATATGCTGATGACCACGGCCAGATTTGGGGAGCAGACCCACAAGGTCCATGGCAATTCTCTCAAAGGGCACTTCAATAATGGGCAAGGGCACTAGAGGACTTTGGAAGTGGGGCTGGGGGGGTGACATCTGACACACAGGACAGGATTGACAATAATTCTCAATATTTTTCTGTATCTCAGGCTAGTAAAACCTGCGCAACACTATTTCAGTGGTTTTCTCAACCCCTAAATGGCCTCCTAGCAAGTGCCCATGGGCAAGTTCCAACACCACCCTTCTGTAAGGCTTAGGGACCACCAACTGTTCAATAACGTCATCATTCTTTTTACATACACGATACAGTAAATCATCATTGCTGCAGAAATAAGAAAAACTGGGCCTATCCCCTGGTTCGACAGGTACATCATTAATCACCATTACATTTCCCAGGCCCTGGCAAGGGTAGGGTCTTTTCTCTGCTCAGTACCAACATTTTCCTTGTGCACATTAAGGTCAGTAAACTCCAACATAGGCTCCGAGTCGGCAGACGGCTGTCCGGCTCTGCTGGTTGTGGGGACTTCCTCAGGCTCCTCCAGCTCTCCTGCCATAACCGAGAAAGGAAAACTCGGAGAGCCCTGAGATGAGTCCCCTGAACCCACAATATCAAAAGTAGCCAGGAGCTCTGGCTCTGCGAATGAGTCAGGTACTGCGACCGGGTCGGGACGATCCCACAGTTCCCAAAACTTAGGGAAGTCCCTACCAATGATGGCCTCATGCACCAAGTGGGGCACAAGTCCGATCGCATGGGACACCGTACCGAAGCAAGTTTTAAACTGAACTGTGGCTATAGGATACTCCCGGGTATCCCCATGTACACAGATCACAGCAACTTATTTTGCATGAAAATTCACAGTTTCAACTATCTCAGCTGTAACCAAAGTAACCAGACTTCCTGAGTCCAGTAAGGCCGTAATAGGCTTATTATTAACAGTCATGTGACACATGTGTTTCCCCACATTTGGCGCTGCAGCGCATGAAACAGCAGCAAACATAGACTGCCTTCTAATAGACAGATCACACTGCATTGGTTCATCAGTCAATGGACAATTTGCTGCAACATGTCCCAGCTCTTGGCAATGAAAACACCTGATGTTTCCCCAAGTTGGTTTGCTGACAGGCAGTGGTTTCCCTTGCTTGGGATGCCAAACTTCAGTCCTGGCACCAAAAATCCTCCCCCCTATTTCCTTGCCATGCTTACCACCCACTTCCCCTGGAACAGTCTTAGGCCTCGTACACACGATCAAATCTGTCTGCTGGAAATGGTCTGCTAGACCGTCCCAGCAGACAGATTCGATCGTGTGTACGGGCGAGCCGACGGATTTGGCCACCCGACAGATTTCAAAGCATGCTTTGAAATCTATCGGGTGGGAACCTATCCGCCCGACATGTCTGCTGGTTAGTACACTTACCAGCAGACATGTCGTCTCGCACCGCCGCCGAATGGATTTGGCGCATGCGCGGAAGTGTTTTACTTCCTGGTGCGGTGACGTGGCGGCGTCAACGTCACCGCCACGTCAGCGCGCCGTCTGTTGGCGGGGATTTTGGTTTGCTCGTGTGTACACGCGAGCAAACCAAAATCCAAACAGACAGATTTGTTCAAATCGGTCGGACAGACCGTTTTGAACAAATCTATTGCCTCGTGTGTACGAGGCCTTACCGGTTGCCTGGGGAGACTGTGGCTTTGGGTGGAAAGTCTGTGCGGCTGTTGGGGTGGTAACCAGGTTCTCTGCAGCAAAGTACCATTCAACGAGTTCTACCAGGTTATCTGCCGACTTGGGGTCCCCTTGATTTACCCATTTCTGCAGGGGAATTGGCAGTGACCTCAGGAATAGGTCCATGACCACACGCTCCACTATTTGTGGCGCAGACAGGGACTCCGGCTGTAGCCATTTTCGCACCAGGTGGATTAGGTCGAACATCTGCGAACTTGGGGGCCTCTCGATTTGGAAGAACCAGCTGTGGACCCGTTGGGCTCGAACGTCCAAGGTGACGCCGAGTCGTGCCAGAATTTCCTGCTTGACCTTTTCATAGTCTCCCGCTTCTGCTGACTCCAGATCATAGTAGGCCTTCTGCGATTCACCAGAAAGTAAGGGGGCAATCAGTCCTGCCCACTTGGTTTTAGGCCAACCTTCCCTCTCAGTGGTCCGTTTAAACGTTAGCAGGAAGGCCTCTGGATCATCATCCGTAGTCATTTTAGACATAAAGCGATCCACATGGATGGCTGGAGGCTTGTCTCCCATATCCTTGATTACCTCAGGTGCCCACTGTGCTAGCGTCTCTGCAACCTTAGTCAGGGTTTTCCTATCTGCTTCTGCAGCTGTTCAAACAACCTCTGCGATTGCTCCTGTACAGCACTAATCTGCCTCTACAATCTGTTTGTACAGCACTTTGGTTTGCGATAGCATTGGCTTGCTGCAGTGCAGTGTTAGTTTGCTGTTGTGCAGCATTGGATAACATCATTTGTTTGAGGATTTCCTCCATGTTGCCACTTTAGGTACTGGCCTTTTAAAATAGTAACTTACTACTGCTGATCGCAGCCTCCACCATATGTAAGCTGGGGAATAGGTAGCGGGTGCAAAAGCTCCCTGGGATGAGCAGGCACAAATACCAAGTCCACAATATAAGTGACAAACAGTGGGGTGTTTATTGGTGCTATACACAAAGTCTTATTTACAGGTGCTGTATAGTGGGCAAACAGAACAAAAGTAAATAAACAAAAGCCTAGCCGTGTCTTGGCACTAACTATACAATATGACAAGCCCTCACTATCAGGCTGAGAAAGCCTACAGCTTGTCAGCTTCCCCACAAAGGCTTAAGAGTTTTCACCAACCTCCTTGCTCTCTCACAGATCAGTAGCAACTGTGTTTCCCAGAACAGAGAGCAATGGCTGTCTGCTCAGGTGTGCTTAAATTGACCTGGGGGAGAGGGCCAACACCCGTAGTGGATCCTGGATCAGAGCTCTCTGAATGTATAAGAGAGGAGCCTGGGAAAGGTATAAACCCCGAAAAGGACTTTCCCAGGCTCTCTCTGGGATGCTCTGCCACACACCCAACATGTCACCTTTCAAAATTGCACCCGCTCGTGGAATGGCGACAAACTTTGACCGGAGCACTGCTGGAGGAGGGCAGTAAAAGTGCCCCTGATAAAAGTGATCTTGTGGCAAATCAGCCTACTTTCACACTGAGGCACTTTACAGACGCTATAATGTAATAGTGCCTGTAAAGCGCCTCTCCTGTCACTCCAGTGTGAAAGCCCGAGTGCTTTCACACTGGAGTGGTGCGCTGACAGGAAGCTAAAAAAAGTCCTTCTTTGAAGCGCCCTGTTCATTGGAATCAATAGGCAGTGCCGACAAAGCTTTTAACCCTTTCTCGTCCACTAGCAGGGGATAAAAGCGCTGCTAAAACTACGATAAAGTGGCGCTAAAAATAGTGGCACTTTACTGCTGACGTTCCAGTGCCTCAGTGTGAAAGTGCTTTTAAAACTTAAGCATTTAAATACCTTTTTAGAGCGATCTTCAGGCCTTTTACGTGACTCGCGGCCATTTTACATTTCCGATAAATGACTACATGACATGCAGAAGGGGCTGGGGTCTCCCTCTGATACTAGCCAGGAAAGTCACATGGCCGCTCAGCCCTCCTGCAGCAGCCCTGAAAACTGTCCAAAAGTCATATGCCCAGCCTGAAGATCATTCTAAAAAGATATTTACATGCCTCATTTTTAACCACTTCAATACAGGGCTTTTATACACACCTCCATACCGGGACTATTCTGGCACTTCTCTCCTACATGTACAAATCATATTTTTTTTGCTAGAAAATTACGCAGTACCTCCAAACATTATATATGGTTTTTTTTAGCAGACACCCTAGAGAATAAAACGACGGTAATTGCAAAGTTTTATCTTGCACGGTATTTGCGCAATCATTTTTCAAACGCCTTTTTTGGGGAAAATAATTGTTTCATGAATTACACAAAACAGTAAAGTTATTTTTTTTTTGTGTAAAATATGAAAGATTATGTTACACCCAGTAAATAGATACCTAACATGTCACGATTTAAAATTGCGCACGCTCATGGAATGGCGCCAAACTTCGGTACTTAAAAATCTGCATAGGCAACGCTTTGACATTTTTTACAGGTTACCAGTTTAGATTTACAGAGGAGATCTAGTGCTATGCGGCGATACCTCACATATGTGGTTTAAACAGCGTTTACATATGTCGGCGGGACTTGCGTGTGCGTTCGCTTCTGGGCGCGAGCTTCCCGGGGACAGGGGCGTTTTAATTATTTTTTATTATTATTATTATTAATTTTTTTTACATATTTATTTATTTTTTTACACTTTTTTTTATTTATTTTTTATCACTTTTATTCCTATTACAAGGAATGTAAACATCCCTTGTAAAAGGAATGTGTGTGACAGGCCCTCTTTATGGAGAGATGCGGGATCACATCTCTCCTCCAGGCTGGAAACAATGAGATCGGTGAAAAAAATTCACCGATCTCATTAATACTGTTGCTTAGTAGTCGCAATCGCGGCTTTGTTTACTTACGGGACCCAGACGTGATGTCATCACATCGCGCCCGGGTCCTCCGACGGTCATAGAGATGACTGGTGACCATCATCACTATAGTTCCAGCTAGCGCCGGACGATTCATTCTCCGGGCCCCCGATGGCACGGGAGAGCCTGGAGAAGCACCGGATGGCGGCGGGAGGGGGGATGTCCCCTCCCGCTGCCTATAAGAACGATCAAGCGGCGGAACCGCCGCTATGATCATTCTTATGTTGTGCAGAATCGCCGGCAGAAGAGATGACGTCCATTCTGGATGTAAGATCCACTTTGTGGACGTCATATGACAATGGCCCGGTATTGAAGGGGTTAAAAAAGATTTATACAGTGGTATGTCTATCTATAATGGGCTGGCAGTGACCATTTTTATAATTTTTTATTCTTACTAATAGTGGTGGTGGAAGGGGGGCAGGGACAGGGACACAGAACATGGAGCTGACAGGCAGAAAAGGAGGGGGAGAGAGGAGAGCAGAGCTGCAGATGATGGAGGGACCAGGATCTAATTTTTTTGGGTCGACAAACACTTTAATAAAAAACTCCATATTACAAAAAAAAATTATTATTATTTATACTAGTATTATTTTTATTATTCATGTTTTTTTCTCAGTTTTGGGAGTTTATTATTATTAAATTATTATCATTGATATGAATAATAGATTTAATATATTTGTCAAAGGTTGGAGTTAATTATTATTTATTTAGTATTACATCTTTTTGATTTATTTTATATATTTATTACTTATTTATGATGATTTTTAGTTATTTGTGTATTTATTTTACATTTAGTCATATATTATTAAAATTTTTATAATTTTTTTGAAATTTTTGTATTTGAGCAGAAAATCACGCAAAAATGTGTGACAAAACGCATGAAAGCGCACAAAACTGCCCAATTTGAGCTACACATTTTTTTTGGAGCTTCAGGCAACTCAAAGTGGACATGTGATCAATCTCCATACAGAATAATTGTTTTTTTTCTCCTCTTGCATTTTGGAGCTTCAAGTTTCAAGCTACAAAACTCTGACATGTAAAAGGGGCCTTAGGGATGTATTTATAAAACAATTTCCCAGTGAAAATGTATGTAAATTTGTTTTGTGCAACTTGGGCAAAATGTTTTATTGTTAGATCATTTCCTGTGTTGGTTAAATGCCTTTCATTAATTTAGAACAGAAAATATGGAAATTTCTGTGATACTTAGCAGCATCTAGTGCAGGGGTGCCCAACCATTTGGTAACCAAGTAGGGCCACAATGAGAGGAGCGGGCGGATGACAGGTTACAACTACTGTATAGGCCCTCCGATCTGTCCAGATGGAAGGGGACGCATTCCCTTCTGTTCTTCGGATTGAAGGTAGGTGGGCATAAACGGACATCTGTTGCTCTATAGAGCTGAATTGAGGGTCCCATTTGGTCAGGCTGATCATGTGAAAAGGGCCTAAGACTGCTTTCACACTGATGTGCTGCGGTTTGCTAATACCGCAAGTGCAGCATAGTGCACCTGTGTTTATCCTGCGGTTTAGCTGAACTTTGCCATACACTCCGCTTGTGGCAAAAGCCGACGCTGTAGAGGACGCATCGGCTTATGGGGCTCTGCTCCGCAGCCGCGTTCTTCCTCTACCACCTGCTTCATTCACAACACTGATGCTGTGGTATGGCGGGTCGGCAACCTGCGATCTGTGCTTGCCAGTCCAGAGCAGGAGGTCGCGGGCCACATCAGGGGGCTCCGCGGGCCACATCAGAGGGCTCCGCGGGCCACATGTGGCCCCCGGGCCACTGGTTGGCCACCCCTGATCTAGTGGAAAAATTTGGTATTTTCAGGTTGAAATCAATTAAAAACTTTTACCAGCACAGGAAATAGCCTAATATTCTTAGATTGTAAGCTCGCAAGAGCAGGGCTCCTTTAACCCTCTTTGAATTGTACTGTTGGTGTATTGTCTCCCTTTACATTGTAAAGCGCTGCACAAACTGTTGGTGCTTTAAAAATCCTGTATAATAATAATATTATTTTTTTGCCCTATTCGCACTGAACAAATACTTTTACTATGCATTTTTTTTTTTTTTAATGAATACACATCCTGCTGTTCACAGTCCAGCGCTTATCACTTAACCAGTGAAGAGCTGGGTTGGGTGCTGGAATGTTTTTGTCGAACTACTTTGATCTCGGTGGTGAAACATGTTTGTATTTCAGGACATCATCAATACAGAGCCTGTGGGGGATCTAATAAGCCTTGCATTGCACATTCATCCACAAGTAAGTCAATGCTGCAAGCACCCTGCAGAGGCTCTGCATGTAGTAGGACACAGAACTAAGGGTGGGGGGGATTCTGTCCCACTAATTTGGGAACACCTTCAGATTTTCCAAGAAGTGATATATTCAATGCATAAGCAAAGCGAAGTTTGACTTTGCTTGCTCAGACTTTTGTTATTAATTCTAGAAAAAAAAGATGAATGATATGAAACTCATTCAGTTCTTTTTTTTAATTATATTTATCTCCTTGGTTTACTTTACTATTTCTAGCTTGATGCAAATATACTTACTATTTTCATAGTGATTTTGCTCGTATTGATCTTTTACTGTGTTGTTTTATATATTACTTGTTTTACTCTTGTAGCGTGCATTATATATAATTGATTGTAATTATACGTTTAATCAGACAATAGAGCACATTTGTTTATATGATCTCCATGTGTAATCCAGTAAAAAGATAAGGACTGTGTATGTGAAATGTTAAATAATGAAATTATACCATACAAATTGCAATGATCTATTACACGTGGGCACATGAGGTTATCCATATAGCGTTCCACATGAATTATCTGCAGTGTAATCACTCTAATTATCCTGACTTTGATAACTGTTCACATTTTTCTCCCTCTTCCAAACAGATTCTTGTTTGTACTTAATTTATAATTCACTTTAAACCAGCAGAAAACCATTTGCTCTTTCATTGCAGTAAATATTCCAAGAGATAAAATTCTACAAACGCTGCCCATTAGCTGAGTGCGGATGTCACATTCCGTATAGCATGCTGAATATATTGTGTGGTAAGTTTAACGCGCTAGCTAATATATTCATTTATACCTCTCTGACCAGATTCTGCATATTCTTTTAAATGGTGTTGTAAATAAGTGCTGGTCTCACAGGTATCATTATTCTACTCAGCAAATCTGATTCAGCTCGCTGTAATTTAGAGATTGCAAACCAAACACGTTTGCAGAGAAGGGAAGGAGTTTATTTGATAGAAGGCGGTAATTTTTAAATCGGGGGAAAATGCAGCTGCAATAGGGCTTTTTTATGTTCAATTGCTTCTACTCTCTATCACCATACATCAGTTACAGAGATGCAATGAGCAAAAAATGTTTTAAGGCGACCAAACTGGTTTCACATTTTAGAGCCTTTTAAAAAATCAGGCCTAAAACCGTCAGTAAAAACGCCCTGTGTGCATGAGGTCTGAAAGATGATGTTGGCTGGTTAATGTGTGTTTCCGCAAACTGTTTATCTATTGAACATATCAGCATCACAGCCTTGCTAGTTTTTATGAACTACCTTCAACCTGACACTTGTGGTCAATTTGGTCAAACTGGTCGGCCATCCGCAATTTAATTCACTTACATGAGCAGGAATCCCCAATTGCTTGATAGAGATACCATACATTATGACAAGTCAATACAGCTTTTCTCTATTGTTTTGGCTAATTTCTTGAAACAGAAATGACATTCTCAAAACAACATGGACAAATCTCCAAACCACTTGGCAATTGTTTACAACTGAATTGAATTTCTCATTAATTTCTTTAAATTGCAAATGTCTCAGTACATGTCTCAATGTCTCAGTACATCTTTCAAATGATTAAGTACTAATAGCCTACATTTAGCACAATTTCCAAATGAATAGATCTTGTTGATCTAAACTGATTGTCAATTCTCAGTCTAATGGTTGTTCTCTCCAAAACGTGTCAGCGTCATTTCATTGTTTAAGTCATCACATGCACAACAGTCTGTTCAATTTGAATTCAAAATGATTCAGGAACATAATACCATGAATCAGTGTTATATTTAGGTTTTGTGCTGCCCAAGGCCGGACTAAACTCGTGCACCCCTAAATAAAATATTACCCACCCATGGGACACTAGTTCTTAGAGCCTGAGGGAGAGGGGAAAGGACTCCCTTACAGTAATTTGCATATATTTCCTCCCACTTCCTGTTTGGCTATGTTTAGTTACCTGACAGGTGCTGTCCATAACTCTGAATGCTGCCAAACATGTATATATAGAACTTGACCATGCAAAACCAGTACAATGTCTGAACATGGAGGCACCTGGCTAAGTAAATGGCAACTGCCTGCTCGAGGAAGAGGAAGAAAAAGAGGAGGAGGAGGAGTAAGGGTGTGTGGTGGTGGAATAGGGGGAAGAGGCAGAGGAGCACGAAGACACCAAGCTGTCCCTGATGAAAATTCGGGCCACAATTATAGACCAGAATATAACATACAATACAGTAAGAAAAAGTGTCAAAGAGCTGCATTTACAGTAGTGCCTCCCATGTAAATCTATCTAATACTGTGGGTCTTACTGTAACATTTCAGTAAGTCTAGTCGTTGATAATTTTTCCCCTCCCCTTTCTGTCAAATACCTCCTGTAGTACCTCTGCATAGGGTACATGTAGCTTCCTGATGATGCAACTTTGGTTGCGAAACGTAGAGGCTGCTGAACCACACAGGCTGTAAGACGGTTGGGAGACCATAAGGAACACGGCTTTGTTTACCTACCCACATTTTGATGCATACACTGCTGGAGAAGCTTAGTGCCGGCACATAGGCACAACCAAATGTGAGTGCAATATCTTTTTGATTTTATAATAAATATTATTTTAACATACTACACCATGTGGAGCACCATTCTTTGTATGTGAGCTTCCACAGGAGGTGATGGCATTCCACATTTGAAGTACCCAACAGTAAAAAGGATTGGTTATCCTGGCGAATGAACCACAGGCTCTGGTTGATTTAATATCTGGTGAGTGACCATTTCTGAAGGTGACGGGATAGCACTGAATGGTGACGGTTTGGTGATAACCTGCACACACCTTAAAGGAACACACCGGCACAAGCAAAACTATCACATAAGAAGAGGGAATAATTGGAGTATTCACTTTATGAACTGTTTAAGAATTTTGAAACATATATCTATGGGATGATAACTCATGTATAAATAGAGATACAGGGTTTTCAGTGTATCACCTTTCAAGGTTTTTTTCATGGTTTTTTTCACAGTTGATGTATATATTTTCTTGTAATTTATTATAATTTGAGCACAGTGGAGTGTATTACCTTTGTAAGAAATTGCACCACCTAGTGGCCTAAGGAGGTAAATGCAAACCATTTAGCAACATTAATTTAGAAAAGCGCAATTTTCACTACACACCCAAAATCTACATGTACCCCAGGTTTGGAACCACTGGAATACTGGCCAGTAATATATTGAACTTGTGTAGAGCATAGAACATTCCTATGTAACTGTCTGTAACTGTAGTGTATGGCTCTTCTGTATGACTGATTTCATGTTTTCTTTTTTTACTCTATTGTAGAGAATAATGGCATTGGAAGGAAACGAGACCTCTCGCATACTTGTGTATGTGGATGAGGCTGGTTTCAACCTGGCCAAGGGCCAAAAACTTTATTTTATTGACCACTGGGCTTCGGTGGATGTCCCAGGCCAGCGAGGGGGCAATATAATTATGTGTGCTGCCATTTCTGGGAATAGTGTGGCCACTCACATCCCCAGTCTTGGTTCATACAATACACAAAAGCTCCTCATCTTCATTTGGATTTAATCACTGAAAATGAGAGAGGTCTCATAGGGCCTCACCTACCACAATTAATAATTGTATGGGACAATGTGAATTTCCACCATGGCTCGCTTATCAGGGCCTGGTTCACTGTTCAACCATGGATTGATATAGTGTTCCTACCACCTTACTCTTCTTTCCTCAATCCTATTGAGGAGTTTTTCTCTGCTTGGAGGTGGAGAGTGTATGAGCATCGGGCTCAAGATCAGAGGTCCCTGCTCTATGCAATGGATGCTGCCTGTGAGGCTATTACGGGAGATCAGTGTAGGGGATGGTTGCGACCATGCACGCCATTTCTTCCCTCGTTGCATCGCAAGGGATGATATACGCTGTGATGTTGATGAAAATCTGTGGCCAGACAGACACCAGCATGTGGATGGACAGGAGGGTGAGGACGGTGGCCAGGAGAGGGAGGGTGAGGACAGCGACCAGTGAAGAGATGTTACAGTAGTTGTGAAACTCCAGCTTCATTTACAGCATTGTAGGCTAAATGTAATTGTCCTTGTTTTTTGTTTGTGTATTTATATTTCCGTATATTATGCTGTATACATTTTCTTTTTACTCTGATGTATGGAAGTTACTTTGTGTGTGAATGATAATTGTTACAATAGTGTAAATTATTTTTCCTTGGCAGTATGAGTGCAATGTGTGATGTCAAACCTTGGTGGCGACTCTTACCCTAAAATCTTTTCTTTTTTTTTCAGTTTTATACACAATTGTATTCAATTAGCTAGGCAAAACTGTACAGTAACCATTGTCAATGAAGGACTGGTGTAAGACTGAAAGTTGGACATGAGGAATATTTCAATGGTCCTCTGCCATAGAGACAAAACATCTAAACATTTTGACCTGCAGTGCTTACACAATGCCAAAGGGACGAAGCATTTTGGGGGCAGTGACTATTTGAATGAGATTTTTTTTTTAGTTTGGACACACGCAACAACTGTTTTGGGAAAGATATGAGCTTTTGAAGGTGAACCATGGTGTTGTGCCAAACCATCCATGTTATTTTGGAAAAAGCACCAAGAAAGTTGAGAACGTCTGGTCTGTTTCAAGAAATGAGCCAAAGCAATTGAGAAAAATTGAGAAAAATCTTTGCCATTTTGGGGGCACTGACTCTTTATATGGGAAAGAATTGGGTTTGAAGCATGAGTGAACAGTTTTGGGAGAGATATGAGCTTTTGCACGTGAGTTATAGTGTTGTGCTGAACTGTAAGACTGTTTTGCCAAATGATCTTAGAGTTTTGAGAATGTCATTTCTGTTTCAAGAAATGAGCTAAAACAATAGAGAAAAACTGTAATAGGGTTGCTTAGTGACTTTTACTAATGGGAAGTTCAGCTAAGGGGTTTTAATGCAGCAAATTATAGGAATCTAAGTAAAAGAGTTGTGTAAAAATCTTTTATCGACATATATATTGATATACACGTTATCACTAAAATATAAATTCTGGTAGTAGAGATACAGTACATATTCCATAATACAGGAAGGCAGCCATGTGATTTATACAGCATTACATTATATAATCGAACTGTATGTAGACCCTGACACATTTCGAACTTAGGGTCTCTTCTGGGGGAGGAATGGCTCCTGAATAAATGTATTAAACATCTCAGTTCTACTGAAGTCATTGGACATTCTGTTTATGCGTCTAAAAAACCTTATGATATCAGAAATTCACACCCAGTGGGACATTGCATTCTTAGATCAATATATAGGTAAGGCAATAGTCCCACAAAGCCTTAGATGGGAGGTCAGCCCCCAAAAGGGTGAACTTAAACTCCTAGAATGGTTCCAATATTTTAATCAAGCTGAGGTAAAATTTTTAGAATTTTTGGTTCAGCGTAAAAAAGTCAAACTCACCCGTTTAGACATCAAAGAAAAAATGGTTCCTCACATTAATAGTGAGGAATATAAGGAATGATCAACAGCTCTCAAAAAACTCCTGGAAAAGGAGGAGAATAAAAAGAGAAAAAAATATAATAGAGATGTGTGAGATTATAAGTCAGGTTCAGTATTTGCGTGGCAAAGTAAAATTTCAACACAGGATAGTGAAACTTCTGATGGGGCCTCTGCTTTACAACAGGAAGTAGGCTATCCTGGTAATATTTTACAATCCCAGACCACACCGAAACCTAATAACATTCCAAAAACGATTTCACATAGATCACCGGAGAGGGAATTAAGACCATTATCCCTCTCACAGAGATCTAAACCTGGAAACACACAGCAAAAAGGGCTTCCTCCTAAGTCACCAGCTTGGAGGAATACGAATTAGGGACTCAACCCACAAAGTAACTATCAAGAGGACAGAGGGTATTATGGTCCACCCAGGAGACCATATTATGTTCAATATGTAGACTACATGGTACCTACCCAAAATAGGTTCCAACCCCTACTTGACGGATGTTTTCCATATGGGGATCATTTCCACAGGGAATGGGACCAATATTATGGGATCCGTGATTCAGATAGAGGTAATTGGAATGATAGACCATTTAGACCCTATCCTCCACCTCCTCCTCCCCCTCCTCCAAGGGGGAGTTATGACTACCCTCACTCCCAGGGCTCGTGGCAAAACATAAACCACTCCCAACAGTGGGTTTTTTCCGAGGCCCGAGTACTTCCAACAAAGGCCTATAGAACCCAGAGAGGATGCAGAGGGGGGAGGAAGTCAAAGACACAAAAGGAAAAGAACATAGTTGGTCAGGGTATATACAATTTAAATACTGTCACCCTATCCCAAGAAGAACTGCTACTTTTGGACAAAGGACTGAAATTTGCTCCCCCTCAAAAGCTGAACAAATTCCAGACCTACATGGATATTCACAAATTCACTAGAAAATATCATATCATGTCCAATCCAATTCTTAATACACAGATTAATGTACAAGAAGTACAACATTCTAATCTGGCAAATGCATCTCTTTTTAACCCTCCAGGATGTCTCGCTCCATCTGTTAGGCCCCGTACACACGAGCAAATAGATTTGTTCAAATCGGTCGGACCGACCGATTTGAACAAATCTGTCTGCTGGCCGTTTTGGTTTGATCGCTGTACACACAATCAAACCAAAATCCCCGCCAGCAGACAGAGCGGTGACGTGGCGGTGACGTTGACGCCGCCACGTCACCGCACCAGGAAGTAAATTACTTCCGTGCATGCGTCGAATCCATTCGACGCATGTGCGAGAAGATATGTCTGCTGGTTAGCGTACTAACCAGCAGACATGTCGGGCGGACGGATTCCCAGCCGACAGATTTTAAAGCATGCTTTAAAATCTGTCGGCTGGCCAAATCCGTCTGCTCGCCCGTACACACGATCGAATCTGTCTGCTGGGACGGCCGGGCCGACCGTTTCCAGCAGATAGATTTGATCGTGTGTACGCAGCCTTAGAGTTTTTAGAGATGTTCTACTTAGTGACTTAGAAAAAATCTATGTGAAAAAAAACTAAGTTAAACAATGATCTACAAGTCGGGTTAGACCGACTGAGTGAAAATAAGAACATCATTATCCGCCCCGCTAATAAAGGGGGCGGAATTGTAATTTTAGACAAAGTATTGTTCCGATTTAGGAAAACGTTAAAATCCAGGTTTTGGTTCTGGAATTCTCAATAAAAAAGAGAAAGCTTTTTTGGTACCCGCTTCATCTCGAATACCAGTTATATACTACCTGCCAAAAATACATAAGGACCCGATACATCCCCGGGTTGTCCCATTATTAGTGGGATTGACTTGATTACCTCTAGGGTAGGAAAGTACTTTGATGGGTACCTACAACCTTTGGTTAAATCCCTGCCTGCCTATATAAAAGACAGCAAACATGTTATTAATCTTTTGAGTGTGTTCCCATACGAAGAAGATCTATGGATGGTAACAGCCGACGTTACGTTGCTATATACAATCATTCCCCATCAGTTGGGCATTGCGTCTGTCAAACACTATCTGGATAGAGATTCTGGTTTAGCAGGGAAGCAGAGGGATTTCATTATTAAACTATTAAGGTTTGCTACTACGCATAACTTTTTCTGGTTCAAAAAGGGATTCTATCTACAGAATAGAGGCGTGGCGATGGGGGCCAAATTTGCCCCCAGCCTAGCCAACCTTTTTATGGGTAAATGGGAGGAGGACATTGTGTATGTTGACCGCAGACCTGAGCTTGTTCTGTGGGTCCGCTACATAGACGACATCCTCCTCCTATGGAAAGGACCCAAGGCCTCTCTCGACCTCTTTATGGATTCCCTAAATGTCAACAATAGGGGGATACAGTTTAAATATCAAGCCGATCAACAATGCGTTAATTTTTTGGATTTAAAGATACGGGTTGAAGCAGGCCAATTTTTAACCTCTACCTACTTCAAAACAACCGACAGGAATGCTTTTATTCCACGAGACAGTTGCCACCACCACCAATGGTTGGATGCAGTACCCAAAAGCCAGTATATACGTTTACGTCGTAACTGTACTAAGGTCGAAGATTTTAAGGAAGAGGCCAAAGTTATGACCAACAGATTTTTGGAAAAAGGATATCCCATTGAAGATCTGAAATCTAGGGTCCTTGAGGTGGAAAAACTGGATAGAGGTACACTTTTGTCCGAGAAACGAAAGTGTGAGGGAATACAGGAGGGATACACATGGCCATTCATTACATGCTTTTCGAACCAACATTTTTTTATTAAAAAGTTGACTCGGAAACACTGGCATCTCATCAAAGATGACGCCATCTTGGGACCTTTTCTCCCTGAGAGACCTATGGTGGTGTTTAAGGGAGTACCTCTTTTAAGGAACTCTTTAGCCCCAAGTGTATGTGCCCTTCCCACCAATAAACTTATGTTCTTCTAGAATGTGACAGGATATCATAAATCAGCCCTCAAAAATAAACTCGCCTGCTCGCATTTTGCGAGTGGATTCTGAGGTCTGGCGAGGAGGGGCTGCCTGGGAGTCGGGGGGGGGGGGCGAGCAGTGAGCGTTTTTTAAATGGGAGTCCTGCTCCCAGCGATCACCGAGAGAGGGGGAAGAGAGAGAGAGCCGCCTAGTTGTTAAGAGCGCAACAGGGGGAACAGAGATAACAGCTTTCATTTCAATAGCCGTGTTCCCCGCCGCTCGCTGTCAGATACAGCCCCACCCCCTGGTCCCAGGACTTTGACAGGTCACCCGTCACAGGGATTGGACGGTGATCTGTCTATCAAAGTTCCCCCGGCCAGGGGGCGGGGCTGTATATGATGTTGCGCAGGTGGAACACAGCTATTGAAATGAAAGCTGTTATTACTGTGTTCCCCCGCTGCACTCTCATCACCACCTGGGTGGCTCTCCTGTTCCTTGGCTCCACAGGTAGGCTGCAAGGTGGGCAGTGGACACACGGATGCAGGGTGGGCACACAGCTGCAAGGTGGACACTGGGCACAGCTGCAAGGTGGGCACACGGCTGCAAGGTGGGCACAAAGCTGCAAGGTGGGCACACAGCTGCAAGGTGGACACACAGCTGCAAGTTGGGCTTTGGGCACACAGCTGCAAGGTGGGCACATGGCTGCAAGGTGGGCACTGGGCACACAGCTATTTGGTGGACACAAGGCTCCATGGTGGGCACTGGGAACACGGCTGCAAGGTGGGCACACAGCTGCAAGGTGGGCACACAGTTGCAAGGTGGGCACTGGGCACACCACTGCAAGGTGGAAACAAGGCTCCATGGTGAGCACTGGGCACACGGCTGCATTGGTGGGCACACGGCTGCATTGGTGGGCACTGGGCACATGGCTGCAAGGTGGACACAAGGCTCCATGGTGGGCACTGGGCACACGGCTGCATTGGTGGGCACAAGACTTCATTGGTGGGCACTAGGAACACGGCTGCAAGGTGGACACAAGGCTCCATGGTGGTAACTGGGCACACGGCTACATTGGTGGGCACACGGCTGCATTGGTGAGCACATGGCTGCATTGGTGGGCACACGGCTGCATTGGTGGGCACTGGGCACACGGCTGCATGGTGGACACAATACTGCATTGGTGGGCACAAGGCTGCATGGTGGCCACTGGGGAGACGGCTGCATTGGTGGGGACACTGCTGCATTGGTGGGCACTAGGCACAAGGCTGCATTGTGGACACACGCAGCCTGCATTGGTGGGCACGGATACAGTTGTTAATATTTATTTTAATAACTTAATTCTGCATAATACATTTGAGTGTCATTTTACGAGAGCGTGTTTAGGGGCGGAATTAGGGGCGGGTTGGGTGGGACAACTGGTGGCGAGTAACCCTTGAGGCCTGGCTAGTAGCTCAGGACTTGAAATTTTGAGCCCTGTCATAAATGTAAAAAGTGCTCGGCCTGTATGATTAATAAAATCAAAGTTTGAAAAACTACAGATTTTGTGTCCAACAGTACGTCAAAGACTTTCAACATTTAAAGTTTCATAACATGTTCAACTACTCATGTAGTCTACCTCCTAATTTGCCCATGTGGGCTTCAGTACATTGGGCGCACGATTAGACCCTTTCATGTGAGGCTCAACGAGCATATCTATAATATCAAAATGGGCTATAAAGAACATTCTGTCTCTAGACACTATAGGGAGGTACATCATAGAGACCCCACAGGGACCTCCTTTTTAGCGATTGATAAACTACAATGTAACTGGAGGGGAGGTTCAAAAAAGAGAGCCATCTCTAGACCCAAAATGAGTTGGATTTATAGGGTCAGGTGCTTAAAACCACTAGGCCTGAATGTGGATATCGAAATGAATGCCTTTATTGACAACTCATAATAAAATAGTGTTTGGAATTTTAAATAATTGTACAACAGAGGTCGGGTCTAGGTCTGTTTCTTTGTACGCTAAATATTAAGATTAATGTTACAGCCTAATAATTCCCCCCTTCATTAATCTTCTGGCATCTTACTCAGCTCCACCTCTTACTGAAGTATGGAGGATGAACAGAAAAAATAAAAAAATGTTTATTATGAATTATGAATTATATGTATGCAAAGTATATTCTTTATGAATAATTCTTTATATATGAAAAATCTTGTATATACATTTTTCCATATATCTCTATAGAAATTATTTTTAATTTAAATTTTTCATAGATTTCTCATAAATTCTCAAAAAATGTGGTTTCATATACATGTATTGTTATTTATTAAAATACATATGATATTGTATCTATATATATATCTGCTCCCTTATGGTGATGCTTATGTGTATCATATACTAGGTGAGCGTTATGCAGCGTACACACGATCACTTTTTGTGATGAAAAAAAACGGCACTCTGTTCCATTGAAGCTCCGTCTCATAACTTGCTTCTGAGCATGCGTGGGTTTAAAAACGTTGTTTTCAACATCGTTTTGCCCACACACCATCACTTTTTATGACACAAAAAACGACGTTTTGAAAAACGACACAAAAACTTTAACCATGTTCGAATTTTTTTTGGTCGTTTTTTTGAAGACATAAAACAACGTTTTGCCCACACACAGTGATTTTAAATGACGTTTTTGAAAAAGTCATTTTTTTTCATCACAAAAAGTGATTGTGTGTACGCGGCATTATAGTAATACGAGAATTTATAACCATTTGATTAGGAGACCGATTTGTGGTATTAACAAATTCTCCATTTATACATGTTTTGATATTTATATTTTGTAACATTAATTATAATTGTCTTGTCTTTTCTGTGTACAAACCATACCGAGATCCTAAATCTGTTTTTCTTTTTATCATGTTTAATATAACGATATTCCATAATTTACTTTATGTTTCCAGCATATATTAGCGGTATTTGGTCTATTTCTGATACATTCATCTAAGTTCAGTGCTGTTTTTCTTTGATTGTAATATTATGCTAATGTGTATTATTTGGTTAGGATAGGTGGGGATACGTTTCAATGGCTCCCTTTCCCGACCATCCGTGTATGTACCCTATATGAGGCTTGGTTTCTCGCTTCTTCCTGCAAAGGGGAATGAAAACGAGGCTTGGTTTGGCCTCTATGTGTATAACCACTTAAGGACCAACGCATGTACATTTACGTCGGCAGAATGGCACCGACAGGCACATCAACGTATATATACATTGGTGCCTTGAGGTGGGTCGGGGGTTCGATCGAGAGCCCCCTGGTACATGCGGTGGTCCCCGCGGCTGTACGAGCGATCCGACAAGAGGGGGCGGCTATTCGTTTTTGTCCGCCCCCTCCGGATCGCTCTCAGCCAATGCGCGCGCCCCCCCGCCCTGTCACTTCCTCCTCCTGTGTAAACACAGGAAGGAGGAAGCAATGTGATCTCTCCCTCGGCGTTTTTTTCAACCACCGCTGAGGAGAGATCACATCACAAGTAAGTCTGCACTAACACTACACTGACACACAGACACACAGGAACATTTAACCCCCGCGATCGCCCCCTCCCCCTGTCACAGTGTCACTGAATGCAGTAATCATACATGTATGATTACTGTATTTAGTGTCAGTGTGACAGTTAGTTAGTGTTAGGTCCTGGGTAGCCTCCGTACCCCCCCCCCTAATAAAGTTTTAACCCCTAGATCACCATCCTAGTTGACCCTTTCACTCCCTATTGCCAGCATCACTAAACGATCATTTTTCTGATCGCTGTATTAGTGTCGCTTTCCCGCTAGGTAGCAAATTTTTTTTATTGCAAATTTTTTTTTTACTAAAGACATGTGGCTGAATAAATGTTGGCCTAAATGTTTGACTAAAATTTAGTTTATTGATTTGTCTTATAACAAAAAGTAAAAAATATTGTTTTTTTTTCAAAAATGTCGCTCTATTTTTGTAGATAGCGCAACAAATAAAAATCGCAGAGGCGATCAAATACCACCAAAAGAAAGCTCTATTTGTGGGAAGAAAAGGACGCGAATTTTGTTTGGGAGCCACGTTGCACGACCGCGCAATTGTCTGTTAAAGCGACGCAGTGCCGAATTGTAAAAACCCCTTGGGTCATATAGCAGCGTATTGGTCCGGTCCTTAAGTGGATAATTAATGGTGACTTTAATGCGTCGCCCGTGCCATTTGAAAACGTCAACTCTGTCAAAACTGGGCGTCTGTTTGTTTTTAAGCTTTATGCCGGCTGTTTTATGATGATTTCTTAAGATTGTTCCTATATGATCTATATATATTTTTTTTTATTTACTTTTAAGAGGTAATGCGCATTGCTGCCCTTATATTTTTTTCAACGCATGGCCAACGGATTTGTCCCCTCTGTGGAGGAAGTGTTATACCCTTTTCCTGCTGACTTCAGTGAAGGATACCTTGAGGAATTTGGCGTGTGGACTATCCGGCTTTCCGTGTAACCGTTGCAGAGGTTTCCATCTGCTCAGGCGTTCATGACCTTTTCCATTGAGGTCCTACTCATCTGGTAAGGGTCCCCCTTATTTATGTGTGTGACACCGGAGATTTCATCAGTGTGGTGGAGGTTCCCAATAATTTCACTGTCTATCCTGACACTCTCCAACCATTTCTTCTGTAGAATTTGGACTATCATCCTTCATCTGTGTTTCATATTTCTTATTGGGACTTTTATGTTCATTCAATAAGGTCACCTACCACGTTGTTCACCTACTTAGAACTGAGCTCTTATACCCTTTTTCAATATTCTTAGTTATATATATATTTTTATGGCTATTAATGTTTGATATACAAGTTTTTTAGTATTGTCAATATACTATTTTGTTAATTTTATGTATCGAGTGATTTTCACTCATTGGTGGTTATTCACTTTATATATATTTATTGTATCTAGCGCAACTATAATTATTCTTCCTTTTACCGTTTTCACATGATATCACATGTTTTTATTTGTGTTTCAGCTTACTTTTTTTACTATTACCATTTATTTTCTCACTACTTGGTAGACTTATCAATTATTTTTGCCAGCACTATTAGCGCAGTATTAGCCCTTTATTACATTGGACATTATGCATTGATATTTACAAACATACCAATGTTATATTTACTGCTGGAAAGTGGGATGAATGACATCACAACCAGAAGATTTATTAAAAACAGTTAGATGATCCAGTGATTCTCATAATCGTCCCTGCCTTACCCGGAGAAGAAAAACAGCCTAGTGGGCTTACAAGAAACCACGTCATAGGCACCCACCGAGGGGATGATGGAAAAACGATGGCACTTGCAGCAATTAAATGGGTAATGACAATGTATCAGAGCCTGTTGAACCCTTGATGCATAATATCTAGGTTTGGTTATTTTTATTATGTACATCTAATAAGAATAAGAATATTAATACCATTATGGTAGTATAGATATGTGTGATTGTAGCAAGGAAAGTGTTATGTGATGAAGTGGTAGAGGTGATGAAATGAGGTAATGTAGTGTGTGTTACACTGTGGGCCAGATTCAGCAAGACTTGCGCTGGAGTAATTCGATATGCGCCGCGTAACTGTGATTATGCGCCGTCGTTTCTATGTGGCCGTACCCACCAAACTAGATGCGTCAGAAAACAGGCCATTTCCGATCGGCTTAACTTTCCGACGCCAGAGTATCGTCAGCGCATAATTTCGCTTGGCGCATCAGTCACGCCTATTGATTTCCCCTGCAAATATGCAAATGAGGGAGATTTCCCAATTCGCGAACGGATTAGCACCATACGCCGGCTACATGCGCCGCCGCGTAACTCGTCCGTCCGGCGCAAAGTTATTTCTACAAATGGTTGCTTTATCTTTACTCCAGACGGCCTCAGGTCAGCAGGAGAGCAGCTACAGCAGCAGCGTTACCGACGAAACTAGCAAGCTGAACAACCACACTTGCAAGGACAACACCTCTGTGTGCCAACATGCCAGGGGCAATCGTGGTCCTAGCACTAGTACTGGGTCCCCCGGCACGAAGGAGGGGGCACGTGAGAGGTAGATATGTGCATTCCCGTTCGTACGAATGTTATTTTCGTACGAAAATGTTCATTTTCGTACCCGCGGGATAATGTGTACATACGAAAACGGTAAAGCACCAAAATACGAAAACGACGGGATAACGGATGAGCCGCATAACGAACGACCGCAAATACGAACGAACGATCCGACGGGAAAAAACGACAAAACGAAAATGGCAAAATAATGAAAATTAAATCTGTATCAAGAGGTTTGCATTGTGTATTTTGTTTAAATCTGTTTTGTGTTCGTTTTCAGTTGTATGTTCATTGTTCAATGACATCTATAACAAAAGAATTTCATTATGTATATTGAATGAATTCTTTTTTCTTTTTTCTGTGTATTCAAAATACTGAATGCAATTTTTTTGTTATAGGTGTCATATCAACATACGAAAATAACAAAAGAAACAGGTTCAAATGCAAACCTACTGTTTATGGGTTTTTTAATGGCCAGAGAGTTATGCCGCGTACACACGATCACTTTTTGCGATGAAAAAAAACGACGTTTTTCAAACTTCATTTTCCAAAACGACGTTGCGTACACACCATCGTTTTTCCCAAAAAGTCTAGCAAAGCGCCGTGACGTCCATCACGTACGACGGAACTATAAAGGGTCATTTCCATGCGGAAGACGGCCTCTTTTGCTGATATTGTGTTGCTGCGTGTTAGTAAAAGTTTGGTGAGAGACGATTCGCGCTTTTCAGTCTTCGTGCTTTAATATCGTTTACTGTCGTACAGTTTGTGCTTTTGGGGTCGTATTTGTGATACAGTGCTTGTTTTCCAATCGTATCTGTTTTGGCAGTGCGTTCTTGTCTACACGTTCCTGTTTTGCAGGTCCGTTCTTCAAAGGCATTTCTGTACTTCAGAGCGGTGTTTTAGTGCGATCTGATTTGACGACCGTTTTCTAGCCATGTTGCGGGTACGTTCTCGTCGCCGAGATCGTGCTGTGCTTCTTGTTGGGATGTGTGCTGCATCCCGGCTCCGGTCCTTGAGGAGGGCGAGAAGGACTTTGTGGGCCAAGGACTGGTTTCTTCGCAGGGACCAGTTCTCTCATATGCCTCTGCTGCGGGAGATCCGAGAAAATAACCCTGATGATTTCAGGAATTTTCTTCGGATGTCTGACCCCGTATTTCAGCAGCTTTTGGCTTCGGTGTCGCCTTATATCACCAGGCAGGACACCGTTATGCGGGAAGCCATCACTGCTGAGCAGCGGCTAGTTGCCACCTTGCGGTACCTGGCAACAGGGAGAAGTCTGCAGGACTTGAAGTTCTCGACGGGCATCTCCCCCCAGGCTCTGGGCCTCATAATTCCCCAGACCTGTTCTGCCATCATTCATGTTCTGCAGGAGGACTATATTAAGGTAAGTGGTGGCCTTTAAAGGCACAAACTATGTTTTATTTAGGCTTTTGTATTTGTTTCAATTTGTTTGGTTTTAAACAGTCCCTAATTAACCTGTTTGTGATCTGCTGGTAATGTTCCCTTTCATCTCCATGCATGCTGTATTCATTTTATATTTGCTCCTACATGCATCTTTTGTTTTGCCAACCTGTCCAGGTTTTTTTTTTTTTTTTGTGTCCCAAACCCACCTAGCCTAGTCCCCCTATATTTTGTCCTATATTGTAGTGCTGTCTATAGAAGTCCCTATATCCCCCTATATGTTGTCCTATATTGTAGTGCACGCACAACCCCCCCCCTCTTTTTTTTGTAATTGTATAAATTAACATTTTTTTAGTATTTAATTTTTTTTAGAGGTCTCAAACTCATTTTGGGCCTCCACTCCCCTTATTTTTTGTAGGATTGTGACCATCAGAGGGTGTGATTAATCTGCTTTAGTGATCTCTTCTTATTTTTCCTATTTTTAACCACTTCCCTACGGCCGTACGACTATATGCGGCCGCAGGGTGGTTCTAAATCTCTGGGCTGCCGTTTTTTCACGGCAGCCTCTTTCTGTGTTCCCAGCGTGCGCTCCAGAGCACGCAGCGGGGAACTTGTGTACTGGCCGTGTCCCTTGGACACAGCCAATCACAGCTCGCCGCGAACGGCCAATCAGAGTGGCCGTTTGCAATGCGATCTGTGCAGCCAATGAGAGATGATCTCATATGTAAACATATGAGATCATTTCTCATTGCCGGCTCTCACAATGACAGCGTCCTGTCACTGGAGAGAGCAGACCGATCAGTGTTCCTTATACATGGGGACACAGATCGGTCACCCCCCCCTCCCCCCACAGTTAGAACACAATGCAGGATACACATTAACCCCTTCCTCACCCCCTAGTGTTAACCCCTTCCCTGCCAGTCACATTTATACAGTAATTAGTGCATATTTATAGCACTGATTGCAGTATAAATGTGAATGGTGCCAAAAAGGTGTCAAAAGTGTCCGATGTGTCCGCCATGTTGTCGCAGTCGCAATAAAATTCGCAGATCGCCACCATTACTAGTAAAAAAATAAATAACAAATAATAATTCTGTCCCTTATTTTGTAGGTGCTATAGCTTTTGCACAAACCAGTCGCTTATTGCGATTTTTTTTGATTTTTTTTTTTTTTTAACCAAAAATATGTAGAAGAATACGTATCGCCCTAAAATGAATTTTTTATTTTATAGCAACAAGTAAAAAATATTGTTTTTTTTTTCAAAATAGTCAAAATAGTCGTCGTTTTTTGTTTATAGCGCAAAAAATATAAATCGCAGGGGTGACCAAATACCAGCCAAAAGAAAGCTCTATTTGTGGGGAAAAAAGGACGCCAATTTTGTTTGGGAGCCATATCGCACGACCGCGCAATTGTCAGTTAAAGCGACGCAGTGCCGCAAGCTGAAATTTCACATGGTCAGGAAGGGGGTTTACATGCCCAGTAAGGAAGTGGTTAATAATACTTCAAATTAATGTTTGTTTTTTTGGTATCAAAAAATGTTTTGGGATGTTCTTTTAGGAATGTTTGTTTGATATTTTTTTATTTTTTTGGTATCTACAGTTCCCCACCACGCCACAGGAATGGCAGACTGTGGCAGCGGACTTCTCCCGGCGATGGAATTTTCCAAACTGCGGAGGAGCTATTGACGGCAAGCACGTCCGCATCGTGCCACCACCCCATAGTGGATCCCATTATTTCAATTACAAGGGGTTCCACAGTGTTGTTCTGATGGCGGTGGTGTCTGCCAATTACGAGTTCTTGTATCTTGATGTTGGGAAAAATGGGCGGATGTCGGACGGTGGTGTCTTTGCCGAGACGGAGTTCGCCCAACGGCTTCTTTCCGAGGACCTGGGATTGCCGCCTGCGGAGGATAATGAAGAGGGTCTGCCCTTCGTTTTTGTTGCAGATGAGGCTTTCGCCTTGGGTCCTCACCTCATGAGGCCATTTCCCCAACGCGCCCTCACCCCTGAGAGGAGGGTGTTTAATTACAGGCTGGCCAGAGCCAGACGTGTGGTGGAAAATGCCTTTGGCATCATGGCCAGCCGTTTCCGGCTATTTCTTACTGCCATAAACATGGCCGAATACAAGTTGAATTATATAATTACATGCTGCTGCATTTTACACAACTATTTAAAAAAACATTCTTCTTCTTACCTAACCCTTTTGCCTGATGACCCTGTTGACATTCCAGAGGCAGCTCGTGACGCTGCCCATCCCCAATTGGCCCCCCGAAACGCACGTGCTGTGCGTCAGGCATATGTGGACTACTTTATGGGTAGGGGGGCCATTCCAATGCCAGATCTTGGCTGAATAATTAAATTTATTTTTTGCCTCAAACAGTCTTTTCTTTGTTCTTTAATTAATTTATAAGGTTTGTGTTTTTATTTTATCTCCTAGGTCAGTGATGGCGACCTTGTCACCCCAGATGTTTTGGAACTACATTTCCCATGATGCTCATGCATTCTGCAGTATAGTGGAGCATCAAGGGAAATGTAGTTTCAAAACATCTGGAGTGCCAAGGTTCGCCATCACGGTCCTAGGTTATCATAGTGCCATGTGTTTGTGATGGACTGAAATAACTATCCCTCATTGTTTAATGTTCTCAGCATACATTTTTTTTAGGTATTTTCTAGGGTTGTCCCGATACCACTTTTTTAGGACCGAGTACAAGTACGGATACTTTTTTTCAAGTAGTCGCCGATCCCGAATACCGATACTTTTTTTTTAAATGTGTCCCCAAATGCAGCCATGTCCCCCACATATGCAGCCATGTATGTCCCCCATATTGCAGCGATGCGTCCCTCATACCTTTTTAGATATGCTGATGCCGCCTCTGCCGCATACCGCCGTATCCCCCTGCACAATCGCGTAGCGCAGGGGTCTCCAAACTATGGCCCTCCAGTTGTTCAGGAACTACAATTCCCATAATGCTTAGTCATGTCTGTGAATGTCAGAGTTTTACAATGCCTCATGGGAAATGTAGTTCCGAAACAGCTGGAGGGCCGTAGTTTGGAGATCCTTGGCGTAGCGCATTACAAGCTTTCATTCTAAAAACTTGTAAATGGCCGCGCTTCGTGTTTTAAAACTCCCCTTCTCCGGATGGAGGGATCCGTCCAATCCGGAGAGGGGGAGTGTCAATACACGGCCATTTACAAGTATTCAGAATGAATGCTTGTAATGTAAGCTATGCGATTGTGCAGGGGGATAAGGCGGTATGCGGCGGCGTCAGCATATCTAAAAAGGTATGAGGGACGCATCGCTGCAATATGGGGGGGGAAGTATTCTATTTAGGTATCGGGGGTATTTGCGGGAGTACAAGTACTCCCGCAAATACTCGGCATCGGTATCGGGACAACCCTAGTATTTTCTATTAATCATTGAGCTTAAATAACAAGACACATATTTTACTGTAAATTTTTTATTTTTTGCATCTTGAAAAACATAACTTTTTGACATAAAATTTTTTAAAAACATTTTTTTTAGTTACAAAACAAATATATATTTTTTGTTTTTGTTTTTTTTTATAACATTCCAAAAATAAAATCACTTTTTTTTTTTTTTTTTTACATTATTCAAAAAATAAAATCACTTTTTTTTATATATTTATTTTTTTACATTATTCAAAATCTAAAATCACATTTTTTTTTTTTTCATTATTCAAAAAATAAAATCACTTTTTTTTTTTTACATTCAAAAACTAAAATCACTTTTTTTTTTTTTTTTTTTTTTTTTACATTATTCAAAAAATAAAATCACATTTTTTTTTTTATTATAAACCAAACCTTTTTTCTATTACAAAATAAACACTAAATAAATCAAAACCTACCCAAATAATCTATTAAATTTTTAATTTGTGTCTCCAGCCCTTTTGATTTTTCTACCACTTCTCGTGCAGTGTCCTGGATGTCCTCTAGTTGTTCCCTGAAGGACCATATTTCGGACAGCACAAATTTGGCAGTATCCCTGTCCATTGTCGCTGCACGACTTGCTCCTGAAATGTGGGAACAAAAAAGGTATTAAAATTCGGAAAACCTACATGTAGATCATGGGTCTTCAAACTACGGCCCTCCAGTTGTTCAGGAACTACAATTCCCATCATGCCTAGTCATGTCTGTGAATGTCAGTGTGTTACAATGAATGCCTCATGGGATGTGTAGTTCCACAACAGCTGGAGGGCCGTAGTTTGAGGATCCCTGATCTAGATTACCTGGGTATGAGTGTTGTGTAGGAAATTTACTGGATGTGGTGGCAGCGTCATCATCCCTCGGGGGTGGGGCTTCGGAAGTTCCAACCTGCCTTGCTGCTTCACTGCGCCCTACGAGATTGAAGATAGGGAAAAAAGAAAGGTAAAAGATTATAAAGAGATATGAGTGAGAACTAAAAATACAAGTACAGAGTATATAAACATGTGCAGAATCCACTGCTGAGCAGACTCTCCTTTTTCTGTTTATTGGTCATATTTACTAAGCTTTTCACATCGACTTTAATTTAGGTACAAATCTACATTACAAAAGATCACAAGTGAAGTCACATTACAACAAAAATGGCAAGATTCCTGTTTGGGGACACATGAATTGGTCGTAGGAGTCGTCGTTTGTTCAAATAATAACAAATACAAAGACGTTTTTTGGGAATGATATAGTGTTTATACACTCCTTTTTGTCCATGCGAACTAGGCGCATGATGATATTTAGCACGAAGATTGTCGTTTAGTAGGTCGAAAAACAACGTATAAACGACGACTTCTCCGACCACTTTTTGTGCCCACAAACAGATACAGTACAACCTGAAATTAAAATCACATGGCACAATTAACAAACACCACAAATGTGTCAAAAAATAAAAAAAACTTACTTTTTCCCCGAATCAGCCTCTTGATATGCTGGAGTTGTTCAGGCTCTCTGTTTTTGAGGTCTGACCACCTCTTTCTCAATTGTTCTCGAGTCCTGCGTTGGCCAAATTTTTGATGCAGCCTCCTGATCACCTTCTCCATGATGTCGGCCTTCACCCTGTTTGGATGCAGGTAAGGGCCATGCTTCCCGTCATAATCCTCCCTTTGTAAGATGGTGACCATCTCCACCATCTCTTGGAAGGCCATGTTTGAGGCCTTGTACCTCCGCCGGGATCGTCCGGTTGGCTGGGCCTGGCCTGCCTGATGGCTTGAGCTTGCCATGTTTCTCTCCATCTTGTTCTTGCCTAAAACACACCCACAAAGAAAGATCGAGAAAGGGGCGTGGAAAAGACGAGACCGAACGTCAGGGGCGGGATCTCGTGCATCGCGTCACACGTTCGCGCCGTTTAAAGGGATCCACGCCATTGCAAGCGCCGTTCACAACCTGCGGAACAAGGCGGAAGAGACGATCGGATCATAAGACGGTATGTATCTGGATTATGGACATTACAAATATTAGGGAACAGTGGATTATTGTGTGGGCTAGAAGATATGGGGGGTTCATTGCAAGCGCCGTTCACAACCTGCGGAACAAGGCGGAAGAGACGATCGGATCATAAGACGGTATGTATCTGGATTATGGACATTACAAATATTAGGGAACAGTGGATTATTGTGTGGGCTAGAAGATATGGGGGGTTCATTGCAAGCGCCGTTCACAACCTGCGGAACAAGGCGGAAGAGACGATCGGATCATAAGACGGTATGTATCTGGATTATGGACATTACAAATATTAGGGAACAGTGGATGATTGTGTGGGCTAGAAGATATGGGGGGTGATTTACTTAAAGGAAAAGACACTTTGCACTACAAGTGCACTTGTAAATGCAGTCGCTGGACATCTTGAGGAGGACATGCAAGGATAAATTTAGAAATAGCATTTTAGCATGCACATCATTGTCTGATACAATCAGCAGAGCTTCCCCTCATTTCTGATCTACCCCTCTCAGATTTATACAACGATTGCACTTCCAAGTGCACTTTCAGTGCAATTGAAGTGCAGAGTGTATTTTCCTTTCATAAATAACCCCCATGGTGTTTAAAAGCTAATTAGTAGTAGTGGCTTGACTGACACTAGGCTTTGTTTTTTGTTTTGTACATGCAGAACTAATGGAGGCCTTTAAGGATCCGGAATTTCTGACAGAATTTATCCAGAGATGGAAGGAACATCCAGTTCTCTGGCAATCCAAAAGCAAAATTAATAAAAACAAAGATGCCCGGAAGAAAGCAAAGGAGGCCCTGCTTGAATATGTAAAAACAAGGGTCCCCAACGCTACATTGGAGACTGTTAAGGCTAAAATCAATTCGCTTTGGGGCACCTACAGGACCCAACGGTCACAAGTCCTGGCCTCGATGAGATCTGGGGCTGCAGCTGACAGCGTCTACAAGCCTAACCTGTGGTACTATAGTCAGATGCAGTTCCTGGATGATCACATAGAGTCCAGGCCATCCATGTCTACCCTTCCCCCAAGGAGACAGTCCAGTGTTCCCTGCAGTCAGCCCTCCAGTGTTCCCTGCAGTCAGCCCTCCAGTGTTCCCTGCAGGCAAGAGCAGGCAAGCTCAGAGGAAGAGCCTGAGTTCATGGAGGAGGCAGATTGTGACCCATGGAGCCAGGTATTGCATTTTCAGATTCATTTTTGTAATGCAAAGTATAATAATGATGAGTAATTTATGTTACAAGTGATTGAAATTATATAAATGTTTGGCCAAAAAATTTGGAACATATCACTAAGCAATAGTGGCAAAACAGAATGGGGACAAGATACATAAATGCAGAGGTCATAATGAATGTGTGTCATTTTCTTGTACGCCATTAGGTACACCATACAGTGGCCGCAGATGTTAAACACCCTTTTTAGCCATTAACATTTTGTCCACCCTAAAGTAAAAAAACGGTTGGGTAAAGGCCCCCTACTTTGGAATTTCAGTCAACATCAACCCCCCCCGCCCCCAGCTCCAGGGGGCACATATCTAAAGCTGTGTAAGGGGCCACAGAATTAGGGATGGAGGGCCTGTGATAAATATATTTTAGCATTCAATTATGATATGTCATTAAGTTAGAAATGTGTGTGATGAATGAAGCCAAAAAATAAAATATGTCCCTTTTTTATTATACACAGGCAGAGCAAAGCCAGGAGGAGGCAGGCCCCACAGGGAGCCAGGGGGAGGCAGGCCACGCAGGGAGCCAGGGGGAGGCAGGCCACGCAGGGAGCCAGGGGGAGGCAGGCCACGCAGGGAGCCAGGGGGAGGCAGGCCCCACTGGGAGCCAGGAGGAGGCAGGCCCCAGTGGGAGACAGGAGTCACGCCAGCGTGATTGTATCTCCCAAATCCCTCCTATCCGGAACCCAGCAAAAAGGGCCAGAAGGCTCATGCAGATGGAGGAGGAGACCCAGGCCATGCTCCGTGAAGCAACTTTGGCCATCAGAGAGCAGCCCAGTGAGGAAGAGGGATTCGCAGCGCTGAT
Organism: Rana kukunoris; assembly: GCA_029574335.1. Taxonomy (NCBI): domain Eukaryota; kingdom Metazoa; phylum Chordata; class Amphibia; order Anura; family Ranidae; genus Rana; species Rana kukunoris. Next base: position 118,647,913 of record CM056055.1, on the reverse strand, counting down.
CGCTGCCAAGCTTAAAAATCTAGAGCTGGGCCAGCGTGTGCGCTGCGAATCCCTTATGTTCCAGATCATGAGCATGGCCACACTGGGACAGCTCAATGACGATATTGGCATTGGGCTGATTCGCACTCCTGTCCTTACTGCGCTTCCTGGTCCTGCTCCATCTCCAGCCCCTGCTCCTGCTCCATCTCCAGCCCCTGCTCCTGCTCCTTCTCCTGCTCCTCCTCTTCCTGAGCCTGCTCTGGCTCCTGGCACGTCGGCTCCAGAAACACAGCCCCTGAGGACTCGGCCTGCAGGGAAGGCTGCAGGGAAGGCTGCAGGGAAGACTGCAGGGAAGGCTGCAGGGAAGGCTGCAGGGAAGAAGAAGAAGTGAGGAGATGATGCCCCGAAGCGAATTTTTTTTGGCCTTCACAGCCTTCATTGTTTTCTTGGTGGACCCTTGTGTTTACAACTTCAAGCAGGGTCTCCTTTGTTTTTATCCAGGCTTCTTTGTTTTTATTTGGTTTTGCTTTTGGATTGCCAGATGGTTGTACTTTTTATTTATTTACCTTTTTAACCTGAATAAAGGTATATTTTGGTTGGTTTGCAAATTTTGACCATGTGTATTTTTTTACAAACAAATATAGAGATTGTTATAGTGAGTAGGCAGACACATTTTAAAAATTAAAACGACATTAAACAAGGAACAACAACCTCCTTGTGGGTAAATGAAACCACAAAAAATAAGCTGCTGTGGTCACTTCACACCCTCCAAAATCCTTAAAAAAAAATTTTAGTTCAAAACATCTGTTAAAAGATATTACCCCAAAAAAATTACGTGTCCCAAAAAACAAAAAATAAATAAAAAAAAGGGCCCAAAAAAATAATAAAGTCAAAAGGTTGACAGAAATATGTCAAACAAGATGAGCCACAACAAACTAGGAGTTTAGGGTAGCTTGGAAATGGTTTAAAAAGCATTGTGGCAAATACAGCGCATTGTTTTCTTCATTAGATTTAAAATAACGAATGTGCTTAATCCATTCTAAACAGTAGTTTTACCAGAACGAGCTCTCCCATCTCAGAAATTGCTTCTGAGCACGCGCGGGTTTAAAACGTCATTTTCTATGTCGTTTTGCCCACACACGATCATTTTTTATGACACAAAAAACGACGTTTTGAAAAACGACACAAAAAATTCAAGCATGTTGGAATTTTTTTTTTGGTCGTTTTTTTAAGACAAAAAACGACGTTTTGCCCACACACGATCAATTTAAATGACGTTTTAAAAAACGTCGTTTTTTTCATCGCAAAAAACGACCGTGTGTACGCGGCATTAGGCTGGCCATACATGATTTTCTGTGCAATTTTCTTTAGATTTACCTTCAACTATGTAGTGCAAGGGCCTGCCTGATTGCATACAATTGAAAGTGTTTAGTTTGACCTCATATATGGTTTTTGGTAAATCTAAAAGAAAATTGTACAAGAAAATTGAACATGTATGGCCAGCCTCAGTGACTGAAAGCAGCTTCTCTTTTGTGCAGAGTAGTGAGTACACTTGTATAGTAAAGCCTAATAAACTTTTCTGTGGATTTTCATCTGAGGGGAGATCAGTTGGCCAGACTTCTGAACCCAAAAATGGTTTTCTGATGCAGTTTAAAAACAAACGAATTTTCTGAGAACGATCGGAAAACGATCGTTTTTATGTGTGTTGTTAAAATAGTCTGACCAAGTGTATGGGGCTTAACAATAGTATTGTAACTCTCTGGCCATTCAAAAAAAAACATAAACAAAAGATTTGCATTTGAACCTGTTTCTTTTGTTATTTTCGTATGTTGATATGACACCTATAACAGAAAAAGGAATTCATTCAATATACATAATGAAATTCTTTTGTTATAGATGTCATTGAACAATGAACATACAACTGACACTAACAAAAGAAAAGCATTCAAGATACACAGAATGCAAATTGACGAAAATTAACGATAATTATTGTCTAACAAGAAACGAACATGAATTAAACAGAATAACGAATCATCCCGCATGTACGAAAATAAAACGGTAACGGAAATACGAAACGATCGGAATATGAAAAAATCGCGTCGTACGACAAACGAACGGAAACGAACGGGAAAACGGGCGTCTTACGAAAAACGAACGGAAACGAACAGACGGGACCATACGAAACGGAACAAAAAAAAACGAAAATTTTTTCTGTGCACATGTCTAGTGAGAGGATATACCGCACGCGCATGAGCCTCTTTGGCATGGGTGATGAGTAGGTGTATCGCCTCTTCAGATTCAGCCCAGATGCAATACTTGAACTAACCACAACCCTGCAGGGTGACATCACCAGCTCAACACACCGCTCACAAGCAGTACAGCCACTGGTGAAGGTACTGGCAACACTTCATTTCCTTGCAAGTGGATCATTCCAGCGTACAAGTGGAGTGGTGGCTGGGATGTCACAGTCCTCCATAAGCAGATGTGTGCACCAGGTTGTCCCTGCAATCCTCAGACGCATGTCCAACCAGTTCATCAGACCCTCCACTGAGGACCTGCGGCTGAAGGCAATGACAGATTTCTACAGCATTGCCAGATTCCCACGCACCATCGGGGCCATTGATTGCACACATGTGGCCCTACAGCCCCCCAGTGCCACAGAGCACATATACCGCAATCGGAAGCATTGGCATTCCATCAACGTACAGGTGATAGCCGATGCCCAACGCCTCATATGGCACGTCCGTGCCAAACACCCCGGGTCCAGCCATGACAGCTTCATATACCGTCAGAGCCCCATCCCAGCAGAATTCGAGCACAACATGTAAGGGGACAGCTGGCTGGTTGGTGAGTGACATGGGTGGCAGGCATGACTATCCCCTCCCGTGATGCACATCAGAAGGGGCACATGCATGACTAACATCCTCCTGTCTTTTCCCTTACAGGTGACTCTGCATATGCACTGGGACCCCATCTCATGACTCCTTTCCGGAACCCCCAAACCAGAGGAGAGAGAAAATACAATGAAGCACACATCAAAACCCGTGCAGTGGTGGAGCAAACATTCGGGCTCCTGAAGTCCCGTTTCCGCTGCCTGGATAAGTCCGGGGGGACCCTATTGTATTCCCCTACCTTCATGTGTCAGATCATCGGTGCATGTTGCATTCTGCACAACTTTGCTATGAGAAAAGGCCTGCAGATTGACATACGTGATGACCTGACCCCCGACCCACACAGTCCCCCCCTGCCAGAGGAGACCCAGTCTGCTGATGGAAGAGCAGTCAGGAGGGTCCTCGCCGTAGGCATCTTTGGACAATAAACCAAAACATTGATCACACAGACAATGCACGCGTGTACACCACTGATGTCCCTAGATCACACACACCACATGCACATCGCATTGGATTAGCCCAAGTCCAGCATGTAGGACTTGGGAGCAGCAACGCCAGCGTCAAGGCCCCAATGATGTCGCTGTCCATTCATACACCTTTCACACGTCATTCATACAGCCGTGGGGTTAACTTCACCACCACGGCCGAGGGTGACACCCCTTACTGGCAGGAGTGCCACCCCCTCACATTCACACACCATTCACACTGTCCCCTGCACTCCTGACCGTGTGCAGTAAAAAAATAAATACATATCTCATAACATGAGAAAAAAAATAAACAAAAACTCATAATCTGAGTATAAAAAAAAAATATATAAACCAAAAAAACAAAAAACCCTCATCTGGGATGACGGGGGCTCCTCCTTGGGGGCACTCTCGGGCTCCTCAGCTGCCTGGAGGGAGTGGGTGGTGGTGGGGGTGGGGGGGCATCTGGAGGAGGCTGATCCCCGGGTGGGCCACTCCTGGGAGCTGTTGGCTGCCTGCCCTCCAAGGCCACGGCAATACGGCTGAGATACAGGTTGGTCTGGGCCTGCATCCTCAGCTGGCGGGTGATATGATGCCGCTGGTCACGTTGCCGCTGCCTCCCCTCTTCCCGGATGGCAGCTGTGTTGGCGTTGATGGCTGCTGTCAGGTGCCGTACATCAGCCTGCTCCTCCCCCAGGCTGGTGACAACGTCCTGCACACGACTGGGCAGCTGTGACATGGAGCCCAGGCTGTCAGCGACCCGGTCTAAGTGGCCAGCAATCTCCCCCATCTGCTGGGTCTGCCTTGCGTGGTCCAACACTACCTGGTCCTGGACCATATCAGACACCCCCCTGGTCTTACGGGTCGCCTTCCTAGGGGCAGGAGAAGGTTGTCCCCGTGGGGATGGAGTCGCCCTTGAGGGGCTACCTAGGATGGGGGAGGGGATGACAGAGGGCCCTGCAGAGGAGGAGGACTCCTCCAACAATAACATAAAGTCCTGCTCAGGGACAGGCTCCTCCTCAACCACCTCTGCTGAAGTGGTGTGGGCACTCTCCTCCTCCGCCTCGGTGTCTCCAGCACCCAGGGCCTCGTCATCAGCATCCCATTGGGAGGTTGGGGTGGACTGGCCGGTAAGAGATGATGGCCCAGCTCCGTCATCTGTGGATGACACAAAGCAGACACATGTTGGTGGTCCCACACACTTGGCACATGTACCCTCCCCCCCCACATGCAACACACCAAATAGGGGATAAAAAACACTTACCTGTCCTGGAGCCTTCCTCCATGGAGTCATAGCCAGGGACCCCCTCCAACTGCTCCCTGTCCAGGCAGCGGGCGACCACCTCCTCCTCCGTGGTCAGGCTGACCGGACATGGTGGACCACCACCTGTGCCCCTCTCATGCCTCCTGATGGTGGCCACCTTGCCACGGACCTTGCGCCGCAGGTCGTTAATTTTTTTTTGTATGTCGCTAGCAGTCCGGGTGGAGTACCCTAACACATTGACCCTGGCAGCAATGGTCTCCAGGATGCCCTGCTTCCTCTCCCGGCTGGTCTTCCTACTTTTTTTCCCGTGGAGGAACTGATTAAACGTCTCCATAGCCGAGATGATCACAGAGACCTCCTGGGCATTAAAATTGAGGTTCCTCCTCTCTTTGGGGGTAGCGGGAGCAGCCATGACAGTGCAAAAGTATCTTCCCTGGGGTGGGGGGAAACGGATATACTTTTGCGCCGGAATGGCGTTTCCGCTAGCGCTTTTATACGCGCAACGGAACACATTGCGCTGGCGTTTCCCGTGAAGTGGTGTCGACGGAAGTTGTGAGCATGCGCACAAGGGGGCGAGTGGAGCCTCACTTACTGCGCATGCTCCGTGGATGATGCGCTGAACGTAAGCCTCTGCGCTGGGCTCCGCCCATCATTTACATATGATCACACCCACTTCCACTTGCGTCGGGTTACGCCAGCGCATTATCGTTACTCTGGCGCAAGTTTACGCGCAACTGCTATGTGAATAACAGTACTTGCGCCGAAAGTGTCGGCGGAGTAACGTAAATGAGAAACGTTACTCCAAAGTAAAGAAGCGCCCATCTACCTGAATCTGGCCCTGTGTGTATGGGTGTATGCGCAGCTGCTAGTCCAATTTTTAGACAACATTGTCTTTTTAAAACCCATTTCACACTGAGTCACTTTTCAGATGTTTTAGCGCTAGAAATGGCCTCTAAAAAGCACTTAAATCCTGCCTCCAATTTAGTGCAGTGAGTGCTTTTACACTCGGGCAGAGCTTTAAAAGCACCCTAAAAGCCATTTGAAAACGCTGTAAAACTGGACTTTTTTCCTTTTTTTTTTTTTTTTTTTTTGATCACATGACCTTTAAAAATCTGCCCCACTAGAGCCCGAAAAGCGCAGCTAAAATGCTGCTAAAGTATCTCAGAAATGACCGATGCTTTAGCGCTGTTTTAGCGACGCTGCAGTGTGAAAGGAGTCTAAAGCCCTGTACACATGATCGGATATTAATTGTAAAATATAGTAAACTGTGTCATAACATGTATGATATATTTAAGTATTTTCGGCACAGATTTTTTTCAGCATTTGGTGGAGTTGATACAGCTAGTGTTTGGCACAGAACTTCCTGAGAACTTTTAGGCTCCATGCACACTGAAGCTGATAAACTGCAGTTTATTAACCCCTTCCTTACCAGCCCATAGGGGAATCACGTCATGGTGATCCCCTCGCCGATTAGACTGGACGTTGCACAACGTCCTGTCTTCACGGCGTTCTAGGGCGTGCGCGCGCGCGCGGCACCACTCGCGATCCCGCGCGCGTGCCCGACGGCCGTGATTGCCGCCGGGCACCCGCGATTTCCGGCAATCACGTCAGGAGTGTGGATCTGTGTGTGTAAAACACACAGATCCACCTCCTGTCAGCGGTGAGGAGACTGATGTGTGTTCCAAGTACAGAGGAACACACATCGATCTCCTCCCCCTGTGAGTCCCCCTCCCCCTACAGTTAGAACATACTTTAGGACACATTTTAACCCCTTCAGCGCCCCCTAGTGTTAACCCCTTCCCTGCCAGTCACATTTACACAGTAATCAGTGCAGTTTTATAGCACTAATCGTTGTATAAATGTGAACGGTCCCAAAAACGTGTCAAAAGTGTCCGATATGTCCGCCGCAACGTCACGGTCACAAAAAAAAAAAAAAACGCAGATCCCCGTCATTACTAGTAAAAAAAAAAAAAAAAAAATGCCATAAATCTATCACCTATTTTGTAGACGCTATAACTTTTGCGCAAACCAATCAATATACGATTATTGCATTTTTTTTTTTACCAAAAATACGTAGAATACGTATCGGTCTAAACAGAGGGGAAAAAAAGTTTTTTTTTTTAAAAATATTGTGAGATGTATTAAATAAAAAGGAAAAAATATTGTGTTTTTTTTAAATTGTCGCTCTTCTTTTGTTTATAGCGCAAAAAATAAAAACCGCAGAGATGATCAAATACCACCAAACGAAAGCTCTATTTGTGTGGGGAAAAAAACATAATGATTAAATTTGGGTACAGTGTTGCCTGACCGCGCAATTGTCATTCAAAGTGCAACAGCGCTGAAAACTAAAAATTGGTCTGGGCAGGAAGGGGGTGAAAATGCCCTGTATGGAAGGGGTTAAAGCCCATAAACTGAACTCTATGTCAGCCTATGTGCCCATGCAGACCTGGGCGTTTTTCGGTGTTAATGAGCTTTGGAGTTTATTGGCTTTTTTCTGAACGCCCAAAATTTGCGATCAAAGTGACGTTTTTCGGCGGGAAAAAAAGCAAAACACTGAAAACGCTAAAAAACGCTCAAAAACTCCGGTACCAGCGTTTTTGAGCTTTTTTTTATCAATTGAGAAAAAAAAAGCAAAAAAAAAAAGCTGATAAAGCTAAACTGAAAAACGCTGATTAAAGCTATTGCAAAAACTAGGGTTGTCCCAATACCACTTTTTTAGGACCGAGTACAAGTACCGATACTTTTTTTCAAGTAGTCGCCGATACCGAATACCGATACTTTTTTTAAATGTGTCCCCAAATGCAGCCATTTCCCCCACATATGCAGCCATGTCCCCCACATATGCAGCCATGTCCCTCCAGCCATGTCCCCCACATATGCAGCCATTTCCCCCCAGCCATGTCCCCCACATATGCAGCCATTTCCCCCCAGCCATGTCCCCCACATATGCAGCCATTTCCCCCCAGCCATGTCCCCCACATATGCAGCCATGGCCCTCCAGCCATGTCCCTCCAGCCATGTCCCTCCAGCCATGTCCCTCCAGCCATTTCCCTCCAGCCATGTCCCCCATACCTAGCCACCGAAAGCCGCCGCACGGAGAACATCACAGCATTCATTTGAATAGCTGTTTTGCCCGCGCGTATAGACACTCCCCCTTGCTCGGGATTGGACAGATCACGATCACCCATCCAATCCCGAGCAAGGGGAAGTGTCTATACGCAGCGGGAACACTACAGCTATTCAAATGAAAGCTGTGATGTTCCCGCACGCTGTTTAACCCATGCGGCGGCGGCTTTCGATGCGGCGGCTTTCGATGCGGCAGCGGCGGGGGGGGGGGGAAGTATTATATTTAGGTATCGGGGGTATTTGCGGGAGTACAAGTACTCCCGCAAATGCTCGGTATCAGTCCCGATACCGATACTGGTATCGGTATTGGAACAACCCTAGCAAAAACGCTAAAAAACTTGCAAGGCTCCCTGCAAAGCTACTGGCGTTTTTTTATAGCTTTTATCAGCTTCAGTGTGCATGGAGCCTTAGATACACTCATGCCAGCTTCTCAAACCATCAGGAAATAATAAATACAAATAATTGACTAAACTTACAAGTACTTTTTTCACCACTACTTTTTTATACTGACTTTGGGTGGGTATTGTGGAGCACCTAATACAACTGTTCATATCGCTTAAAGGTATTTTTGAAATGTTTACTGGTTAACATATCAAATTTAACCAATGCATTTCAGGGTGAAAGGCCTCTCATTTCATCGGGTACTTGAGCACTAGATGTTATTAGAATCTCATTAAATGAAAAATGCAATGTAGTATAACTATTTTAGTAAATAGTTATTTTTTGTGTTTTTTTTTTTTGTTTGTTTTTTTAGAGGCTTATATATCAGACCAACAAGAGGAACAACTGAGGATTTAAATGAGGAAAAGTTGGAAACTATGTGTCTGTCCTAAATGCTAACCCCAATTATAATACAATTGCTATACAAGCCATATTGTAATTGAATGTTATTAAAAATTAAATTTCCTTTTCAATCTGCAGAGCTGTAATTTTCTGCAAAATGCAATGCATTCTGTACACAGATAGTTTATGAGAATTCCCCCAGAGATTTAATTTCCTGTTTGTGTGATTGGCTCACTGATTTTCTCAGAAGTCTGCACTAAGATACCAAACGGGAATGTCAACAAAAGTGGAGTTACCATTTTGCTCCAGTGTAGTTTCCCCACAGGGATGGAGCGAGTGTACTTGTGGTTCCATAGACTTTATTAGATCAGCCATTTTTTATGCACTTTCTGAAAGCACACCAAAAGTCCTGCATGTTGCATCTTTGGTGTGTTTTCAGAAAATGTACAAAAAACATCCGATCTTATAGAAGTCTATGGAAAAGCGCATGTAACCCACATGCAACTTGTGGGTACACTGCACTGCACCTGTACTGTGGGGAAACCCCACCAAAGCAGTATGAAAGTAGCCTTAAAATCTGCCCCCAGGAATGCTTGATCTGTGTTAAGTGGATTAAGTATTGTAGCTGTTGATCCCAAAAAAACATTCTTACAAGCTGTCTTACTGATGACCAAAGTCTTTCCATGCTGCCATCTTGGATTTGGAAACCATCTGAGACTTCTTGATCATTCACACCTGGCCCCCTACTGCGCATTTGCAGGATCCACTGACTGGGGGAGGCTGTCCCGAAACCTTCTGGGTTGTGTGATGTGTATGCCAGGAGGCTGCAGGTGGGCGGGCGGGGTGCATAATGAGTGCAGAATCATCTCTAACTAGGCAAAGAATGAGGAAGTGGGGGGAGGATAATGAATAATTAAATTATAAATTGCGTTCCTCTTTAAGATATATTTTAGTATGAAGAGAGGGTTTACATCTCAGTGGAAAGGCCCTATTATCAGGTTTCACCTATAAGTGATGATGCAGAGGCAATTAAGTAATACTTCTTAGGCTGGTGTGGTCCATGAGGATTGAAATTACAAGGGGCAGTCAGAAGCAGTGATATAATTATATATTATTCTTAAAGGAATAATGACAGACCCATTAGCTTGACCGAATTTTTAAAACATTTACTTGGTTAACACAGAGCTTGTGACAGCTATATTGATTCTCACTTGAATTACTTGAGAATCATAACCTGAACTGAAAGTTGTCATTGTCTAGTTGGGCGGCAGATTATGTATCAGTAAAGCTGAACAGGTGTGCACTGCCCCCCAACTTTTATAGGACCTTAAGTTTGGACAAAGGCTGCTTTCATTGGAGGATATTGGCAGTGAAAAGGGGATGTGCCTGAGTTAATGAAACACCCTTTTAGTATGAAAGTATAAGTTTTATTATATTTGGTTCCTCATGTCATCAGAAACAAAGCACAGCTGACCATCAAGTTGCAGGCTGCCAGTTAAACCTCACAGGAAGTTCTAAGCTATATGGGTCTTGCAACAATCTAGATTTCAATGTTGTTTAAATGATTTTTCCATACAAACCTTTTTTTGTTTTATGTTAAGACATGTTAAGACTTATTTTTCAGACCCAAGGACTGAACATGGAGGAATCTCTCCTTCCAGGTTTACCCAAATTGTGTCACATTTGATTGGATGCCGCCACTCTTCAGACAAGAATTTTCCATCTGGTTCCTTCAAAAAAATTTGATTGAAAAATCTACTTTTGTCAAGCAAGCTGTTGCCAACAGGGCAGGGCTGGTGCAAGGATTTTTGACACCCTAGGCAAAACCCAATTTTTCCACCCCCATTGGCTCCGCCCCTGACCCCACCCCCTTTGTCCTGCCCATGTAACCTACCTGACCATCACACTAACCACTACACTGTTCTACCTACCTCCTACACTGGCCTACCTACCCGACCCCTACACTGGCTTACCTACACTGACCTACCTAACCCCTACACTAGCCTACCTGACCCCCCTAACACCTGGCCACTACACTGACCTACCTGACCATTACACTGACCTATCTGAATCCTAATACAATGGCAGTGTTCTTCACTCACTGGGGCTCTACATGCATCCAACGACCCTGCCAGTGCCAGGAACAAACCCAGCCTTTGTCCTTCCAGCTGTCACCATGCTGCCGCTGTACAGGACAGGCCTGGGAGGGAGAGCGGCCTCTACGAATTGTAGTGACATGGTGGGGGGGTGGGGTCAGGGGTTCACATGACTCGGTATAGGAATCATGTATGTGCAGAGGCAGAGACTCAGAGAGAGAGACAGACAGGTCACTGATCATAGAGGCGGAACTCAGGGGATGTGTGCTTTCGTTCTGTTCTTACATGCAGTAGATAGAGGCATCCTCTGCATACAGTCACCACTGCACCGAAAACCTACATAGCGCGGAGACCGACAGGAGTAGGGAAACCAGTGTTTGGGTGCCCTAGGCATCAGTGCGTCCTAGGCGGCTTCCTAGTTTGCCTAGTGGTAGCACTGGCCCTGACTAAACAATTTTCATCTCATTTAGCAGGAATTGGCCCAAATATCATCCGATGTAGCATTTTTTTTCTTTTTTAGTGCTATACCCTCACTTTCTCTCCCAGTGACAAAAATTTTAACTGACAATTAAGAGCCGGTTCACACAGGGGCGACTCGTCAGGCCACTTAGCCACCTGACAAGTCGCTCTCCATTCTGTACTATGGAACCGCTCTAATAGGAGCGACTCAAGTCGCTCCGACTTAGAAAAAGGTTCCTGTACGACTTTGGGACGACTTCAGGGCGACTTGCATTGACTTCAATACAGAAGTAATTTTGCAGGTCGCCTCTGAAGTTGTGCTGCCCCAGTGTGAACTGACTTTTAAGAATGGACAAATCTGCAACAGGGACACAAACAGGCAAAAAAAAAATATGTGTTGTTTTTAGTAGATTAGGGTAATGCTACCAACACAAAGTCAGCTTTTTATTGCTGTCTGTGTCCTTGTAGATTTTCCATCACTACTTGTCTGGTGCAATAGTTGTCACTGTGACAGTAAGTGAGGGGAATGTGGAAGAAAGCCTGAATACCAGTAAAAATCCAACAGTGGCTCTAACCCTTTTACAAAAAAAATGCTTTGGCTGAAGTTACACTTTAAAAGTCGAGCTCGACTTTCCAAGAACATGCAAAACGCACAGTACATATTTACTACACACACCATTTTGTGATTTTATGCAATAAAGGATTATCGATAAAGAATAAATTTGCTTTATATAAATTTACCCCTCATAGCCCCCTCAGTATACCTAACCGTGACTTTCAGCCATTCTCTGGGGATCTGTACAGTGCAGTCTTGCCTGCTACTGCTCAGACTTGAAATAGTGGTGGCAGGGTTGTGCATCCAATGCGCATGTATGCCTCTGACCACATTGATGCTCAGCATATGATCGGAATCAAGGAATGACTCGGAAGAGTTTGGTCTTGTAAACTACTGTTCATAATCTAGAATTAACATTTGTGACATGGCAACTGATGAAATGTCAAAATGCAGCGCACTTTCTCATCTCCTTTAATGGGATAATAATGAAGCTGTTTTGCTGGTGATACCGATGTAGTTATGCCAAACGTATTTTAAAAGGCATTTATTTTGTAGTGATATAAATAATATTATGGTTGTTGGTTAGATTTTTGGGGGAAGTTACCACAACACCATTATCCCTGAGTTTTTAAGCTCAAAGATACAACTATGGGCCAGATTCAGGTAGATGGGCGCTTCTTTACTTTGGAGTAACGTTTCTCATTTACGTTACTCCGCCGACACTTTCGGCGCAAGTACTGTTATTCACATAGCACTTGCGCGTAAACTTGCGCCAGAGTAACGATAATGCGCTGGCCTAACCCGACGCAAGTGGAAGTGGGTGTGATCATATGTAAATGATGGGCGGAGCATGCGCAGTAAGTGAGGCTTCACTCGGCCCCCTGTGCGCATGCTCACAACTTCCGTCGGCACCACTTCACGGGAAACGCCAGCGCAATGTGTTCCGTTGCGCGTATAAAAGCGCCAGCGGAAGCGCCATTCCGGCGCAAAAGTATTTCCGTTTCCTCCCACCCCAGGGAATTTACTTTTGCTCTGTTATGGCTGCTCCCGCTACCCCCAAAGAGAGGAGGAACCTCAATTTTAATGCCCAGGAGTTCTCTGTGGTCATCTCTGCTATGGAGACTTACAATGATTTCCTGCATGGGAAGAAAAGTAGGAAGACCACCCGGGAGAGGAAGCAGGCCATCCTGGACACCATTGCTGGCAGGGTAAATGTCTTGGGGTACTCCACCCGGACTGCTGGGGATATACAAAAAAAAATCAATGACCTGCGGCGCAAGGTCCGTGGCAAGGTGGCCACCATTCGGAGCCATGAGCGGGGCACAGGTGGTGGACCCCCATGTCCGGTCAGCCTGACCACAGAGGAGGAGGTGGTCGCCCGCTGCCTGGAGAGGTAGCAATTGGAGGGGGTACCAGGCTATGGGCTATGATTCTGTGGAGGAAGGCTCCAGGACAGGTAAGTGTTTTTTATCCCCTATTTGGTGTGTTGCATGTGGGGGGGGAGGGTACATGTGCCAAGTGTGTGGGACCACCAACATGTGTCTGCTTTGTGTCATCCACAGATGATGGCGGCCAGTCCACCCCATCCCCCCAACGGCACCCAGTGCCTGTGCCCCTGGGTGGTGAAGACACCGAGGTGGAGGAGGAGAGTGCCCACACCACACCTGCAGAGGTCGTTGAGGAGGAGCCTGTTGTGGCAGAGCAGGACTTTATTTTATTGTTGGAGGAGTCCTCTTCTGCAGGGCCCTCTCAGATCCCCTCCCCCATCATAGGAAGCCCCTCAAGGGCGACTCCATCCCCCCGGGGACAACCATCTACTGGCCCCAGGAAGGCCACCCATAAGACCAGGGGGGTGTCTGATCTGGTCCAGGACCAGTTGGCGAGGGATCACGCCAGGCAGACCCAGCAAATGGGGGACATAGTTGGGCAACTGGACAGAGTGGCTGACAGCCTGTGCTCCGTGGCCCAGATTTCTTCTGCAGTGCAGGATGTGAGCTGCAACTGCGCTGCAGTGGTGGCCAGTCTGGGGGAGGTGCAGGGTGACATAAGGGACCTCACTGCAGCCGTCCAGGCAAACACTGCTGCCATCCAGGCAAACAGTGCTGCCATCCAGCAGCTCAGGGTGCAGGCCCAGACCAGTTCGTACCTCGGCCGGATTGCCGTGGCCTTGGAGGGCAGGCAGGCCACACCTGCCAGGAGTGGCCCACCCGGGGATCAGCCACCTCCAGATGCCCCCCCACCCACTCCATCCAGGCAGCTAAGGAGCCAGAGAGGGGCCGCCAGAAGAAGCCCCCGGCATCCCAGATGATTTATTTATTGTTTTTTTGATTGATGCTCAGGACATGAGTTTTTTTTTTTTCTGAATGCTCAGGTTATGAGATTTTTATTTTATTCTTAATGCTCAGGTTATGAGTTATTTTATTTGTGATTATGCTCTGGATATGAGATATTTTTTTTTTTTTGATGCTGCACACGTTGCAGTGTGAATGGTGTGTGAATGTGAGGGGGTGGCACTCCTGCCAGTAAGGGGTGTCACCCTCAGCCGTGGTGGTGAAGTTAACCCCACGGCTGTATGAATGACGTGTGAAAGGTATATGAATGGACAGCGACATCATTGGGGCCTTGACGCTGGCGTTGCTTCTCCCAAGTCCTACATGCTGGACTTGGGCTAATCCAATGCGATGTGGATGTGGTGTGTGTGATCTAGGGACATCAGTGGTGTGCATGCGTGCATTGTCTGTGTGATTAATGTTTTGGTTTATTGTCCAAACATGCCTACGGCGAGAACCCTCCTGACTGCTCTTCCATCAGCTGAATGGGTCTCCTCTGGCAGGGGGGGGCTGTCTGGTTGGGGGGTCAGGTCATCACGTATGTCAATCTGCAGGCCTTTTCTCATGGCAAAGTTGTGCAGAATGCAACATGCACCGATGATCTGACACACAAAGGTAGGGGAATACAATAAGGCCCCCCCAGACTTATCCAGGCATCGGAAACGGGACTTCAAGAGCCCAAATGTTTGCTCCACCACTGCACGGGTTTTGATGTGTGCTTCATTGTATTTTCTCTCTCCTCTGGTTTGGGGGTTCCGGAAAAGAGTCATGAGATGGGGTCCCAGTGCATATGCAGAGTCACCTGTAAGGGAAAAGACAGGAGGATGTTAGTCATGCATGTGCCCCTTGTGATGTGCATCATGGGAGGGGATAGTCATGCCTGCCACCCATGTCACTCACCAACCAGCCAGCTGTCCCCATACATGTTCTGCTCGAATTCTGCTGGGATGGGACTCTGACGGTATATGAAGCTGTCATGGCTGGACCCGGGGTGTTTGGCACGGACGTGCCATATGAGGCGTTGGGCATCGGCTACCACCTGTACGTTGATGGAATGCCAATGCTTCCGATTGCGGTATATGTGCTCTGTGGCACTGGGGGGCTGAAGGGCCACATGTGTGCAATCAATGGCCCCCACGGTGCGTGGGAATCTGGCAATGCTGTAGAAATCTGTCATTGCCTTCAGCCGCAGCTCCTCAGTGGTTGGTCTGATGACCTGGTTGGACATGCGTCTGAGGATTGCGGGGACAACCTGGTGCACACATCTGCTCATGGAGGACTGTGACATCCCAGCCACCACTCCACTTGTACGCTGGAATGATCCACTGGCAAGGAAATTAAATGTTGCCAGTACCTTCACCAGTGGCTGAACTGCTTGTGAACGGTGTGTCTTGCTGGTGATGTCATCCTGCAGGGTTGTGGTTAGTTCAAGTATTGCATCTGGGCTGAATCTGAAGAGGCGATACACCTCCTCATCCCCCATGCCAAAGAGGCTCATGTGCGTGCGGTATATCCTCTCACGTGCCCGCCTCCTCCGTACCGGGGGACCCAGTACTAGTGCTAGGACCGCGACTGCCCCTGGCATGTTGGCACACAGAGGTGTTGTCCTTGCAAGTGTGGTTGTTCAGCTTGCTAGTTTCGTCGGTAACGCTGCTGCTGTAGCTGCTCTCCTGCTGACCTGAGGCCGTCTGGAGTAAAGATAAAGCAGCTATTTGTAGAAATAACTTTGCGCCGGACGGACGAGATACACGTGGCGCATGTAGCCAGCGTATGGTGCTAATCCGTTCCGTTCGGACCGACCGATTTGAACAAATCTGTCTGATAGGATTTTGGTTTGCTAGCGTGTACACACGAGCAAACCAAAATCCCCGCCAGCAGACGGCACGCTGACGTGTCGGTGACGTGGCGGTGACGTTGACGCCGCCACGTCACCGCACCAGGAAGTAAAACACTTCCGCGCATGCGCCGAATCCATTCGGCGGCTGTGCGAGACGACATGTCTGCTGGTAAGTGTACTAACCAGCAGACATGTCGGGCGGATGGATTCCCACCCGATAGATTTCAAAGCATGCTTTGAAATCTGTCGGGTGGCCAAATCTGTCGGCTCGGCCGTACACACGATCGAATCTGTCTGCTGGGACGGTCTAGCAGACCGTTTCCAGCAGACAGATTTGATCGTGTGTACGAGGCCTCAGAGAGTCCGCTACGCCAAAGTGATCGTTCCATACATACCATTAGTGGGTTCATATGAATCATATGAACCAAATTCCATAAATGACACCTGGGAAGTGAACCAGGACAACATTGTATTGAAGGACTGATATTTAAACTTCCATGCCTGCAAACCCCTTTCCTTCCTCTTCCCCTCTTTATTCCTCACTCCTTTTTTTTTTTAATTTTTTTTTTTATATATACAGTATATATTTTTTCTACTTCCCTAAGAAAATGGAAAATAAATATAACTGTTAAGTTTATGTTATCCATGTAGGTGCATGAGCAATATCATTATTATCATTCATATTGTTATATTTTCTTTGTTTGTAATCGTGTGTACGAGGCCTCAAGGGTTGACCTCATATTATATGGTTTTGGTAAATCTAAAGGAAAAATCTAAAGGAAAATTGTATAGTGTGTATCCAGCTTAAGGCTAGGGCTAATCTGGCACTTTGCATTTCTTGCTACTGACAGATTTAACCACTTGTTGGTAGACACTTAAACCAATGTGCTGCTGGTGAGATGAGTCAACACAGCAAACTGATATAACATGAAACGATTTGTCTCAATTAATGTTATGTAATACATGTGAGCTTTTTATTCCCCTAGTGCACACATTGTGTATGCAAGGCGGTTCAAGAGACATAAACATAAACAGGAAAAAAGATAGAAAATTGACTACTATAGGTTCCACCATAGCCTTAACAGGATTTTTTTTATTTTTGTTCCACTTATACCTTTTAAAATTGATGTTGCATATTTTTATTTACTATTAATAACATATTTCCATTGTACAAGTAATCACTTTATAGGGAGAGTACACATGACACTAGTTTCACAGGGAATAATGGACTTGGCACAGCAGAAGATGTTTTTAATCATTCTGTCTATCTCCAATTGAAAGTTTGTAGCGAGAAGTACAGAGTAGCCAGGGAGAAGGGTTAAAAAAAAAAACAATTTCACCTGTTTGACTCATTCAGCTGTGTGTGTGTGTGTAAATTTGAGCTTGAGCTACTCAGCTCTGTAATCTATATACTTTCTTCAATAAACCAGTTAGGCTTGTTTTGGAAAACATGTGAAAGGAGCCCAAAGCACCACCTGTTAGCTGAAAATGTAAACGTGGAGTATTTTTGATCCTGATAATAACAAATTGGTAAAAAATAAAATAAATGTGTGTTTATTTTATACATAAACTATACATTTACCTTTTCTACTAAATATACAGAGTTATATGATAATATCATTAGGCAAAATTTTAATACACTATACAATATCAGTTGAATAATGTATACCCCTGGTACCACATCCTTTTTCAAATAAAAATACTTAACAATGGTTTTGTACAAAAAGCTTTATTGACTCTAAAGACGCATACACATGATCGGTTTGTCCGCTAAAAACAGACCGATGGACTGTTTTCATCAGACAAACCAATCGTGTGTTTTATCTCCATCGGTGTAAAAAAAATAGAACATGTGTTAAATTTCTCTTATGGTTTAAAAAAACGATAGAAAAATCTGATCGTCTGTATGGAACTCCATCGGCCAAAAATCCACGCATGCTCAGAATCAAGTCGACGCATGCTTGGAAGCATTGAACTTCATTTTTTTCGGGTTGTCGTAGTGTTGTACGTCACCGCGTTTTGGCACGATCAGATTTTGGACTGATGGTGTGTAGTCAAGACTGATGAAAGTCAGCTTCATCGGATATCTGACGAAAAAATCCATCGGATTAAATTCCATCAGATATCTGATCGCGTGCCATATATATAAGTGGGGGTGTAGTAAAATTTTGTAGGAATACTTTGAGCATATAATAACAATGTACAAATATTTCATATTATTATAAATTGTTTCTTTTACTGATATCTTTTGTTGTCAGGTGATGGTTGAGGAATACATAGATAACTAAGCACATCTTTAGTTGGCGCCACCAGGAGACCTCTGATACACTGTAGCTGCCAAGCTACATTCACACATCTATGGAAGGATTTTCACTCCTCTTTGCACATTCCAGCACCTTCTGCTGTATTATTCATATTAAAAAAATAATTTAAAGCTCTAGAAAGGAGAGTGGGATTCCCTCATAATAGTCACAGCAGGTGTGCAGGCCCAGGAACTGAAGTGCAGAGTCCTCACCAATACAATCCCCAAATATATAAAAAAGATGTTTTACTTTCCAGCATTATGAAATCTACTCTGTTCTGAGTGGAATGCACTTTGAAATACCTCACTATTAATAATGTAATGCACATGTATTTCTGGGCTTTAAAGTAGATTTAAATTACAAATAGATGGCATTTGGTTTGCTAAATCACTGTTTATAAACAATTGCCATGTTTTTTTTTTTTTATATCAAATTCTCATTTTCACCTTTGTTTAAGATCCCTTTCACGCTGGGGCAGTTTTCAGGCGCTTTAGCGCTGGAAATAACCACCCATTCATTCAAGCGTGACTTTTCACACTGGGGCGGTGCGCTTGCGGGCCTTTTCCCAAAAGTCCTGCAAGCAGCATCTTTGGGGCGGTTTGGGAGCGATGTATTTAGCATTCCCAAAATGCCCATTGGAATGAAGCGAAAATCAAGACACAACAAGCATCCTGCTAGTGGTCGAAAAGCACTCCTTAAGCTAGTGGCGGTTTAGCGCTTTAGCGCTAACACGGCCGCAGCCCCAGTGTGAAAGGGGTCTTATTATTTTTTACATTTCAGTGCAGATGATTTCTTCCTCCCTCTTTCAGACATCTTATGATTACATGCAGTTGCTCCAGCATTAGCTTTGCAGCATTGCTTTGGACCTGCTTATAGATACTAAAAATAGAGGACCATGCCTGAGCAATGTGCATCTACATGCCTGCTTGTATTCTCCACAAAGAGCATGTGAGACTGGGTGATAAAGCAAAAACGCATATGATAGTAAGTGCCTAAACAAGGTCCTGGTGGCTATGTCCTGTTTCCCCCCGAACAGCACTGGACCCTTTAGCCAATCATGGCACCGTCTTAATGCATCAGTCAGCAGAGGCCAACTTCTTCATTCTTCCAGGTTTGTTTCTTTGCAGAAGCAAGTCAAAATCTGCCAACAACTTAATGAGGAACTTCAGCCAGATTTCCAAAAAAAAAAAAAAAAATCAGCAGCTGCAAAAACTGTAGCTGCTGATTTCTAATAAACAGACACTCATCTTTCAGGAATTCAGCACCATTTTCACCCAGGCTGGTTCTTCACCGGTCTTCAGGTCCCCGACCCTTGTATGTTAACTGTAGGAAGCCACTGTGACTCCTTGCGGGTTCAACAGCAGGATTCCCACTGCCCTTTGTGAATGGTTCCACAGCCCCATGGGACCTATGACATGTCTACCAAAATGCTAGATAGAGAGCTGTGTAATACAGTGGAAGATGTGGGGAGATGTGTAATACAATAAGCACAATGCCTTGCTTTAAAGTATAACTAAACGCAAAGCGTTTTTGGGATTTTGTAGAGGAGTTTAGACATCTGTCAAGTTTTCATTGTTATTCATTCTCTTTATTTTTCATGTTTACTATTATCACAGAAAGTAAAAGCAAAATAAAATACCACATTTTGTACTGTCAACAGAACAGAAAAAAGGGGTAATCTTCCAATAGGGACACTAGTTTTGGTGACAACTAGGTATTCCCTTATTTTGAGGGATTTCCTTTAATTTCCTGTTTGGCTATGGGACAGAAAGAAAGAGGAAAATCTCCCCCAGTTTGACACAGGTGACAGACAAAATCTGGCAGGAGATTTAACCCTCCCTTACTCTATCCAAAAAACAAAAATGTGCTTTTAGTTCTACTACTTCCCAACCAGCCACAGTTGTACTGCAGCAGGTTGGCACGGCTGCGTGAATCACCGTCATTGTACGTTGGTTGCTTTAAGAAGACGGTGCGCATGTCTGGTGGCCGCTATATCTGGCGACCACCTGGGATCGCTACTCCGACAGATCATTTTTTTCAGCTGAATGTACACAGTACACAGTACATGTACACAGCGTCTTTTATAGTCGTTCCTAGGCAGTTGAGTTTAGAAGCATTTTTTGGAACGCAACAAAATACGTTCAAGACGGATGTTCAGAGGCATTTGAAATGCCAAATGCCTGTAACAGCCTGTAAATGCCTTTACAGACATTTTTAATTTTTAATTTTTTTTTTTAAAAACGCTTCTATATGCAAACGCAGCTAAACGGCGCTAAACTGACGTTTTTAGATGTCGGTTTCTAGCTGATGAAGACAATGTGGGCAATGTGTTTTTTGTCACTGATGAAGCTTTCGGGGTTGGACTACACCTCATGAGGCCGTTTCCCCAGAGGACTTTCACCAAGGAGAGGAGTGTTTTTAATTTCTGGCTGGCCAGAGCCTGGAGGGTTGTCGAGAATGTCTTCGGGATAATGGCCAGACGATTCCGCCTGTTCCAGACAGACATCCAAATGGTGGACTATAAACTGAACACTGTCATTTTACCTGCTGCATTTTTTCTAACTTTTGTCGCAGGCATTCAGAGACCTACCTTTCAAACATTGGGCCTGAGGCCAGACAATCATCTGATAACCTGACTGGCCTAGATACTGGCCGTACTGGCTTTGCCCCCCAAACTGCTTCAGAGTCCCGTGATATATAAGTGGAGTACTTCACTGGTAGGGGGGCCATTGCTATGCCAGACCATATTTCTTTAAAAAAAAAAGGACAGAGGCACATGTCCCAGCTGGAGGAAGAGTGTCTGCAGGTTATTAGGGAGGCAGCTTCTATCATGATGGCCCCCTTAACCCTGTTGAGGACTACAGAACCTACCTTGCTGACCAGCTTCAAAAAATGGAAGAGCGACAACGGGCCCTGGCAGAGGATATTTTTGCATCTGTGATACAAAGGGGAAGAATGGGCCTGCTGACTGAGACCACACAACTCAGTGACCAGGCCCAGTCTCTTCCTCCTCCTCCTGCTGCCACATTCTCACCACCTGCAAGGGGCCGTGAAAGGAAGGCTGCAAGGAAGTCCAGAAAGTGAATCCGTGACTTCAAGCTGATATGCCAGAACACAGAGTTTTTGTTGTAGTACCACAGCT
The DNA here is from genome assembly GCA_029574335.1 of Rana kukunoris. Lineage (NCBI taxonomy): Eukaryota > Metazoa > Chordata > Amphibia > Anura > Ranidae > Rana > Rana kukunoris. The sequence continues at coordinate 118,626,683 of CM056055.1, read as the reverse complement.
TGGGGTTATGTATGACATCTGCTGCTGCTTCTGATTTCTGGGATTTGGGGAGCACATTGTGCCCCAAATTAGAGGGACTCTTGATGTTAATGATTTTGTTGTTGATCATGGGGTAATGTGCCTTTGGTGTCCAAAGTCTGCATATATTTGGCTGATTGGGCAATTGTTGCCCTTTATGTTGCTTTTTATTTTATCCAGAATAAATGAAGATTTAATTTAAGTAAAATACTTGTCTAGTTTTTATGGTGAATTGCCATCAAACATTTCCAAAATACAATGTGTAATTAACAAAGGACACAACCTCCTTGGGGAGGGGGTTGGGGTGAAAAAAAAACATTGTTGTGATAACTTGAGAAAAAAAAAGAAATTTCTCAAAAACAAAAAAAAAACATTGTAGTGACAACTTGAGAAAAAAAAAATGTCTCCAAAAATAAATAAATAAATAAATATGTGGAGTACAAAAAATTATTTTGGAGATCTGGCTTTCTAAAAAAAAAAAAAAAAAAAAAACATGAGATCACAAGCAAAAAATAAAAGAAGTCAGTATGGGAGAACTCTGTCTAAATAGCATCAGCAAAACAACGTGTTTATTCTAGCAATAGAACGAGGCACTAATTTTAAAAATGTAGAATGTGCCATCCCCAAAACAAATGCGAGTTTTACAAGATTGAGTGCTCCCGTCCCCTAATTTAGTCTGAGCATGTGTGGATTTTTAACCGATGGTTCATGCCTACTAACGATCGGTTTTGACCTATCGGTTAGGAATCCATCGGTTAAAATTTAAAGCAAGTTGGCTTTTTTTTAACCGATGGTTAAATAACCTATGGGGCCCACACACGATCGGTTTTGACCAATGAAAACAGTCCATCAGGTTGTACAAGGCCTTAGTGTAAGGGTGTGCACACTTATGCAATTATATTATTTTCTTTTTTTATTTTTACTTCCTTCCACCTAAAAGATTTCAGTTTGTTGTTCAACTGAGTTGTACAGTTTATAGGTTAACCACTTAAGGACTCTGCACTGTATATATACGTCCTGTTTTTAAAGATGGATATCTCGGTAACGGCAGCAGCTGCTGCCACAACCGAGGTATCCATCTTTAGGGTGCAGGGTCCTGTAAACGATAACAGCGGTCTCCGTGGCGGATTCACCACGAGATCGCCGTTATCATTGGCGGGAGAGGGGCATTCGTGAGCTGACTGAGGATAGCGGACACATGCCGTTTCACAGGCCCGCGATCACTGTATACAGAGGCAGTATATAGAACTGCCTATGTAAACAAGGCAATTCCCCATTCTGTTTGACATGTCAGAGATCTTTTGTCTCTGTCATGTCCCAGTGAGCCCAACCCCCTACAGTTAGAACACACCCAGGGAACGCACTTAACCCCTTGATCGCTCCCTAGTGTTAACTCCTTCCTTGCCAGTGGCATTTTTTCATTGATCAGTGCGTTTTTATAGCACTGATTAATATAATAATGTCACTGGTCCCCTAAAAGTGTAATTTGTGGTCAGATTTGTCTGCCGCAATGTCGCAGTCTCACTAAATATCGCAGATCACTGCCATTATGAGTAAAAACATTAAAAAATAAATAAAAGTCCCTAAGCCCCTAAGTTCTAGCCCATAGCTTGAAGATGCAATTACTTTTGTGCAAACCAATCATTATACGCCTGTTGCGATTTTACCAAAAATATGTAGAAGAATATATATCGGCCTAAACTGATGAATAAATTTGTTTTTTATATAAGGGAAAATTTTATACTTACCTAACGGTAATTTTCCTTTCCTGATGCAAGCATGACAGCATATACGTATGGGAAGGCTCCGCCCCTCTGCCCAATCAGGATCGGTTATACTATAAAAGTAGGTCTCCTCCCCTACCCCCGCATTCTCGTAATTTAGTATCGCTGCGGAAGGCCTTACTTTAAAATGTTTCAGGCCCCATATTTGCCATTCTTTCCCTTTTTTTTTTTAGGGGAGGGAACCTATATGCTGTCATGCTTGCATCAGGAAAGGAAAATTACCGTTAGGTAAGTATAAAATTTTCCCTTTTCCTGACACAGCATGACAGCATATACGTATGGGATGTACCAACTCACCAGACAACAAGGGTGGGTACTGCTCAAGTGTTTAAGAGGATTAGATCTATTCCCTCTAACTACTGAGATGTATTGTAGTTATGACTGCTGGGTCCGCCAGAATGGACCCCCAACATGTTGAATGTAGACCAGGTCGTAGTTTAGATATTAACTCTGGAGGAACTATTTTGGAGTTCCGTCAATGGATGCATCACCGGCTTGGAGGAGCTGTCTCTGCCCTCATCTGATGGACTTGTCCTCTCCATCTAGGTTTTGACTAATTGTATCCGTACAACTGCGATGTTCTTCGTTGGACAGCGGGATTGTCCTTTTCCGATGCCATTAGACCTGATGAGTTTATCGTTTTTCTCCTAAAAGAAGGGCCAATTCTATGTCTCTTCAACCTTGAATCTCTTTTCCAAGTTTGTGGAACTTCAAACACTTCCGTTTGGATCTGCCAAAAGGATGATGATGTTCTAACTCAGGTTGCCAAGATACCAACCTTTGTATAGTGTTGAGGAAGAGAGCCATTTTGCCTGATCATTTCAGCAACAAGGTAGTTTATGGTATGACACTTGGATGTTTGAGATTCTTCTAGATCTACTTTACATACTGTATTTGCCAAAAGGAATACTTATTCCCATGTTCCTGGCCATATTTAGGATGTTTTGTCACTCTAAGGCCGCGTACACACGATCAAATTTGTCCGCTGAAAACGGTCCGATGGACCGTTTCAGCAGACAAATCCGATAGTGTGTACGGGCTAGCGGACAGGTTTGTCCATCGGACAAATTTCAAAGCATGCTTTGAAATTTGTCCGCTACAAACCTGTCCGTCGGATATGTCCACTGGTTAGTACGGGAAACCAGCGGACATATCCTCCCGCACATGCGTCGTATCCTGTGAATGGATCCGACGCATGCGCGCGGAAGTATTTACTTCCTGGTGCGTGACGTATCGGTGACGTGGCGGCGTCAACGTCACCGCCGCGTCACCACGCTGTCTGCCGGTGGGGATTTTGATCCGATGGTGTGTACACGCCATCGGACCGAAATCCGATGAGACATGTCCGCTCTAAACTGTCCGTCGGACAAGTTTGAGCGGACATATCTCATCGTGTGTACGAGGCCTAAGAGAGAGTGAGATAATGTGTCTCACACTATTTGGAAGACCCCATGGGGGAAAGAATAACCTGCCTAGGTCTTTCGGACTTGGTTGCTGGGATATGCAACCCAGAGAGTGAAGAATAGATACGACTGCGTTTCAGTATCCTTTAATGCCGTCTCTAGGCTCTCTTGTATACAATTCATTCCTTCCAGTAAGGAACAGAGAATTCCATGCTTTAAATTCTGTAGGTTCTTCTCTTAGCTAAGGTACTTGAAGTCTGGAGTAGACACTCTGACCTCCATTAGATTTCAAACACTAAACGGTGAGACCTCCACATCTTGGTCTCCTGTATCCCGATAATAATTTGTATGAATTTGGAAGATACCGTTGGCACGCTGTATGAGGTGTTGAATCTCAGGAAGGAGAATAGGGAGTTCTCAGATCTGAGACTGTACCCGTGGGCATCATTGCCTGCAAGCTACAGGGTAATTATCGTCATCACCACCGAACGGCTGCAAATCCGGATAGGCCTCCTGGAGACTCTTAGGTTTGTTAAATATATACATATTGGCTAATCTGCCAACCCAGCTGGCTGTCCTTAGTTTATCTGCTTCCGCCTCTGGGAAGTCACCCAGGTTACAGTCAGACCAATAACTTGATAGCCTTGCTCGTTGCCGATCCCTTGACTGTCTTGTTTGAGACTGTCCCTTGTCATCCAACGGCTTTTGTATCTTACGCCCTCTGGGTTCTAAAAAACCCTAACATGCTGGGAGATACCTCTGACAGAAGTTGACTAGTTTTACATTCCTTCTAGCCAGCAAAGCTAGGCCTTCCCCATTTTGCCGAGTCTTTTCAGCATAGTTGAGGCTCCCTCTGTTGTGTTTCCGCAAGACTTTAGTCTGCGACCGCTGTAGCTCTGGCTTTTGAACACCTTGTCCTTCATTGGCATGACTACCCCATGAGTGACAACTTGTGATGATTGGTATGCTAAAAGATCAGCTTAGCTACCTCCCCAATCGGGGATTTTTCTCCTCTGTGGAGTCATCGTTTCTCACGTGGGAAGTAAGTCTCTCTTTACTAAAGTTAATACAGTTGTCAACCCTGCTTGGGCCCCCCCTCGGACCACATGGGTTATCACAGGGTACTTTATTGCTTTTGCGATCGTGGGATGCAACCAATAGGAAAGAGCATCTGTTCAAATGGGATACTTACACTGTTTCTCTGAGTGTAACTTAGTTTTTGTTCATTAACCTTTTCCCATTCAGAATTACCTTCCAGTAGGTGATTACTGCCATGAGACTAGTTTGTCTCTCGATGATGGCTCCTCCCGACTTGATTAGAGTCTGTACTGGGACCTTTCCCAGAACTTGGAAGTCATTGTGCCACAACCCTTCTGAAGTATCAGCACGACTCTGGATACAAAGCGCCTTGAGGCGATTCGGTTTGCATTTGTCAGCGCTATACAAGTTACTCACTTTGCTGTTCAAACAAGACTTACCAGTAGTCCTTGTGCCCGCAAGTTGGCCTGAACGACCACAACATACAGGGTATACCAAGGTAACTACCCCTATCACACCACCAGGTTGGACTTAATGGACTAGGTTTCCAGTATTACGGCATAAAATTGTGCGATTTTACTGCGATTCCTATGCGTCTTGAATCAATGCCTGTGTATTCTTGACGTGCACAGCCCCCAGTTAGACCACAGTGGGTTCAAACGTAAGGTGACCAGATTTTTTTAATGAAATCCGGGGACATATTTTTTCTTTACTAGTAATGGCAACAATCAGCGACTCTCTGCCTGTCGCCGCCGCTACCCGCCTCACAGCCTCTCAAGTCTTACTCTCCGGGCCCCGGCTACTACTGGATGGGGAGCGGAGGAAGATCACTCCGCCAGGGAAGGAAAGGAGATTAGCAGGTGGCTGGCCAGGATTTGAGCCAAGGCAGAAGAACATGCGAGCGAAGCTGAATGGGCATGCACCCGAAACTGAAGAAATATTCCCTCCACTCTGACCAGCACATGATCATCAGAAGGGGGCACAGATAATGGGAAAAATACAACCCCCTATGCTAGTAGGCACGGCGGAGCGGGGGGTGTAATTCTAATTTTTTTTATTTTAATTCTGCACTGATTGTCTTTGAAATTGCCCCTGCCCCCATTAAATCCAATCTGGGGACAAAACCAGGGACAGACTTGATCCGGGGACAGTGTCCTCAATCAGGGGACTGTCCCCTGAAACTGGGGATGTCTGGTCACCCTATTCAAACGTTCAATCTAGGATCTGCCATAGAGAGCTTATCACTGACCAGAGCTCTGCTTCCATCCTGCCTCATCGCAGGTCACAACAACACTACTTAACAGTAGTATGAATCTTGTTGATCTCCAGATCTACTTGCTGTCACAGGGTCTCCGCAAGGATATTGTTACCTCTGTTTGGAAGAATGGTACCCTTGGTTAATCTGCTGAAGCCTGTTTGGCTGGCTGCTCTTTGATACCAAAGGAGACAGGAACAACAAGCGCCAGAGGTGATTCAGTTCGCATGTGCCGCGCTATATAAGTTTCCATTCATTCATGCTCTAGAGGCAGAGGTACCCTTTAGCTGATTTTGCTTGAATAGCTTAGTACCTGAGTTCCACACAGTCAGTTTGGACGGGGTTAAAGTCGCCGTCTCTTGCTTCTGATATGCCAACTAGTCAGAGCGATTTTCCATAAGCAAGCTCTCAGGTAGAGGTTGCCTTTAAACAAGCACGGTTGTTTGATTAGGCTTGGTATGGAACCATTAGTGACTGTAGGCCTTCTCAGTCTCTGCCCCTTTGTCACTGTCTTTGGCCTGCAACCTTGTTTTGCATTCTGGCCGTCACACCAGTTACACCCGACCACTATGATTACTGTAGCGATTTCTGGCAGTTAGCTACATAGTGGGATTTTTTCAGGGTTGAAGAGGATCTGTCCCTTGTCGCAGAAGCAGGTAGACTGGTGTTTGGTGTTGAGGGCTTGAGATGTACACTCATTATGCCCATAATGTGCACTCTTTTTTAGGATATAGCATATACTTACCTGCCCTCACCTTTATTCAAAGTTGCTGGTCTCTAGGAAGGCTGATTGCTACTGGTTCACAGATGCCTGGTATTATTTTCCCATAAATAGTAACCACTACAAACCCCATATCTTTCAGTGGGGTACCCCAAATAACACAAGCAATTACCTATTGCTAACAAGTACTAAGGAGTGTGACTAAACAAATCCTGACATTTTAGCACCAAGGTCAACATGTAAATGCATAGAAGTAAACACATCACAGCCTTACCTAGTGTGGAGTTAATGTAATCACAGGAATGCAGCACAAATTAATGATCATATGACATTAGCACTAGCAAGTTAAACCTACCAGAGGAGACCAAACTTCCATCACAGTGAGCCCCATACTGCAGGCCCAATCCCTGCACTAACCTGAAAGGGCTCTCAATATCACCTGATATCAGTTCAAACTTCAGCAATGCTGCAAACACTTCCTTTAGTCTGTTTAATATTAGTAAACAGAGTGACACTACAGACATCCAGTTACATTCACATGTGTGATATATGCTTTTCAGAAATGCAAATTAACCACAAACCTGCAGGAAATAAATCAAAACTGTAGAGCCAGGCTTATTTAGTTAAATGGAAGGCTTCAGCCCAGCACAGCACCTGCTATCATCATTAGCAGTATTGCAGACACAACCACAGCCCTTCAGTAATGCAAGTTTAACCACATACTTGCCTATACTTGCAGCAGTCACTGAATAGAATTGTGTGCACCATGTGGTGCCTTACCACCTGCATGCTTCATGTCCAAAGTCCAATGAATGTCCATACATGGCGTCATGATTAATGAGCAATCCCTAGAGACCAGCTGCCTTCACCCCCATCTTCCTGGATCCTGCTGGGATGAGGCCTCCCCCATTAGGCGTTCAGGTCTGCCTGTACCGCGGGGAGCTTTGTCACAGGAGAGGCTTTGAACCTGTGTGGCTTGGCGGGAAGTGTCCGGCCAGGTGAGGGAAAAATAAAAAATTCCTGCTTTCTTTAGCAGTAGTATAACCGCCTGTAGCAGTGAAGGAAAAAACAGAGAATGCGGGAGTAGGGGAGGAGACCTACTTTTATAGTATAACCGTTCCTGATTGGGCAGGGGGGCGGAGCCTTCCCATACGTATATGCTGTCATGCTGTGTCAGGAAAAAAGGATTTTTAATAAACAGCTTACCTATAAAATCCTTTTCTTGAAGTACATCACGGGACACAGAGCGCATAGCCATTACACTTGGGTTATATGGGTACCTTCAGGTGTGGACACAGGTGTAATCAATTTCACAGGAAGTTTCCTCCCTATATAACCCCCTCCCACTGGGAGTGCTTCAGTTTTGTAGCAAGCAATTCTCCCGAGGTTACACAATGTTCCCCAAAAGAGGGGTGGGAGCTCTGTGTCCCGTGATGTACTTCAAGAAAAGGATTTTACAGGTAAGCTGTTTATTAAAAATCCTTTTTTCTTTATCGTACATCACGGGACACAGAGCGCATAGCCATTACACTTGGGATGTCCTAAAGCAATGCTCTATGAAGGGAGGGAGACCGTAAGGCCAAGAATAGCCAAATAAAAACATTGTCAGGAGAAAAAATAGCTCCACCAACAGAAAAACAAGGGGGCGTGAACCGGGCCAGAGGATTCTATACTGCTGCCCGTAGGACCGCCTGCCCAAAAGCTGCGTCCGTACCCTTTGCAACGTCCAACTTATAAAATTTAGTAAACGTATGTACGGAAGACCAGGTTGCCGCCTTGCAAACCTGTGCCATAGAGATCTGATGGTGTGCCGCCCAGGAGGCACTCATGGCCCTCGTAGAATGGGCTTTAACTGATAAGGGAGGTGGAACGCGCTTCAGACCATATGCCTGAAAAATCAGCTGCTTAATCCACCTAGCCAAGGAAGACTTGGCAGCCGGCTGACCCTTCTTGGGGCCACCCGGAAGAACAAAAAGCACATCTGTTTTCCGAATCTTCTCTGTAGCCTTGAGATAGACCCTCATGGCTCGAACCACGTCCAAAGTATGAAGCCGTCTTTCCCCTCTGGACTGGGGAGTAGGAAAGAAGGATGGTAGGACTAGGTCCTGATTCAAGTGAAAACTGGATATGACCTTAGGAAGGAAAGAAGGTAGAGGCCGCAGAACCACTCTGTCCTTATGCAGAATAAGGTATGGCTCCCTGCATGACAAGGCTGCCAGCTCGGAAACCCTTCTGGCTGAAGCCATAGCCACCAAGAAAACCAACTTTCGGGTTAGTAGCACAAGAGGGATTTCTGTCAGAGGTTCAAACGGCTGCCTTTGTAAAGCTGACAAGACCAGATTTAAATTCCAGGGGCAGAGGGGAGCTCTAATAGGGGGATTCACATGCAAGACCCCCTGCAAGAAGGTTTTCATAAGCGAATGGGTGGCCAAGGGTCTTTGAAACCATATTGATAAAGCCGACACCTGCCCCTTTAGAGTACTAAGAGCCAACCCTTTGTCAACGCCAACCTGGAGGAATCGCAAGATCCTGTCAATAAAAAACTTTCGAGGATGCCATTTTTGAGACTCGCACCACTCCACATAGGTTCTCCAGACTCTGTAATAAATATTTCTGGAGACCGGTTTCCTAGCCTGAATCAACGTAGATATGACCTGATCTGAGAGGCCTCTGCCCTTAAGAATTAGGGATTCAGCAGCCAAGCCGTCAAATTTAGCTGCTGTGAAGCAGGATGGCAGATTGGGCCCTGAGACAGCAGATCTGGGCGCAGGGGAAGCGGCCACGGCGCCCCGACTGACATCTTCACGATGAGTGCGTACCAAGCCCTCCTGGGCCAGGCTGGGACCACCAGGATCACAGGCCTGCGCTCCACCCGGATCCTCCGTAGAAGGCGGGGAATCATCTGCAGTGGAGGGAACGCATACAGGAGAGAAAACTGGTGCCAGGGGCAAACCAACGCATCGGTCCCGTAGGCCGAGGGATCCCTGGCTCGGGATATGAATTTGTCCAACTTTTTGTTGGATCTCGTTGCCATAATGTCCACATCTGGGACTCCGAATCTTTGGCAAATCTCTTGGAATACCTGGGGGTGAAGAGACCATTCCCCCGGGAGCAACTGTTGACGACTCAAAAAATCTGCTTGAGAATTGTCTATCCCTGGGATGAACACCGCCGAGATGCAGGGTACATGGGCTTCGGCCCATGAGAAAATCAGGTTTACTTCTCTTTGGGCTGCTGGGCTCTTCGTGCCCCCCTGGTGGTTTATGTATGCCACCGCAGTGGCGTTGTCGGACTGTATCCTTACTGGCAGACCCTGAAGGGGGAGAGTCCAGGCGATCAGGGCCAGCCGAGCAGCTCTGATCTCCAAGATATTGATGGGAAGCAGTTTTTCTGCCTCCGACCACTGCCCTTGCTGGGTCTGTTCTTCTAGAACTGCCCCCCAACCTGACAGGCTGGCATCCGTGGATACTATCTTCCACGTGATGGGGCAAAAGGATTTCCCTTTTGACAAATTTTGAGAGACCAGCCACCAAGACAGGCTGCGCCGGACCTTCGGGGAGAGCACTAACGGACGATCTAACGCCTGAATGGACTTGTTCCAAGCAGAGAGAATGGCTGCCTGAAGATATCTGGTATGGATCTGGGCGTAGGGCACAGCCTCGAAGGCGGCCACCATCTTCCCCAGCAGTCGCATACATAGGCGAATAGTCGGCCTCTTCTTGCCTAAGATCACTTGAACTGCTTGAGCTATTGATCTGATCTTTGCTTGAGGTAAAATTATCCTCTGGCAGTCTGTATCTAGCCGAAGGCCTAGATATTCCAACTGCTTTGTGGGTTTCAATACCGATTTTTCTAGGTTTACAATCCACCTGAATTCCTCTAGATGCTGAACTGTGCGACCTACTGCCTGATTGAGGTTGGAAGCTGACCTGTCGATAACCAGAAGATCGTCCAAGTATGCCAAGACTAAAATGCCTTCTGTCCTTAGGACGGCTAGCACCGGGGCTAACACCTTTGTGAATACCCGCGGAGCTGTTGCCAACCCGAAAGGGAGGGCTACGAACTGGTAATGGCGGTGATCTATCATAAAACGAAGAAACCTGTGATGTGCCGGGTAGATCGGCACGTGCAGATACGCATCTTTTATGTCTATAGATGCTAGCAAGTCGTCTTGATGTAGGCTGGCTGCCAGCGAACGTATGGACTCTATACGAAAGGTCTGAATGTTTAGAAAGCGATTTAGGCGTTTGAGGTCCAAGATAGGCCTGACGTCGCCATTGGGCTTTGGTATTATGAAAAGGTTGGAGTAGAATCCCAGACCCCATTCCTGTGTTGGTACTTCTACAATTACCCCTTGGAGCAAGAGACGATCCAATGCTTTTACAAGAGAGGCCCTCTTTAATGGGTCGCTTGGAAGACTTGACCCCTGAAAATGAGGAGGGGCGACTTCCCGAAACTCTAGCTTGTAGCCCGTGGTTACCACGGATCTTACCCAAGAGTCGGGAATTCTGGCCTTCCACACTTCGGAGAAAAACCGAAGCCTTCCCCCCACCCAAGAGAGTGGGGGCGCCCCTTCATGAATCTGACTTGAGGACTGGTTTAACTGGCTTGCGAGACCATGGCCTCTTGCCTGTCGTGGCTTGTCCTTGTGGGCGGCTATTAAATGCTGAACGCCCGGGAGGCCGTCGATACTGACGGGAAGTTGAAGGGGCCGAGCCTGCGAAGGCCTGTCGCTTAAATGCGGGCCCACGCGATCTTTTCTTGACAGGCAAGAAAGAACTTTTACCACTTGATATGGTCTGGATATATTTATCTAGGTCTTCACCGAATAGTCTCCCACCATGAAAGGGAAATCCTGCTAAAAGCTTTTTGCAGGGTGCCTCTGCTGACCAGTTTTTTAGCCACAAAAGGCGACGCATATGAACCAACAGCAGAGATAAACGGGACGCCTGTTGAACGGAGTCCTTAATAGCATCTACTGCAAAGCAGAGAGCTCTTGGGAGGTCAGCCAATTCACGAGCTTGCTGAGCCGGTATGTCCCTTAATATCTGTTTAGTCTGATCCTTTAAAGCCTGACAAACGCCAATGGCTGCCACTGCTGGCTGAACCACGGCACCTACTGTGGTAAAAGAAGCCTTCAGTAGGGTCTCCAATTTTTTGTCGACTGGATCTTTAAACACCTGGACATTTTCCACCGGACAGGTCAGGGATTTATTTACGCAGGAAATGGCTGCGTCCACGGTAGGGAGTGCCCATTTCTTTGCAAATTCTTCTTCCATAGGATAGAGAATGGTGAACCTTTTAGGAGGGATAAAAATCCTATCAGGTCGAGCCCAATCCTGAAAAATCACGCTCTCCAGAAGGGGGTGAACCGGGAAAGACGCACCACTCAATGGTGCCTTCAAGGAACCTAAAGAGGATACCGCGGGGGCTAATTGTTCTGACACTGGAAGTTTAAAAGCAGTGCGAACCATATCCGTCAGAGACTGGATCCACAGACTCTCTGCTTGAGAAGCCGAAAAAATTTCATCTATAGTGGAATCTTCAATATCTGACCCGTCAGGACTCCGCTTGATCCCCCTGTGGGTCCAATTCCTCCGAAGAGAGGACCTCTGCATCCGAACACACCGTTCTAGGTGACGGGAATCTAGCCCGTTTGCCACCCGGCAAAGAGCGGGCAATTAAAGCAGTTAACCTTTTCTCTAGCCCACCCAGGGTGGATTCTAGCATTTCTTCCGTAACATAAACGGGAATAGGTTGATTGGGGGCCGCCTCTGCCCCTAGCACCCTCAATGGCTCCTGCACGATGCTGTTCGGTGGTCTATCTGGTGAGGGTGGGACCACTGGAGCCTGGCCCAAATCCTCTGACCCCGTTGGAGACCCCTTTACTTTTTTGGCACCTTTTGCAGCCTTAGCTGGTCCTGATCCCTTGGGAGCCATTGCACAACCTTGAGACACCCCTACAGCCAACACCCAACTGTTGTAGCTAGAAGTGAAACATTAATAAGGACAGGCTATGGTAAAAAAAAATCTAAATTTCCATACGCCTGAGAAGGCGGCAATACCGAGGAAAGTCCTGTGAGTATTGCCACACCAATGCCCGTTAGCTGGAGTCCAAGGTTGCACCGACTCAGATACTGCCAGATCTAAGGCTGAGTCCCTTTAAGAAAAAAATCTTTTTTTTTTTCTGGTCAGTGTGGACTTAAGTCCAGACCTGAAGATCCACAAACCACCACTGGGTGTCACTGTTAGCCAGAACTGGCTCAGCTGCGCGCTCTATGCCCTCACTCTCCACTGCTCTCAGGAGGGAATGACCAGCCAGGAAATGCTTTTTTGCTTTATCTGAGACCTGACGCTGCTGGCCCGCCCCCCCCCCCACGCACGCTGACGCTGTAAACGCTGAAACCAACATGGAGGAAGCAGAGAGCAGAGGAGAAGCCTGGACCAGCGCTAGTAACACAGACACCCGGTAAGCCACTAATCTTTGTAGTGCACACATAGAGGAAGCTGTCCCCCTAGGCTTCCTAGGAAACAGGAGTTTTGTCAGCACTTCCTCTCTATACACGTGGGGCTGCAGTATCATGCTAACAGGCAAATCTGAGGGGAGTAGCAAAATACATATCTTTAAAAGCATATATATATCTACATGTTATCTGGGTAAACATTAGTACATCCCATCCTGCCTCAAAAGACATAGTGGAGATAGTGGCTGATGCACAAGCATACCATTAGCCAACCCAGAACCCCCAGGGGGATACCTACTGTCGAACCAAGTCCCGCAGGTTCCCTCTTACCTGCTCCACGCCGCAGGGTATTGCAAAATGCAAGAGGCCCAGCCTTCCCCCATCTCCGTGGGTATTGTCTTGGACCTTCAGGGACCGGGGTCCTGTGTTAAGGAACCCACACCCCTGGACCTATATAGCATCCTGGCATCAGTAGCATTTAGTTCTTGGAAGAGACTAAGGCACTGGAGCCCAGAATCCAGCCCTCCAAGGAGAGGCATTATAGGCAAAACCCCACTCCAGCAGGGCCCGGGTACCGTACACCTTGGCTTTGAAGCACTTCGGACGGATCCGGCTAGCTATCCTGGGTCCCGAGACCTCCGAGGGACAGCTAGACGTGACCAACACCTAAGACACTGGCGAAAAAACTGAAGCACTCCCAGTGGGAGGGGGTTATATAGGGAGGAAACTTCCTGTGAAATTGATTACACCAGTGTCCACACCTGAAGGTACCCATATAACCCAAGTGTAATGGCTATGCGCTCTGTGTCCCGTGATGTACGATAAAGAAATATATTTTTGGATATGTATTATAGCAGAAGTTAAAAAATATTTTCTTTCAAAATTATCGGTCTTTTTTCGTTGAAAAACTGCAGAACTGTAGAATATTGTATACATCATCATAGATTTGCTACTTCACATGATGGTGTAGGACATGTTATTTAACCACCTGGCATCCTGCCTATTAACAAATGACCGCCAAAAGGTGGTTCTCAATTGCTGGGAGGATGTCTTTAATTGTCCTTAGCTCCTCCGAGCCACTGGGGGGCGCTTGTGCCCACCGCATCACTGAGATGCTGATGCGCGTGCCTGGCGGCCGCAATGTCCGCCATGCACCCGCGATCGGTGGTTACACAGACAAGGACGTGGATCTGTTTGTGTAAACACACAGATCCACGTCCTGTCAGGGTGAGAGGAGACTGATGCTGTGTACCTTGTACATAGGGACACAGATCGGTCACCTCCCCCAGTCAGTCCCCTCCCCCCACAGTTAGAAACACTATGCAGGGTACACATTTAACCCCTTCCTCGCCCCCTAGTGTTAAACCCTTCCCTGCCAGTCACATTTATACAGTAATTAGTGCATATTTATAGCACTAATCACTGTATAAATGTGAATGGTCCCAAAAATGTGTCAAAAGTGTTCGATGTGTCCGCCATAATGTTGCAGTCCCAATAAAAAATCGCAGATCGCTGCCATTACTAATAAAAAAAATAAAAAAAAATAATTCCGTCCCCTATTTTGTAGGCGCTATAACTTTTGCGAAAACCAGTCGCTTATTACGATTTTTTTTTTTTTTTTTACCAAAAATATGTAGAAGAATACGAATCGGCCTAAACTGTAAAATGTAAATTGGGATATTTATTATAACAAAAAGTAAAAAATATTGTGTTTTTTTTTTTTAATTGTCGCTCTTTTTTTGTTTATAGCGCAACAAATAAAAACTGCAGAGGTGATCAAATACCACCAAAAGTAAGCTCTATTTGTGGGGAAAAAAGGACATACATTTTGTAGGGAGCCACGTTGCACGACCGCGTAATTGTCAGTTAAAGCGACGCAGTGCCGGAAGCTGAAATTTCGCCTGGGCAGGATAGGGGTATATGTGCCCAGTAAGCAAGTGGTTAAAGGAACTGGGTATTTGTATTTTTTTGTTTTTAAACATTTTTAAAATAGATTTTACCTGCCAAACAGTATTTAAAAAAAAATGTTTTGCATTATTACACGTTTCTCAGGGCAGTGCCCAACTCTCATGCCGTTTGTGTGACAAATCCTTGCCTACTAGCCTTCAAAATGACCTTCATTTAAACATGTGGCTCCTATTGACTTCAATATGGTTTGAATTTCTGCTCAGAACAGACACAGTTTGGCGAATAGCTTGTGAACCAAAACTAAGTACGTTTATCTGTATTAAAGATATGTTCACTTTGAAAACATAATCGTGTGCAAAAAAAGTTGAAAAACTGAATTTTGCTTTGCACCTGATTGGAAAATCAAACTAAAAGGATTTTCAGCTTATTTGGTAAACATTCATTCTGCAAAGTGAAAACGATATACTCCTTTAATAAATCAGCACAATTAAATCCTAAGTGAGTCCAGTTCAATCATAACTTATTAGGTCATACAGACTGTAACATGTATGACCAACGCTATATAACTCTGTACTGTATCTTCTTTAACCACTTAAGAACCTTGCCTGTTTTTCAGATTTGGTGTTTACAAGATTAAAACATTTTTTTTTGCTAGAATATGACTTAAAACCCCCAAATATTATATATATTTTTTCTAACACCCTAGAGAATAAAATGGCGGTCATTGCAATACTTTTTTGTCACACTGTATTTGCGCAGCGGTCTTACAAGCGCACTTTTAAAAAAAAAAAAAAAAAAAAAAACTTTTTTTAAACAAAAAATAAGACAACAGTAAAGTTATACCATTTTTTTTATACTGTGAAAGATAATGTTACGCCGAGTAAAATGATACCCAACATGTCATGCTTCTAAATTGCGCCTGCTCGTGGAATGGCGTCAAACTTTTAACCTTAAAAATCTCCATAGGCGACATTTAGAGGAGGTCTAGGGCTAGAATTATTGCTCTCGCTCTAACGATCACGGTGATACCTCACTTGTGTGGTTTGAACACCGTTTTCATATGCGGGCGCTACCCACGTATGCGTTCGCTTCTCCGCGCGAGCTCGTAGGGACTGGGATCTTAAAAAAAATATCTGTTTTCTTATTTATTTTATATATTTTTACACACACACACACACACAAAATGGGTCACTTTTATTCCTATTACAAGAAATGTAAACATCCCTTGTAATAGAAAAAAGCATGACAGGTCCTCCTAAATATGAGATCTGGGGGCAAAAAGACCTCAGATGTCATATTTAAAATATAAAGCAAAAAATAAATAAAAAAATTGTCATTTGAAAAAATTACAAGAAATATTGCTTTAAAGTGGATGTAATTTTTTTGTTTTTATATCACAATGTAGAGTATAAGATTTCCTATCATCTGTGCCCAGTCTTGCCACACAGAGTTAATCCAGCGCTGAGTAATCCTTTTTTAAAGTGCAAATTAACAGAATTCCAGATAAAAACTTGCCAAATTATAAAGTCCGTTTCTCTGTTATTGCTTTCAGTGACAGGTTATTTACAAATCTAGCTTGGACATGTTTATCATAACAAGAGGTGATCCAAAGTTCATTGTATATTACTAGGATGTGTTATGATGTTATATCCCCTCATGTTATGATAAACAAAACATAACATATAATAAACATGTCCTAGCTAGATATGTAAATAACCTGTCACTCAAAGCAAAAAGAGAGAAAACTGACTTTTTGTCTAGGCAGAGTTTTATCTGGAAGGCTGTTCATTTTCACTGAACATAAAAGAGGATTGCTCAGAGCTGGATTAACTCTGTGTGGCAAGACAGGGCACAGATGATAGGAAATATTATCCTCTACATTGTGACATAAAAAAAAATAAAAAAATGTTTTTTGGGTTTACATCCACTTTAAAGCGGAGTTCCACCCTTAAAAACACTTTGTTTCATTACATCCAGCATACTGGCGTCAGCGCCAGTATGCTGTTTTTTTTTTTTTTAATGCACGTACTTACTTTATATAAAATCATTGAATTTCAGGCGCACCGCGGAATGTCGCCGCTATAAGGCGTCACGCCTTCCGGAAACAGCCGATTAGCATTCGGCTTTTCTCGGCACCTGCGCACAGACCCAGGAGCTGACTGCGCAGGCGCCGAAAATAGCCGGTCCTAGTTCGGGTTTTTTCGGAGGGCGTGACGCGGCTATATACGGCGCCTGCGCAGTCAGCTCCTGGGTCTGTGCGCAGGTGCCGAGAAAAGCCGAATGCTAATCGGCTGTTTCCGGAAGGCGTGACGCCTTATAGCGGCGACATTCCGCGGTGCGCCTGAAATTCAATGATTTTATATAAAGTAAGTACGTGCATTAAAAAAAAAAAAAACAGCATACTGGCGCTGACGCCAGTATGCTGGATGTAATGAAACAAAGTGATTTTAAGGGTGGAACTCCGCTTTAAGTAGCATGGGCGGAAGTGACGTTTTGATGTCACTTCTGCCCTGCTATGCTATGGAGACGGGTCGGGGCCATCTTCGCTGCCAACGGCTCCGGTAAGCGGCAAAGGGCGCGGGAGAGCGGCGGGAGGGGGGTCCTCTACCGCAGCCGATAACGGTGATCTCGCTGCAAATTCACCACGGAGACCACCATTATCGTTTACAGGACCACTCAAAGTAAAGATGGATATCTCGGTTGTGGCAGCAGCTGCTGCCGTTACCGAGATATCCATCTTTAAATTCCCGACGTATATGTACATGAGCGGGTCCTTAAGTCTCATTACTTCTGAAAAACAGGATGTCTATGGCTATCATAAAGCTGTTTATAAACCTAATATGGCAACACAGGTGATCTGACTGCCAGTCTCGTTTTTAAAGTACATTCCAACCAAAACTGAAAAATTCAACCTTGAGATACATAAAGGAAACAGAGCCTGCATCCCAGTGTTTCATCTGAACAATGGGTGCCGTGCACCAGCCTACTCTGCTGCCCTTCGTAAGTAATTTCATAGGGCTGTGGAAATTAAAGATTAATTCCTCAATTAATCATTAATTTTTTTGATCGATCAAAATTCTTTTGATCGGTACTAGTGGTGCAATGGATCGTAAATGATCCGTAATCCGAACAGGTCACCATATGCGGATCGGCACACCCCGTGATCCACTGCTGCTGCCTCTGCCATGGGAAAGGCAGCGGCTTTGTTCTAGCTCCCGGAGCAGTGGCCATCTTGGTCCACCCGGCGGTGGCCTAGGTGAGCCTAGAGTGGTGCGCTGACGTCATCATGCCTCAACTGCTCGTGTTTGGTCGGCTTCTCTGGTAAGAGTAAGCAAGCACTAATCTTCCTATACAGTGGGGGAGATGTGGGCCATATTACAGTGGGCAGATGTTTTTGGATTACAGTGGGGAGATGTCTGTGGATATTACAGTGGGGGAGATGTCTGTGGATATTACAGTGGCGTGATTGTGGATATTACAGTGGGGGAGATGTCTGTGGATATTACAGTGGGGGAAATGTCTGTGGATATTACAGTGGAGGGAGATGTCTGTGGATATTACAGTGGGGGAAACGTCTGTGGATATTACAGTGGGGAGATGTCTGTGGATATTACAGTGGGGTGATTGTGGATATTACAGTAGGGGAGATGTCTGTGGATATTACAGTGGGGGAAATGTCTGTGGATATTACAGTGGAGGGAGATGTCTGTGGATATTACAGTGGGGGAGATGTCTGTGGATATTACAGTGGGGGAGATGTCTGTGGATATTACAGTGGGGGAGATGTCTGTGGATATTACAGTGGGGGAGATGTCTGTGGATATTACAGTGGGGGAGATGTCTGTGGATATTACAGTGGGGGAGATGTCTGTGGATATTACAGTGGGGAGATGTCTGTGGATATTACAGTGGGGGAGATGTCTGTGGATATTACAGTGGGGTGATTGTGGATATTACAGTGGGGAGATGTCTGTGGATATTACAGTAGATGGATGCTCTGCAATACTCTGCTGGGCAATACTCTGCAATACTGGGCAATACTCTGCAATACTCTACTGGGCAATACTCTGCAATACTGGGCAATACTCTGCAATACTCTGCTGGGCAATACTCTGCAATACTGGGCAATACTCTGCAATACTCTGCTGGGCAATACTCTGCAATACTGGGCAATACTCTACAATACTCTGCTGGGCAATACTCTGCAATACTGGGCAATACTCTGCAATACTCTGCTGGGCAATACTCTGCAATACTGGGCAATACTCTGCAGTACTGGGCAATACGCTGAAATATTGGGCAATACTATGCACTACTCTGCAATATTGGGCAATACTCTGCTGGGCAATACTCTGCAATGCTCTGCTGGGCAATACTCTGCTGGGCAATACTCTGCTGGGCAATACTCTGCTGGGCAATACTCTGCAATACTCTGGGCATACTCTGCAATACTCTAGGCATACTCTGGGCATACTCTGCAATACTCTGGGCATACTCTGGGCATACAGCGCCCCTGTCCCTATGAGCTCGCATGCAGAAGCGAACGCATACGCAAGTCCCACCCACATATGAAAACGGTGTTCAAACCACACATATGAGGTATCTCTGCGAATGTTAGAGCGAGAGCAATAATTTTGGCCCTAGACCTTCTCTGTAACTAAAAACATGTAACCAGTAAAAATATTTAAAGTGTCGCCTATGGGAATTTTTAAGTACCGAAGTTTGGCGCCATTTTACAAGCGTGAGCAATTTTGAAGGGAGACATGTTAGGTATCTATTTACTCGGCGTAACTTTATTTTTCATATTATGCAAAAACATTGGGCTAACTTTAATGTTTTTTTAAAAGCACAAAACTGTCTTATTTCCAAAAAAACGCGTTTGAAAAATTGCTGTGCAAATACCATGCGCGATGAAACGTTGCAATGACTGCCATTGTATTCTCTAGGGTCTTTGCTAAAAAGCATATATAATGTTTTGGGGTTCTATGTAATTTTCTAGCAAATAAATGATGATTTTTACATGTAGGAGAGAAATGTCAGAATTGGCCTGGGTGCTCCCTGCATGTTGGGCCTCTGTATGTGGCCACACTGTGTAAAAGTCTCACGCATTTGCTATGTGTGAGAAATAACCTGCTTATTTGGTGAAAAGAATATAAAAATAAAAAAAATCTTGATTTTGCAAAGAATTGTGAGAAAAAATAACAACTTCAAAAAACTCACCAGGCCTCTTTCTAAATACATTGGAATGTCATCTTTCCAAAAAGGGGTCATTTGGGGGGTATTTGGACTTTTCTGGCATGTTAGGGTCTCAAGAAATGAGAGATGCTGTCAGTACATCAGGTGTGATGAAATTGATAAATTTTCAGTAATTGGTACCATAGCTTGTAGACCAGGGCTCAAAATTTCAAGCCCTGAGCTACTAGCCATGCCTCAAGAGTTACTCGCCACCAGTTGCCCCACCTAACAGCCCATTCATACACTGCCCCGCGCCTAATTGCGCCCCTAAACACGCCCTTGTAGATTATCTCATGGAATGACACTGTTAAATGTTTTATGCAGAATCAAGTTACACAATTAAATATTACCAACAACTTTAACCTCCCTGGCGGTATGATTCTTTCAGATTTTAGGTGCTGAAAGCGGTACCATTATTTGCAAGGAAATTTGGCGTTTTATACTGTAGGCTTGTAATTCTTAGGAATAACTTACTTAAATCTGACCAAACAAAAGTCTAATAGGCATGACATTTTTTTTAATTTTTTTTTATAAATTATAATATAATAAATAATTATAACAAATAATAATATAATTATAGTAAAAATTATTCAATAATGTAATGAAATCAAAAACACTGAAATTTGCTCAGTTGCAGAATTGTCGCTGTAATTTTTTTTTTTTTTATGACGAATTTCCCCACAAATTGCTATCGCTAAATTCTGCAAGTGATTATAGTTTATTATCGCGTTTTTTTAGCTGATCTAAAACCATTTTTGACATAAAGGGACACTTTTGGTTGCTATGGGCAATCTACAGTTTGCAGGGAGAAAGAACTCTTTTTATTATATAAAAGGACATGTAGGGCACTGGGCAGACCACTAGGGGCAAGGGGGGTGCGTATTTTTTACATACAGTACTGTAATCTATAAGATTACATTGTACTGTATGTAATGTGTTTGTTTACATTTTTGAAAATGGCGCCGTTTCTCCGCCCCCGCGCGACGTAACGTCGCAGGGAACGGAGCTCGGCGGCACACGGGGACGCTGTGTGAATCAAACGAGCACCCGCTCGCTCACACAGCGTGTTGGCATCGCTGGATCCAGGAACAAGGAACAAGGTAAGTAAACCCTGTCTGTGCACTCAGCGAGGCGAGCCCGAGTCTGACTCTGGGTTACCGATCGCAGCATGGAAATTTAACCCCGAGTCAGACTCGGGAATACCGCCAGGGAGGTTAACAAAATGGGACAGGGCACTGGGGGCAGACCAGAGGGACAGGGCACTGGGGGCAGACCAGAGGGACAGGGCACTGGGGGCAGACCAGAGGGACAGGGCACTAGAACCGGGTCTCCTCCCAATTCTCTTGCATCTCCCATCCATCCATCCAGTCTCCTCTGCAACTCCCATCCATCCTCTCTCTCCCTCTCCTATTCATCTCATCATCAGGAGCCCCTGCGTGCGGCTCCACGCTTGCATGTCCCCACTTCCCCCTTTTATTCAGGCTGGCAGTGAGGAGAGGAGCTGCAGCACAGCGGGAGGGAGTACAATCCAGCGCCGAGATCCACACAACTGCACAGCCATTGACCCCATAGCACAGTGCACACTGACACCGCACAGCACACATTGAGACCAGTCTGCTCGCAGTGCTCAGGCTGAACTGCTGGACACTTACATAGAGCACAAGGAGAAGAAAACTGCACAAACTGGAAGGCAGTCGCTCTCATGTCAGGGCAGCTTTCAGTGAGCACTGAACTGCCTACCTGGGACACCCGAGTGGTCATTTTCGCAATCCTCCACCTCACTCATTACTTCATGCTCCCTGCTCTCCAGCTACATTGGTCGGAGGGAGGGGGGGCAGGCTCAGAGAGGTCATACTGTTAGGTCCCATGGCTTAATAAGAATTGTAAGGAGAGTACCTGTGTAATGCTCTGCCTGTGCGCGGCTCACCAGACTACTTTTCCTGAGCATGCACCTTTCCTCATCGGCTGCCAATCGCATCGGGGCTCCAAATGCTAGCAGGCGAGTGGAAATTTTGAGGGCTGTTGTAGACCCTATAACTTTCACCCAGACTAATATCCAACATTTTTTTTTCTACCAAAGATATGTAGCAGTATACATGTTAGGCCAAATTTATGAAGAAAAATTTCTTTTTTGCAAAATGTTATAATAGAAATTAAGAAAAATTATTATTTTTTTACAAAATGTTTGTTCTTTTTTCATTTATAGCAAAAAAAATTAAAACCGCAGAGGTGATTAACCACTTAAGACCCGGACCAATACGCTGGTAAATGACCCAAGGTGTTTTTGCGATTCGGCACTGCGTCGCTTTAACTGACAATTGCACGGCCGTGCGACGTGGCTCCCAAACAAAATTTGCGTCCTTTTCTTCCCACAAATAGAGCTTTCTTTTGGTGGTATTTGATCACCTCTGCGATTTTTATTTTTTGCGCTACATACAAAAATAGAGCGACATTTTTGAAAAAAAAACACTATTTTTTACTTTTTGTTAAAAAAAAATCAAATAAACTAAATTTTAGTCAAACATTTAGGCCAAAATTTATTTAGCCACATGTCTTTAGTAAAAAAAAAAAATCGCAATAAAAAAAAATAGCTACCTAGCGGGAACAGCGACACTAATACAGCGAACAGAAAAATGATCGCTTAGTGACGCTGGCAATAGGGAGTGAAAGGGTTAACTAGGGCGGTGATCAGGGGGTTAAAACTTTATTAGGGGGGGTGGGGGGGCTATCCTGAACCTAACACTAGCTGTTTTTTACACTGCCTGTCACACTGACACTAAATGCAGTGATTAGATCACTGCATTCAGTGACACTGTGACAGGGGGGTGGGGGGGGGCGATCACAAGGGGTTAATATGCCTATGTGAGTGTGTGTCAGTGTTGTGTTGGTGCACACTTACTTGTGATATCTTCTCTCATCAGCAGCGCTGGGAAACAGCGCTGCGATGAGAGGTGACATCATTTCCTCCTTCCTGTGTAAACACAGGAGGAGGAACTGACAGGATGGGAGCGCGCTCCCATTGGCTGGGAGCGATCGCGCGGGGGCGGGTAAGCGCCGACATCCGCCCGCTGATCCCGGATCGCTCCTGGAGCCAGGGGGACCCCCGCACGCCGCGGAGGGGGTCCCGATGGGACCCCCGAACCGCACTTAGGCGGGGACGTAAATTTACGCCCTTTTGCCTGTACATGCCATTCTGTGGCCGTATATGTGCGTGCGGGGGTCCTTAAGTGGTTAAATACCACCAAAAGAAAGCTCTATTTATGGGGGAAAAAAAGACAAAAATTTAATTTGGTTACAGTGTTGTATGACTTAGTAATTGTCATTCAAAATGTGAGAGCACCGAAAGCTAAAAATTGGTCTGGTTATTAAGGGTGTTTAAGTGCCCAGTGGTCAAGTGGTTAAAATGTCACAATTTGACATTGCAGTTACTTTTAAGCACTACAGCAGTGATATGCTGTAAGATGAGGCAGTGCCTGCATGTTGACACTATGCACCACAACCCACCTCAATGCAGCATTATGGTATTAACAAGGCAACTAGAAAACAATTGCTTTCTATGTGTCCTTGCATTAAGCCTGTGTTTATCCATGCAGATCAACACAGATCATATAAATGAGCCCACAAATAGGATAAAAAAAAAGCATAATTGGCCGAATCAGGAGACAATCATCTTTCTAGAAAGAAAACGCTGCACAAATAATCTACCATTTTCATTAGTGTGTAATACATTAAAGCATTGCTTTTGACCAGTGGTCTCCAAACTGCAGCCCAAGGGCTTTATGTGGCCCTTTGCTTGCCTTTATCTGGCACTTGAGGCACCATTTCATACACTGACACCAGTAATGGGGTATTATTCCTTCCACAGGCACCATTCCTCTCACTGATACCAACAATGGGGCATTATTTCTCCCACTAAAATCAAGGATGAGGCACTATTCCTTCCACTGACACCAATGATGGGACACTATTCCTCCCACTGACACCAATGATGAGGCACCATTCCTCCCACAGATACCAAAGATTGGGGAACAATTTCTCCCCAAAATACTAACAATGAGGCACTATTCCTTCGACCCCCATCAAATCATTCTCCGCAGCTAATACCTTTTGTACCACCACCCCATCCCTTTAGAATGTAAACTCTACTAGCAGGACCCTCTTGTACCTTCAGTATTGAACTGTACTGTATTTGTGCTGTCCCCCCTCTACATTGAAAAGCGCCGCGTAAACTGTTGCCACTATATACAGTAAAACGTGTATAATAATAATAATATAATAATGATATTATTTACTCCCACTGACGCCAGGATGTTTTCTACTCCCACTGGCCACAGTCTGGCCCCCAGGGGCGTTGCTAGGTGCCAAAAAGACCAGCCGGCACCGGGGGGGGGGGGGTGGGTGCGGTTAGTGGAGTGGCGCAGGGTGATTTTTTTTGTAGTACATGCTATAGGAATGTAAAATACCTAGAACACCCTTTGGGTTACCCAAAGAGAGTAATAATGAGGTGCGCTACGATGAAACGATGAACAGTGGCTGTTGCCAAATTGCATTGCAACAGGTGGGGGGACTTAAAGGGGCATGGTTAAAGTACCCATAAACCATGATTTGATTAATAAAAGTAATGTCAGTAAAAATATGAAAATAACCTAGCTTAGTAGGGCAGTGGACGGTGTCAGTATGGCAGTGGACGGTGTCAGTAGGGCAGTGGATGGTGTCAGTAGGGCAGTGGACGGTGTCACCCGGTGAGAACTGTATATATGTATGGTGTATTGCCCCCCAATACCCCCCCTGACTGTAGATATAAATGGTGTATGGGGGGGGGGAGAATTGTATATATGGGGGGGACTGTATATATGTATGTTCTATAGGGGAGAACTGTATATATGGGGGACTGTACATATGGGGGGGGACTGTATATATGGATGGGGGATGGAGAACTATATATATGTATGGTGTATTGCCCCCCAATACCCCCCCCCCCCGACTGTAGATATGGATGGAGTATGGGGGGGGAGAATTGTATATATGGGGGGGACTGTATATATGTATGGTCTATAGAGAACTGTATATATGGGGGGACTGTATATATGGGGTGAGGGACTGTATATATGGATGGGGGATAGGGTGGAGAACTGTATATATGGGGGGAACCATATGGGGAGGGAGAATTGTATATATGGGGGATAACTGTACATATGGATGGTGAATGGGGGGGCTGTATATATGGGGGGAGAGAACTGTACATATGGGGGGGAACTGTATATATGGATGGTGAATGGGGGGGGACTGTATATATGTGGGGAGAGAACTGTACATATGGGGGGGGACTGTATATATGAATGGTGTATGGGGGATACCTGTATATATGGATGATGAATGGGGGGGACTGTATTTATGGGGGGGAGAGAACTGTACATATGGATGGTGAATGGGGGGGGGACTGTATATATGGGGGGGGGCTGTATATATGGATGGTGTATGGGAGATAACTGTATATATGGGGGGCTGTATATATGGATGGTGAATGGGGGGACTGTATATATGGGGTGGAGAGAACTGTACATATGGGGGGGACTGTATATATGGATGGTGAATGGGGGGACTGTATATATGGGGGGGGGAGAGAACTGTACATATGGGGGGGAACTGTATATATGGATAGTGAATAGGTGGGGACTGTATATATGGGGGGCGGAGAGGTGTATATATGGTTGGTGTATGGGGGATAACTGTATATATGGATGGTGAATGGGGGGGACTGTATATATGGGGGGCGGAGAGCTGTATATATGGTTGGTGTATGGGGGATAACTGGATATATGGATGGTGAATGGGGGGGGACTGTATATATGGGGGGGAGCTGTATATATGGATGGTGAATAGGGGGGACTGTATATATGGGGGGCGGAGAGCTGTATATATGGTTGGTGTATGGGGGATAACTGTATATATGGGGGGGCTGTATATATGGATGGTATATTGGGGAGAACTGTCTATAGGGGGGACACCTGTATATAGGGGGACACCTGTATATAGGGGGACACCTATATATAGGGGGGCTGTATGTATGGTGGGGGAAGCAGTGAGGACTGTATCTGTATGTATAATGTATGGTGGGGGGGGGGGGAGAGGTGAGAGTACGGACACACTGACATACTAACATGGCAAAAACTGACCTCACATGCTGAGCTCCAGCCCAGCGCGATCTCTGTACACTTTCCTACAGAGCAGCAGGGAATGGGAGGCTCCGCCTTCAACCCCACCTCCTTGTCCCTTCTGCAGCCAACCAGAGGAGTGCACCCGGAGACATGGAGGCTCTGCCTCCGCCCCTGTGTCCCGTCTGCAGCACACATAGCAGACGGAGGAGAGCCGAGGAGCTCTGAGGAGAGGAGAACCACCCGAGCACCGAGCGATGTGTATTTGTACGTCCCGCCTTCTGGAGCCTGCGGCGCGGTATTGGAGCAGTGGGACGTCCATCACAGGCGGGACCTGCTGCTATGGCACTCAGCAGGACTCGGTTCGGCGGCGCTCGGGAACAGATCGTTCCCGGCGGTCGCCGATTGGCTCGGGGCTCACAATAGAGAGCCTGCATGCTGAGACTCGGGGCTTTTCGGGGACCCATTTGGGGCTCCAGCCACCCGGGCCCGGGTCTCCCGATGCCTATGCTGGCCCCCCTAAAGCCTGAATGACAGTTAACTGGCCCTTTGCTTAGAAAGTTTGGACAACCCTGCTTTTGACTATCAGGAGGTGTTTGAGTTAAAGTATATCTACATCAAGTCACTAAAATCTTATATAAACTTAACATTATAAATATAATTTCATAAGTAATTTTCAATGTTTTTAAAAACAGTAGCGTTTTACTAAACTTTAGAATTAGGATTTACATCCACTTTAAAGAGAAGTATGGGTTTTGCTTTTTTTGACAAATTATACTTACCTAGGTGGATGCAGAATCAGAGCGATACTGCAGCTGTCCCCTGGTCTGCATTGAGCACCAAACTACCGATCATCGGCGACGGCTCGGTTCTCAGGATGATGCGCTGCCTCGACTGATAGCAGTGACGTCAGCGGAGAGCGGACTTCATACCGATCTCTGCTTAAAACGGGTCAAAGGAGTGCAAAACAATTTATGGGTCCAGCCTGAACAAAAAAGCTTCAGGCTGGATTTCTGCTTTAATTTACTAGCAGTAACACATATCCAGAAGTAATGAGGAATAGCAGCTCTAGTTGCTGAAACCTTCCAGCATGCTTCATATTTTCTAAACATTTGATTCATATACGAAATGCCCCACAAAATAGTTCTTAAAATAAAGGTTCAGTTTGCTACTGGTATTTAGTCATTGGGAAAAAAATTGTTTGTCATTCTATTTAAATTTAAACCCCAACTGCATGCCCAATGAATAAAATTCCCTTGCAATGAGAATCTCTTGTATCAGGAGAGGTATAGACTATAGACTCCAGAGAGAAAGAGAGACATCACTTTGCCCATATGCAAATCATTAGAAAGTCCTCATCTGGAATATGCAGTTCAGTTTTGGGCACCAGTTCTCAAAAAGGATATCGGGGAACTGGAGAAAGTGCAGAGAAAAGCAACCAAACTGATAAGAGGCATGGAGGAGCTCAGCTATGAGGAAAGATTAGAGGAACTTAATTTATTCTCTCTTGAGAAAAAGAGAATAAGGGGGGATATGATCAACATGTACACATACATAGGTGGTCCATATACTGAACTTGGTGTTAAAGGAGTTGTAAATAAAAAATGTTTTTTTGCTGAAATTACAGTTTACAGGGTATAGAGACATAATAGTTAACTGATTCCTTTTTAAAACGATTAAAAATAGATAAAAATCAATCATATAATGTACCTGTAGTTTCTAGTTTTTGCATGTTGTTTCCTGCCTCTCTGCCTTACAGAACATACAGAGCCATAGAGCAGTGATGGTTTGGAAAACAAAACTAGAAACTAGACACACAGTAATCACACCTTCTTGAAGTTAGTGACCACAGAGAGAAAGCTCCCAGCACTGTGGTCATCAGGAAACAGACAACCAGGAAGTGTGGAGACCAGAGAAGAATTACAGCAACTTGAGAGCAAAAACAAACAATGAGGACATGAAAACAGCACTGCATCAAGGTAAAGGAAGCTATTAAGATAAAAAAAGTTTCCTTTACAAACCCTTTAAGTTATTCACTTTAATGTCACCACAGGTGACAAGGGCACACCCTAAATGTCTGGAGGAAAGGAGATTTAATTTCCAAATAAAGGAAGGTGTCTTCAAAGTAAGAGCTGTGAAAATGTGGAATAGACTCTCTCAAGAGCTTGTTCTGTCTAGCTAAGTAGCTTGCTTTAAAAAAGGCCAGGATTCTTTCCTAGGTGTACATAATATAACTGGGTACTAACATTTATAGGTAAAGTTGATCCAGGGAACATCTGATTGCTGTTTTTTTTGTCTTCCCCTTTTTATTGGTTGAAATAGATGGACTTGTGTATTCTTTCAGACTAACTATGTAACTATGTGCCCCCCCCCCCCTGAACTGCCAGGACAAAAACTAGTTATGTCTAAGGCCTCGTACACACAGGCAAAAATCTTGTCAGGAAAAAAACGTTGTTTTTCCCGACGAGATTCTTGCCGCCCAAGTGTACACACATACCTTTCAAAAGAACCATGGTTCTCTTGAAAGGCAAGAATGCAGTGACGTCATTGCTTACGATGAGCATGTGCTCGTTACATTCGAGCTTTATCCTACCTATGCCGTGGAAGCTACCGAGCATGCGTCAAAGTAATTTCGAGCATGGGCGGGTTTTTACGGCGACAGGTAAGTATACACACTCTCGAGTTTCTCGTCGGAAAACAGGCCGTCAAGAATCTCGTCGAGAAAATAGAGATCAGGATCTCTATTTTTCTCGTCAAGATTCTGGCCAGATTTCCAGAGGAGAAACCTGAAAGCCTCGTACACACGCTCGGTTTACTCGGCAGGAAACCAAGTGTGTGTACGAGGCTTCAGGGTCCTGAATAATGTACTTACATTAATGCCACTGGTCCTCCACAGCCTCCTTTCTATGGCACTGCCGGCTACATTTGCATTCTTACCCCCTGCTCATATAACACAAGGTTAATAGCCCTGCATTGTATGCAATGTCACCAAGGGACAACCCTTAGATCAGAGCTTCGTAGAGAAGAAGGCAGCACTGGAGTTGTTTTTTTCTCTAATTCCTGGAATTGTACTTTAAGTAAACCAATATGGTTTTGTCAACTATATACAGTGCTTACAATTTAGCAAGCTTACAGTATCTGCAGAACCGTGCCTGCTTGCTTTTGGTAAGTCCAGGGGGCTTGCTACATTTTTACAGAATGAAAATGTGGGAGACACTACTTTTACTACAATCACATGACAGATAGGGGTTAATTTACTAAAACTGTGTAAGATCTGGTGTATCTTTGCATAGTAACCAATCCGCTTCTAACTTCAGCTTGTACAGTTAAAGGGTCACTAAAGTCAGGGATTTTTTTAAAAAAAAATAACAAACATGTGATACTTACCTCCACTGTGCAGTTCGTTTTGCACAGAGTGGCCCGGAAACCTGTCTTCTGGTGTCCCTCGGCGGCTGTCTGGGCTCCTCCTCGCAAAAGCTTTCCTTCTTCATGCGAGGGCGCTCGCATGGAGGAAAGCTTTTGCGAGCGCGCTCCCGTGATACAGCGGCGGCCATAGCCGCCGACTGTATCACTCGGCTCCGCCCCCCAGCGCGCCGCGTCATCCACCCTGATTGACAGCAGCGCTAGCCAATGGCTGCGCTGCTATCAATCCGCCCAGCCTAGCCAATCAACGGCCAGGCTGGGAACCGAAGAGGACGACGTGGACGCGCCCGGGAGATTCGAACGGTCAGGTAAGTACAACGGGGGCTCGGGGGGGGCCGGTGCTGCTAGATGTTTTTTTACCTTCATGCATAGGATGCATGAAGGTAAAAAAACTTGTACCTTTAGAACCCCTTTAAGCTTTGACAAAAGAACCTGAATGCTGACTGGTCTCTGTGCAGAGCTGCACCAGGTTTCGTACTCTCGAGTTTT
This sequence comes from Rana kukunoris, assembly GCA_029574335.1. Taxonomy (NCBI): domain Eukaryota; kingdom Metazoa; phylum Chordata; class Amphibia; order Anura; family Ranidae; genus Rana; species Rana kukunoris. Next base: position 118,596,790 of record CM056055.1, on the reverse strand, counting down.
AGTAAATCAACCCCACTATTTCTTAAGAAACAGATCATCCCTTGGTTTCCATTAAGACAAGGTAATTATGAAATTAGACGTGAAGGTTCGAATGCATAAAACATAAGGATAATGCTGGGGATGCCTTTTCTGTAAAAGAAGCAGTGGGCCAAATACAAGAGAAGGATGAAAACGATTCACGACCTATAAACTGAAGACCATGATTGCAAAGAAGAGCAATTTTTATTTTTTAGCAGCTGTTGAATATTATTGATCTTGGCTGACTGAAACAGAAAGGAAAATGCGAAAAACATTAAATACAAAATAGCGTTTGTTACAATGTTATGATATATCTATTTTTAAGAAAGCCGGAGTTCTCCTTTGGTGCGCCAATAATAGTATAAATGTGGCAGTATAAACTATATGATAAAAAACCTTCATAAAGTATAGGCTTGGTTCACACTACTGAGATGTAATTTTGATGCGATTATGTAGTTTGACTTTGGTTGCATTTTGGACGTGACTTGTGTATTCTTTATGGTCAAATTCCACTATAAATCGCAACAAAGTAACACAGAAACCTTTTCCAAAGTTGCACTGCGCCGAATCTCATTATTGAGACTGGGCACCATATAATATAATTAGTCACATTGCATCAGAAGTCACACTAGTGTGAACTAGGCCTTAACTTTTGCCTAAAAAATATTCAGTAGATCCAGATTTCAAGGAAGTTTTATACAAATCTGAAAGTTTTTGGCCCACCTTATATCACTTACTGTTTTTTAACATGACAGGTGGCCTTACTGACCAATAAGGATGTTCTAAAGGTGGGAGTGGGCAGTACCAATCCTAAACTTTAAATAACAACTAAATTTGTTTCTGTTTATTAAGCCTTAAACACACGGTCGGACTTCAAACAAACTTTTCCGTGGAATTTTGTTTGAAGGGCGTTGCCCGTGAACTTGGTATGCATACACACGGCAGGACTTTTTCAGCAAACTTTCCCAAAATCACATGGTTTTCCAGCTCTTTTCTGCTCTTTACCACCACCTTTTGGTCAATTTTTGCTATTGTTGGTTGATTTTAACATTTGTTCTGAGAATACGTGTTTGTACTTTGGACAAAAGTTCGATGGACTTCTGTACACACGATAGGACTTCACCGTAGGACTTTTGTTGCCGAAAAGTTTGTCCGTTTGCCGAGCGAACTTTTGTGCGATGAAAACCGAAAAAGTTTGTCCGATGGAGCGTACACACAGTTTGAAGTTTGTTGTCAAAAAGTCTGACCGTGTGTATGGGGCTTAACTCTTGGGCTGATTTACCGAAGAGCTTAGATTCTTCTAGCAAAATTTGTGTGACTATTCACGTAATTGATCCAATCATAGAAAAAGCTTTTCACATAAATATTCCTAATTTTTAGCAAATCAGCCCTTCTTTGTCTGCTGATCATTTCGACATGCTTTTTTCACTGCTCAGTTGGGTGACAGATTTAACATAGGAGAGATATATTCAAATACTGCATCACCCAGCCAACTGGTGTTTGAACACCAATTAACCACTTAAGGACCGCCGCATGTACATTTACGTCGGCAGAATGGCACCGACAGGCACATCAACGTATATATACGTTGGTGCCTTGGGGGGGATCGGGGGTCCGATCGGACCCCCCCCCCGTACATGCGGCGGTCCGCGCGGCTGCAGGAGCGATCCGACAAGTGGGGGCGGCTATCCGTTTTCACCCGCCCCCTCCGGATCGCTCCCAGCCAATGCGCGCGCCCGCCCGCCCTGTCACTTCCTCCTCCTGTGTAAACACAGGAAGGAGGAAGCGACGTGATCTCTCCCTCGGCGTTTGTTTCAAGCGCCGCTGAGGAGAGATCACCACACTACAAGTAAGTCTGCACTAACAGCACACTTACACACACACACAAACACATTTAACCCCCGCGATCGCCCCCCCCTCCCCCCTGTCACAGTGTCACTGAATGCAGTAATCATACATGTATGATTACTGTATTTAGTGTCAGTGTGACAGACAGTGTGACAGTCAGTCAGTGTTAGTGCCCCCCCCAATAAAGTTTTAACCCCTTGATCACTGCCCTAGTTAACCCTTTCACTCTCTATTGCCAGCATCACTAAGCGATCATTTTTCTGATCGCTGTATTAGTGTCGCTGTTCCCGCTAGGTAGCTAATTTTTTTTTAATGCGATTTTTTTTTTACTAAAGACATGTGGCTAAATAAATTTTGGCCTAAATGTTTGACTAAAATTTAGTTTATTGGTTTTTTATTATAACAAAAAGTAAAAAATATTGATTTTTTTTCAAAAATGTCGCTCTATTTTTGTATATAGCACAAAAAATAAAAATCGCAGAGGCGATCAAATACCACCAAAAGAAAGCTCTATTTGTGGGAAAAAAAGGACGCGAATTTTGTTTGGGAGCCACGTCGCACGACCGCGCAATTGTCTGTTAAAGCGACGCAGTGCCGAATCGCAAAAACCCCTTGGGTCATTTGCCAGCGTATTGGTCCGGGTCTTAAGTGGTTAAGATCACAAAAGTTTTATTTTCCATTCACAATGTTTTTTGTTTGAAGTCCTGTAGAAAGTCAATCCATGATATAAAAAAATAGTACTACAAATATATACTGTGTATATATATGTACAGTGCACATTAAAGGAGACCCTCTTTGAGAAAAACATAGAGGCTGCCATTGCTAACTTCTCATTCTACAAATGCTATGTGCCTGGCTGGCAGGCTGGTTCTTTTTCTTCTATACTTTGGGTCACTAGCTCAGAACAAGAAGGCAGGAAAGGGCCTCTGATTGTGTGCTATCTCTAATTATAGGTATACAGGTCAGTGACATAGGAGGCCATTAAACTAGGCTATCAGCATAACAGCCATCCACAGATCAGTAAGTATTATGGCAGCCCACATATTTCTGAAACCAAGATCAAGATTCTGAAGCATTTCTCTTATGTTAATAAAAAGGGCACCATTATGAAAGAAATCAAATTTTCTACTTCAGACAACAATCCCATTTGCTGGGAACCTTCCCTTAATTTTTTTTTAAATGGTCAGTGAAGAGCAGGATTCATGTAGATCAGTAAAATCTAGAGAAAGCAGCTTTCCATCCTGGCGCTAACAAGCCATTAGCTGCATTGCCCATCATCAGTTTCCCAGAGGTAAAATGGGCACAATGAATAGAACTTGTGAGAGCAGCAGAACCCTCCTCTAGGAGATAATGGACTTCAGTTGGTCCAACTAAGTGAATCCATTAAGCTTCATATGTGCAGAATAAAAAGTCCTTCACGTTAATAAGCCAAAAACCAAGAGAAGGGAAATCAGGTGAAAATGTAGTTAGAATTGTTCATTCACACTTTGATACATATGCCCCACAGGATTACAACGATCTATTTTCTATGTAGATCATTTTACAGAAATTTCTCCATTTTAGATGTTTCAGGTTTTTTTTTTTTTTTTTTTTTTTTTAAACTGCTGCTATAACCATTCCGAATTCTTTAAATATATAGATTCGGTGGAATGTCATGTTTTAGTGTTCTGCACAGAATATGTAGCTCTATTATTACTAGCTGACTGGAGGAGCTATAATGAGGCACTGCTGCCTAGGCCAGCCTAATTACCTGAATGGAGAAAGAAAAAATGATCACCAAGTGAGACCTAACTGCTGTGCATGGCTGTGCTGGTGATCCAGCCTTTCCATTAGACATTAAAGGGGTTGTAAAGGTTCGTTTTTTATTTTCTAAATAGGTTCCTTTAACCACTTAAGGACCGCCTACTGCACATTTACGTTGGCAGAATGGCACGGCTGGGCACATCAACGTGCGGCGATCCGTCCCTGGAGCGGAAGAACGGGGAGAGCCGTGTGTACACACGGCTTCCCCGTGCTTCTCTGTGGCTGTAGCATCGATCGCGTCATCCCTGTAATAGGGGGACGCGATCGATGACATCACACCTACAGCCACACCCCCCTACAGTAGTAAACAAAACACATAGGCACACATCCCCTACAGCGCCACCTGTGGTTAACTCCCAAACTGCAACTGTCATTTCCACCCATTCTGTCACAACCGGTCAGTCAGTAGTCAGTGAGGCAGCGAGGCAGGTGGACTAGCTACAGGAGCTCCCAGCGGCGCACGTCTCCTAGGAGTAGGAGCGTGTGTGCCATAGCTCCAGGCAGGCGTAGGAGGCAGCTAGGTAGTGTCTCTCCCAGCCTGCTAGCCAGCCCCAGCTCCTGCTCTTGGACCTCACCTGTACCCCAATCTGACCTCCCTTTCATGCAGTTCAGCCTCCGGGCTCCCTGGCTCTCCTGCAGGTAAGCTGCTGACGGCCGTCCTTTTCAGGATAAGCCTCAGCAACTCGGATCTCTCCTGCTCCTTCTCCGGCGTTATTCCACGGTCCCCGGCTTTTTCATACCCCCATCATCATTAGGGCCCCTCTCTGTCACCCCCCCAAGTGATTTCCATCATTTCAGGACTTTACTGGAGACCCGCGCCAGACGGCATCGAATCGCGGGGCCGCGATCTAGGAAAGACCGCGGCTTCACTTGCGGCCTAACAGGCGCGCCGCTCCTCTCGCCCCACAATCCTCACCCAGCCTCTAGGAAACCCCCCCCTCACCACATGACAGCCTGTACCTTGCCTTATTACCCTCTCAGCCCCCCAGCATTACAGAAGTACCCCACCTGTCAGCCCTGGTCTGCATCCCACTGCCTGTTCAGGCAACCATCCTTCTGTACCAGCAACACTCTCACCTCTCATGCCAAGCCCCCCCTAGTCTCTCCAACGAACATAAGCTTGATCCAGGGGTTACCCGATCGCCTCTTGCAGGGGTCAGGAAGGAATTTTTTTCCCTATCGGAGCGCATTGGCCTAGCACCGCCAGGGTTTTTTTGCCTTCCTCTGGACCAAGCTAGGGAGAGGAATTAGCCAATTCCTCTCCCCATTTGGCCCCTGAACCCCCCCACCCCCCCGGTGCATTGGCTATCATGGCAGGTCGGCAATATTCTGCCGACACCATTTGGAGTTTGAGGCAATGCGCCGCAATACTGCCAGCCATCACCAAAAAGGCCCTAAGAACTGAGCGACTATTGAGAATCGACCTCAGATCAACGGTCAGACATTTCAGTCATTTACCCCAGCGCAGGCACATATTATGTGCTCTGATCAACACAAGATCGGCAGTAAAACACCGACTAGAAATTCGCGACTTCATTCAACAAAAGGATCTAGACTGTCTCTTTATTACAGAGAGCTGGCTCACAGCCGACTGTAACACCATTCTTGGAGAATTGGTGCCAGAAAATTACCGTATCATAACGGAAAACAGAATAGGGCAAAGAGGAGGCGGCCTGGCGGTGATCCTCAAGACTCATCTTACGATCACCAAACCAGTCCGCCAAAACCCTCTTCCATTCATGGAAACCCTTACTCTGCAACTGCAATCAAGTTCTAAGGAGACCGTCCACATTCTGCTCTGCTATAGGCCACCCGGCCCAAAATCGCAGCTGCTACCATCATGGACGGATTTCTTCTCCACTTATACCCTCAACAGCAAACATCTTTTGCTGCTCGGGGATTTCAATCTCTGGGCCAACTCCTCACAGGACCCCATTGCCGACGCCTGCATTAACCACCTGGAAGGATTAGGATTACAGCAACTAGTATGTGGGCCCACACATGCTTCAGGTCACACACTTGATCTTATTTTCAGACAAGCGCTGGAAATAAAAATTTGGGAAAATGAAAAATTGCCATGGACAGACCACCATGCAATTATTTTCAGTATTTCCACCATCCCCCCTGCAACAAAAACATCAAATCCAGTGACAACACACTGGACTAGATGTCAGAAGAAGCTCCATTCGGAACTCTTCAAAACGACTTTAAGAAAAAAAAATAGAAAAACAACTCAGCCGCATCAAACGGCCGTTGAAACATTGGAAGCCATAAACTCGGCTATGCTACAGTCAGCCGACTTGGTAGCGCCGAAACGAAGAACCCGCATTCGGAAAAACAACCGCAGCAATGGTTCAACAACCAGCTGTCGTTACTGAAGCAAGAACGCAGAAGGGCAGAATCTGCCTGGAAAAGATGTTCTTCAGAGCTAAACCTATCCATCTCCACAAGGCTAGACACACAAGAAAATACCACAAAGGAATTTTCCAAGCCAAGAAAAAGTATTTTTCGGGTCGGAGGCTATCAACGGTGCCCTAAACCGCCCCCGCGCGAACTCTTCAAGATGGTCACCCAGACCATGAAACCAAGTTGCATTGAAGCCCCCAGTTCGGACACACAAGAATTTTGCAATGAACTATCGGATTATTTCGTTAATAAAATCGAGGCAATCCGTGAAAGCATTCAGCAAAACAACTCCCCCCTCGCCCCCCCTGCAGCCTCCCTCACAGCACCAATAGTAATTCTCCTATATCAGGTAAGTTTACCCTTGAACCCATCTCCATCCAGACCACTAATAATGTCATTTGTACTCTGCGTAATGGCACAGCGCCTAATGACATTATCCCCACAAAACTGCTGAAGGAATGCGCCTACATCCTGGCTCCTCCCATCACGCAGTTTATCAACCAGTCTTTCTTGGAGGGCATAGTGCCCTCACAGTTGAAAGAGGGTATAATCCTACCCATCATGAAGAACCCCTCCCTGGACCCCAAGGACCCACTCCATCGCCGTCCCATAACAAGCCTCAACGTACTCTCTAAAATAATGGAAAAAGTAGTGGTACAACAGCTGCAACAGCATCTGGATACCTACAAGCTACTTGATCCATTGCAATCAGGCTTCCGTCCCGGACACGGGACGGAAACAGCATTGCTGAAAGTATGGGACGATGTTCTCAAGGCCGCGGACGAAGGAGAATCTTGTCTTCTAGTTCTGTTGGACCTAAGTGCCGCTTTCGACACTGTCGACCACAAACTGTTACTGACTCGGCTCACTGAAGTAGCCAGAGTCGCAGAAGGCGATTTATCTTGGTTCTCCTCTTTTCTGGAAAACCGATCGCAAACAGTGAAGTTAGGACCTTTTACGTCTGAAAAACGCACAGTAACATGCGGAGTCCCTCAAGGATCGCCTCTGTCACCAGTGCTGTTTAACATATATCTTCGTCCTCTTTTTGAGATTATCAGCAGCCAAAAACTGCTCTACCACTCATATGCAGATGACACGCAACTGTATTTCCGCATCTGCAACAGTCAGTCAGATCACCACCTCAATCTAGAGACATGCCTCTCTTTGATAGAGGACTGGATGACAAAGAGTTATCTTAAACTCAATGGAGCGAAAACAGAACTTCTTCTGTTTCACGCCAAGCCAGCAGGAATCAACTTTCAACAGAGTGGACCCCCCCGCCTATTTTGGGCAAGCTCATCACCCCTAGCGCCAAAGTCAAAAGCCTAGGGGTCATTTTTGACTCCTTTATGACAATGGACGCACAAATAGGGTCAGTAGTCAGCGGATCTCACCATCTACTGCGCCTACTACGCAGACTCACTCCGTTCATCCCTAAAGAAGACTTAGCGGTCGTGGTGGGAGCAATTGTAAACTCCAGGCTGGATTACGCAAATGCCCTTTACCTCGGCCTTCCCAAGTACCAAATCGCTCGTCTGCAAGTCGTTCAGAATACGGCCGCCAGACTTGTGACTGGGAAAAAACCCTGGGAATCCATCTCACCTTCACTGAGAGCCCTTCATTGGCTGCCAGTCAAAGACAGAATTGCCTTTAAAGCTCTCTGTCTTACGCATAGATGTGTCCATGGGAATGCCCCCCTTTATTTATGCGAAATAATAAAAGCGCATAATCCCAATCGTGTTTTGCGATCCACGAATCAGAACCTACTCCAGGTTCCAAAAGCCAACTTCCAGTCCAAAGGAGAAAGAAGATTCGCGATCCAAGGTCCAAGACTATGGAATGCTTTACCAACCAGCATTCGGTTGGAGGAGAACCACCTAGCATTTAGGAAAAAGGTCAAGACTTTTCTCTTTTGATATCAAAGGAGACAGGAACAACAAGCGCCCAGAGGCGATTCAGTTCGCATGTGCCGCGCTATACAAGTTTTCATTCATTCATTCATTCAGTAAACAATGCAAATTGAAATGCATTTTTTGCTGTGAAAATGACAATTGTCCCAAAAATGTGTCAAAATTGTCCGAAGTGTCCGCCATATTGTCGCAGTCACGAAAAAAATCGCTGATCGCCGCTATTAGTAGTAAAAAATTTTTTTTTTATAAAAATGCAATAAAACTATTCCTTATTTTGTAAACGCTATAAATTTTGCGAAAACCAACCGATAAAAGCTTATTGCGATTTTTTTTACCAAAAATACGTAGAAGAATACGTATCGGCCTAAACTGAGGAAAAAAAATGTTTTTTTTATATATTTTTGGGGGATTTTTATTATAGCAAAAAGTAAAAAATATTGCATTTTTTTTAAAATTGTCGCTCTATTTTTGTTTATAGCGCAAAAAATAAAAACCGCAGAGGTGATCAAATAACACCAAAAGAAAGCTCTATTTGTGGGGAAAAAAGGACGCCAATTTTGTTTGGGAGCCACGTCGCACAACCGCGCAATTGTCAGTTAAAGCGACGCAGTGCCGAATCGCAAAAAGGGGCAAGGTCCTTTACCTGCATTTTGGTCCGGGTCTTAAGTGGTTAAGCTAGTGCATTGTTGGTTCACTTACCTTTTCCTTCGATTTCCCTTCTAAATGTTTTTGTTTTCTTTGTCTGAATTTCTAACTTCCTGTTCTTCCTCAGTAAGCTGTTCTGGCTGACTAACCCCCAGCCAGATGAGGGTGGATGGGGCAAGCTTACTGAGGAGAAACAGGAAGTGAGAAATTCAGACAAAGAAAAAAACATTTAGAAGGGAAATCGAAGGAAAATGTAAGTGAACCAACAATGCACTAGCTTAAAGGAACCTATTTAGAAAATAAAAAACGAACCTTTTTCAACCCCTTTAACTAGGGAAAAGAAAAAATCAATATGTATCTTGGTTAGATTTACTGTGATACATAATAATAATTTTAGTAATAATAACAAAAACAACAATAATGAAAATAATAATATTATAATATTATTATTGATGTTGGTGTTGTTATTATTATTATTATTTTAGATGTTGCTGTTATGATTATCCTAAGCATTTATTATTAATACTATTATTATTATTTATTTATATTTTGTATTATGATGATCATCATTTTTGTTATTTTTAGTAGTAGTATTTTAGTTGTTATTATTATACTTTATTGTAGCTAATATAATCCTAGAATTACAAGTATTCATTCAGAATTTACAATCATTGATGCTATTTCTGTAGCCAGCAACCTCTGTCACTTATGAAATAGACTGACAGCAAAACCGTCTTTATTATCTTCCGATTAATGTTTTGTTGTTACATATATGTGTGTGAACGATTCTCATTGTGCGATCTGTCTGATCTCAGGCAAGGAGAACCTTCAGCAATCAGTGGCAGTGATAATGCAGATTGCTGTCATACACAAAAGTCTCTGCTTTGATATTAACGCTCCACTCCGACAATGTGCGACCTTGCAGCCTATGAGACACCAATGTATATATTTTTTTCCTTAAGATCATTATCACCATAATCCTATATTTATGTAATGGACATGCTGTAATCAGCAGACGTAAAGCACCCCACCCAGCTTGGCACTGCCAGGCAGGCACATGTTGTGGTACCCAGTTCTCTGTACATATGATTTCCATACGAGTTAATAAATAAAATATATCCATCCTTGCCTGCTTGCCAGCTCCCTTTCTGCCATTCAATCAATCGAATTAAGCACGACCCTTTCTCTTTTACAGAGCATAAAAGACCATGTATGTTAATCACCTATAGATTACTCTATCTGTATTGCCTTTGATGGGTTATTAGGTGACTGTGTGTACTGTTCACACCAACTGTCAGGCATTTAAAGCAGGGGTGATTGGTGTACAGGTGAGGAAGGATGGTGATTGACAATATCCGATTGGTAGTATGGGTGTATGGGGAGAAATCCAGCGAAATAAACAGTACAGAGCGACAGTGAGGGTAAATGATATGGATAGGAGGAAGGGAATATAGATCACATACAAACTGGCAGAGAGAGCCAGTCTCCTAGGCAAGACATCTTGTTTGTTTTAATTAGCTAAGGGACTGTCTGCAGTAAGAAGGACCAGCCCACAGCTCATGCCAGAACCCAACATATCCCCAGTTCTAAGAGCTTATCCCTCTGACACTGAGGAGGCATCAGCTGGACCTGAGCAGCAAGAGAGCAGCAGCATCCAGGACAGCAAGCAAGAGAGCAGCAGCATCCTGGACAGGCAGAAGGAAAGAGATCAGTGACTTGTTACTACAGAGGACCAACAGATCAGCATCCAATCTGCCATAGCCTAGCTAAGGGCTCCATCACTGCAGCACCAGGTACTCTACATCACACGTCTGTCCAGAAACTGTTTGCATTTACTATTTATTTTCAGGTTATAAAAAAACCAACATAATGCGCAATTTCTGATTCCCACAATTTAATGCATTTTATGCATTAATATAGATACAAAGTCTATATGCATGTATACTGATATATATATATATAATAATATATATAATATATATATATATATATATATATATATATATATATATATATATATAAAACTATCTGTCTATTTATCTATATTACTTATATCTCTATCTATCTATCTATCTATCTATCTATCTATCTATCTATCTATCTATCTATCTATTATATATATATAAGTCCATTTTATTTCTATAAACACATATATATCTATCTATCTATATATCTATCTATCTATATATATCAAAAATATCTATCTATATATATATATATATATATATATATATATATATATATATATATATATATAATATATATATATATATATATATATATATATATATAGATATAGATAGATAGATAGATAGATAGATAGATATTTAGATATTAGTAGATATGTAGATATATATATATATATATATATATATATATATATATATATATATATATATATAATTTAAAAAATATTACCCCTGCACATTGCTGTTTATTTTGCCATTCGTTGTATTTTTCTCACATTCCACTAATAAGCACATTGCCTACATAGCGGTTTTCTATAAACCCTTGGCGTGTGTGTATTCCATTAAACAGAATATTAACGATCCCCTACTCTCTCTTTAGCAGCCACATTTGTTTTAACGCTGCCGATGTTTTTTTTTTTCTGGATTTTACTATTTTATTTCAACTTCGTTACAAATTAAAAACTGTAGGCTTTTGAAGGCTGATGTTGAAATAATAGTTTTTGATATTTGATTATTTATTTATCCTTAATGTAATCGTTTTTTCCCTGTGACATAAGATAACATCTCCTAAAAAAATAAGTCAAATTCTACAATAGTAGGGATAAAAAAAGGACAAAAAATAATAGAAAAATAGATATAAATGTATTTGAATCTGTATTTGATGTTGATCGTTTTAGTGGTGTGTGGATGGGGTCGGTGTCATTTGTTCTGGTTGCCCATATGTTCTATGGCTTTATAATCCTGATCAATCGCCATGTAGCATCCACCCTGCGATCATAACCTACTTTTCAATAGAACACACACATGGCCCCAGGTACACCCAAACACCTACACTGCCATCCACGTGTTTGCCACTGCCAAATCTACACAAACTACTATATATATGCCTAATCTACACAAAGTACTATCTATCTATCTATCTATCTATCTATCTATCTATCTATCTATCTATCTATCTATCTATCTATATATATATATATATATATATATATATATATATATATATATATATATATATATATATATTTCACAAACTGCTAGGATTCAGATTTATATTCACAAACTGCTAGGATTCATATCTATTTTTCTAACCATCATTTCCAAACCCTTCCTAAAAATAACTGCCACTTTAAAAAAATAAAAATAAGGACCCATGTCCTGTATGTGTTAGATTTTCGAATGCTTGTAGTGTGTATGTGGCTGAGAAAAGGTGCATTTGTCTACATTTAAAAGTGCCACATATAGCACTAGGTAAATAGATGATGTATAATGTTCCACTATCTGTTTATATTCGTGTAGGTCCAGGATGAGCATGTTGTTTGCTGGCAAGCAGGGATCAGCAGTCCTCATTATCTCCTCTACTTTGTGCCTTGCTCTGTATTCTGCTCCTCAGTAATGGGCTTCTAGGGTCCCATGTGAGCTGTGCCAGTGATCACCCTCCTGCCTGCTCACTCACCTCACTCACCTCACCCCCCCCCCCCCCCCAAGCTCATCCTGTCCAGCTGCCATTACACAATATCAGTGGCCAGTCCCATCACACAGCACACAAGCCTTCACGCTACAATAAGCTTCAGCCTCTCGCCTCTGGCCACAGCTAACAAGGTATTTATGGGCAAAGTGATACCATTTGGACAGCAGCAGAGACAGCATCAGTTCAACGAGGGGTGCTAAAAGTAGACTGACAAAATCTCTTCTTAATAATAATATTCATTATTATAATTAGGACTCTTGTCAGAAATAAATTTAGAGAAATACAATCTACAACTTCGCTACAAAAATAATAAGGGCTATGTGATACAATTTATCAGATCCATTATGACATCTGGAGGACAAAAAAATGACATCTATATGACATAAAAGCCCTGTGATTCTATGCATACACCTTTGTGGTAAGGAAACAAAGCCTAGACAAAGATCAGCAATTCTCTATGAAATTAGGGTCCTGCCATTGGAAATGTCGGGTACGAATAGTAGAGTTTGTTTAGGTTCACTTATAGAAAAATGTTGTCTGGTATAAACAGATTAAATATCCCGAAGGGGATATGTTGTATAGATTATAATGAAATCGTATTGTAGATTAAAGTTAGTTGTATTTATTATCTCCATTGACAATCATCGTTTGTTTCTTGTGCACCTGTAGTGGTGTTTAGGGTGGAGTAAATCTAAAAAAAATAAAAAATAAAAATACATTTGTACAGATCTAATTGTGAAGTTCATAAAAAGAGCTTAAACAGGAATAATTATTTTAGGATGTACATAGGGAATATGGGGGTTTACTTTGGGAAAACACGTCATCATCTCAATAAAGATGTCTGTCCCTCAAAAATAATAATAATTTATAAATACATTTTTATAATCTATATATCTATGGCCAAGAACAACATATGTAAACCTAAGAAGCGATTCCGTTTACTACAAAACCTTTCATGTTCTCATATATAAAGTTGTATTTATTGAATGTGTGTGTGTGTGTATATATATATATATATATATATATATATATAATGGAATAATGATCCTAGACTAATCATACATTTGTATCAACCCTAGACTAATCATATATACATGTATCAATCCTAGACTAATCATATATATTTATCAACACTAGACTAATCATATATACATGTATCAATCCTAGGCTAAACATATATATTTATCAACACTAGACTACTCATATATACATGTATCAATCCTAGACTAATCATATATATTTATCAACTCTAGACTGAGTGTATATATATATGTATCAATGATCCCAGACTGATCATATGTATGTAGCAATCCTAGAATACTCATATATAGGTATTAATGATCTTAGACTCATTTGTGTATTAGATGTATGGGTAGCATAGTGGTGTTTGCTGTGAATATTCCTATACACTTTTTACCCATGCAATATATAATTATTATACATTATGGTGGCATATTGAACCTAGTTTTGGCCACATTAGATGTCTGATAGCACATGCAGGGCAAAGAGAATACAAATCACATGCCAGCCACCCTGAAACTTGGCATAGGAGATACTTTGGGTTGATTTACTTGAAGAAAATAAATAAATAATGATCTAATAATTAGGGTAGATTTATGTTTAGGGTATATTTATACAGCAAGATGCATACACGGGGATTGATTTACTAAACTGGAGAGTGCAAAATCAGATGTAGCCAATCAGCTTCTAACTCCAGCTTGTTCAATTAAGCTTTGACAATAAAACCTAGAAACTGATTGGCTTCTATGCAAAGCTGCACCAGCTTTTTTACTCTCCAGTTTTAGTAAATCAACCCCACAGTGATATAACAGAGTAAAGTACAGTGCAGTCAGTGTTACACCCCAAGAGCCAATCAAAACTAAGTTCAGATTTTTGTACAGACATCAAACGATCAACTGGTTGTTGTGTCAGTAATGGTGTGGATTGTGTTAGTAAATCTTTCTTTCTTTTCACATAGACATGCTGGCATTGTACACAGACATGTAGAAATCTTTTAGGTCCATTGTATGGCTCTCATCACATATAAAGGGCTCCCTGGTGTGTGTCAGTGCAGGCAGAACACTGTCCACACCATGATGATGTACACTTGGCTCCATTCTCTCTGCTCACAGCTTGCTGCATCCCCCGGCTGTCAGGAGGGACCATCCAGCGCCTCTTTACTTCCACTCAATTACTAGGAATCACTTGTGCTCCGGCTTTAAATATTTATAGGCTAAAGAATGGCAGTATTTAAATCTGTCTTCCCTATGAGACCTCCTGCTGAGGCAACATGGAGCTGGCCATACATAATATGATTTACATCGGCCGATTGCAAGAAATGTAACCAGAATATTGTGATAGGTGGGGCAGTCTCAAATAACCCCCCCCCCCCCCCTCAGTGTAATAAACAATACCCCTCAGTGTAATAAATAATGCCCATAAGTGCAATAAACAATACTCCTTAGTGTAATAAATGATGCCCATAAGTGCAATAAACAATACCCATCAGTGTAATAAATAATACCCATAAGTGCAATAAACAATACCCATCAGTGTAATAAATAATGCCCATAAGTGTAATAAACAATACCTCTCAGTGTAATAAATAATGCCCATAAGTGTAATAAACAATACCTCTCAGTGTAATAAATAATGCCCATAAGTGCAATAAACAATACCCCTCAGTGTAATAAATAATGCTCATAAGTGCAATAAACAATACCCCTCAGTGTAATAAATAATGCCCATAAGTGTAATAAACAATACCCCTCAGTGTAATAAATAATGCCCATAAGTGTAATAAACAATACCCCTCAGTGTAATAAATAATGCTCATAAGTGCAATAAACAATACCCCTCAGTGTAATAAATAATGCCCATAAGTGTAATAAACAATACCCCTCAGTATACTAAATAATACCCATAAGTGCAATAAACAATACCCATAAGTGTAATGGGTTAGACTGGTCCTGGAGTGAGGTGCTTGGGTTACAAGTTGGTTTGAGTAATCCAGAATGAATGGACTGAATTAACAATCTGCAACAATCTGTTCCAACAATTATGTTGGAGAATATTGGAGATTTCTGGCAACAGTCAGGAATGGGACACTTGCACTTTCTTTCCTTTCCCTCTCCTTGAGGGCTTTGACAAGAAAAGTAGAAATCAGCATTCAGGGAAACACAGTGGATGGAGGTGTCAGGAAACATGCAGCAGCTGCACAGCCTAATCCCACAATGTCACAGCGAGATATAAACAGAGAATAGTCTTCCTCTTTCTTTCTTTCTTTTTTTTTCTTCTCCTCTCTCTCTCTCTCTCTCTCTCTCTCTCTCTCTCTCTCTCTCTCTCTCACCCTCTCTCCACTTCCTCTCTGTATTTCCCCCTTCCTCTTTCTCTCTGCCCTCCTTTTTCTCTCCCTCTCTTTTTTTCGTCTTCTTTTCTCCTCTCTCTGAAAAGTTTTCTCTCTTTTTCTGCCCCACCCCCTCTCTCTTTCCTCTATCTTTTTATCTGCTCGTTTCCCTCTCTTTCTCTCCATTTCCTTGCCCTCTAATTATCAGATCCTCTGCCCTTTCTTCCCCATCCAATTATAATTTTTTCCCCTTTCTCTCTCATTTTCTCTCCTCTCTTTTTTTTCTCCCTCACTTTTGCTTTCCCCGTTTCTTGCTCTTTCTTTTTCTCTTCTATCTATCCCCTAGTTTACTCATTTACTTTCTCTCTATCTCGTTCCCTCTTTACCCCCTCCCTTGTGGCTATAAGCTACCCAGCTAGAGTGATATGTGGGGACACAGGACACTCCCTGGGACACTTATTAGACAAAGTTACACCAACAAGATGTGATGTAATGTAGAGTGTGCAGCCCAAGCTTCCCATGTGGTCCAGCAGCCATCCTGATCAGGACATCCCTGTGACATTGTTTCGTCCCACAGAGGTTCAGCTGATGCTCCCAGCCTCCTGGCTGAAATAAATAACTGAGAATGAGAAGGGGGCAATGGTAACCCCCCAGCCCCACTTGTCACCACTTGTCCATCACTGTAGGCTTCAGCAGTGCATGACAACCTTTTGTTTTGCCTAACAAATTGTGAGCCCCTCCTACCCGGAGATCAGAAATGGGTTGGTTGGTGCTCCTTCACAAGTTTGTCTGACCAGGTCCTGTGCAGGCAGATCAGTGGAGGGAGCTTCTCCTCTCCTGGCAGTGTGTCCTCCAGAGCCCCCCACCCGTCCTTTACCTGTCTGTGCCCCCTATGTTTGGCTCATGGTCATTTCTTACTGTGTCTTCAGGAGGACCAGGACTGCTGAGAGTGTGCGGGCTGTCTGGCAGATCTTCTTCTGGGCTTGGATGCTGAAGGACACCTCTGTATATGGAAATTGTGGGCTGCAGAACAGAAGAAAGTGCCTATCCCTTCCGACCAGCAGCTATGCTCTTCCACGGGATAACCGGGGGACATATACAAGGGATCATGGAGGAGATGGAGAGAAGGTCCAAGTCAGCGGACAACCGCCTAGCCAAGACCATCCAAGTCAATGGAAGAGAAACTGTGAGTAGATCTGTGCAGAGCCCACACCCGATCCACTCGATCCACCCGATCCACCATATCCACCACGGAGCTCTGTCCTTCCTGCTAGCTTTATCCCTCTCACTTACACATCATTTGTTTTGTCCCCTACTCTGCTATAAAGTCAGGAATTCAGTCTTAAACCCAATATTATACCATGGTAATATCTGAGCATACATAGTACATATATCTGGTTTCTACAATTCCTAATTTATCATACTAATAATCATACAAATAAATATTTCAAACTGTTTTGGATCTATCTATCTATCTATCTATTTATCTATATTATATATATATATATATATATATATATATATATATATATATATACATATATCTAGATGGATAGAGAGATAGAGAGAAAGAGAAGAAAGAGAGAGAGAAATATATATACATATATAGATAAATATATAGATATTTGAATGGACATATTCCTTCCAAAATAGTTTAAAATGTTTATTTGTATGATTGTTAGTATGATAAATTAGGAATTGTAGAAACCAGATATGTGTGTATATATATATATATATATATATATATATATATATATATATATATATATATATATATATAATAAAAAATATGTCACATAAAACACCTCTCTCTCTCTCTCTATATATATATATTCTTTCTTTCTCTCTTTCTTTCTTTCTTTCTTTCTTTCTTTCTTTTTTTCGAGATAGATAAATAGATAGATAGATTGATGTAGATTGAGAGATGTATAAGGATACATTCATGTCTCTGAGTTAATTGCATTACTTTATATTATTTGCCTTCTAAGGGGACGTGATTTAATAAATAATCTATCTATCTATCTATCTATCTATCTATCTATCTATCTATCTATCTATCTATCTATCTATCTATCTATCTATCTATTTATCTTACTATTTATTTTGATATACATTAATATGTACATTGCATTAATAAGTGGCCTAGTGAAGCTAATCTAGATAATATATTATTAAAATAATATAAAATAATTAATATAAAAAACATAAATATAAAAACCATGAGAAAAACATCAAAATTAATACACATGATTTAAATTACAGCAGGTATGACTGTAACTGTTTATATATATATATATATATATATATATATATATATATATATATATATATATATATATATATATATATATATATATATATATATATATATATATATATATATATATATATATATATCCCTCTATATGAATACCTATTTTTATTTTATAAAAATATTTGCACTTGTAGCAGACAAGAGGAAGCTATAAAGGGTATATTTTAATCTCCATGTGTTTTCCTGATACTTGTTTTAAATGTATTGTATGTCTTCTGCAGCAATTAAACACTTCTGTAATATGTTTTTCAAGAAAAGGAAAAAACAACAACATAATTAAGAAATGCCTTTTTCATTCAAAATAGAGTGTGTTGGGTTTAAAATTGAAGATTAGGGTTTGTATTGCATTACATATGTATTCTACAACATAATTCTTACTATGTAATTCATATATCACATATATATTTATTGTATACAGACTTTTATCACAATAATTTCAGTAGTTGCATTACCAACACCACTATTTTCATAATTATTATTATTCTAAAAAATAACAACTTTTTTACATTAGCTTAATAAACAACATAATATTTTCATTAAAAACACGCAAATAAACTAAACCAGAAATCAGCCGGAGAAAGCAAGACAATGTTAATTGGGGTCAGTATAAAAAAGAGATTAGACAGAGATCAAGCCTCATTAGTGGATAAGGGATATTTTTTTCTACTTTAATAAGCTCTCTAGGGAGATATACAGACAGATACTAATGTGTTAATACCTATGAATATTGAGAATCTCTGCTGTTTTAAAAAAAAAAATTAAAAATCAGTGTCTGATTTAAAACAAAGAAAATAATGTATTTTTGAACAATGAGTCTTGGAAAGGAATATGAAGGGTAGGGTTGATTATTAGCCTGCAGAAATATATTTAGCACCAAATAACTCCAGTATATATTTGGGGTTCAGCTGACGAGCCCATCATGCATAACAAAAGTATTATTTCATATAGCTAAAAAATATGTTAAGGGAATTAACAAAAACAAGCGCATTAATAATTTCTGTCACATCTTTTTTTTATTTTTTTTTATTGGTTTTACACTTTATGTAGTAACATAAAAATATTACAGCTTAAAAACAAAAGATCTTACAAAAAAAAAAAGTGGGCAAATTAGCAATTTGAAATTATATAATTTTGTGACAATAACACATTTTATTACATTTTTGTTATGGAGTTTTTCATTTAGTGTTTGTGTGCACTTTATTTGCCTAAGTACAGCATGGATCTTTTGAAGTATGATTGGTTATAATACCTTCATACTTTGCCAAATTGTGTATTGTGAGATTATTTTACCACATTGCCTTCAAACTCTTTAATCCTCTATAATTTTAAGTTTATGACCCGTTATTTTAATGTAACAATAATAATTTACAACGTAAACCAAGGTTATCAAATCAGTGTTTTAGAAGACCACATTTGGCCCCCCTTTTGTTAGTAGATGTTTCTTCCAGCCCACTTTTTCATTGACCTTTATCACTTTGCTATGGTCTTAGTGAGTGATGATAATGTTGTTCATTGGTTGGAACTGAAACTGAAAGCGGGACATTTAAAACACTGTATAATTCACCATTTATGAGAATAAAGAACAATATTATTAAGATAGATATTGTAAATGTTCATTTTAATCTTTGTATCTGTTCCACAAAACTATGAGGGCAGTCTGGAGTGCATAGCCTGAGATTGTTGAATACTTCCTAGTATTCGACTGCAAATAAAGATATCTTTTCAAAACTGGCGTAAGACTTACAACTATGGGAATTACATACTTAAAAGCAAAAGTAGCCTTCTAAATATTATCTTCTGAAGTCAGTGCGTTTTCCTGCGTCAGATGACTTTGACATGTTTGATCTACAGTGTGAGTGTATACTAAATGGTGCAGGTTTTTCTCCAATTCAGTGAATTGCGTTTGCTTCAAATGCCAGATCTGGTTAAGGGGAATTCTTTTCCAAGTAAAGGATGACTTCTTTTCCAAGTAAAGGATGACTGGACATGTAGCAGTTCCCTGACTGGACAGAGTAGTATAGTTTGGCTGACTTTTCAGTGTGTAAATGTAAATGCAATACACAACACACTTTTTTGGCCAATTGAAATATTTATTTATTATTTTCAGGTATTAAGAAGTGTACGCAGCTCCTGACTTTATGCAGCTTTCTGCTAGAGGGTCTAAAATATAAAAAGTCGTTTGTCAAAACCAATGATTTTACACTCCTGGAAATAGTAACACCACTTCAAAATCAATGACATTACTTCATATGTGGCAAATTTACTTTAAGTGCAATTATATACAATTATATATTTATATGTGTGTGTGTAAAAACTCACCGTAGATGTCCCATACCTGTGGCAAGCATGTTTTTTTATTTCTGAGCTGATGTAAAACTTTGATGCATCAAGTCTATATATATATATATTCATTTAATTTACTTATTGATAAGCCAGTGAGTGTAAATTCTTAATGTGAGATGGATGGATGAATGTGATTGAAAGATGTCCCACAAATAATTTCAAACAAAATTAATTTTCACACCTTGCACACAAATAGATGTATTCATTTGAGGTAATAATCACTTTTTTTTTACCCAGTTTATAAATAAAGTTGCTGTTGGAAGACATTTTGGCCTGGTAGACCTTTAATAAACTGAACACCAAAATCACAAGTATATAGAAAGACACAGAAGGATTCCTTGCTTTCATCTTTTACGGGATTAATTGAATCAAAATCCAGTGATATTTTCTCGTTGGAAACAATTTAGGAAAAAATAAATGCATACCACTAACCATATCCACATGCAAAAACACATAAGAAGATGGGTTATTGGCCCTAAAAAAGTAACATTTTCAATACCAAGAGTTCAATATCATAAAACAAAACTTTATCCTAAACGCTAGCCTAGATTCTTTGTCTAACCCAAGTCCTAAACATATCCCTAAAACTTAACGTAACCCCTAAACCTAAGCTTACTATACCCCCTGTATCCAACCTTAATATGATCCTACCCCTTAACCTAACCCGAAATCTCAAAACCTTACTAATAATTGTTATATTGAAAAGGAGTATCTTGGCAAAAACAGTATAATAAAACCAATACAGAATATGTCTTAGAACCATAACACAGTAAACCCAGTCTTCTGTGGCTAAAACTCTGGGGCCAAAATAATTTATTGTACTGATCCAAAAACATTGCAAAGGCTTTTTTTTGCCCCCCCCCCCCCCCACACCATAAATGTATTTTTTTGTATACCTTTATATCATAAAAAACACATAAACACGCTAGTTTTACAGTACAAAGGACTTTTGCTTTTACTTTACTGCACACACTCTGCACAAAAACACATCATTAGCTATGCACATGTATAATTTTACAATTTCCTGTTAGCATTGGACTGTATCAGTTAACCTTGTAGGAAAAATCTCTAGCTGGATTATAAATGAGGCAGACTGTAGTGTAAGTATGAAAAAAATGCATCAAATTGATTAACACTAATAATTTAATCAGATTCTACAGTAAAAGCTGTAATACAATTTATTGATAAGTGTATGGTAGAACGTGTTGGAATCAGCATTAGGCATAGTGTCCTAAATATGAAAAATCCTTCAAATAAGATCCCTAATTCTCCAGCTCCAGGGAAGTGTGGTACCCATAAAATGTACTGTGTGGGATGGAGCTATGCAAATAGCAGTGCATGGGTGGAGAAAGGACTCCGTGGTTTACAAGTAAACACACAACATTTTGTTTTGTACAGAAGGATTTTATTTTCCATAAGTCTGGAGGTAGTTAAACAGACCCTTGTCCTGTGAATGTAATGGAAAACCTATGCAATTTCCATTTTTTTTCTTTGTGGATGAAGACTCAAATATCTGAAGGTAATTTCCAGACATGAGCATAAGAAATATTAATGTTGCTGGAACCTTTTACAAAGGTCCCCTCTTTCATTAATAATTGAAGGGAATTATGAAAACATAATCAAGCAATACAGTTATTTGGTTAATAAACAAACATCAAAACAAATCATATAGATATTTTAAATGGGCCTTACACGTTGAGACCATATATTGTTTTATTGTTTCCAATGTGAGAATTAAAATGATTTAATAATTCTTTCTGTGTTTATTATAATTAGACTTTTATTTAATAATGGGCACAGTGTTACTCTTATTGCCAAAACCATTGGTGACAATCTCTATACCCTTTGTTGAGTCTTTACATTACAATCTTAGTCTCCCCGTTTAGAACACCAGTCTTTTTTTGTGCAATAGCGGGAACCCAGAATTCTGAAGAGGCCACCAGGGACCAGGGCCTAAGTGTTCTAAATTCCAGGGGTGGCAAACTGCTCATGTTTTTACAAATGTATCATTTGTTTTAGCCATATAAACGTGAAACATATACAACAAAAAAGAAGTAACTTTTAATTATTTATTAAATGCAGTTATTTCTTTTATGATGGTACCAATTTTGTTGTGGCTAATCCTTAGGTAGTGAGAGTGGCCTAGGGGAAATGAATTTGTAATCTGGTCCTGATGTTGAGATCATTTATATACCTATATACACATACTGTATACCATGCATATACAGTACATACTCTAATATTCCCTTTGAAAACAATATAATGCTTTAAATGATGCAAAGCTTTAGGCTACATAGTAATATATTCAACCTGTCCAGCACTCTTCTGCTAATGGTAGTGCCCAGTGGATAGCTGTTTGGCACCATAAACAGCCCAATTGTGGTTTGATCTGTGTAAAATTATAGATGTTGAACAAATGGTGCTCAAGGTCTACTGTTCCACAGTCTACACACATACTAGATTTCACATTACAGATAAACCCAGGCCAGTTACATTATATGTTTTGTGCATTGTGTATAGAGCAGCAGGTGTTCTTAGCTGAAGAGGGAGCATGTGATTGGATCAAGTGCCACTCACACCCAATCACATGCTGACTTCTTAGTTATAAATGCTCACTGTTATAGACTCTTCTGGCTAAATTAAATTAATGGCATTGGCTCAATTAAATGAGCATCTAGAGGTAAAAAATGTAACATTTAATGCAATGTTTCTGGTCTAACAAAAGGTTGCTGAACCTTCTTTGTCTGCAAAATGACTTTCCTTTTAAACTTTCATGGAGATGCCAGGAATTTTTAATCAGCCTTTCATTTAATGTTAGCTGCTTTTATACTATCCAGGCTCACTTCATGCTGTTAACTTCTTTTATGCGCATGCAAAAAGCAGTGTAGTAAAAAGCTAAAATGTAGATGTATGAATATTACACATGAAGTAGAGATCATGATAATGCCCTCTTACACCTTATTCATGGCATGAATGAATGCAAATTGAGTGATGTTTTAGAAGAAGGAAGGAACATTACTATTCATTAGTGGTGATAAAAGCCAGAAAGCAATATATAGTGATAAAAGGCAAGATACAATTAATGTTACATAGGAGACTGTCTAACCTTACCCAACGTATGTATTTCAATCAACAAGTGTACAAGGAGGGTCTCTTAAACTGAAAAGTGGGCAGGCGCTTAAATGTATGTTTTGTTAGGAATTTATATTATTATACAAGCATAATGCAAGATATTTCATGTCAAATATTTCATATGCCGCTCCAGGTAAGATGAGGCTCCACACTCCACCATCACAACTCAGGTGCTGGCTCGGCTTGTTCCCACAAAATAAATTAGTTATACCAGCAACAGAAATGACATATATGGGGATGCAAAATAATATTCTTCCTTTATTAATATAGCCAGCAGGAACAGGTTATTTTCCGACATGTTTCATGGTAGGTACAGCACTTTCTAAAAAAAAGCACTGTTCCTAGTGCAAAACATGTCGGAATAGAACCTGTTTCTGCTTCCTAATTGTGTAAAGGACAAATTATGTTTTGCAACTTGGGGTTCACCATTTCTTTTGTTGCTGGTACAACAACTTAGTAATGTAAGGCTTGTTGTCATCAGAAATGTCACATGTCTATATACATCCATCAGGCTAGGAATATCTCTGGGTATAAAATAATATACAGGAATGACCCGTGTCATTTCATACACTACAAACAAATAAGCCTTACAGTATAGACATCCCATTTTGAGACCCTGAAGGCTGTTTTTATCGAAGGGGAGGAGCCCAAAACATGCTGTTCCTGTTTTATATAGGAGGACTAGCAGTCATTCCTATCCTCACTTTGTGAGCCATGTATGGTAACTATCCCTCAACTATAGTAACTATGTTTAACTATCCCATAATTGTCAGACATTTATGTTTAGGAACCAAAATCTGTTATAAAAAGTCTTTATGGTTTCTGATACAGCAAATAGTATTAATATGTTACCTGCCCTCCTCCCTTAAATTATGCCACTATGTTTGTTTTCTCATGCTGCCTGTTGTTCCTGTGGTGGCCAAAAGAAGCCATAGGAAGACCTGAGGAGCATTACAGATATAGCCCTCTCTCCACTTGAAGTGTCCTTGCATGATGCTGGGTACACTCAAATATACAGTATATCAAAACTGCATAGCTAGTATTAACTTTTACCTCATCTTTGTCTGCAGCATCATATACATACTAGACAACATTAAACTAGAATAAAAAACAATGTCAAAGCTAAAAATCGAGCAAACAAGTCAACAAGTTCAATCAGTACTGTAAGTCACAGGGTGCATGCAGTACTGCCATGGTTTGACCACAAATCTACATCCCCATGCGGATATAACCTGTTCTTCAGTAACATGAACAGATTCACACTATCAGAAAAGGGAAATTAAAATTGGTAACAATTCTCAAATTTGAAAATGGCCTAAAATTTTATGAGTACTTTGCCAACACCCCCGCCAAATATACAGATTTCAAAGGTATAGTGTAAAAATGGTGGTCAAATGAACTACAAATAGAATTTAGAAGAAAGTCCAAAGATTTATTACCCTTACATGATAACACAATGCCCTTATGTGATAATGTAATGAGAGGCCTCTCAAAAAATGTCAAAGATAGTAATTCCATAATACACAGATGATAAAAGCATGAAGACAATAGGCTCCTAGATCCTATGCAAATTTTTCTCAGTTTGGTGTGTTGATGGCATAACTTCCATCCAACTCACTGCCATACAACTCTTTACTGACTTTAATCTGCAGTCTTTCCTTACAGACAAATCTTCATGACCCAAATTGTGACAATGAAGTTAATTTACTATAGGAGGCTGTTCACCTAGAAATGTGAATGCTAACTGAGCCTAACAAATAAGGTGTTTGCTTCAATCAACCAATTATGTCCTAGCAAAAATTTTGCTTTTTTAAATCTTTTTTTTTTTAGTACTTACTCCATCCACTACATCTACTAGTCAATCATCTGATCTTTCTAATTGCACAGTACAAATAACAATGGAATAATGCAATAAGTAGCAGTGAATAAGAGATCAGCTTTAATCAGTTTCACATATTGTTGAAAGCTGATCCATAATCCATAATCCTCTGCTGGGTTGCTTAATTTTTCTCTGTTATTACAAAAGCTTACTGATGGCATAGATGTTTGGTAGCAATCTGTATTCTATGTTAATGTGGAAGGATAAACACTTCAACAAATAATATAATATTATATGCAGTAACACGTCTATCCTACATCAACACTGTAACTAGGTTATACATTCATTGGTAAGTGCAGAATGTGGTGAATAATACATATAGAAATAGCCGATCATCACCCTTACCATTTTGACTAATATATATGGCAATTTGTATCAAAACTTATTACATATTAATAAAAATGTATTGTTTTAAAAAAAAAATAACCGATTATGTGTAAACTCTATGACAAGCATGGATGTCATTTGTTCACCATTTGCCATTGTTTATTGTCTGTACAGTAACTGTTTCTTTTATTCTGACCACAGAGAATGCCACCACTCAGCCCAGAGAAGCCTACTCTATGTGCAGGATGTGGAGGAAAAATTTCTGACAGATATTACCTCTTGGCTGTAGACAAGCAGTGGCATCTACGCTGCCTGAAATGCTGTGAATGTAAACTGGCCTTGGAGTCAGAACTGACTTGCTTTGCAAAAGACGGAAGTATATACTGCAAAGAAGATTATTACAGGTACATTATGGAGTATAATGTGCTTTCAGATACCTGTGTGAAATATGGCCTAGAGTGTATATGTACAAATATCAATGTTGACACATGTCACTGAATAAATGACATTAAGGTTTGTAATACAATAGTGTCACACATCAGTGCCTTGTGCTTCATGTAAAGCGCCCAGCTACCTTTAATACTGCTTACAGCAGCCTTGCAGCAGGTACACAGTACCTGTCTCTCCTAACAAGCAATACATGTGCATGTTACAGAGGCACAAAGCCACGTTCAGGTTGTCTCCTTTAAATAATTATTTTGAGATGATTTTGCTAGTGTGTTTTTTTGTTCATACTTAGATTGGCTCATCATCATCATCACCTATACATAAAGTTCATTGTCAGGCCCATATTAATAAACATAAATAAATGTAGTATTCACAAAAGATGACATGTCTTTTTAAATTCAGCTAGTAGAGGGAAGGCCAGCACTAGGACCCATTGGAGCCCTACTGCACTGAGCATATGCTCACACAAGGAGAGAGCAGAGTGGCAACCTTATCACTGAACTTCTCCTCTTTCATTGTCAAATCAGAAAACTGGGGTGTTCCTTGACCCCTCTTAAGTGTAGCTGTAATGGAGGTTCCATGCCTTGTTATGATCTCTGGTAGAGAAGCCAGATTTCAAAACCGACTGAATGGTGTTACATATCCTTTGGCGGAAAAAAAACCCATATGCTGTATATGTATTTAAACTGTGTACTTAGCTGCTTGCATGAAGTTCGGCTTCAGAAGATTAAAATCCATTTTAGCTACTCCCATTCAATTGCAGTTTCAAATTTTTTTGCTTGTTCATATACAGCGGGAAAGTTGTAAAAAATAAAAAAAATGCGCATAGAGAACAAAATAAGCAGCCAACAATCTTTTCTGTTTTTTATTTCGTATACAAAGAGGACAGCCCTAACATTCATAGCCCTAAACAGATAACATTGTCTGCATTATGGTTCTCCTGTTACATCTATTTAGCACAAAATAGCACAAATAAATGTCCCACTTGCTTGACTCTCATGAGCGTATTTTAATTCCTCTAGTGCTTCGTACACACGGTCGGACTTTTGACAATGCAAAAGTCTGCCGTGAGTCCGTCGGAAGTCTGATGGAAAGATAGAAAACAGGTTCTCTATCTAAGGTCTGTTGGACTTCCGAGAAAAAAAGTCAGATGGAGGCTACACACGGCCGGACTTTCCGAGAAAAAAAAGTGCGTCTGACTTTTTTTCTCGGAAAGTCCGGCCGTGTGTACGAGGCATTAGCCTCAATTTACAGCAGAGCATGTGTTTATTACTGGGAGATTCTGACCTCTGTATCACTGGCAACAAAAATACCCTTCAAATTCCAAGAAATAGAGCAAACATCTCAGTGCTGAAAACCCAGTGGTCTGCACTCTACACCTCTACGTGAAATTAGTAAATGTAAAGAGGAGGTGGTTGGGTACTGGCCTATTAGATGGATCAGTAGCTATGTTATATCCGCATGCCCTTGCAGAGTTATACATTTAAGGGTTATATCAACTCTCAGGTCAGCAAGGCTAGATAAAGAGATCTATAACTACATAAATAGCTCACAAGTGTCATCTTACTGTAAACCTGTGCTATTCTATTTCAGTAAAAGCACAAAACTCAATAAAGGCCTAATCTTCAAAAGAACACTGAACTTACTATAGAAGTGGATGCTATTCACTTAGCAAAGAGAATGTTTTACTTTAGTGAATACGATGAACCTGTGCTTGCTTTGAATACCCAATTGTGTATAAGGGAAATGGAAATAAAATGATTTTTTTTCTAGCACATGATTGGGTATTCAAAGGGAACATAACTTCACAATATTCAATAGCATTATTTTATTAAAGTAAGCATTTCCTTTGCTACTTGAACAGATTATCCTTTAGTAGATCATCCTTATTGAGAAGAGCAGTGTATGTGAATCTATTTGTTTCAATATAACTAATTTCTGTGCTCTTATTCCAGTTGCAAATGTTCCACATTAAAATCAATCTTCATATATTCACACTGTCTGTACATGTGTTGGATTGTGCATACATGATCTGACAGACAAACTTTATAATGAATAGAGTGTGTATAAACATAATGCTCATATCTTCTCCTTGAATTATGTGTACATAAACTGTACAAGTTTATAAACTAAGCAGGCACCTACAGTATAATGCATCAAAGAATAAAAGAAAGACATATTAACTTACCAAATTCACATTATTTTCTGAGATTAAGGACACAGCAAAAATGGCTTCAATTTGTGTAAATGCCAGGAGAAATAGAAAATCATTTTCATCTGTTTTTCTTTTGAATAAATTCCAATTCAGAATAATAAAACATGGGCTCTTGTGTGCAGCAAGGGGGGGGGAAATGCAATTTTGACAAAAAAAAAATAGTTTTCATTACAAGGAGTCATAGTTGGCAATTATCAGTAGGCTTAATCATCAGAGTTAAGTTTCAAATTCTAACAAAGAAAATGTCCTCTTTCTATAAAAGTAACTTGGACCCCCATCCCATTTATTAAACTGCCAGCATCATCAAAATAGTTTAACAGGAAACAAATTAACAAATGAAATTTTTGTGAATTTGTGTTTACAATGACAATAAATCTTATCTTATTGGTGTTACTTACCTCTTTAGTATCTGTCTTCCATGATCTCATCCATCCCACATTTAAAAACTTGCACTGCCATTTTCAAAATATAAGTCATCGGTGGTCAACAGGGGCCGACTGCTTACTCATGGGGGCCCTGGGAAATAGGAGATTATGGCCCCCGGGCAATAGGAGATTATGGGTCCCCCGGGCAATAGGAGATTTTGGATCCCCCAGGCAATAGGAGATTATGGGGCCCCTGGGCAATAGGAGATTATGGGGCCCCCAGGCAATAGATTATGGGGCCACACAGTATACACACACAAACATACAGTATACATACACAGTATACACACAATATACACACACAGTATACACACACACAGTATACATACACACAGAATACAAATATACACACTGAAAAGGTACTTGAGAGACGGGGCAGCAATAATCTTGGGATTTAAAAAAAATGAAGATTTTTACATACTGTCCCATTTTTACTGAGGCTGGCAACAGTGATGGGGCCCCCTAGTGGCATGGGGCCCTCGGGCAGTGCCTGAGTGCAAAAATGATCTGTCTGCCCCTGGTGGTCAACTTCATTTTTTCTGGTTTTCTGTGCTTGCCCACCAATGTTTTCCATGGTGATATAGATGCTGTTTGTTTTCGCCTCACCATTAACAATGGACACATCATTACACCACCTGTCACTCTCATTTTTGAAGCCATGGCAATGTATGAACAATAATAATTTGATGATTGGGATTTGGTGAAATATTGCAAGAGCTCACAGTTTACTCCTAAGAGCTTCCTGAAAGGCACTGGCTGCCTATACAGCCAGGGGACAGCAGGAAGGCACTGGCAATGTCACCAGTGCCTTGAAAAAACAAACATTTAAGCTTTTAGTAATAATGTTAACTTACGCATATAATGTGATTATGTTCAGCATGCAGAGCTGATCTGCTTTAAACCATTCATACAATGTTACAAAATCATTTTTTAATCATGATTTCAGATTTTTTTTTATTTGACTAAACATTGCTTTAAATATAGAGAACCCTTGCAATCCTTAAGTTTATAATAAACTTGATGATTCCCCTTGAAAGATTACAATTTTCTGTAATATTAATTAGTATTTACTTGATTAGAAAAATATTGCAGCAGAAAAGAACAATCTCTGATCACAAATTCCACAAATAATGCAATGTTTTGCACTACATATTTTAGCATTTTACATATTTTCAGTATTTTAACCAATAGCATTAGAATTTTTACTTGAGTTTGAATGTGGCAGATTGCCAGTAATTCTATGGGCAACATATGCATATCCTTTTCTAAAATTTTAGCTGTTATGCCTGTCATTTTTGCATCTCATTATTATTTTTCATTATGGTTTGAGGCACTAAGAGAAAATAAATCACATGAGATTTCATTCACAAAGCTAATACAACAAGACATTGATCCATATTTTCTAAAGTGCGACAGTTATTTTCAGCTAAGTCCAATGAGATTTGAGAATTACAATCACATAGATAAAAAATAAAGATCCTCATTCTTGTGTTAAGGCTTTGTCCATTGAGCCTTTGACTGTTATCGGAAACAAAGTTAAACTGACGTATGGCTCAGTTGTATCTTAGTATTCTACTGTATGTTATGTTATGCATACTGATAACTGCTATTGATTCATAGAAAAGCTAATATGAATCATACAGTAAAACCTTGGTTTGAGAGTAATAAGCAAAAAATTGAAATACATTTTGACTTGATATACAAGCGATGTCTTGATATAAGAGTAGGGTCATGTCTTAACTGAGTATAAAAGAGAAAAGAGCAATATGGTTACATTTAATGAAGGTACAACTTTGCTTTGATATACAAGTGCTTTGGATTACAAGCATGTTTCTGGAACAAATTATGCTCGCAATCCAAGGTTTTACTGTATGTTTATGTGCACAGAGGCGTCTTTTTAAAAAAAAATATACATTTGATTTTTAGATATAATATGCAAATGTTATTTGGCTATTTAATGAAAGGAAAGGAATACATAGGTATAAAAGGGGTAACAGCAATTTTGTATTATTAAAAAATGTTCGTATTGACCTGTTGTCAATCAATGTTCTGTTTGTCTCCAGAAGGTTTTCGGTGCAGAGGTGTGCTCGTTGCCACCTTGGTATCTCAGCTTCAGAAATGGTTATGAGAGCAAGAGAGTCGGTCTATCACCTAAGCTGCTTCACGTGCACCACTTGTAACAAGACCCTGAGTACAGGAGATCATTTTGGCATGAAGGAAAACCTAGTGTACTGCCGTGCTCACTTTGAGCTCTTGGTTCAGGGAGATTTCCACTCACAGCTTAATTACACTGAGCTCTCTGCCAAAGGAGGTGGGCTGTCTGCGCTTCCATACTTCACCAATGGAACAGGTGCAGTGCAAAAAGGAAGGCCCAGAAAGAGAAAGAGCCCGGCCCTCGGAGTAGACATCATGAACTATACTTCAGGTGAGCGTGCTTAAAATCTTAGCAGCCCTTATTATGCAAATTTTACAATACTCAACAGTTCGAGCTCAGGCACATGGCCGCCCAAGGCTGTACAATGTAAAGTTTAGGCATCTTTCCCCACCCAAGAGGTAAAGATGCTGCGTACAGCCGCCCCATTGACAGGGATGACTGTATTTGGCTGTATGTAGATATAAACTGGTATTTATATACAAACGTAAAAAAATCATTCAGGGTCTTATGTCTGTATGCATGTGTGGGTCTACGCAAGTACCAGCCTATTCCTGCGTAGAGCCATTCACTTCTGTGGGGTAGTTATATGCAGCACCAATGGAAAGGGAACTATGCTCAAACTTTATGCCATCTGGCTCCATCTGGCCATGTGCATCAGCCCACTTCTGTTAACAAAACATGTCTGATGTTTACAAATGATGGATCAGAATTAAGTATGTACTGATCAGGGGGTTATTTGAAACTTGTCATCAAATATGAAGGCTACCATTGCTGACATGCATTTTAAAATGCTAGTTGCCTGGCATTTATCTGGACCTTCTGGTTCAAATACTTTCAGTTACTGGGGAAGATTTACTGTATCTGGTGCAGCTGTGTATGGTAGCCAATCAGCTTCTAACTTCAGCTTGTTCAATTAAAGTGGATATAAACCCCACATACACGCAGTGAAGTGAACAGCCTCAGATGATACACAGAGATTAACCAAATCTCCCTACATTGGTTTTATATGTGTATCTACTGTGTTCACTTTTATATACTGTTTAGAAAGTTGATATTGTGTTAGGAGATTTTCTCTTCCTTGTTAACATAGAGTGTGATGTCTGGGCATACAGCCAAGATAGCTAACATTGCTGATTGGAGGGAAGGCACACACCCCCTCTCATCATAGGCAGAGACTCTCAGAGCTGTTTTGTAATATGAGCTGCTCTCTGCTACTCTATTTTAGCAACCTCCTTTGACAAAAGATTCAGGCTGTTTTTGTCTAAAGTCAAAAAATATGTCACAGGTTCTCAGGCTGTTAACAGAGGAACCGTACAGAAGAGAGATATAAAACTTAGCTCATTGAAAAGAGATAACAAAATACTGCAGGTATATGTGCCCAGATCAAATTTCATGAATCAGGTTTACATCCACTTTAAGCTTTGTCAACAAAACCCGGAAGCTGATTGATTACTCTGCAGAGCTGCACCAAATTTTGCACCCTCCAATTTCTGTAAATAACCCCCAACTGACCCAGAACAAGCACAGAGATCAGGAATGTCAGAACAAATTAGAGGCCCCTACCTGCAAAAATATTTAGCTTAGTCACTCAAAATGTCTGTAAAAAATATATTTGTATTCATTTTGTGTATATTGAAAGTACAATGGATTCATAAAACAAATGAGTTTGTACTATAAACAGAATCAGTTCTATTTGAGATTATCTCTTTGTTGTTCATTCTGATTTCTAGTCCCCATATTCTACAATTTATACTTATCCCTGTCTATATAGTATACAAATCTCAAAGTTTTGAAGCAAGATGGTCAATATGAAAAAACAGGCAATTATAATTTTCAAAACATGCGCAACCTACTGCAACCTCCATGTTTCTCTCTTGCAAGGTTTTCTTCAAACTGGTTTAAAACTGAAGTGTCTAAATACACAGATGAAACACATATAAGGGAGCACTCTTTCATGCCAAAGGACTTGTATGTCTGTCGTTCCACTTCTGAGATTCACACGGCCCTGGCACACAACACAGCTCTGTCTAGCAGACTAGGAGACATGGTTTTTCTCTGCAGCAGTAAAGTAACACTTGTAACCGTGTAACTGGACAATGAAAGAAGAATCAGCAGACTGTTGAACTAATATCTGTCACTCTGCTGTCTCCTGCTTTCAGCGAGTTACATTTTAGTACTTGAGAATTGCAGCACAACTGGTTTTGTGCGCTTTTTCTCCATCTCCTAGTCTGAGTTCTGTTGTAAGAAAACTGGAAATATCTGATACAAAGTCAAGTTCATGTATGTTTACACTACTGGCATTTAAAAGCATATTTCAAGGATTATAATAATGAATACAGAACTGTATTAATGTGCGTCTCTTATATCTGCTTGGAGTTTGCGTTAAATTTTATTTTTTAAAGCAGCCTTTCTCAACCTTTTTAAAATGCAGAAACCCTTAGAAATAACTTTCTGATCCCAGGGAACCCCTGGTAGTAATTGCTATATCTATAGCTCATGGTACATTAGTGTGATGGTCATTGAGGGAAATGCTGCTTACATTTGGGGTCATTAGGAAGATTCCTTCTTTACAGATAGCTAAAAAGATCATTGGTGTTAGTGGTTACTTATCTGAAAGACAGAAATTGCTCATTGCTTAAAGTGGATGTAAACCCACTCTCATTCTTTCTAAACTACTGCCATAGTGCTGATCTATAAGGATATAGATGCCTCCTGCATGTTTCCTTACCTGTCAAATGTTTCCCCTCTGTCTGTTAAAAGAACTGAAAAACTGCAGATTCTGTGGGTGGATCTGTTGTCTGGAGCTCTGTGGGTGGAGTCGTGATGTCAGTAGACTCCCCGCCCACCTCTACACTCCCCTTGTCAACACACATTTTTTCCTGTGTATTCCTTACACTATATTCTGCTATGATCACTAACATCCAGTGAAAATCCAGAAACACGACTTTAGAAAAGGAGTGGGGGTGGGAATTAAAAAATAATGCCTGTCTCCAGGCTAGTGCATGAGATATGTAAAAAACCTTTCACTCAAAGCAAGGGGCCGGAATGGACTAAGGTTTTTCTCTGTAAGTCCGTTTTATTTCACTGAACAATAAAAAAGGATTGCTCAGAGCTGGATTAACTCTGTGTGGCAAGACTGGGCACAGATGATAGGAAATATTATACTGTACATTGTGACATCAAAAAATTAATTTTTTTTTCGGGTTTACATCCACTTTAAGGAATCCTAATCCTTTGGAGGAACCCTATGGTGGTATGGAACCCTGGTTGAGAATGGCTGCTCTAGATGCTGTTGTATTTATAGTTCACCTGTTCTATAAGTCTACTAAATATCTCCCAAAATATATGTTAATATAAATATGTAGAAGAGAGTACTGAAGAGTAGAAGAAAGCAAAGCAAAGCATATTTGAGGCTATATTCACATATGTCCATGTTCTCTAAAGGCTACGTGTATGAGTTTCCACACATAAAGGTGTACAGAACCAGGAGCTCCTCTTGTTCTGTGCACAATGTTTCTATTACCGGTAATTGAAATGGATGCACCCATACAGAATACAGGATTTTACTTTGACATTATTAGGGGCACCGACACACAACACACAATCTACATATCAATCATTTTAAACTGTGATCTCTAAATACCAATTACCGGTATCACTTTCACAAAGTATTAATTACTTTTAATACATGTTATTTTATTTTATAACTACCCATGTATGTTTTATGGTATAGTTACAGTATACTCACAATATAGATGTAATTTCTAGATATACAATTATTTTTTAAATATATTTACAATAATTTCAATAACTATCACAGAGGGTCTAAAAAAGCTGATTTGGTAACAGTGTAGACTCTGATGTACGCATAGGTGTGCGCAGCCTGTTGCATTAGGGTGGGCACCCCAAAGCAATGGGGCAATGGGGCAATGGACAGTGTCAGTTTATTTTTTTTATTTTTTTTATTATTACTTTTTTTACAATTTTAGATTTTTTTTTTTACAATATATTCAGTTTTTTTTACAATATATATTTTTTTGGAGCCCCATGGGGGCCTTGGTGAAATATCAGGGGTCTAAACAGACCCCTTATGTCTTGCTTTTTAAAACAAAGAGAAGGACTGAGGACAGAGATTCCCTAGTTCCTTTTTTCTGCAGCCAAGTAGCAGGGGGAATCTGCCCAGTACAGGGTCATTAGGGTGTGTCCAGGCACACCTGGCACACCCTGTGTGCACGCCTATGGATGTACATCAGTATGCAGCACAATACTAAATACAATTCTTTTGTGTTAACATGAACATTTTTAACTTGGCGTAATTTTTTTGTAGTGGTGGCAAGTGTTTAGTTTGACAAACAATTGGCTGGGCTAGGCTTAGAAAGACTTTGCTATAAAGCAGATGGCAGAGAGATATTGCCAATCAATGGGTCATTAGTGTTACTAACATAGGCTCTGGCTGAAATTGGTACAGTAGAGAATGGCAAGTTCACTATCAGTTGTTAAGAAAATATTTTCCCAATATATCCAAAATATTAGCAACTGATAGGGGTGTGGTCTTATTGAGTTATGTGTGTTTTGTGCTTTTTAAGTATTTAAGGAATATAATATAACTTGTAAAGCTCAAGTACCTTCCAGATATACTAAAAAAGGTTAAAGTTTAAGGCCTCGTACACACGACCGAGGAACTCGTCTTAAATGAAACATCGTTTTTCTCCACGAGTTCCTTGTTAGGCTTGTCGAGAATCTTGACAAGCTTTCTTTGTGTACACACTGTCAAGACAAAATCTCATCGTTCTCAAATGTGGTGACATAAAACACGTACAACGGCACTATAAAGGGGAAGTTTGATTCCACTGTCTCCACCCTTCTGAGCATGTGCGGGTTTCTCAGCATACACACGAACGTGTTTCTCGTCGAAAACCAGCCTGACGAGGAGCACGACGAGGAAATTGAGACTCCCGGCGAGTTCCTCGATGAAAAACATACACCCGACCGTTTTCCTCTGCAAAAAAGCTCTGCCACCAAGTTTCTTAATGGATTCTGTCAAGGAAAACGGTCGTGTGTACGAGGGCTTACACTTTTTTTATTCAAAAGGCAGCCACAGCCTCAGTAGAAAAGGTTGCGTCCTGCCAGAATGCTAAAAAGTGGGAAACTTATGCTGGCCATGCATAATGCCCCGTACACATGATCAGAATTTCCGATGGACTTTTTCCATCGGATTTTCTGATCGTGTGTAGCCCCAACTGAGTTTTTTCCTCGGAAGTTCCAATTAATTCCAGCAGACTTTACATATAGAACATGTTCTATATTTTTGCAATGGAATTCCGTCGGAATTTCGTCGAAATTTCGTTGTGATTTGGCCAGGCAAAAGCCCAATTGTTTTTTTTAATATGTCATGAATATTCTGGATGGACCCTCTGCACACTGCTATACACCCTTTCCAGCCAACTATGAAATGAAAAACAGAGATGTTTAGTTCACACTTATTGCAATACATGTTTAAGCTTGCCAACTGCATCAAATTGATCGCTCTTATGGTCAGTCCTACACAGCTTTGCCACTGCAAATGCTTTGGTGGACACCGTGCCAACATGGGGCATAAAGACACAAGGTGGGGGCGAGCTACTAGGTTCAGGTCTAGTCACTGACCTGCATTACAACAGAAAAGCGGCAGTGGCAAAGCAGTGTAGGACTGGCAATAAGAGCGATTACTTTGACGCAGTTGGCCAGCTTAAGCATGTATTGCAATATGTGTAAAGCCACATTTTTTTTGCTTTGAAAGGGTGTATAGCAGAGTGCAGAGGGTCTTTGTAGTGGTAATATGTGGTCACACCCCTTTAGCACCTGATAGTTTAAATACATGTACAAGCTATTGGGATTTAAAGGATCACTAAAGGATTTTTTTTTTTTAGCTAAATAGGTTCCTTTACCTTACTGCAGTACTGGATTTATGTCCTCATTGTTCGTTTTTTGCTTTGAAGTTGCTGTAATCCTGCTCTGATCTCCACACTTTCTGCTTGTCTGTTTCCTTATAACCACAGTACTGGGAGCTTTCTCACGGTGGTCTAAGCTGTCATTACTGTGTGTCTAAAACTTCCCAGAACCAATCAGATTAATTTCAAAAACAAAACACTGCCCTGGATTTGTTTGTTTTTGTGCCAGTTTAAAAGTGAAACTAACTGGCACATTATATGATTGATTTGTATCTATTTTTAATCAATTTTAAAAGGAATCAGTTAACTTATATGTCTCTATACCCTGTAAACAGTCATTTCAGCACATTTTTTTTTTCCTTTAGTGAACCTTTAAGTACAGGTATATCTTTTCTCCCCAGGTTGGAGAAAGATCACGACCATATGGTCAGGATCCGCCTAGAACCCTGGACCCGCACCTGGCTCAGCCTCCTAGTGAACCACTAAGAGCCTGGGCCAGTTGCTCCTGCCCCCTCCACAGCCCAGCTCTCCAGTGGGGGGCTCTGAGAACCGAGCGATCGGCGGTGTTTAATTGCTCGGTTCTCAGTGACAGAGGAGAGCACAGCTGATCTGCGGTGTCTCCTCCCAGGGGAGACCTGTACTGATTATCAGTGCCCTGATGATCAGTGCAGCCCTCACAGTGCCCAGAAGTGATGCCAATTTGTGCCCATCAGTGAGGCCATTCTGTGCACATCAGTGATGCCAGTTAGAACTGCTTTTCAGTGCCCCTCAGTGTCTCCTCATCAGAGCCAACCATCAGTGCAGCCCATCAGTGCTGCATATCTGTGCCACCTATCATTGCCCATCAGTGCCACCTATCAGTGCTCATCAGTGCCACCTCATCAGTGCCCATCAGTGCAGACTATAAGTGCCCATCAGTGCAGCTTTATCAGCGCACATCAGCGAAGAAGATAAAAAACCTGTCTGCAAAATTTCCTGACAGAAACTAAGAAAAACTATTTTTTTTCAAAATGTTCAGTCTTTTTTTGTTTATTTAGCAAACAATAAAAGACCCAGTGTTGATTAAATACCACCAAAATAAAGCTCTATTTGTGATGAATGAAATGATAAAAAAAAAAATTGCTCACAGTGTTGCATGACCATGCAATTGTCATTGAAATTGTGGCAATGCTAAAAGCTGACAATTGGCCTGGGCAGGAAGAGGGTAAAAGTGCCCTGTAGGCAAGTGGTTAAAAAAAAATCCAAACCTCTGCTTTAAGACATATCAGGCGCCAGAGACTGACTCAAACCAGCAGACCCCAACTGTAAAAAAAACACAAAAAACATTTGAGGGTACCGATCTTTAAGTGTTTATCAGATGCTTATATTATACATAGTTTCTTAAGAAATTAAAGAAGGTTTAGGAGAGTAAATACAGAAAGTTGGGGTAAGGGTTCTCTTTAACAATTCATTTTCACTGAATCATTCTTTATGGCTTCATAAAAAAATTTCGGAGTCATTGGAGATTATGATATAAAGTGATTCACAATAAAAGCAGCGTACAACATTTGATGAGCAAAATAAATTAATTAAAATTGAAGTGTACTTGAACCATCGGCATGCTGCGTAATCTGGGGAATTGACAAAAGTTATATCAATTAAAGATGTAGAGAGAAAACTCAGTTCAATATACTTGGGTTTATATTTCTTTCACAATCTGTCATTTTCCCAAGGTGAGCTGTTTTTTTTTTTTTCTTTATTAACTACATGGCTGAACCTTAAACCAGCCAATAACTGTTTCTACTGCAGTACCCAATGGAAAATGATTTTCTCCTTGTAACTACTGGTGGAGGTATTGTAAAGTATGGTAAAGTAAAGTGTTTGGACATTATGCCACTCTTGGTATATATTGTATGCAGGGGCGGACTGACAACTCATGGGGCCCCTGGCAAATAGGAGATTATGGGACCCCCAGGCAATAGATTATGGGGCCACACAGTACACACACATGCAGTATACATACACAGTATACACACACAGACACACAATATACACACACAGTATACGTACACACAGAATACACATACAACTACACAGAATAAAAAGCTACTGGAGAGGTGGGGCAGCTATAATCTTGAAATTTTTTAAAAACACAGATTTTTACATACTGTCCCTGGTTTTACTGAGGCTACCCTGATGGGGCCCCCTAGTGGCATGGGGCCCTCGGCAGT
Source organism: Rana kukunoris (assembly GCA_029574335.1). NCBI lineage: Eukaryota > Metazoa > Chordata > Amphibia > Anura > Ranidae > Rana > Rana kukunoris. The sequence continues at coordinate 118,557,777 of CM056055.1, read as the reverse complement.
GCCCGAGTGCCCGAATGGTCAGTCCGCCCCTGGCTGTATGTGAGTAATGCTATCCTTGTGTACATGCTTTAGTTACATGGCTACAACTGGATTGCTGCTAAAGCAGAAATGAGATTGTGATTGAGAATATTTCATAATACCTAAGGAAACAATGTCACCTTACTTATGCAGGAAAAAAATTACAGTGTCTCTGCAAAGGGCACCCACTGTCCCAGTTCTACTTACCTTTCTTATGGTTCCTTGCCACTTCTTCTTTCAGTGGTTTCATCAACCAAAGGGATTGGTGAGAACACCACGTTGGTCATGTTATGGTGTTTGGGTCTAGCGATTGGCTGCTGTGCTTGAACACTGTCCCAGCAGAAGAGGTCACACGCTTTCCCCATGCTTGGAAGCACCAGCATGTTAGCACTGGTAAAGTGAATATTAGGGGTCAGAAGGCCTTTATGGAGACAGCATAGACCATGTCACAGGTAACTGTGTTGGTACAAATAGCCCACGCATTTTCTATTGCTATCACCATTAGGAAGCCCACCCTGAGTTCATACATGTAGACAGAAAGTGGATGTAAAGAGGCTGAAAGAGATTATTAGTGCTCATATGTAAAAAAAAAATAAAAAATGATAAATTGGAGTGTAGTACAGGGATTTTTTTTAAATTAAAATAAAGCAGTTGTTTATGAAATACAGTGCTAGCAACTAAATGTAATTCGGCCAGGGTTTACTTTAAAGTAGAACTAGAGGCAAAGCTTTTTTTTTTTTTCATTTTGGTTATAGTTGGAAGGGTTTTTAAGCTTAATTTTTGACATCTGCATCCCAGTGGGGATATTTCCCTTCACTTTCTGTCTTATAGCCAAAACCGGAAGTGCGAGAAAATCCCTTTAAAGTGAGGGAATCCAAGGTTGTCACCAGGGTCACCAGAACTAGTGTCCCCATTGAAAGATTTCCCCATTATTCCTGTTTTGGGGATAACCACAATTTTGAATTTTCTTTTACTTCCACTTTCAGGGATAGTGGTAAAAAGTAAAAACAGACAGAGAGGATGAATCTACCTAACAATAAATGACAGATGTTTCAATACGTCTCCGCTCTACTGAACACTAAAAAAAAGTTTTGCCTTTAGTTATACTTTTGGATCCAGAGAGACTTTTGTTTTTTTTCTACAACTTTTGTACCCTTAGACTTGGTGTGATACTTACCCACAAGTGTATGTAAGTGCCCATAACACATAGCTCCCAACTGTCCCTGATTTTGAGGGACTGTCCCTGATGTGGAACAAAGTCCCTCTGTCCCTCTTTCCTCCTCATTTGTCACTCATTTTGGTCTGATCTATGTAGTTGTATATAAAATGTCTCCCAGTGCCAAACCTTTCATCAAATTTCTAAATTGCTGCATTTGTAAATTTCAAAAGCCAATATAAAGGAATCGTAGTGGTATAAAAAACACTTGTGGGTTTAACTAATATTTTTTTGTATATGTCTCCTTTAAGGGGGTGTGTCCTGTGTCTACATACTTTTTATAATAGGTTTTCCTCATTCCCATTTCAAAAAGTTGGGAGGTATGATAACAAAGGAAGGAATACATGCATATTGTAAGTCTTGTGTTTTGATATTAGCCCATCTAACTCTACTGCCCAAAACAAGGGAAATCGATAGGTTTGCTGTAATACCCCCTTTTCCAGCAGCAAATATTTACCTTTATTTCACTTCCCACCACTGGAGATCTATTCTGAGATTACGCTGGGCAAAAGATTGTCTCCCCTCTGCCATGTGACAGAACAGGGCCCAACCTTTTGAAGAGCGAGGGCCACCTAAGCGACTTGGCAACCTGTCACGGGCCACAATAAGCAGAGCAGGAGGATAACTGGCCCATGTCTACACTGCATATGCAGAGCAAACATGGACACAGCTCACTCTACTCTATGGGCCCTTAGATCCAACAGATCTAAGGGCCCCAGACGGAAGGGGACGGATCCCCTTCTTTTTTTTTTTAAATGATCGAATTGGAAGTAGATGGGTGTAAGTGGTTCCTTTACATCTGACGCTTCATTGAGGTAAATGGAGGGTCCGATTGGGTTGGAATGATCATGTGAAAGGGGCATAAGGGCGCCTTTCACACTGCTCTTCTATGGTTTACCCACCTGTGGCTTTTCGTTGGGTTAGCTGTACTTTGCCATAGACTTATATTATATCCTGCAGGTGTAGTGCACTTTCTGAAAGCTCACCAAACCTGCAGGTAATAACAGAAGTCTATGGCTCAGTGCAGGTAACCTGCAGGTGCACTGCGGATCAGTTTGAAAACAGCCCAAAAACCACTACAGAACAGATATACCCATATATACACCGTGATTTTAGTAATAAACTTGCCTTTAATAACAGTTTTCCATTCAAGTATCACCGGTTGTCGCTGTCCCAGGGAGAGTGCATTTGGTATAACTCCGCCTGTGACAGGAACCAGCGTTATACAGGAAGCAACAACTTATGCGCCTCTGCTGCCTCTGCAGCTCCTTGCTTCCTCTATCGGCAGCTTCATTCACAGCACTGATGCTCTGGGATACAGGATTGACAACTCGACCTGGGTTTGCCAACCCGCCATACCAAAACAGGAGGTCTCAGCCACTGGTTGGGTACCCCTGCTCTACAGCTTCTGTGTGTGTGTGTGTGTTTGGTGAGGGTATTACAGCATTGATATTGCAGGCTGTAATAAAGGGTTAAACTTTATTACTTCCAAGTTCCTATGTTTAACCTTTCAGATATGTGGATGTGGTGCAATCATTCAAAAAACTCAAACGTAGTATAATAAAAATAAAAGGAAATTACTTAGCTTGATGTAAAGATGTATTACAGATGATACAATAGCTAAATACAGTGTCCTTCCAGTCCAGGGGAGCTCATCATTTCATTTAAAGGGTAACTCCACTTTCAAAGGGAAAAAAATACAAAAAAAATAATACTAATAATATAGCATTTACAGTTACAAAATAGTTAAATTGTAATTGAATGTTATTAAAAATGACCTTTCCTTTTCAATCTGCAGCTCTGTAAATTTCTAAAAATCCAATGCAATATGTCTACCTGGAGGTGTTCTGTACACAGCGTGTGTACATAACGCCCCCCAGAAACATCATTTCCTGCTTGTGATTGGCTCACCAATGAGGAGGGGACCGTCTCCTCCTCACTGTCTGTTTTAACCCTAAAAATTAAGCCCACCCCGCCTCAACTATATGCATTGCATGTGGTTGCAGGCAGTTGTGGTGCGACTCATTCACTTGGATGGGTCACATTCAGCAGCAGGACTGCCCTGTCAAATTCAGTATGCTGTTAACATTTTGCCAACAGAACTACAGGTTTCGAAGTCCTAACAGTCATTCTCTAGTAATTCAGCAAATAAAGTTTAAAGTGGTATTGAACCCAAAAGCAAACATTTATTATATTGCATCTTATCAATTCTTAGATGTGATTGGCTGTATTAATTTTCCTTTTTTGGGATCCATTCTTCTAAGTTCACCTGGTGATCCAGCCAGCAAGTCTATTGTGTTTCTTAAGTTCTCCAGCAGAAAATGTTAGTTTCTATGGAAGAGACAAACCACTTAGCATTGTCAGGGGTGATTAAAATGATCAGCTTCTATTTATTCATGCAAAACCTTCATCCCAGAAGGAAAAACACTGTTTGCTGTAAATGATTATAAATACTGAGATAAAGTTTGGCATCAGTCTGTAAATGGCTCTGAATCTTTGAATACATTTAACACCCCCCCCCTCCCCAGACTGACAATGCTGTGGTCTGCTGTGTCTCCTGTTCTCATTCCTCCAGAGTTGTGTCTCACTAATACCGGTGGTGTGTTACTGGCAGGATCATTAGGTAAAATAGAAGAAATATAAAAACCAAAAAAGCCTAATGCCCCTTACACACGATCGGAAATTCCGCCAGCTTTTGAACGGAAATTACGACAGTGTGTATGCTCCATTTGACTTTTGCTGGCGGAATTTCTGCCAGCAAAAGATTGAGAGCTGGTTCTCAAATTTTCAGACGGAAAAAATTCCTTTCGGAAGATCTGATCGTCTGCAGCAATTCCAACGCGCAAAATTTTGACGCATGCGCAGAAACAATTCGACGCATGCTCGGAAGCATTGAACTTAATTTTCTCGGGTCCTCGTCCGAATTTTGTTTGTCACCGCGTTCTTGATGGACAAAAGTTCAGAGAACGTTTGTGTGACCGTGTGTATGCAAGCCAAGCTTGAGCGGAAAAAACGATGTACGGGGCATAGGAAAACGGATGCAGCCACCACATGTAATGATTGGTAGGCTGCAATATAATACATTTTAGGTTTTGAGTTTAATACCGAAGGACATTTTTTATGCCATCGAAAGTAAACCTACAGTCTCTAAATCTGTGCCAGATTCCCAGCATTTCTGGGTAGGGGCTACGCACGCGTGCCCACCACCCCATCTGTGCTGTAATTCAGTACAGCACAAGTTGGTCAGCAGGTCCCAGCCAATTATTTATGGCTGGGAGCTGCTGATCGGCTTAACAAATCACAATTCAGAGCTCGGTCTTTACTAACAACGCAGAGCTCTGTACACTGTATTCTCCCTGCAAAGGGAGAAAAATCAGCCACATTGATTAGTAAAAGCAGCACACATTACAGCAACACAGTTGACTCCTTGATTGCCCTTAGATGTTAACCCCTTCTCAGTCAATGTCATTAGTACAGTGACCATGTATAGCATTGGCAATGATCACTGTTTTAGTGTCACTGCTGATGTCAGTTTAATTTAGTAGGTTCCCACCCAGTATCAGTTAGTGTCAGATTGCCCGCTGCACTATCACACTCCCACTATAAGCCGCTGATCACTACCAAAACTATTATATATATATATATATATATATAAAACAGTATATATACCATAGTTTGTAGACACTATAACTTTCATGCAAACCAATCAATATACACTTATTGGGGTTTTTTTTTGGTACCAAAGACATGTAGCAGAATACATTTTGGCCTAGATTTATGAAAACATTTGATTTTCTAATTTCATTTTTTATTTGATATGTTTTATAACAGAAAGTAAACAACTATATTTTTTTTCCCAAAATGTTCATACAGTGTTGCATGACCGCGCAATTGGCAGTTAAAGAAGCGCAGTGCTGCATAGAAACAAAAATACCCTGGTGATAAAGGGGGTAAAATCTTCTGGAGCTCAAGTGGTTAAACTGCAATCAGTGGATCACAGGTGCAATGCACAGGCTCCTGTAGGCCGGAAATATAAATCGATCGTTATAGGCAGGGCCGGCCTTAGGTGTTTAGGCGCCCTGTGCAAGCTAATCCTGTGGCGCCCCCCCCCCCCAGACCGCTACACACTGACCGCTATACAATATGCTGGACCTTGTAGTAGTCCACCAATGCATCTATCGTAAAATGCACCAAAGCTGTAGTGTCAGTGTGTATTGTGTAGTGGTCTGTGAGTATTGTGTAGTGGTCTGTGTGTAGTGGCCAGTGTGTATTGTGTAGTGGTCTGTGGGTAGTGTATTATATAGCGGTCAGTGTGTGTATTGTGTAGCGGTCAGTGTGGACATCTGATGTAAGGGGGCACTTTTGATCGGGACCTATGATATAAGGGAGCACTATGTATTGTGTAGCGGTCAGTGTGTGTATTGTGTAGTGGTCTGTGGGTAGGGCGCGGGATTGCGCCCCCCAAATGTTGCACCCTGGGCCTAGGCCCCCCTTGCACCCCCCACGTTACGCCACTGCGACTCACATTCTGCCAGCTGTGATGGCCGCACGGCGCCCCTGTTGCCCATAGCGCCCTGTGCGGCCGCACAGCTCGCACACCCCAAAGGCCGGCCCTGGTTATAGGGTTGGAGGAAGCACACAATAAACTACTAGTGCAGTGACATCACCACATCTGTTCTCAATTGAGATCTACTGATCCTTCTGCTGAGGTGGCAAGTCTTTCCATTCACAGATCCCAGTGATTGGATGACAGGGCTGTGCGGGTAGAGCCACACACAGCTACGCCAAATTTAAACACAGACAGAAGGTTTGAGAAGAACCTGGTGGTAGGGTGGGAGGTGGTTTGTGCTTGGGAGGTTGGGGAATGTGACCATGTTTCAGGTTACAAAATTTGGCTAAGCCCTTAAAGGACAACTGCCCCCTTTAAAAATCAATACTGTAATGAGCCCGGGTAGTAAATTAGCAATAGACATTCTATACCTTTTTTTAATAAAAAAGCGAAGATTTTTCCATGGTCCACCTTTTTAACTCTGTTACAAAAATCAACCAAAATGGTGGCACCATCACTGACCAGCCAGACTCCTTAAGAGGAATAACTAGACATGAAGAACTATTCTGTACTGTACAAATTGCAGCAGTCAATGCAGTTGGGGAAACCTGCTACTGACCACTTCCCTCTGTTTTTCCTGCCCACCTGCTAGTTAATTAGGTAAAACTCAACCAATAGCAAAATTGCTTGTTTGCTTTTTCGCTGGGACATGTCACCTTTTCCTTTGTGTGTAATGCCAGGGACTGACATATCGCTCTTCTATTTAGAGGTAGAAAGGTGATCGTAATAATGCCGCTCAGATTGTCGTCAATCGGCTAATGGGTGGGTTGGATGAATGGGGGAGGGGCTGGGAGTGAGTTTACTGGTGCATTGAATGCTGGGACTTGTAGAGCACAGGAAAGTAGACCATGGCAACATTTTAAGCTTTCCATACATTATTAGAATTTTATTTAAAATATGATGTTTTAATGATTTCTGAATCCTTGGTATGTTTTTTTTGGACAGCAGAAAATTATAATGGAGCAGGATAGAAAAATGTTATCGAATTAATTCATTTCCAACTGTATATGGTTTTCTTTCGGGAAAATTCATTGGTTTCAAAATCAAAAGCAAATTCAATTTCAAAGTACTTTCAATCGACATTTGTCAAGTCATTGGATGGTGGATGGAGCATCAGACTAATGCTGCATCTGTCCCCGGCGTCTCTGCACTGCTGATGGCTCGGTTCTCACTCCTCCCCGAGCAGAGCGATGCTGACTGTCAGTCAGTATAGCTTCTGCTCTACTTCTCAGTGCTCATTGGAGCACTGATCAGTGGAGGGGTGGGGAGCAGCCATCTCAGCGGCTCGCTGAGACTGCCATCAATCAGGGCAGCTGGCAGATCCAGACTTGGAAGTCGGGATGACGCGCTGCCTCGACTGATGGCAGTGACATCAGCAGAGAGCGGACTTCAGACCGCTCTATGCTGAAAAGGGGTCACAGGAGTGCAAAATAAATTGCACTCCTGTGACCCATAGGAGAAGCTCAGCCTAAAATGGCTGGACTTCTCCTTAAGCTTCGACCAAAAAAATAAATAAAATGGGAGCTGAGATTTTGCACTCTCCGGTTTTAATAAAACAAACCCTATATATATGGTGGTTCTATAAGATGAAAAAATTATTTTGCTGAAAATGTTAATAGTTTGGTACCTCTGGTTTCTAAAGAAATGGCAGATATACTTTGCTCTGTTGTCTAACCATCTTGCAAATTTGACTGGTGTATGAGTTTTCAGTCAATGTACCTTACATTACATTACTTGATACACCTGAATGTTTCCAGAGACACAATGGGAATTGAGAGGAAGACTCGCCAAAGTAAACAACCCCCCCCCCCCCCATACAGGAGGCACTGCAACAGGTGCCCCCTTGCATCCTGTTCTGGTGACAAATGAAAAATTTGGATTTTCTAAGGTGACAATGATCACCAAGACAAATAGAAAGAAGAATCTCTGCAGTGGGGACATAGAGTGTGATAAAAAAAAACTGGGTTCTATACTTTGGGTTGACTGCAATGCCTCCAGGGGGTGGGGTCCTGATATTTAGAAGATTTGGCTAATTGTACTTTTGGGTATAAAAATCCACACCCATTTGTTTGATGTTGCCATACTTTGGTAAATCAAGGAGAAATGATTGAAGACCATATATTTAGACATATTTAGATATTGTGCTTCCAGATCTTACACCCAAAGCAATATTCACGAGGGGTTATATAAGGTTAATAGTCAACACTACGAAAACTGTGTAGCTTGTGATATTTGTCTGGATATGTTCATTAGAAAAACAAACCTTTCAACAAACCAGTGCTCAGCAGGAATTAGCTGACTACACATGTACTCCGAGAATCACAATCAAGGGTGAGCTACAGTATAAAAACATCTTAAATCATGTTTGATACCAACTAATCTGCCTAGTGGTAAAATGATCCGAGAAGGCATGTAGATATAAACATTCAAATAATTCTCAAATATTAGAATGCTACAATGACCTTTTTATTGACGTTTGTCCATAAAGAGAAATACCTCAACAAAGATTTTTTTGGACATTATATAGTTTTCACCATTAACATCTTTGCTCACATTCCTATTCTGATGATAAATGTATAGACATTCCCAAAATTCACTGATTACCTTTCTCTATTTAGATCTTTACATGCAAATATATAGCCAGATAGTTGTTCAAAAATATATAAAGCACCCTTATTGAATGATCAACCATAGACTGTATGTATGTAAGTGCTTTTACTACCCCAGTCTCCATGTCATAGCTGCTGGAATAGGTTATTTTAGCATGCCAACCACAGGACTGCATTATCAGCCAGCTTTATTATACAGCTGTTCCTGCAGATATCTAGTAGCAATTGCTATTACAGCAATTCTAGACAGGCTGATACATTTCTTAGCCCTGAAGAAGTCATATTAAAACTGTTGAAACGTGTTGGCATTCTGGCAAATAAAAGGGTAACATTTTAACATTAACATTTGTTTTATATCTCTTTTGTGCTTAGAACTTTTTTTCAAATGTATCACTGTACGATTGTAGGTATCTATATTGAGGTCTGTGTAGAGAAAAATAGTTTTAGATTTTGTCTGCTCATAATCAGCCAATTGATGGTTTCAAGGCTGCCAGCTATTAATTCAAGTACTGAATGAATGGGTTAGATCAGGGGTGTCAAACTTAATTTCATCATGGGCTCATCAGCATAATGATTGCCCTCAAAAGGGCCAGTTGTATCTGTAAAATTAAATGTCCAGCGCATCCCCTGCCCTTAAATTAAATGTCAAGAGCCACCTCACCATCAGAAGTTGAGTCCCCCACTCTCCCTTACATCATAGTGCACCCCCCTTTCACAAGATGGGGGCAGGCTGGGTGGCCAGTGTATGGGTAGCTTCAATTGTTCTTCACCATGGCACACTGTGATCACCTGGTTTCTATAAAAAAAAAAGAGAGAGTAGGGTAGCTTGATTGCTCAATATATTTGTTATCTATGTTAGGCCTGTGCTGTAAGAACATAATAATTAATAACTTTTAATAAAAATTGTAATACTAGTTAAACCATGCATAACCATTGTAAATCACAGTACTTTGTTTTGTGGATTTCTAAAAAAACAAGCGTGGCAGCTTTTACTTAATTTTTTTTTTTTTTTATGTGATTATAACACCTCTCTTAAGTACATTGTCCATAGCTGACCCTGTATTTCTGGAAAATTCTCATAGTTGAGTTTTAAGTCCTGTGATGCGTGATGCGGATGGACAGGACACCTCCTGTGCTAATTATTTCCTATTAATTAGGAATGACGCTGGAATCTCTTGGCCAACAACCAGCATTTAATCATCCAGTAAACCATGAGCTTGACGATATCTCGTAACCCTTTCATGGCCACTGGGGATTGAAAAACACCTGCTATTTTTCACTAATTACCTTTTATTGTTACCTGCGTGGTGAAAATTTGTCACCATAATTCCAAATAGTTTATGTTTGTGCGGGAAAAAAATATTGCAATTGTAATTTTACAAAGAATACCTAATACTTAATCCTTATAACAGCAAAGATTTTATATTACTAAATTAAAAGCAGTCAGGTTTCTAATTCAGTGCAAGATAACTGAATGTTCTACAGTGTGTGTAATTCCCTTCCCTAGTGGAAACTGCATTTATTTTTCAACATACTCCCCTGCTACATTTATACACTTTTCCCAGCGTTTAACAAATGCCTGGAAAGTTGCGGCACAGAAAGATTTGTCAGTACTCCTAAACCATCCTTGGACAGCCTGCTTCACTTCATCATCATCGCACTTCCTGTTCCGTTGGTTTGGGTGTCAGTCGAGTGGAACGCACGCACGCCACTTCAGTATAACCAGCAGGGACCTAGATTTTACACATTATCACGCGACCAAGCCTCAGTGCCAGGTTCAGGCACTCTTTATAGTAAGCAGCCATTTGGCTTTTTTTATTGCTATACTCATTTACATTAAATAGTTTTACACTATGTTGGCATCTTTTTCGTTTTTACATATCCGATCGGGAAATACCTGCTTATAAGGGATCTAGGTGCAAGTTTCCATCTTATCGCCCAGTACACTTGAACAAGCGCTTTTTGACTCCCTCTTTGGTATCAAACAGGGGTCAACTTCATCTGGTAAGGAGCCATTTGTTATAAAGCACTCCGGGTGGATATATCCTATGTTTGGTGAAGGTGGAACAGCACATCGTTCATTTGATTTGATTGCACATCGTTCATTCGAATTTGATTGCACAAGATTTTTTACTATGAACTTTTCTTTCTTTTTTATGATTTGGTTCTTTAATATATAATATCATTTTTTTGTCTTATTATTCACTATTTTATCGTTTATTGTTTCAATATTTTGTGAGGTTGATTTATGGTTTATATTCACTAACCTATCATCATGATATATGGTGACTTTATGTAGTGACTGGTGTTTTTGGAACTGTTACACATAACTTATTAATATATCATTCATAAATTATATATATTAAGTTTTACTTCACTAGCGCCCCCACTCCCACATTTACCACTGTTTATAATCTTCTTGATTATTTGGGGAGCAGCTGTTATTGTTTATTTCACTTTAATTTTGGCGCAAGATTTTTTTTCTTCTTTGATCAGTGTTGAAATGCTGACCTTCCTGGAACACTTTTATGGGTCCAAACAGTGGAAATCACTTGGAGCGAGGTCCAGGCTGTAAGGGGGATGTGGCAATATCTCCCAGTCGAGTTGGTGTAATGTGCATGTAGTGCGCAGATATCCACCGGTTTTACGCCTTTGTTCACAAGAAACTTTATCTCAAAATGCTGTTCCATACACACACTGACACTGTTGTCTGCCATCTTGATTAATGATCTCTGGACTGTCCCTTGACATGTGCACCACCCAGGGGTGGACAGACAACTCATGGGGCCCCCGAGCAATAGGAGATTATGGGGCCCCCAGGCAATAGGAGATTATGGGGCTCCCAGGCAATAGATTATGGGGCCACACAGTATACACATACACACACACACATACAGTATACATACACAGTACACACATACAGTATACATACAAAGTATACACACACAGACACACAATATACACACACAGTATACTTACACACATAATACACATACAGACACACACACATACACACAGTACACACACACAGAATACACATACATATTATTTCAGGGGCAGATGTAAGAAAACACATATTTTTACATATTTTTACATATTGTCCCTGGTTTTACTGAGGCTGGCAACCCTAATGGGGCCCCCTAGTGGCATGGGGCCCTCAGCCAGTGCCTGAGTGCCCGAATGGTCAGTCCGCCCCTGGCACCACTTATCTGTAATAGGACACACTTGCCACATACTCCTGCATATAGTACCACCACACTAGCATTACTTGTTATACCTGGTTTGACTTAAATACCCATCGTATAAACTTATTTGATAACTGCACTAAATTTAAAACTTGTAAATTGACCCTAGGAGTTAACTTCAGACACCAGGAGAATATCTTCTGAACATGTTGGACAACAAAACACCAAAAACCCAGAGAACAAAAAGGAGTTTAAAAATGTCTGCCTATCCTTTGTCCTTCCTGTATAGATCACAGTTATTCTTCACCCATAACCCCTTACTTTAAAGAGACAATAGTGAAGTGTGGGAAGGGTGGGTCCACCCTTATAGTCCCTAAAGTTGACTTTTGCATAGTAAAGAACTTTAGTATAAATATACGGTATGTTAAATATTTAAAACACTATTTTTGAAAAAGAATTTAAAAGCTGATATACAATATCCTTTGAACCACCTACAAGTACCACTAGCTTGCATGTTTTACAGGTTGAGAAATACATAATTATAAGAAAGAAATTCATAGTAGATATTATGTATAAGGAGTATTATGGATCCTTGCTTTACATTTTGCAATATAGCAGGGGAGTTGGCTGAAATTAATGGAATAAATTCAAAAAGGACTACACCTGCATTATGTTACAGGAACAAGACAGCACCTTGGTTACTTACATTATAGTAACAACTCCAGCTTACCACATTTTAACCATAAGAAAGAGTCCATAAATCACTTTATGAAGTTTCCAGCTGCAAAGTTATGTTAAATATAACCTTTATCCACTGGAACACAGCCTAGGGCCTCATTCTGTTTTAAAACTGGCCAAAGACCACAAAGAAAGGCAGAAGGCCACACGAGATCCAAAGCATCAGCTTAACATGCCTGCATCAGAGGAACTTTGTTACTCATAATTAGGAGGAACCAAATACCTTTTCCAACCCAAGCTTGCCAGGAGAATTTAATACTATTAATTTATCTACAGACTTTTAGCTCCTTTTGGTACATGCAATACAATTATAGTATAATTAAATATTGGTCGGAGTGGGTGACATCCATGCATGTAATACCAAGCCAGATTCAGGAATAGTAATATATCATGATTGTAAAACCCATGGGACAAAAAAATGGTGTAATACTGTATACCGTTAGATTGCATAAGTGTTATGTTGTATTGGAAAAGAAAAAGGAACATCAGTGGTGTATCTGAATACCCTTATGCCTGCCCCCTCCCCTTCATGGTACCAGTAGAAGAACAACTATTTGTTTTTTAGTTTTCACCCTTAGAGGTTTTTTGTTTTTGTTTTTTGTGAAGCAATGTGTTTATTAGTAATCCTGTTGGGCTCTTGGTTCACATTTTACACTGGGGCTTTTGCCTCGTACACACGGCCGGACTTTCCGAGAAAAAAACTCAGACAGGCTTTTTTTCTCAGGAAAGTACGGCCATGTGTAGCTTCCATCTGACTTTTTTTGTCGGAAGTGCGACGGACCTTAGATAGAGAACCTGTCAGATTTCCGACGGACTCACAGCCGACATTTGCGTGGTCAAAAGTTTGACCGTGTGTACAAGGCATTAGAGACACTGGGGTTATTTACCAAATAAGCTGTTCACTTAACAGGGGACGTTGCACTTTGCCAGGGAATTTGCCACAGTGCTTAGTAAATGTAATGACATTTTACTTTGGAAAGAATACCCAATTACACGCTAGAAAAAAATATGCATTTTTGCTTGCACAAGATGGAATGAAGTTAGCAGAGCTTCACCTCGCTCACTAAGCTCTGGGGTAATTTCCCTTGCAAAGTGAACAATCTACCGTATTTGCCTTTAGTAAATCAACCCTATTTAGCTACACTCCTTTTAAGTTAAAGTGATAAGATTAAATGTGTGGATCCTAGCTGATGTGCACCTGTTTGTACCTGACTTGACAACCTAATGGAGCTATTGCTATAATTAAATACACTGAAAATATATTTTTGGTAATTTTCACCATTTTTGTGGTAATGCCTTGTTGTGGATCTTGTGATCATTATATGATTTGGGTTTGTCTATTCATAATTCTTTATGCTTAAAAATCTTTTTGTAATGTCTGCTATACCATTGATCTTGTCGAGTGTATGTGAGTTACAGTTCTTTTTGTTGCAAATACTGTAAAGGATACAGTGGTATGTGGTACCATTTTGTATGCATAAATGCATAAAGGAAATGCAGCCTGCATTGTGTTTCCATCTAAGTATAGATGTAATGCAGAAGTCCACCCCGTGCCATATCTTCACTGATCTGGTGACTCTGGAATTCTTTTTTCTTTTTGATTTACAGCACAGAAATGGGATCCCCAAACATGCCCATTGTAGTCTACTTGCTGTCTCTTGCTTATGGAAGACTTGATGTACTAAAACGTCAGTACTAAAAATATTCTCACAATCAACACCCTTCCTAAAGTTTTTAGGACATACATGCGAAAGTGTTCAGCTTAAATTAAATCTGTGATAAATTTTGGCAGCTCAAACTTTCCAAATGATGAAAGAATTTAGTAAAAACCATGCATCAAAACTTTTAGCAGATCCAGAAATTTAGACAGCTAAAGTTTTATCTAAACCTTTACATTTCCTGTAATGGGTAAGCTTGGTTGCACCCATTCCACTATCTGTGTGGCTGAATTTATCAGCAAAGCCCAACATCCCACTCAGTGACCTATTGGCAAGCTCTGGTTTGGGTCTAGGTCAACCTCTAACGTTGGCTTCTTGCCTTCGTGTTGCAGTAATGTATCGCACCTTGCACATGTTAATTTTTTGAAGTGCCATTAAATTTAAATGGCACTATAGCAATGTACTGTAGCTGTGGGTTACATTGTTCTTCAATATACAGTAAGCTATTACTGTGAATTGCCATGTAGGATGTTCCCATAAAATAGTTAGGGGTGGTTTCCTTTGCACTGGGGTGAGTTGGCAGCCTTTTCCAAATAAACAAGCTGCCTTAATGCAATCCCTGTTAAAGTGCACTGTATAGCAGATTAGTGTGCATGCCTTAACACACCGCACAGGTTTGCAGCTGACCTAAAGGAAAATCAAGATCTTTATATTTAGCTGCTCAATCCACTGAGCATTTTGGTATGCAATATTCACAGCGGGTAACCTTTGATTGAACATTGTTTAATATATAACAACAAAACCTGGGGAATGCCCAGGGAAAAACCAAGCCTACTTACCGACCAGCTCTCAGAACAATCAATCAACCTGTCTAACAGTATGCGTTAAAAACACGGCACCTTGTAATCTGTGGTCCTAACACTAAACAATGAGTGTCCCCACAATGGAGGCACGTGCATTCTGATGGATAGATAAGGGCAGGTGGACTGAAGGGGAGCCACCCCTCCTTAAAGGTGCAGGAGCACACCAAACACCCAGCATGTAGCACAATGTCTGTAAAGGTGTAGGTGCACTGCTGGACCAATACAAGCACCACAACTTGTCCACCGCCCCATCTATAGCTGGCCATAGCAGTAAGTAGCATTGGAAGGCTAATGCAGATAACAACAAAACCTGGGGAATGCCCAGGGAAAAACCAAGCCTACTTACCGACCGGCCTGCAGAACAACCAATTAAAATGTCTAACAGTATGCATTAACAACAGGGGTTTTGTCCGCACGCATTTGCAAACACATGCGTGAGCCACAGAGCCACGCCAAGGCACCCTGTAATCTGTGGTCCTAACACTATTGTCCCCACAATGGAGGCACATTGTTTAATATATACCTGTTTGAACTGAAAGCTTTTTTTAGTGTGCATTGTTTTATTAAACCTTGTACAGTTTATAATATCTCTGTACATGAAGGTGCACGTATATGTTCATAACATATGGTTAACCATATGGTTATACTGGATCCTCCCATGTCACTGCAGGTTACCAGGCAGTCTGATTGAAAACAAGAGACTCAATGCAGCGTCTAATGAGGATAAACACTCACATTTTTCCTTTTTTGTTGCCTAGGTTTTAGGCCACAACGTGGCTTAGGAGCAGCATTTTTTTTAACATGGCAATAAAAAGCAAAACTAAGTCTGCATGGTGTGTGGGCTTTTGCTGTATTATGCAAACGTGTACATTATGGTCAGGGTTCTACTCTCCAACATTGACAGTTCTTGGCTCTGATCACTGATTGGCCAGCACTGTAGCTTCTTCTGGGCTCCACAGTGATCCTTTTTTGGCATCTGGACCACCTGTGACATTGTGACATTACATAATCTCTTGTATCTGGGTCTATTCTTGGCATGCAGTGCCTTGCAAGTGTATATTGTAAGGAGCGTAGAGGAACTGTTTTTAAAAAAATGAGACCTTGCACATCTCTCCTTGTAAATGTTTTTATTTTTATTATTGAATTAAACTATTGATTCCTGCGTGAATTTGAATGATAGGGCCACTATAAGAGGGAGTAACCAAGCAATATACCATCATTCTTAGTCTGCTATATAAGTTTAGAAAAAAAAGGTTATGTCTTTACCAGTCCCTGGAATGGAGTGCTTACTTACTGTCTTAATACTCTTTTAGATAACCCCATATCACTCTGGTAACCTTTCTTCAGAATCCTGCATTTCTTTCCAAAGCCCTGTACACACACTCTGCGGTAAAAAGTCTGCAGAGAAAACCGAGGGGAAAGCCAAGAACCCGGCAGGAAAACTGCCATGGAGCTTTGGCTGGGAATCCCGGCCCTGTGTATGCTCCATCGGTACTGCCTCGCAGTGTTTCCCATAGGTAAGTAGTAGATCTGGCAAAAAAAAAAGGCTGGGAATCCCGACGGGAAAATAGAGAGCAGGTTCTCTATTTTCCCGCCAGGATTCGCGGCTGTTTTCCTGACGGGAAAACTGTGAGGCAGCATACACACGTCCGGTTTTCCCGGCCAAAAGCTCTCCTGGCAGTTTTCCTTCCGGGAAAACTGGTCGTGTGTACGAGGCTTTAGACTCAGGTGACCAATGTTCAAATAGGGTGTCTTAGGATAGCTGACCCTATTACCAAACATGGTGTCATTACATGGGACCTCCTAAAAGCTTCACAACATTCTTCATATAGAAGTATTTAACACATTTTCTTATTGGAAAGACAGCGAGGAAAGAACATTCCAATGGCCCATTTTGAGCACATTTTTAACCGCTTCAATACTAGGCTTTTATACCACCTCCATACCGGGCCTATTCTGACACTTCTCTCCTACATGTAATAATCATCATTCTTTTGCTAGAAAATTACACAGTACCCCCAAACATTATATATGTTTTTTTTAGCAGACACCCTAGGGAATAAAATGGCGGTCATTCCAAAGTTTTATCTTGCACGGTATTTACACAATTATTTTTCAAACGTTTTGTAAAAAAAATTGTTTTATGAATTAAAAAAATAACAAAACAGTAAAGTTAGCCCAATTTTTTTGTATTATGTGAAAGATTATGTTACACCGAGTAAATAGAGACCCAACATGTCACGCTTTAATTATGCGCACACTCATGGAATGGCGCCAAACTTCGGTACTTAAAAATCTCCATAGGCAACGCTTTATTTATTTTTTACAGGTTACAGTTTAGATTTACAGAGGAGATCTAGTGCTAGATTAGTTGCTGGCACTCTAACGCACGCGGCGATACCTCACATGTGTGGTTTAAACGGCGTTTACATATGTCGGCGGGACTTGCGTGTGCGTTCGCTTCTGCACGCGAGCTATCGGGGACAGGGGCGTTTTAATTTTTTTTTTATCTTTTATTATTTTTTTTTACTTATTTTTTATTTATTTTTACACTTTTTTTCATTTTTTTTTCCACTTTTATTCCTATTACAAGGAATGTAAACATCCCTTGTAATAGGAAATGTGTGTGACAGGTCCTCTTTATGGAGAGATGTGGGGTCAATAAGACCTCACATCTCACCTCCAGGCTGGAAACCATGAGATCAGTGAAAAAAAATTCACCGATCTCATGAATGGTGACTTACAGCCGCAATTGCAGCTTTGTTTACATACGGGGACCCGGGCGTGACGTCATCAGATCGCGCCCGGGTCCTCCGACGGTCATAGAGAAGACTGGTGACCATCTGGTCACCAGTCATCGCTATGCTTCCTGCCGCCGCCGACGATTCGTTCTCCGGGCCCCCGAAGGTACAGGTAAGCCCGGAGAAGCACCGGATGGCGGCGGGAGGGGTGGGATGTCCCCTCCCGCGGCCTGTAAGAAAGATCAAGCGGCGGAACCGCCACTATGATCGTTCTTACATTGTGCAGAATCGCCGGCTGAAGAAGAGGATATCTGGATGATGCCTCTGGCTGCAGGCATCATCCAGATATTCGCCTGCAATACCCAGGCCGTCAATTGACGGCCACTTAGGATGGTAAATCCCATCCCAGGCCTTCAATTGTATATGGCTGGGTATTGAAGTGGTTAAAGCGTCACAGCGCCCCATAGGTCATATTTCTTCATTATACTCACCTCACAATTTACTCTCAACCTGGGAACATGATTTTGTCTAGTGGTTCTAAATTTCAATCTATATTTCACACAACAGCCTGGTGAATGTGAGCCTTT
This sequence comes from Rana kukunoris, assembly GCA_029574335.1. Taxonomy (NCBI): domain Eukaryota; kingdom Metazoa; phylum Chordata; class Amphibia; order Anura; family Ranidae; genus Rana; species Rana kukunoris. The sequence goes on along the minus strand of CM056055.1, from coordinate 118,539,553 downwards.
AAGACAAAAGCTACAACCTAATGCACCAAAAAATGAATTTCTATTTTATTGGATGCTAAAATGGCAATCACTTAAATGTGGAGAACCATGACATTTAACTTTGAGCTAATCAAACAAATACTTATGTGGATTATAATAACTAATTAATGTTTGGTTCTCTTGGATCAGTTAATAAGTTCTTGGGGTTGGAGAGACCTAGATGAGCTAGCCTTGCGAGATTTCCTTTCTCTTCTTTTCCTTTCTTCTGATTTATTTTCTAATATGGTTCTGATGAAACCTCATTGTTAGCTATGACATAATCGTGTAATCTAATATATTTTTTCTCTAAATTACATCTTTTTTTTAAATAATATTTGACTATCCGGACCTGAAGGTCTTTGTTAAGGCACTTAAAGGGGTTGTAAAGGTTCTGAGAGTTACAGCCCCCCTAGCCCCTCCGTTTTACTTACCTGAGCCCGTTCACCTGTTGCGCTTGCCCCCAACGTCCTCTTCTCCGCTTAGTCTGGCCATTGATTGACTAAAGTGGATGGATTCATATCCTGCACAGCCATTGGCTCACGCTGCTGTCAATCACATCCAATGATGCAGTGTGTCGGGGGGTGGGGCCGAGTGATACAGTGATCGGCTATAGCCGCTGGCTGTATCATGGGAGCTCGCCCACAAGAACTAACTCCCATTGGAGAGAGCTTCCATGAAGGTGGTTAGTTCTTGCGGGGAGAAGCCGAGACAGCCGCCGAGGGACCCCAGAAGACCAGGTTCGGGGCCACGCTGTGCAAAACAAGCTGCACAGTGGAGGTAAGTATAGCATGTTTGTTATTTAAAAAAAATATATATACTTCACAACCCTCTTAAGCAGGCCATAGATTAACCAATTTCTCTTTCCTGCAACAACAGGATGCCATCCCTGCTAAGGAGAACACAGTGATTACTGCTAGCGGCTATAGCTGCTGGCAATAATCGCATGCTAAAAATCTCACATGCTGGTTGTACCCAAGTCGATTGATGGATTGACTTGGGTACAATCAGTCTGTGATCAAATCTAGGCTAGTCCCTGCTGAACCGCCTGAGATTCAATCCATCTATGGCCTGCTTTATTTTTATGGGATCACAACTGACTCTCATTATTGTTTCTTCCTTGTTACTTTGTCATATGCACCCCTAACGAGACTACAGGTGGAAATGTCCAACAAACATTGCACAGACATGGTCCAACATTGTCACTTTCAGTAAGCTGATCCAGAGCAATGATGTGCAGCTAACGGTTAATGCAGACAAGAAGTGGCTAAAAGAGAATGAAGTAGAAATACTGTAGAAAATTAAATGTCATCTAATAAGTGCTTAGATTTAGTTTAAACAAGGAGATGGCTATTTTTTATTCTAGCAAGAGGCTAGTTTTCTTATACTGGAGCAAAATATTTTAATGAACCAGACCCCTTTAAGGTGCACCTTATAAGTTGACCTGGAGTGAGTTTGCTTCATGTATGCAACCCATATAATTTGTTTTATATTTTGCTCTGATAGCAACTTACTAAAGGTTATGCAGGGAGTTAGTAATTGGCTATTTTAAATGGCTAAATAAGACCCCATTCACACCCCTGAGCGTATTGGAAACATGAGCAGAATCATGCAATTTTGTCTGCGATTTCAGAATCGCATCAAACCGCTTGTGGTGCCATTATTTCCTAACGATGCGATTTTCCCAGGATAGTCTTGTGACAAAAGCATGAAAATCGCAGCAAAACACACAATGCCAAATGTTGCTGGCTCAGTGCCAAAATTTGCTACACAAAAACAAGCAAACAAAAGCGTTACTCGGGTGTGAAAGGGACCTGATTTGTTTGGCTGTACCATATAAGAAATGTGATACACACTATTCAATTGCAACGAGAAAATTCTGAAAATAGCCCTTTACTAAAAATATAGTAAAAAATAAATGTTATATTATGAAAACAGTATGGCTGTACATATTTGGATGACTTTGCAAAGTGAATATACTACTCTACTTAACACTAATGAATAAAACCTTCTGATGTCATTGTAATCCAGTATTTGCTCCGCATATTGAGGATTGAGATGAAGTGTAAGTTTATATTTGTAGGTGTACTATATATACAGTAGTACTAATGTAATATACAGGTTCATATAGTAAACAGACAACTAGTTTTGATTGTAATCATGAAATGAAAAAAGAAAGGATTCATATGGCAGTGTAACAGCACCCCCTAATGGTGCATTCATTAAATTATTTTATTATATATTTTTTTTCTTTTCAAACAGTTGTCTTGATGCTAAATGAGGTTCTGACAGATTATTTTGTCTGCAGTCCACATCCAAAGCCTGAAAAAGGTCAAATAGAAAAACATCTAGCATGTGAACAGTAATAGAGGAAATGCTAAAAATGCAGACAAAAGTTGTACATATTTTTTCTGAACAATTATAAGCTTATTTATTGCAGACTATATTGCTGTGCAGTGAATAACTACAGCATAGAAAAAAATGATATCTGTATATCTATTTACTAAGTAATTAATCAATGAGGGTTAGGATTTGGGTAAGAGCAGCATTGGCTTCAGCCTAGGGTGGCAAAGTTTAGACAATGCCAGTCTACTGATTTACTAAAGGAGTATACATTTAGCATAGTAAGTATTATGTTTTCTATATTCATCCATCCAAAAGGAAAAATTCTGTTTTCTTTAGGAAACACTTTTACATTGCTCATGCAGGGAAAAGTGACAGTGTCTTCTTAAAGGACATCCTCCTACCCCTTAAAAACTGTTACCCTAAAACATAAAAAAACAATGATCCTGGCCCTTTAACAGCACAATGCTTGTTCTATGTAATTTGGCCCCCTGTATCAGATGTAATACCTGGCTGAGCTTACCAGTTTCTGCTCTCCCCTATGTAAACTGACCACAGTTCATCAGAGTTTTGAAGAAGCCCAATCTATGTGTGAAACATCGTCACCCCTTGGTCTGTTGTTTTAGTCCAGGTGGCAGTCTTTCAATAAACCTGTTGGACGGATGTGGGTGTGCAGCTAATATTTCTCACTTGGTCTACGATTCATCATGGTTGCTGAGACTTAACACTGTAGTCAGTTTATGTTCCTCCGTCATCTGCAGCTCTTCTCTGTCCTCTCCCCCCCCCCTCCCTCCCTGCCTGTCATGACAGCACCTGCCCCTCCCCTCCTGCTGCTGAAATAACTTATATATTTTTTAAATAAATATCTTAAGGCAATCCCCTGTGTTTAGATAATGCAATGTCTCCAGTGTGTCTGTGCTTTATTAAAAAAATGCTTCTGTATGCCTTATTTCCGAGCATCGCTTGGCACTCACGTGACCGGCCGCCTCTCTCCTCCTCTCGTCCCGGCTGACATTAGCGGGGGATTCTCAGCCCCTCCCACTTTAGCTGTCAAATTAGGAGAGGGGAGAGGCAGCCAGTCACATAAGTGCCAAGCTGTATACAGAGGATTTTTTTGTAATAAAGCATATACACTGAAGGATTGCCTGAAAGCTGTCTTTAAGCCGGGCCATACGTGGATCAAAATTTGGCAGGCTCAGAAGGGACCAGCCGAATTTCAATCCACGTTTGAGCTAGCTGGTTATACTTAAGATGATCTATAGATCCACTTGTGTACAACCAGTCTGTTGAGTTTTTCCCAAGCAATCAGTGCCATTGGCAACAGTGATCATTGTATTCTGCTGGCTGGGGAAGGTTCCCCGCTCTCAGAATATAATAACTCAGCTGGAAGGATTTACCCATGCATATTGAATGTGTGGATGGGAAAATTACCTTGTTTTTTCCTTCAACCCGCTAGTTAAACAAAACAAAAAAAGGAATCATGTTTGGCCTGCCTTATACTCCCCTCACTTGGACTCTCTTGCAGCTCCTTGCTCCTCTGCAGCCAGCACTAAAATCAGTAGTTTTGGTGACCTGGAGTGGCTGTGAGGTCATTTTCCTGGTCATGCTACCAAATGGCTGCTAGGCGTAGGCACTGTCGCAGATCACGTGCCCCCCATACCTGGAAATGTCGGCTATTCTCATCAGCTTTGGAAGAGCCAGGAGCTACAATGCAGCATAGACAAGGTGGCTTAGTAATGCTCTTTGCAGAAACATTATTACAGTAAAACCTTGGTTTGAGAGTAACTTGGTTTGAGAGTGTTTTGCAAGACAAGCAAATGTTTTAATACATTTTGCCTTGATTTACAAGCGATGTCTTAATATAAGAGTAGCGTCATGTCACAACTGAGTATAAAAAAGAAGAGCGGTGCCTCTAAGTGTAGCAATAAGGTTACATTTAATAAAGGTAAAACTTATTGCTACACTTAGAGATGCCTATCTTCTCTTTTATACCCTGTAGAAAAAATGCTTTGATATACAAGTGCTTTGGATTTAAAGCATGTTTCTGGAATGAATTATGCTCACAAACCAAGGTTTTACTGTATTTTGTATTGCATGGGCAAGGTTCCAGTGTCTCTTTAAATTTCCCTACACAATAATAGGGTATTCTATAAGAACACACCTTCCCTTTATTCACTAGGCTTATTAAAGGATCACTAAAGGAAAACATCTTTTTAGCTAAATAGCTTCCTTTACCTTAATGCAGTGCTGTTTTCATGTTCTCATTGTTCGTTTTTGCTTTGAAGTTACTGTAATTCTGCTCTGATCTCCACACTTCCTGCTTTTTTGGCTCCTTATGAAAAATCTCATGGCAGCTTTTCACTGTGGTCCAAGCTGTGTGTCTAAAACTCCCCAGAACCAATCAGATTCATTTTAAAAACAAAACACTGCCCTGGGATTCAATTTAAAAACAAAACACTGCCCTGGATTTTTTGTTTTTGTTCTGTCTCTCTCTCTACTTCACATAAACACAAAACCAGTTTAAAAACGAAAGTGAAACTGGAGGCATATTATATGATTGATTTTTATCTATTTTTAATAATTTTTAAAAGGAATCAGTTAACTTTTATGTCTCTATACCCTGTAAACAGTCATTTCAGCAAAAACATTTTTTTCCTTTAGTGATCCTTTAAGTGTCTCAGTGGGGAAATAGCTAGATTGCTGTATATGCAGATAGATGATTTTTCAATGTGGCTGCAATATTGCATGTGATTTTAGTACATGCAGTTTTGTACCAGTTTTCAAAGTAAACTGCACGAGCACAAAGCCTTAGGTAACATTACAACTGAGAGAACATAATAAGGGTATCCTCATTTTGAACTGTCATTTTTCTTAAAGGCTTTGTTATGCGCAAGTATTATAAAGAAGTAACACAATAAAATCTCTAAAACATGAGAGAGAAGAACTAAAAGAGACAGACTTCACAGTTCTGCTTAAATAGAATATAGTATATAAATCAAGATTATGAACCATTTTCATTAAAATCAGATATATAGGTAGTGGAGTGGCTGTAGGAAGAGAGAAATACATTTCTAAAAATCCATATTTTATTAACACCATTCATTTTGTAAATGAATGTAAAGAAAAAAGTGACTCCTCTTCCATGCTTTGATACCTCACCATGGCACAGGACTGCTATCTCTATGGCTGAAAGATTACAATGTTGTGACCCCACCCACCCTTTCCTTACCATGCTCAAACTAAACTGAATATCCTTCAACATGGGGTGGGTTTTCTAAAAGAGTGGACCTAACTAAATAAGGCCTCCCTCTCAAAACATTGATAAAGTGATGCTTTTCTGCTTTTGCCCTACTTAGTTGTATCTAGCAGTCATGTTTCAAAGATTATAAGAAAACAATTCTATGTTTTAAAGTAGTTGTAAACTCTTGAATATACCCAGTAAAGTGACTGACCTCAACACATCCTCCTACAAAAGTTGTACCTGTTTATCTATGACCGTCTTCGCCTTACATCCATTTAAAGTGCAGAGTTTACACAGGATCTCTCAGCTCTGAACATAAGGGGGTGGAGAGATGAAGTTACCTCAGTGAGGGGAGCTCTGAGAGCTGATTGGAGGGAAGGGACACCCCACCTTTCACACAGCACACAAGAACAGAGCTGAGGATGTCAATCTTCTAGAGCTCCCTCCCTTGTCACCATTTTTCTCTTGGTGTCAGGAAAATACATCGGAAGTGACTCATGCTTAAAGCAGAGGAATAAGACAGCAGTCAGAAATTACACTTAGTGCTCTGAAGTGAGACAAGTATACACTATAGAGGGATATGCTTTGTTTATATTTCATATTTGACATTTAAAACCAATTTAAGGTAATCTAGTGCTGTTCAGCACGTACTGACACTAGTCTAATTTTAGAAAACTCAGCAAATTTTATCTTAATCTTATTTCTGTGCAGTGGCACAGTCACAATCTTATTTTCATTTGTTTGCGCCCCCCCTCCCCCAAAAAAAATTTGTTCACCAGCCGCCACTGTTTCTGTGTAATATCTGCAGGGAGTTTGTAGACATCTCTTCACACGTTATGGATAGGCATACTTTCTGCTTCATAACTTTCTAAATCACGACTCTTTTTGCTTGATGTATCACCTGACCAAAGCAGGTTTAAATCTGATTGGTTGCTGAGACAAAAGCCTTAGTTTTCACACTCTCTTATAACAGACTTTCTGTAAGAAGGAGCCATGAGGAGCCTGTAGTGGGGGTTTGGGAATGCACAACATACATGTAAACCAAAGCAACTCCCAGATAATCAGATTACTGACAAAAGGGCTATTGTTGGCTAAGCAGGTAGACTGTGTTCCCTGTATGTACTGTATCTTAATGTTTTAATTCTAGTTTTCAGTAGAGATTTCATTTAAAGCTGCTGCAAATGTAATCAAGTTCTAAAGGGTTCCATGTCATGGCATGGCCAGCACGAGAAGAGGATCAGATGCATTTGTATGGAGCTCCTGTCTCCCTGTACAAAATCTGTTAACATACTCAATAAACTTACTGTACCCTCAGACCCAGATCTAAAAGCAACTTGTTTTCCTTTGCAACGGCCTACATGCCATCTAAACAGCATTAGGCTATGACTCAGTTGGGAAAACATTTCTAGATGTCAGCCACGTGCAATAATGCCATCATGGTTAGGAAAGTACAACTCCTGCTTGCATCCAGCAATGAATGTGGGTGATCAGTTTGTAGACTCTTGCTCAGACCTACCTTTTTTAAATAGAAGGAAACACATGACACAAGTCATTCCAAAAGCCACCGAGAAGAGTAAAAGTACACAAATGATTTGTATAGATTAACTGGCTATTGAGTACAATCTCATCCACCATGATTTAGCTAAGAATCAAGGCTGGGTCCTGCATGTCTGTGGTAGAGGACACCTCATCTCAACTCAACATACAGCATATTTAAGTATGTAACTTGTCAACCAAACCGTTTGTACTCTTGACTTTTGGTTATATGCACGTGTAAAGCAGTGTTAAATGAATAAAAAAAAAAAATGATTTAAAAAAAACAAAAACATACAGCATCACTAGCAAGACTTCAGAGGACAGTTCAGCTACTCCTACTCAGATCAGATAACGACAAAATTAGAATTTGATAAAAAAAATTCCTTGGGGTCCTGAAGGCCTCCGAAGATTCTTATCCTGCATTGTTTGCTGTAACTTTCTTAAAGAACCTTCTGGGCCTTGACTCTGTCTTGCTCCCTTATGTGTTTGACAGAGCACACTGTGGGGGAGATTTACTAAAACTGAATCTGATGCATCAGTGCATAGTAATCAGAAGCAGGCTGCTGGATCCCAGACAGCAGACACTGGCCATTCCTTATGTGCTCCCAGGATACTGCTGGAGGTAAGAAAGACACAACAACTAATCTCCAAAGATTCAAACATTCCTATTTTCCCTGTTTTTTGGTGCACTGGCACCTCAAGGAAAAGAGCCTAAAGAGAAACATGCTATATTAAAGTAAATTGTGGATTAAGCATGCCTATTTCATGTTTTTGATTCACCATAAATTGCAAAAAACTGTCTAAGATCCATCCAATTTTATTGATGTGAGCATCCTTCAATTGTCAGAGAATCTCTGTTGTTCCTTATTGATTCTTGTCCTGAAACCTTATTTTCCCATACTACTTGTTTATGTCCAGTTTATGTTATGACACTTGCTACCGTTTTACCTGGTTTAAATCCAATCTCAGGATGTTCCAGCTATGCATTACTGTCTACAGGGGCAACTTCATCAACCTGATGCATCTGCTGGAACAAAAAAAATCATATATTGACCCTCACTTATTGAACTGGAATACAGAGGACAAGTTTGTTTCCTCAGGTATAACCAATCATAGAAAGTGCTTAGTTAAAAGCTGGTTTAGCAGTTCAGATATTGGGGTTCCCGCTGACCAGTAGGGAGTTTGTTGGTTCTTTCTTGATTTGGGTTTGTTGATCTTCACAAGACCCATACATGTATGCTGTATATACACGGTTATTCTTTATATCTTTTGCCATGGCTACCCTTCTTGCATTATCCTAAGAAAGGCAAACTGCCTTTTTAGCACTGACCTATTTTTACCCATGGCTACGGAAATAAAGCTGATATGACAGAACATTAGAGGTCTCAATTGCACATTTAGAAAGCCTGTTATGTTTGAATTCCTTAGATCCTGTAGTTCCCGTAGTTCCCACCTTCTGTTCATAAAAAAAAAAAAAAAAAACACTTGGTAGGAAAAAAAAACTTTACCTTCAGAAGCCCTGGATTCAAAAAGTTTTTCATGACATATATTCTGGCTATGCAAGAGGGGTATCCATTTTGCTAAACAAATCATTACTGCGCAGTGTCACACAAATAGTAAGTGACCCTGAAAGGAAATACATACAACAATACAACAAATACAAAACAATACAACAAATTTCCCTATTAGAGGCAGACATTTTCCAGCCAAAAGAGCCCAGAACCTAATAGTCTACTTAAAGCATGTGTGCTCAACATGTGGCATTCAAGCGTTCCATGAGGCACTGCAAGGCTGATGGCTACAAGCATGGATGACTCCCAAAGGCAGAGAGATGATTGGACTTGTAGGGCCACAGGTTGAGCACCCATGCCCTATAGACTGGTATAAATAACAAATGCTCAAGAGATAGCTCTCAGACTAAAACAAGTATATGACCACTGCAATTAATCCTCAGACCTGTCCCTATCCATGTATGGTGCGCATACAGTCCTTATACACAACCCAGGCAAAGACCCTCTTTTGTGTATGTCATATAGACGTCATTGCTAAACTATCATATTCAAATTCTCTCCCAAAATCCTAGCGAATGAAAGTCATTGAATCCTTAAAGTGGAGCGCCACCCAAAAGGGGAAGTTTCACTTTAAGCACTCCCCCTCCCATACCACATTTGGCATGTCATTTTTTAGGGGGGAAGTAGATGCCTAATTTGATTGCTACCCAAGTGGAAGTTTGCACACAGCTGGAATGCCAGTGTGGGGGAGCGGAGAGGGAGATAATTAATTGTTCAGGTTGCCACATAGCTGGATCCAGGACAGGTGTATGTGTGTTTATTAAAAGTCAGCAGCTACACTTTTTGGTAGCTGCTGACTTTTTACCACTTACTGACCGGCTCGCGCTGATATACGGACGCAAAGTGGTTCATTCCCGCGAATCGTCGTATGGGTACATCTATTCCTTTAAGGTCAATAGCAGGCAACTATGCGACCACTGCATGGCGGGGAACCCGATGCGCATGGCCATCGGGCACGATCTCGGCTGACCACACGCAATTGCGTGCACGAAACCTGTTCTGTCAGGAGAGAAGAGACGTATCGTGTGTTCCTACTAATTAGGAACAACGATATGTCTCCTCCTCCATTCAGTCCTATCCCCTCACAGTTAGAACACACCAAGGGAACACACATTTAACCCCTTGAGCTCCCCTAGTGTTAACCCCTTCCCTGCCAGTGACATTTACACAATAATCAGTTAATTTTTATAGCAGTGGTCGCTGTATAAATGTCAATGGTCCCAAAAATGTATCAAAAGTGTGAAATCTGTCTGCTGCAATGTCGCAGGGCCGCTAAAAACGCAGATTACTGCCATCACCAGTAAAAAAATATATAATAATAAAAATTACATAAAAATTACATAAATCTTTCCCATAGTTTGTAGATGCTATAACTTTTGTGCAAACCAACCAATATACGCTTATTGCATTTTTTTTTACCAAAAATATGTAGAAGAATTAAATTGGCCTAAACTGAGGAGGGAATTTGTTTTTTGAAAACAAAAATTGAGAATATTTTTTATTGCAAAAAGTTAAAAATATTGTTTTACAGTGAGATATGAGGTCAATAAGACCCCACATGTCACCTCTAGGCTGGGAAGCCTTAAAAATTATCTTGGCTTCCCAGCCAAGGAGGTGCCCTATGTTTGAATGCAGTAGCCAGGCGTGACGTCATAACATCATGCTCGGCCACTGGACGACCATCTGGCCAGCCGGAAATCTCTATGGTAAAGATACGGGGTCGGCGGATCCTGTCTCTGACTCACCAATGGCAGCGGTGAGTCGGTAGAAGCACCGGAGGGCGGTGAGTGGGGGGAAGATTCCCTTTCGATGCTCATAAGAATGGTCAGGCACCTGAACAGCCACTATGATTGTACTTATGGTGTAGGGAATCGCTGACTGAAAAAGACAATATCTGAATGATGCCTGTAGCTGCAGGCATCATTCAGATATAACCGCTCAAAGTCAAGGATGTCATATGACGGTCGGTGTAGTGTTACATTCCGCTCCCTATCACAGAATGCTGCGTTTTGTCACCGCCATCTTGCTACACCCCACACTCCTGCACAGTAATGATAGAGTGTGAAGGGGGCAAGCGGACATCTTATTACACCCACCAGAGTTTTCGATTTCACAGTTATTTTCAACCCAAAACGGAGCTTATGTGCTTAAATACAGTATTTGGAAATCTGAGGGACTGTTTAAATGTTAAATTTTAAAAGCAGCAGCAAACCTGCTGACCTTACATGGTTGCTAATGTGACAGAACACCTCTAATTTTCACATTTAACATGTAAAAAGTCAGTCGGATTTAAAAACACTATAAGCATATAATCTCCGTTTTGTGTTGAAAATAACTGTGAAATCTAAAACTCCGATGGGTGTAACAAGATGTCCGCTTGACCCCTTCACACTCTATCATTACTTTGCAATGGTGTGGGGTGTAGCAAGATGGCGGCGACGGAACATCCCTTCAGTAGCATTCTGTGATGGGGAGCAGAATGTGACAACACACCAGTGGGCGGGAAGTGGTTAATATGTGTTTAGGTTTAAAGGAATGAGGTGGCAGCCCTACCAGTAACACACTTCCTGTTTTAGGGTGTCTGCACTCTGAATTAAGTCATAAAGCAGACACTTTTGTAAAGTAGCATTGTTATCTGGGGCGAGGGTAATGTAAGACTAGACAAACAAATTGAAGTTGAACTCTGGCTAACACTTTATAAGCAGTTCCAGTAAACAGTTTTTTCCTTTTGGAATAAAGGTGTTACATACAACGTAAATTTAAAAAAAAGCTGACAATTTTAAGTACATATGTGAGTGTTAAATGGTTTTTCCTAACCATCCAACAGTTGTGTTGTCAATATATCTTGGTATGCTAAACAAAGTTAAAAAAATAACAGACTTCCTGGCTGAATCACCAGGTAAAAATAAAGGAAAAAAGAAAAAAATGAAAAAAAAAAAACAAATGCAGTTACCACATTAAACAATTAGTGAGCTGCAATCAAATACATGTTTGTGTTTGGGTTTAATACCACTTTAAAGCATGGGAAAACATAACCCTTTCAGGCATACAAATCAGCTTAGAATGAAAATTATCCTCCTTATACTGTACAGTGCCTTGAAAAACCATTCATACTATTTTCCACATTTTGTCAAGTTACAAACAAAACGTAAATGTATTTTATTGGGATTTTATAATTGTAAATTGGAAGGAAAATTGTAAATGTTTTTTCAACATTTTTTTACAAATAAAAAAATAAGTTTAACGTGCATTTTTATCCAGCCCCCTTTACTCTGATACCACTAACTAAAATCTAGTGGAACCAATTGACTGTGTGTAATTTAATGTCAGGAAAAATACAGTTGTTCTGTGAAGCCCTCAGAGTTTTGCTAGAGAACTTTAGTGAACAAACAGCATCGTGAAGGCCAAGGAGCACACCAGACAGGGCAGGAATAAAGTTGTGGAGAAGTTTAAAGCAGGGTTAGGTTATAAAAAGATATCCCAAGCTTTGAACATCTCACAGAGCACTGTTTAATTCATCATCCGAAAATGGAAAGAGTATGGCACAACTGCAAACCTACCAAGGCATGGCCACCCACCTAAACTGACAGGCTGGGCAAGGGGAACATTAATCAGAGAAGCAGCCTAGAGGCCCATTGACTAGCTGCAGAGATCCACAGCTCAGATGGGAGAATCTGTCCACAGGACAACTATTTTGGAAGAGTGGCAATAGGAAAGTAGTCCAGTTTGAAGTTTACAATAAGCATGTGGGGGACAAAGCAAACACGTAGAAGAATGCTCTTTTTGTCTTAAAAGAAAAACGCTATGTGTGGCAGAAGACTAACACTGCACATCACCCTGAACACACCATCCCCACCGTGAAACATGGTGGTGGCAGCATCATGTTGTGGGGATGGTTTTCTTCAGCAGGGACAAGGAAGCTGGTCAGATTTGATGGGATGATGGATGGAGCCAAATAAAGGGCAATCTTAAAGAAAACCTGTGAGGCCTCGTACACACGAGGCAATAGATTTGTTCAAAGCGGTCTGTCCGACCGATTTGAACAAATCTGTCTGCTGTCATTTTGGTTTGCTCGCGTGTACACACGAGCAAACCAAAATCCCCGCCAGCAGACAGCGCAATGACGTGCCGCCACGTCACCGCACCAGGAAGTAAAACACTTCCGCGCATGCGTCGAAATCATTCGGCGCCGGTGCGAGACGACATGTCTGCTGGTAAGTGTACTTACCAGCAGACATGTCGGGCGGACGGGTTCCCACCCGATAGATTTCAAAGCATGCTTTGAAATCTGTCGGGTGGCCAAATCCATCGGCTCGGCCGTACACATGATCGAATCTGTCTGCTGAAACGGTCTAGCAGACCGTTTCCAGCAGACAGATTTGATTGTGTGTACGAGGCCTTAGAGTCTGCAAAAGACTTGAGACTGGGGCAGAGGTTCAACTTCCAGCAGGACAACAACCATAAACATACAGCATGTTTTAGAATGGCCCAGTCAAAGTCCAGACCTAAATCCCACTGAGATTTTGTGGTAAGACAAAAAATTACTGTTCACAGATTCTCTCCATCCAATCTGACAGAGCTGAAACTATTTTGCAAAGAAGAATGGGCAAAAATTTCACTCTCAAGATTTGCAAAGCTGGTAGAGACATACCCAAAAAGACTTGCAGCTGTAATTGCAGCAAAAGGTGGTTCTACAAAGTTTCGTCTCAGGGGGGCTAAATATAAAAAATGCACGCCACGCTTTTCACATTATATATTTGTAAAAAATGTTGAAAACCATTTATAATTTTACTTCCACTTCACAATTATGTGCTAATTTGTGTTGGTCTACCACATAAAATCCCAATGAAATACATTTACGTTTTTGGTTGTAACATAACAAATGTGGAACATTTTAAGGCATTGTATGTATTAGGACACTAATTTGAATCCCTCCTAAATATTTCAAACAGTTTAACTTGTATTCATTCTTATGAAGACCAGCTTGTCCTAGATTCCAACTTAAAACACTACAACGTCCATAGCTTTAGGGATGACTAGTGTTTCCTGACCTGCATAAATATTTTATTGCAGGACTGTTAACCCATGCTCACAATTGGCTGAAATCTAAAAAAAAAAAAAACGATGCAGCTGTCAGCAGATGCTGCCTACTTGGAGTCATATATGGCCTTAAGTCACCTTAACAGGGTAGTGAAATTCCTATACCAACTTACCCTGACAATGAAAGCCACACTGAACAATGGTCCCTTAACACTTGGCTAAACCTTTCCCTATCATACAGCAAATTTCAGATCCTGCCGTATGAGTACCCAAATAAATTACATGTTTTGAGCACATACCAGTTAGTACCTTTTTCACTTTCTTTGATAAGTTGAAATTATGGCCTTCCGAATTCTCACCTGTGTTAAATATTTACAACTCTGACAAGCCCACCAGGCACAATTTGGCTCTTGCACTCGTCCCCTATTAAGTCCATCCAGAGAAGTGAATTACTAACCAAGCCATCTTCAAATGTTTGCATCCCACAATTTACATGGACTTGACTTGTATTGATGACGACTGAGAAGATACGTAGAACTACGCATTTTTATATCCCATGCTCTTAAGAACCCACAGACTTTATGCACTTATTTTGGGATAGTCCCCCAGTTCAAATGTTCTGGACTGCAATTCAAGATTTCACCCTTTCACTGACCATGTCGCACATTCCCCCAATATTGAAACATGTATATTGGACCTAGTTTAGCTTCTAGCTAATACTAACTGCACAATACCTTTCATGGGCCTTTTTTTTCTTCTATGCCCAGAAAGCTAAAGTTTGCTTTGCTGGAGGAACTCCCTCCTCTACAATCATTATTATTATAGCTCTGCCCTTGCACAAGGCCACCTATACATGCAGAGGCTGGCTACAAAATAATCAATAGATTATTAAATGCTTGGCTTACCTCCAACACCACCATTTAACCCTATTTGTAAGAAATGACCCAATTACAATGGAAATTGACATAATCTCTTGAATAGGATCGATCTTTTCAACTCGTCTCATACCAATCAGGTGTAAAATTAACTTGTATACTTCAATCAGCCTTTATTATGAACGATCAACCAGGTGGGTTGTCTAAGATGGTTGAATTGAATAAGAGCCCATTCACACAGGGGCAACACGACTTCTAGCACGACTTTGGAAGTCAACTTGGACACAACGTGAGTATGAATCATCAGGCAACTTACAAGGCAACTTCAAGTTGCCTTCAGGACAGTACAAGGCAACTTCAAGTCGCCTCCAGGACAGAAGGCTTTCCAATGGCCAATCAAACAACAATCAGCTCTGTGGGAGGGAGGCAGGGGTTTGCCCGAAAAATATATGTTCTCTTCCTGTATTGTTGCTTCAGTTAAGACAGTGATCTGACTTCTGAGGCGACTTCCATTGAAATAAATGGGTACAAGTTGCCTACAAGTCACCTAGAAGTTGGATTGAAGCAGTACAGGAACCTTTTTTGAAGTTGGGGCAACTGCAGTAGTGTGCATTAAGACGGCTCCATTCACTTACATTGATTTTCCCATGCAGGGCGACTTGAGGCGACTAGGGGCGACATGAAGTCGGATCCAGAGTCGTCTTCCTTGTGTGAATGGGCTCTAAAGGTACATTCAGAACTGCAGTTGGGTAGTTCGGCAAAGCTGCATAGTGGTTTGTTAAATGTGATAAGTAAGGATTGCGCTCCCCTAGTGGTTCATCCACCATCGACTATTTAGGGGTGATATCTTTGTAGGTTAACCCCAGTGTTACACCTTCAAAAAATAAATTCAATATAAATATAATGTGAACTAAAGTGCTATATGCAAATGTTCTTCACAGAAACAATCCAAATAAGTACAAAATGTATGCTTAAATCTACTATGTGCTAATAAATGCTACTTTGTGAAACAACATCAATTCAGAGGACCACTACCTCAAAAACAAACAAGTATTATAGTGACCCCCAATCAAAAATGATATAAAACATTTAAAACATTTATATATATATATATATATATATATATATATATATATATATATATATATATATGGGTGACAATTGGGTAGAGGTTTGCTAAATAGTTCCTCTTCTCCCAATAGTCCCAGTGTGATAATCAAATGCTTGCTTCTCCCGTGAAGTAATATGCCACACCGATATTTCACCACTCATGTGATATTGCCGTCACCGCTAGAAATGGCCACTCACCAGATTACTTATTTGCATTGTTTCTGTGAAGAACATTTGCATATAGCACTTTAGTTCACATTATATTTATATTAAATTTATTTGTTGGAGGTGATAAACACTGGGGTTAACCTACAAAGATATCACCCCTAAATAGTCGATGGTGGATGAACCACTAGGGGAGCGCAATCCTTACTTATCACATTTATCTATAGGGATTAGACACCATTGGGTGCCTACCCCCCTTTTTTTAGATTGAAGCACACCCACTAATATAGAACTATTTTACTTGCGCCAGCAACTTTTGTATCACATAGTGGTTTGTTAGTAGTTCTTTCTGATATTGGGTCCCACACCTTTCCCCTTTGTACATCTGTGGGAAGATGACTGTGATGGACTAATTTCGAAAAGTTGGTATTGTGACTTTTTCTGTATTTTATTGATTTAGGATATGCCCCTAAATACTGTGCTTTGTAACCTTTTTGAGTGCAAAATCAAATTTAAAAAAGAACCCCAAAAGGGCTCCATGTCTATAACATATTGCTAACCCTCCCAACCTGTTTTGGCACCTCAGAATGAAGAAGTTACAATTCCCACATACTTTTGTTGGATAGGTCCCAACCTGCAACCTCATTGCTAACAAGTATTGCTTCTGTGCTTGCTGAGGATTTTTATAATGTGTATCATTAGCCTTTAAAGCAAAGAAAAATGTTCAGACTAGGAGTGATCATCACTGTACTGAGGTTTACTTTCCTGGCTTCGAAGCTTCACTATTTTGACTAAATGTAATGGAATCTGTGGGGAAGGTGAAGTTTTTAGAGGTTTTTAGGGGTTAAATTGGTGACTGATGGTAAGGGAATCTTCTTCCAACTATCCTGCACTGTAAAAAAAAAAAAAAAAAACATTAAAGTAACAGTACATAAATATAATCAAATGCAAAAAAAAAAAAAAAAATTAATAATAATATTAGAAGAATTAATTAAGGTAGAAAAAAAACCGAACCTTTATAACCACCACATTAAGCAGATTTCAGTAAAGCAGCTAAGTGAACTCTAATCAGCAGCTCAAATCAATTTAGACAAATTCATTCTGCTTCCCAAATCACAGTTGTGAGTAACAGATTGTTAATAATTTCTGGGAATGACTCTCATCCTGTTGATGATACCAGCGTTACACATACAGTGTCACATACGTGGGCTTTTTTTCTGAGGTGTTGCAAGTACACTATATTGCACATGAACTATAACGGTGTCTCAGTCTAATGCCGCGTACACACGATCGTTTTTTGTGATGAAATAAAACAACGTTTTAAAAAACGTAATTTAACCACTTAACGCCCGCCGCATGTATATGTACATCCACAGAATGGCACGTACAGGCAGAATGGCGTACATGTACGTCCCTGTCTGTTTGCGGGTCGGGGGTCCGATCGGGACCCCCCGCTACATGCGGTGGACGTCTTACCTCTGGGAACCATCCGGGATGAGGGGGCAGCTGTTCGTTTTTGTCTGCCCCCTCGTGATCGCTCCCAGCCAATTCGCCGAGCCTCCGCTCTGCATTTCCTCTGCCTGTGTAATGTAAACACTGGCAGAGGAAGTGATGTCAGCTCTCCTCTCGGCGGTATTTTCAATCCGACGAGAGGAGAGAAGACATCACAAGTAAGTCGCACCAACACTACACTGACACCACACACATAGGCACACTTAACCCCGATCACCCCCCCCCCCCCAAGCCCCCTGTCACAGTGTCACTGATTGCAGTGATAATTTATTTACTGATCACTGCATTTAGTGTCAGTGTGACAGTTAGTGTGACAGGCAGTCAGTGTTAGGTCCAGGGTAACCCCGTACCCCCCTTAATAAAGGTTTAACCCCTTGATCACCGTCCTAGTTAACCCTTTCACTAAGCGATCGGTTTTCTGATCGCTGTATTAGTGTCACCGTTGCCGCTAGGTAGCCAACATTTTTTTTTATATTGCGATTTTTTTTTTTACTAAAGACATGTGGCTGAATACATTTTGGCCTAAATGTTTGACTAACATTTCGTTTATTCGATTTTTCTTATAACAAAAAGTAAAAAATATTGTTTTTTTTTCAAAAATGTTGCTCTATTTTTGTTTATAGCGCAAAAAATAGAATCAAAAGAAAGTTCTATTTGTGGGAAGAAAAGGAGTCGAATTTTGTTTGGGAGCCACGTCACACGACCGCGCAATTGTGTGTTAAAGCGACGCAGTGCCGAATTGTAAAAACGCCTTTGGGCATTTAGCAGCATATTGGTCCGGGGCTTAAGTGGTTAAAATGATCGTGTGTGTGCTTTACGTCATTTTTTGTCTTCTAAAAAACGACCAAAAAAAAATTCTAACCTGCTTAAATTTCGTTTTTCAAAATGTCATTTTTGTGTCATAAAAAATGATTGTGTGTGGGCTAAAACGACGTTTAAAACAACTTTTTTAAACCCACGCATGCTCAGAAGCAAGTTATGACGCGAGCTTGAATGGAACAGAGTGCTGTCGTACGTGTTGTACGTAACCGCGCTTTGCAAGAGCATTTTCAGAAAACGAAGGTGTGTAGGCAACGTCGTCTTTTAAAATGAAGTTTAAAAAAAAGGCGGGTTTTTTTCATGAGAAAAAACAATGTTTTTTTACAAGACAAAAAACGATCGTGTGTACGCGGCATCAGTCTGTATGGGTCAATGTTGAGTTTGCCCACCCTTTGCAGCTATAACAGCTTCTAATTCATCCCAAAGATGTTCTATCGGGTTGAGGTCAGGAATCTGTGCAGGCCAGTCAAGTTCCTCTACCCCAAATTCGCTTATACATGTCTTGCTTTGTGCACCGGCAGGCAGTCATGTTGGAACAGAAAGGGGCCATCCCCAAATTTGGGAGCACAACATTTTCCAAAATGTCTTGGTATGCTGACACCTTAAGAGTTTTCTTCACTGAAAATAAGGGGCCAAGCCCAACCCCTTCACCAAATGATTTGGACCAGTGCACAAAGCAAGGTCCATAAAGACATAGATGAACGAGTCCTGACCTCAACCTGATAGAACACCTTTGGGATGAATTAGAGCCAGACCTTTTAATCTAACATCAGTGCCTGACCTTACAAATGTGCTTATAGAAGAATGATCAAACATTCCCACAGACACTCCTAAACCTTGTGGACAGCCTTCGAAGAAGAGTTGAAGCTGTTAGGCCCCTTTCACACGGACGGATAGAATGGTGCCCTAAGCTGCGGATTTTCTAGTTTTCTACCGCAGCTAAAAGCGCACAATGCTTTCCTATGGCCCCATTCACACACATCTTTTAGCTGCGATTTCATTACATGCGGTTTGGTGCGAATAGAAAAAATAGAATTGAATGCATCCAGGTGCGATGTAGCGCAGCTATACGCACATAACCGCAGGTAATTGCAGTCTTTTTTGTCAACTGCGGATAGCAACGTGAGAAAAAAACAACAGGAAGCACATCATAATCAAAAAAATAAAAAGGGTTGCTATGGGAATGACTACCGCAGCTAAACGCGGCCGCATGTAAACGCATGTAATCGCAATGTACAAATGCAGCTAATTGCAGTGCCTGGAGCCTTGAATTTCACAAAACATTTTACACGCTTTTAACTGCAGGAAAATAGCCGTCCGTGTGAAAGGGGCCTTATAGTGGCAAAGAATGGGCAGCTTAATATTGAACCCTACAAACTAAGACTGGGATGCCATTAAAATTCATGTGCATGTAAAGGCAGGTATCCCAATACTTTTTGACAATATATTGTATGTGCTCCTCTGTTTGTACTGGAGGTGCATTTAATACTGCTCCAAGCACAGAAACTGAGCTGTCACCGACAACTGAGAGTGGAAAAGACCAGCTCCCAATCATATGGTTCCTGTGATAGCCTATGATTGGCCATAGTGATCACTCTGCATAACCTGCGACTCTACTCTCTTTCTCCTCTGAATGGAGAAAGAGATACCTTTTATCTTTTTTCACCTAGCCAGAGGAGAAGAATGTCTGTGTATAAAATAAATAAATAATTAAATCTGGCTAGTTTAGAGCTTAACCACTTAAGGACCGCCTACTGCACATATACGTCGGCAGAATGGCACGGCTGGGCACATCAACGTATATATACGTTGATTTTAGTACCCAGCCGCGGGTCACGGGCCCGCGCCCACGGAGCACTCCCGTGACCCGGTCCGAAGCTCCAGGACCGGGACCGCGGGACTCGTTGACCCGATCGCCGCTGCAGTGCGGCGATCCGTCCCTGAAACTGAAGAACGGGGAGAGCCGCGTGTAAACACGGCTTCCCCGTGCTTCTCTGTGGCCGCAGCATCAATCGCGTCATCCCTGTTATAGGGGGACGCGATCGATGACGTCACACCTACAGCCACACCCCCCTACAGTTGTAAACACACACACAGGGAACTCTCAAAGTCACAGCGCCCCCTGTGGTTAACTCCCAAACTGCAACTGTCATTTCCACAGTAAATGCATTTTTTGCTGTGAAAATGACAATTGTCCCAAAAATGTGTCAAAATTGTCCGAAGTGTCCACCATAATGTCGCAGTCACGAAAAAAATCGCTGATCGCCGCTATTAGTAGTAAAAAAATTTTTTTTTTATAAAAATGCAATAAAACTATCCCTTATTTTGTAAACGCTATCAATTTTGCAAAAACCAACCGATAAACGCTTATTGCGCTTTTTTTTACCAAAAATATGTAGAAGAATGCATATCGGCCTAAACTGAGGAAAAAAATAAGTTTTTTTATATATTTTTGGGGGATATTTATTATAGCAAAAAGTAAAAAAATATTGCATTTTTTTTTAAATTGTCGCTCTATTTTTGTTTATAGCGCAAAAAATAAAAAAACGCAGAGGTGATCAAATACCACCAAAAGAAAGCTCTATTTGTGGGGAAAAAAGGATGCGAATTTTGTTTGGGAGCCACGTCGCACGACTGCGCAATTGTCAGTTAGAACAACGCAGTGCCGAATCGCAAAAAGGGGCAAGGTCCTTTACCTGCATTTTGGTCCGGGTCTTAAGTGGTTAATCTAGTTTTGTGGTCAGGGTAAGTGTGTTTTAGGTAAGATTAAAAAGTCACTAAAGTTTGTGGAATCTCTAGTAGCTTTGCTACCTCATTCCCTGTACCTCGAGCATTCATTGGGTGTATGCCCAGGAGCCCATCCCTAGCTGTTCTGCTTGCCAAATAGAATTAAATGGGCCGCACACTAATGCCATTACCAATGTTTTTTTTGGGTAATAAAAAATCAGGAGATACTGTATTTTTCGCTCTATATGACACACCTAGGTTTTAGAGAAGGGAAAACAAGAAAAAAAATATTTTTAACCAAATGGTGTACTAAAATATTTAACCAGTGCCAAAGAAATGCAGCCTGACCTGTGCCAATTAAATGCAGCCTGACCTGTGCCAAAGAAATGCAGCCTGACCTGTGCCAATTAAATGCAGCCTGACCTGTGCCAAAAGAAATGCAGCCTGACCTGTGCCAAAGAAATGCAGCCCGACCATTGCCAATAATGCAGTCCGACCTGTTTCATCGCTTTGGCTGACAGAGAGGGGGGGCTGATAAAAAGGTGGTGGGCTGACAGAGGGGGAGGGGGGCGCTGACTGACAGAGGGGTGTGCTGACTGACAGAGGGGTGGGCTGATTGACAGTGGGGGGCTGATAGAGAAAAGTGTGCTGACTGACAGAGAGGTGGGCTGAATGATAGAAGGGGGCTGATAGAGAGAAGTGTGCTGACTGACAGAGGGGTGGGATGACTGACAGAGGGGGGCTGATAGAGAGAAGTGTGCTGACTGACAGAGGGGTGGGCTGACTGACAGAGGGGTGGGGGACTGATAGAGAGAAGTGTGCTGACTGACAGAGGGGTGGGCTGACTGACAGTGGGGGCTGATAGAGAGAAGTGTGCTGACTGACAGAGGTGGAGGGGGGCTGACCGACAGAGGGGGAAGGGGCTGACAGAGTGATAAGAGGGAGACCTTTAGGAGACACACAGCTGGCAGGGAGAGAGGCAGGACTCACGTGCAGTTGTTCCGGTCGCCATACAATGCGATCATTCATAGACGAGCCCCGCCTCCGCATGTGACACTCTCTGCTGGGACCAATCGTGGATGACCATGTCAGGCGCCCGCAAATGACCCGATTTGGCCAATCACAGGGCACTCGTCTCCCATCGCTAAGCTGGGCCCACAATGTGTCGGCCGCCGGGTGCTGCATTTGTGCAGGAGGCAGCAGTGGGAAATACTTTCACTTTTTACTCGTGCAGGGGGGTGGCTTCATTGAATAAAACACAGCACAGCACGGGGGGTGTTTGCGGCAGTGGTGGGGGCATTGCCAGCGGCAGGGGGGCGGTGCCTGCGGTACTTTCGTTCCATAAGACGCAGGGACTTTTTGACCCATATTTTTGGGGGGAAAAACTGTGTTTTATGGTCCGAAAAAATATGGTATTTATTAACATTTGCTACCAAATGAAAATACAATGGGCCAGATTCAGGAACAGTTAGGCTGGCGGATCCAGTGATCCGCCAGCCTAACTGTGACTTTAAACCGGCGTTTCTGTTTTCTGTAACCAGAAAACAAGAAACGCCGGGTTGAAGCTCCGATGCGAGCAGCGTAACTGAGTTTCGCCATCGCATCGTTACTTCAACTTAAAAATGGCGCCGGGGGCGTTCCCGCCGATTTCCGCTCAAAAAATATGTTAATGAGCGGAAATCGGCGCACGATCACGATCGCATTCCGGCGCGACGCAGTGACGTTACGACGTTTCCGGACGGGATACGCGGCGCATAGTTATACCTACATGGGGTTGGAATATCCTATGTTAGGTATAGGCGTCGTCATCGCGTCGGAAAAAAAAAAAAAAACGTCGCTTGCGTAAAACGGTCATGAATGGGAATGTGACGTCATTGACGTTCATTCACAGATTTTGGAGCATGCGCACGGGGATGTTTTGACACTCGACGCATGCGCAGTACGTTGGCGGCGGGATCGCGCTTAGTTAGCATACTACACGCCCCGTACCCGCCCAATTTGAATTCCGCCGGCTCATTTGCGATGCGCTGCCGCAACTTTAGGAGCAAGTGCTTCGTGAATGACAGCACTTGCTCCTAAAATTTCTGCAGCGCAACGCAAATGAGAAGCGTTACTCCAGAGCAAAGATGCTCTGGACTACCTGAATCTGGCCCAATATGTCCTGAACAAAACACGGTATAATTCATTTGGTTATATTACGTAGTTGCAATGATACAATATATGCAGATTTTACTGACACATGCCAAAGTTGCAAAACTGCATTCAGGTGTTAAAACATGATTCGATCTACACCTTGGTCATAATGTGTATACCACTCCTGCCCATTGAAATCAATGGGACACCACAGCTATACCGCCGGCAATGCGCTTCTGCAGAGGCGCATTGCGGGTGGTTTTTCTCTTTCTCAGCTGCTAGCAGGGGGGTAGAACCGCCCCGCCAACGGCCGAACAGCGCAGCGAAATTAGCGGTAAAGCGTCACTAAAAATATCAGTGCTTTACTGCCACGGCACCTGCCGTCCCAGTGTGAAAGGGGCCTTAAAGCAGAACTAAACCCATCAATTTAGCAAAAAACTGTTACATTCACAGCGCATGCTGTGAAATTGACTGACACATTAGTCATGTTTTCAACCAAACTGTCAAACCATTAAATGGCTGATGTCATAGCTGATCACATGTTCATCATAATGGCAGTTGAAGATCAAACAGAGGCCAAGATGGCAGCTTCCTTTGCTGAAAAAGATACAACGGTTTAGTTCCATTTTAAATAACCTCTCTTTATTGATAGTTACTGTAACGGAACGTCCCACACTCTACTTGAGTGCTTCCATCATATACTGCTTCCTATCAGTCTGGATATAGATATCAGATATTCCAGCTGCTCTCAAGCACACAATGAGACAAGACTTGTTTGTCTGCTGAACATGGAGTGTTTATTAGAACCAATAATACAACCTTATAAACAGTTTAAACAGGAGGTAACCAGAACATAAATTAACATGAGCTAATTAACTAATCATTTACCAGACTAGGCGACTCATAGATATGACGTCCCATCTCCTTGCTCACCTGCTATACACTACATATTATCATTAGTGTAAACAAGGGACATCTTCACACAATAGCATGGTCAATTAGCACAGAGAACAGAGGCTGGAGGTGAGGGCATTAGCATCTCCTTACACTGTATGTCCCAACAGTATGAATGGCATATACAGGGTCCCAGGCATACATCTCACAAAGAGCACCGTTCCCCCAAATGCCAGGGCCCATGATCGCAAGGCAAGAGGCTAGCATTCAGTCCCCTCCAAAAGCCTCTGTCCCAGATGAGTCTGTCA
The DNA here is from genome assembly GCA_029574335.1 of Rana kukunoris. Taxonomy (NCBI): domain Eukaryota; kingdom Metazoa; phylum Chordata; class Amphibia; order Anura; family Ranidae; genus Rana; species Rana kukunoris. Next base: position 118,515,264 of record CM056055.1, on the reverse strand, counting down.
CAGTTACCTCAACCAAACACTTTCTGTACATGCAGTTCAGTCTATTTTGGCCCATTCTTATATACAAATAAATCCTCAGTTTGTGTATATTTATGGAAGACCTTGTTTGAATAAACTGTTTCAGGACATACCGCAGCATTTCAGGAAACTTGAAGTCTCCTGACCTTGACATTTGGAAAAAACACAGAATTTTTTCTGTCAGAGCCATGTTATTGATTAACTCTTGTCAGAACTTGGTATGAGGTTTATATGACAGACCCCTTACCTTATCTACCCCACCCCACCCCCAATGTCCTTCTGCAGAATATCCACTACAGCTTAGAATTCATATGCCACATATGATACACACCATCAGAGTTTTTTCATCGGAAATTCCGATGAATTCCATCAGAGTTTAGATATAGAACATGTCCTGTTATCCAGCATGGCAGCCCCACACTATTTTATTTTTCCACACCAAGCTCCACTGTTAGAATCTGATTTTATTGTTATGATTTGTTTTCTAAAAGCATTATACTGGACTAATTTACCAGAATTTTCAAACTGTTTCTCACCTTTCCACAAAACATTTAAGTAGTACTGTGGAACAATTGAGTATTCCTGAGCAAAAATGAAACAGGTAGAAACATCTTTAGGCGAGTAGTGGCTTTTTCAGATACAGCATTCTATTGACCTCACTCTTATGCAGAGATTTCCTTATCCTAAGAACATAAAAACAGAAATTGTCAACTGCAAGAAATACTTTTTCTTTGTACATTATATAAGATTGTATAATGTGCCCTTTGCACAGATTTTTGTAGTAAGCCTACTCCTAGAAGTAGGGGCAATAGAACTGGTTTCTTATTTTGTAAACTATCTGCTACACTATGGACGTACATATCTTTGGAAATCATTTTGCAGTCTTATGATTGTTAATAGGTCTTCTGTGGTTTTCTAAATAATTGGCCCACTTTTCATTTCAATAGAATCTTGCTTTAAAAACAGATAATCAAACTAGTGTAAACCTGTACACATCAGTCATTCTTTTTTATGTCTGAAAGAAAATGAAAAGGATAAGGGCCTTTCCTGAATGACACTAGTATAATGCCTCGTACACACGATCGGTTTTCATGACAGGAAAAGTGCGATGTGAGGTTTTTGTCAGAAAAAACGATCGTATAGTATGCTCCATCACACTTTTTCTGTCAGTTTTCCTGCCAAGAAAAGATTGAGAACAGGATCTTAGTTTTCATGACAGGAAAAATTCCTATTGTAAATCGCATTTGTCTGTATGCAATTACGATGCGCAAAAAAAAGGTGCATGCTCAGAATAAAGCAAAAGAGCCGAACTGCCTATTGAACTTTATTGATCTTGGCTCGTCGTACGTGTTGTACGTCACTGCTATCTTGATGTTTGGAATTTCAGCCAAGATTAGTGTGACTGTGTATGTAAGACAAATTTTAGCCGTTTTCCTGCTGTTTTTCTTGTCGAAAATCGAACGAGGAATAAGGGCTTGTGCTGTGAGACACATGACTCTTTTCAAGAGTCATTATGTCATTATGATTTACAGATATGTTCACATATTTTTTATTTGCAAAACTGGTATTGATTTTTTACTGCAGACATTTTATTGCCAGTGACATGTGTGTTCTTTAACCGCTTGCCGACCAGCTGCCGCAGGTATACGGCGGCAGGTCGGCACTCCTGCGCGAGAGCCCGTAGCTGTATGTCGCCACTTTCGACGGCCACTAGGGGGCGCGTGCGCCCCGCCGGCGGCCCGCGCGCGCGCCCCCCGCTCGCCCCCGAGTCCCGTGCGCGTGCCCGGCGGGCACGATCGCCGCCGGGCACACGCGATCGCTCGTTACAGAGCGGTGAAAGGTAGCTGTGTGTGTAAACACACAGCTTTCGTTCCTGTCAGCAGGGGAAACGCTGATTTTCTGTTCATACAATGTATGAACGGAAGATCAGTGATTTCCCCTAGTAAGTTCCCCCCCATACAGTTAGAACACAAATAGGAACACACTTAACCCCTTCCCCGCCCCCTAGTGTTAACCCCTTCACTGCCAATGGCATTTTTATAGTAATCCAATGCATTTTTATAGCATTGATCGCTAAAAAAATGCCAATGGTCCCAAAAATGTGTCAAAAGTGTCCGAAGTGTCTGCCATAAGGTCGCAGTACTGAAAAAAAACGCTGATCGCCGCCATTACTAGTAAAACAAATAATAATAATACAAATGCCATAAAACTACCCCCTATTTTGTAAACGCTATAACTTTTGCGCAAACCAATCAATAAACGCTAATTGCGATTTTTTTAACAAAAAATATGTAGAAGAATACGTATCGGCCTAAACTGAGGGAAAAAAAAGTTTTTTTATATATTTTTGGGGGATATTTATTACAGAAAAAAATAAAAACCGCAGAGATGATCAAATACCACCAAAAGAAAGCTCTATTTGTGGAAAAAAAAAGGACGCCAATTTTGTTTGGGAGCCACATCGCACGACCGCGCAATTGTCAGTTAAAGTGACGCAGTGCCGAATCGCAAAAAGTGCTCTGGTCATTGGGCAGCAATATGGTCTGGGGCTAAAGTGGTTAAAGATATGTAAATCCTTGTGTGTAAATAATACTGTCCTTAATAATTTTATTATTAATTTATTGTAATTATAACATTATATTGTTATTTAGATAATAACCAGGTTTACCCAGATAATTCCTTAGGTTTCTTAGACTTTTTCTCACAACTATACATGAGCCATGTTGTCAATGGGTATTGTAGTGTAATAATATCATACAAGTATTTGCTTAAAGGAGCAAAGGTGCAGTAGTGGTGGAGAAAATAGGTATTTTTCTAAAGAGCAACTGGTCTTCGAAACATACAGTGCCTTGCGAAAGTATTCGGCCCCCTTGAACTTTGCGACCTTTTGCCATATTTCAGGCTTCAAACATAAAGATATAAAACTGTATTTTTTGTGAAGAATCAACAACAAGTGGGACACAATCATGAAGTGGAACAAAATTTATTGGATATTTCAAACTTTTTTAACAAATAAAAAACTGAAAATTGGTCATGCAAAATTATTCAGCCCCCTTAAAGGGGTTGTAAAGACAAAAATATTTTCCTCTTAAAGTCTGACAGTAGCTCATAAAGTAAAAAGTAATGTTTTGCATTATAACTAGTTTGATACCTGTTGAAATCAAGCTGTTTTATTCACCTCCGTCACTCCTGAATCGTTATTCTCACTGACTTCCTGGTTTGCAGTGCGCATTAATTCTTGCTACATCACGGCCTAATGGGAACTACAGTTCCCATTAGGCTTAGCCTCCATGCCTATGAGGGTTAAGAGAGAATCTTCACGCTGGGCTGTAGTCATAGGGAGGAGGTGAGAACATTCTGCTTTCCTCCATGCAGATGCTGGTGGAAAGCAAGAAGAGGAGAAACAGGAAATGGCATTTTCAAACCTGGATTACTGTATTTTGGAAGTCAAAAGGAAAAACGAGGTAAGTGATATTTAAATGCTCCAGCTTACAGCAATCAATTGATCTAATAAAAAACAAACCTTTAGTGTTCCTTTAAGTTAATACTTTGTAGCGCCACCTTTTGCTGCGATTACAGCTGTAAGTCGGTTGGGGTATGTCTCTATCAGTTTTTCACTTCGAGAGACTGAATTTTTTGCCCATTCCTCTTTGCAAAACATCTCAAGCTCAGTGAGGTTGGATGGAGAGCGTTTGTGAACAGCATTTTTCAGTTCTTTCCACAGATTCCCGATTGGATTTAGGTCTGGACTTTGACTTGGCCATTCTAACACCTGGATATGTTTATTTGTGAACCATTCCATTGTAGATTTTGCTTTATGTTTTGGATCATTGTATTGTTGGAAGACAAATCTCCGTCCCAGTCTTAGGTCTTTTGCAGACTCCATCAGGTTTTCTTCCAGAATGGTCCTGTATTTAGCTCCATCCATCTTCCCATCAATTTTAACCATCTTCCCTGTCCCTGCTGAAGAAAAGCAGGCCCAAACCATGATGCGGCCACCACCATGTTTGACAGTGGGGATGGTGTGTTCAGGGTGATTAGCTGTGTTGCTTTTACGCTAAACATAACGTTTTGCACTGTTGCCAAAAAGTTTGATTTTGGTTTCATCTGACCAGAGCACCTTCTTCCACATGTTTGGTGTGTCTCCCAGGTGGCTTGTGGCAAACTTCAAACAACACTTTTTATGGATATCTTTAAGAAATGGCTTTCTTCTTGCCACTCTTCCATAAAGGCCAGATTTGTGCAGTATACGGCTGTTTGTCCTATGGACAGAGTCTCCCACCTCAGCTGTAGATCTCTGCAGTTCATCCAGAGTGATCATTAGTGTTTGTCAAGAATATTCGCATTGTAAATATTCGTTACCAATATTGCATATTCGAGTATTCGCGAATAACTCGAATATCGCGGTGAATATTCGCTATTGCGAATATTCGTATTTTTTCAAATTTGTTTTTAAAACAGATCACATCCTAGTGATCTCCATCGATGTCTAAAGCATTGCTGGTATGATTAGAGACCCTGGGCCGAGTAGCTGAGGCGATCCTTTTATGTTGCCGAATATTCGCAAAGCGAATATTCGTATTACGAATATTCGCAAATACTTTCTCTGCCCTTCTTTTGCATCAGAGCCAATCAGAGTTCTCCTACCACAGTTGTCAGAGGTTAGCAACCTCCATAGCAACCAATAGGAACCTGCCTGCACGACCATTATATAAGATCACTCCCAGCAGTATTTCAGTGCAGATTCACAAGGTGGCTAGAGAGAGTGGAGTGTCTCTGTGTGTTTTTTCTGTGTATTGCGATCTTAGAGCTTAGCATTGTGCTTCCTATAGTGCTTTCAGTTCTGAGTTTCCTGCTTCTAAAACCAAATGCTTTTTTCAAAGCAAAAGACCCAACAGCTTCTAAAAGCTCAGATTTGTGTTGTTTTGTCCAGGTTAGTGTAGCTTAATGTTAGATAGATTTCTGTGTAGTTAGTGTAAGTGTACATTTCTTTAAGGTAGCTTAGTTTAGTGTGTGTTTAGTCTCTGTGTTTTGTGTATAAAAAAAAAATTAGCTTTAGTTTAGTCATATAAGTTTGTGTAAGTAGAGTTAGTGTTTAGTGCATATTAGTTTATTATTTTTAGTCCTCGTCTTTGTCCTTGTCAGTCAGTGTAAAAAAAAAAATGTAGCTTTAGTTTAGTCATATAAGTTTGTGTAAGTAGAGTTAGTGTTTAGTGCATATTAGTTTAGTAATCCAGGAAATGATCTCCGTTTTCGCATGTTGTTCGCGCGCATGCGCATGCGCGGACGAGAATTTTGCAATCAATTTCGCATTTGCATTAGCGAAATTTCGCAAATTTCTTTTTTTTTATAAAATATCACGAATATTCGATATTAACAAATATTTCACGAATATTCTTCTATATATTCATATTCATGAAATATCGTGAAATCGAATATGGCGTATTCCGCTCAACACTAGTGATCATGGGCCTCTTGGCTGCATCTCTGATCAGTCTTCTCCTTGTATGAGCTGAAAGTTTAGAGGGACGGCAGGTCTTCGTAGATTTGCAGTGGTCTGATACTCCTTCCATTTCAATATTATTGCTTGCACAGTGCTCCTTGGGATGTTTAAAGCTTGGGAAATCTTTTTGTATCCAAATCCGGCTTTAAACTTTTCCACAACAGTATCTCGGACCTGCCTGGTGTGTTCCTTGTTCTTCATGATGTTCTCTGCGCTTTAAACGGACCTCTGAGACAGTGCAGGTGCATTTATACAGACACTTGATTACACACAGGTGGATTCTATTTATCATCATTAGTCATTTAGGTCAACATTGGATCATTCAGAGATCCTCACTGAACTTCTGGAGAGAGTTTGCTGCACTGAAAGTAAAGGGGCTGAATAATTTTGCACACCCAATTTTTCAGTTTTTTATTTGTTAAAATTTTTTGAAATATTCAATAAATTTCGTTCCACTTCATGATTGTGTCCCACTTGTTGATTCTTCACAAAAAATTACAGTTTTATATCTTTATGTTTGAAGCCTGAAATATGGCAAAAGGTCGCAAAGTTCAAGGGGGCCGAATACTTTCGCAAGGCACTGTATATACTAAGCCTCAGAATGTTAGATTGAGGCAGGCTAAATGCTGTTGCAATCACCATTTAGGTGGAAACAGTGGAATTAATTTACTAATGGAAAAGAGACTTACCAAAGTAAATGATCACTGAGCTTAGTAAATTAGAAAGAGCTGTATTTTGTTTAAAAAAAAAAAAGAAGAAGAAAAAGCTGTGTTTACTTCCCTCAACCAATCATGCTAATGAAAATCCTGTTTTTTTAACTTCCCTTGCATGTTATTGGTTATTCAGAGTGAACACAGGTCCTACTCCTTTTAGCAAATCAATCCCAGTGTGGATATCAAATGTCTGGCGCCAAATAGTCAGGTAAAAAAAAAAAGCAATACTGTGCTGTACTGGTCCCCAGTTATTAGAGGGTCTTTTTTACCCTATAACACACCCAAAGTCATTATTTTGGACAACTTATTAAATGAACACATAAATAATTATTTTTCCCCCCCAAAACTAATAAAAGATAACATAAAAGCTATTTTTTTATTATTATTAAAAACACAATTTGCAAATATTACCTTTTACAGGATGCAATGAAAATGATACAGACTTGGACAGAGACCAGTCATACCCTCCATCTCAAAAGACAAAACGTATGCGTACCTCTTTTAAACATCACCAGCTCCGCACCATGAAGTCATACTTTGCCATAAACCACAATCCAGATGCAAAGGATCTGAAGCAACTGGCTCAGAAAACAGGATTAACCAAAAGGGTCCTACAGGTGAGGAACTGTTTTGTGCTTTTGAAAATGCCAGAGATATAAACCCTATGTTTTATTCAGAACACATTATAGGATTTATATCTGTTTTTTAATCTTGACATTTCCCAACTGAATGGGTCTGGACTAATATTCGTCTGTTGACTACTTCAGCAAGGAAAAGTCACTAGATATAACATTTACAGCTGTAAACAATAGGAACAGTCACAGTAACTATAACGTCAAGCAGATGTAGGAGGGTCATTTTGCTTAGTTGATTTTATGCTTTTAAAAGAAGCATCATACATAACTGTTTAAAAAAATACATAGATTCACAGCCCAAATGACCAAACGTTGCCAAGTTCAATAGGCTATAAAACTGAAAAACTTTGTACTTGGCAATGTACTGGGGGGTAAGTGCAGAGTATTTAAAGTAGTATTGAACCCAAAAGCAACAATTTAGTATATTGCAGTTTACCATTTCTTATATGTGATGGCAGCATTTATTTAATTTTTTAGGATTTCTTTCTTCTATTTTCAACTGGTAATCCAGCCAGAACGTCTGTTGTTTTTCATAGCACAAACTCTCCAGCAGAATGTATCAGTTAAATGGATGAGACAAACTACTTAACACTGGCAGGAGTGAATACAAAGATAAGCTTTTATTTATTCATGCAAAACCTTTTTCCTAAAAGAAATTAAACTGTTTGTTGTAACTGATTATAAAAGCTGAAGTTTGGCTTCAATTTGTTAGTGGTTCTAAATCTGCTTCAATAGGGCAGAAGGAATCCATATGCCGCACATCAAAGCAGACCCATGTAAAGGAATGAATGGCATGAATGGCAGCCTCAGCCCAGGCTCCGACCAGGCCACACCCCCAACGTTTTTTCGCTCCGCCTCTCGGAGCTTAATCATCTGGGTGGGAGACAAAATCTAAATCACCTCTGCTAATACATTTAACACTACCCCCACCCCCACCAGACTGACAATACTGCTGTCTGCTCTGCTTCCTGTATTCATTTCTCCAGAGTTGTGTCGTTGTTGTGTCGTTTTTGGTTTTGGGTTTAATACCGCTTTAGCTTTAAACACTACAGTGAAATATTATGTTATTTTATTAAACACGACATTTACTTTAAATTACAGTTCAATCTAGCAGTAGACGTACACTTGGGAAAATGTCTTACAAATGTAAAAGCCTTTCACTAGTATGAAACATTATTTAATTTTTTCTCAAATACCAGTCCTATCGACACAACAGCTTCAATCACTGAGTACAGGTGATAAATAGCATTTAAATCAAGCTATGTCACACTGCAGTGTTTTCATACATTATATGGCACTTTAACTTTATAGCTGTCTCACATGATTTAAAGGCAAATTCCCTGTGAGCCTATATTATTTATTAACTAAGCTTTTTTTTATAAGATACCTCCACTCTTTAAAGGCTAGTCTTGCTGGAAGCACTATGACTCATTTTTAGTTCCTTTCATATACATCTTAGAAAGGTAGCCCATCACAATATATAAGGAAATTTAGTTATACCCTAAAGGGTACAAAAGTGTCTAGATTTTATAGTTTTAAGAATAACAACAGAATATGTTAACTGTATGAGTATGATTATTGGATGCAGTAGTTATTTCTGTTATTTTTTTGTAAAGTAAAAGTCTTTGAATAAGTAGGTAAAAAAAAACACCCAGTAAAAAATCTGGGAAAGAAAGAAATAATCGGTAAAAGGAATGCCCTGGCATTGGTTTGCAGGTTTGGTTTCAAAACGCACGGGCGAAATTCAGAAGGAATCTTTTACGACAGGAGAATGGGGGAGGCGATAAGGTTGAAGGTCCCTCTCTCAGCGCTCCAGCATCAACGGACAGTGCTGCACTAACGCCAACCGGTGCTGCATCCACATTATCAGACCTCACCAGCCCTTCCCTCAATGTGGGGGCCTCTGTAACTCCAAACATGGACAGTCATGAGTCTGGAAGCCCTTCTCAAACAACCCTCACCAATCTTTTTTAACAATTATGACTCTTTCTTGCTGTCTTTTCCCCCTTGCAATACTGTGCATTTTTATCCCATTTTTAAGATATACTTACAGCATATTTTAGAAGAAGATGGATGAACACGACAGCCACCAAGAAAATTAGTTATACATTTAAAGCCTATGCTCTGTGCTATCCTTTGTTGCCTATAAATTTCTTAATCCACATCTGTTCACATGGATGGATATTGTATAGGGAGGAGGATAGAGATGTGCAGACAAAATGCAAACCCATATTTATTGGTATGCTTAGTTGTTCAATGTTATAATATATTCTATTCTTTGCTCAGTGCTGGAAAGGGGTGCGGGGATGTTTTCCTACTCTGCAAAAAAAAAACATAAGCTCCAACTCTTATCTACTGAATTATCATTTTTTTATTCTCACTGTGATCTTTAAAGGCATATCCCCCAATAATTATATTACTCTGATTGCCCATATATTGCCACCACCACCACACTGATTTTATTTAATAGCTTGAAGCAGTCTAATTAAGAAAAAAAAGAACTAAATATATCATGTTTTCAGCGACTGAAGATATAGTATTAACCTTGACTAATGGCATTAGAGTATACTGCCTCCAGTAAAGATATTTGCCTTTTCCCTCTTTCTCCTCTCTGTAACTCTTAGACCTGCCTAATTATGATTCCAGTATCCACACATGTGCAGAGTAGCCATATTCTTCATATGCTCTTGTGCCCTATTGGCATGGACAGACTGATAAGTTAGGAAATACAATTTGTTACAGGTGTTCATTTTATTTTTCAGTGAAAACCAATAAAACTGAGGTAAGATTCAAATGTATACATCCTTGTAAGTGCCTCTAAGAATTTATATATTACTTATTTCCATAACCTTGAAAAATATACTTGAATAAACAAAAGAAATGTTTTTTTCTTTAGTTTTCCTTTAACAAAGATACGCATTTTGGATACGATTTGAACAAAATATTCTGAAAGCATCAAAGTTTCATCTCAGTTATGGGTGAATGATGATGGGATGAATAACCCACTGGCTGCTTTTGTGTTTGGACGATTCTAGTAAGAGCATTGCAACAACCTATATCTCAACTGCTTCACCACAATCTGGACACAGCCTAAATCAAATTAAATTATCTGTACCATAAAACAAAATTTGCAACAGAGAATAGGAGCTGTTGCCTGTCAATAAACAGTGGCCCAGATTCAGAGAGAATTAGATTCTCGTAGCGTATCAGAAATACACTACGCTGCTGTTTTTTACCTGGCTCTACGTGGAATCCAGGTAGATTTTGTCCAGTAAACGACGGCGGCGTAGTGTATTTCTCCCGTCGCAATCCATCTGCGCGAGTAGGGGGCGTGAAGCATTTAAAATAGGCGCGTTCCCGCGGCGATCGAACTGCGCATGCTCCGTTCGCAAATTTCCCGCCGTGCATTGCGCGAAATCACGTCGTTACGTCGTAGTAGCGTCGTTTACGTACATTCCTATTCCCGAACGAGTTACGTTAAAAAAAAAAAAATATTTTCAAATCGACGCGGGAACGACGGCCATACTTTACATGGGTTATGCACTGTTAGACCAGCAAAAAGCTCCTCTAACATTACGTAGCCAAAAAATGACGTAGGCGATTGCGAGGGACACTCGTACCTTTGTGGATCGCCGTAAAAACTAATTTGCATATCCCGACGCATGAAAACGACGCGAACTCCTCCCAGCGGCCGCAAAAATATCGCAGCGTAGATCCGAAGGCTTACGAAGGCGTAAGCCTCTCGGATCGAAGCCCGAAGCCGCCGTATCATGGTTTGAGGATTCAAACTAATGATACGGCGCGCAAAATTTGAAATTACTCCTGTCTAACACCAGTTAGACAGGCGTAATTGCTCTGTGAATCTGGGCCAGTGAGTTTATTTAGTATGGATCTTTAAATAAAAATTCAATATGTAGAAAAAGACAGACTTTTTATTGTTGAAGACTGAGAGACATACTATGTCACTTCTGCAATAAAGGAAAGAAGTTGGTGCCAGAGAAGGAGCTCACAGACATGGTATCACTGAAGGGGAAGTAAGTATAGTCCAGCTCTAATTTGGAGTATAGGATGTTCGATTAGCAAAGTGAATTTTCACTTAGCTTAATGAATGAGGTGAAGCTGTGCTGAATTTGCTTCCAATTATTTGCAAGCAAAAATTATTTTTTGAAAAAAAATTCCCTGCATTTGACTGGATTTTTTTTTGCAAAGTGAATTTTTACCACAATCACTAAGCTAAATGTAAATTTCCTTTCAAAGTGAACATGCACTTTTCAAAGTAAACATGCTCTAATCCTTTAGTAAATAAACCCAGTGTCTGATGGCTCTAAATGGTGAGCAGACCTAGAAACTTAAGGTAAGAGATCGTCTTGAGTACCCAATACATATAATGGCATAATGGGTGATTTAACCTATGGACACCTACAAAAATAGAATTAGTTCTTATTAGACTTTAAGTTAAATTAAGTTATTCTCCCAGTCTTTATTACGTCTATGCTAGATTGTAGAAACCTACAATAATTAAGCCTCACATAATTGTTAATTCCCTGCTTGGAAGCCAATTTCAATATTTAAATATTATTATTTATATAAAAAATAGATGGGTGAACAGATTAGTGAAATTTGTTAATTAATGAAACAAATTGCAAACAACAATATACATAGCTTAAGATAAACCCTCTTTTTACTGATTAAAATGAATGCATAGGCGCTGGTGGTACGCAACTATGCGGCCTCTTGGCGGGTGGGCCTTGACCCAGATTGGCCGCATATTTACATACCAATTTGTCAACACAGCTGACACAGTCAATGGCAGCCAACAGAAAGCTCCTGATCGTCCTTGTGATCGGAAGCTTTTTGATCATGTGATCACGGTGACAGCCAATCATATCATATGATCACAAACCCCTCCCTGCCTCTCAGCATCTGAAACTTCTTAAAGGGTCGGGAGGCGCCGGTGAAAAGGGGTTATAGAACGTCAGGTATGAGTAACACATGGACCTTAAGAACTTACTGTAAATACATAGAAACTGTGTATTACATATAACCAAACCGCCACATGTAAAGATCTGGATAGTTCCAGAATGTAATGGAAAGACCACTAAATGCTAAATAGAAGTCAAAGAAAAAGAAATACAAGTGCTAAAGCAACACTGAAAAATATTTACAAAAAAGTAGTGAAATATACTAAATACTGTAAAGGCACTGATTTGAAAAAACAATCATTTCTACAAACAGTTGACATGCTTTCTGTACATCTGTGATCCTACCATTGTCTATGGAAATACACAATAAGATAAACTTGTTATCTATAAAATTATTGACTCATAATTTTAAAGTGAACAAAACATAGAGCAAATATCATCCTACCATTGTCTATGGAAATACACAATAAGATAAACTTGTTATCTATACAATTATTGATTTATAATTTTAAAGTGAACAAAACATAGAGCAAGTGGTCATATATTTACTGTAGAACCCCTTCATTTGTCTCCATAGTGCAAGTGAGAGTGTCACCATGACCAAGGATGCAACTTCTACACTCATGTCTGTATTCAGGTTCACGTCACCTGTGTACATAGTCTTAACCAGTACTGTGAACTCGATTTTTTGTAAGACCACATAAAATGACAAAAGAAAAAGGATAGTTGAAACCTAAATCAATCAATTTTTACCAAATTTCAGTGGTTCGCAATGAAATTATGCATATCACTAATTTGGGCAATAACAAGATATATGTATTCTATTAACTGTTGAAATACGTTTAGTGGCCTTTTCATTGCAGTGTATGTAAAAACGGAGATGTTCTGTCTGAGGCTTAATAGTCATGGATTCATTGTAGACCTCTTGCTTACCCCCCTTTTCTGTGGTCAGCTTTTATTAAGACTACCACATCTTCTATGCCAAATACAAATCAATTTACCAATATTGGAATAGTAACAAAACTATGTAAGAACATTTTTATTTTATTTTTTTATTTTTTAATTGCTGCTTGTCAAATGTTATTTGTTAGTTTCTCCAAAATAGTGCCATGTGTATATATTCTTTACCTTTGCATATTTAAGTTATCCTATTTTTGAGATGTTAGGGACTTTTCTGAATATCTGAAAATAACTATGACAGTAATATTTTATTACAATGCATATTTAATTGTAAGAAACAATCATGATTGTATATGTCAAAAATACTGCTTTCAGATCATGTTCACTATTTTTTTCAGGTTAAATGGAAATAAGCAAAATATGATTCGTAGGAAAAATGTTTTGTGAAACATAAACTTTGTTTTCCATTACTTTACTTTGAATTTGATGATCAGATTGTACCATTTAAACATCAAGTATTTCTAATATATACTATTTTTGTTACTTTTGTATAAAATATGTTGTGCAAATGGACACAAATTAATGTTTATATGTTGGGTTTAAAGTTTTCAAAAAATGTATCTCTCTTGTTGTTTTTATTGTATCTTGTGAAGGCTTTGCAAGATGCTTTAAATGCATCACATTAACAGTCATTTTGCATTAATGTATTCAAATAGATTATTATCAACTGAATTTTCAATTGATAACATTTTAGCTTTGAAACATAAAAAACCTTTTTTACATTTAAAACATTATATTTTATTTAAGTAAAAATAAAAACAGAAATAGTAATACATTTCCACTATTTCCAATAAATATATATGTACAGGTTGAAAAACTGACAATCTTGAGCATAGTATTCTCATTTTCCTTTTGGAGATGGTGCTATTGAAACAAAAAAACAGAATTGATCATCCAGGATACAATAATAATTACACAGAGATTTAAGCTTCAAGGTATATTAAAGTAAGATGATATCCATGGGCCTAATGATTGCATTGCCACTATCAAGCATTTTGAATTGAAGGCAAATGGCTTTAGCATTGGTGAATGTCATTTTTTATTCATTAAATGATTGTGTACCATTCTCTCTGTCCATGTTTTTGTTGACATAAAGAAACTTTTGCACATTAGATTATGTTAAGGGTTTGATAGAAAAACGCCTATGAAGTAACATGCTGCACTATTAAGCAATGCCCGTTGTGAAACGCAAACAAATTTCAATCTTTGCTGGAACGTCGTACTTAATGTTGGACAAGAGGATGAACACTGTTGCAACAACAGTTATTACTGTGAGGTGGTCATTTTAAATTTGTAATGTGCTAGCCAGACATACATTATTACGGACTGTTATTTTTTTAGGTTAATTTTAAAATCTGTACAGGATTAGGGAGAATGCGTCTGTACTGAATGTGAATTCCTAAAATTCTGAGACTTAACAGAAGTCTCTTTATTATTCTATTAAAGAAAAAAAAAAAATTCTGTGTTAAAAGCACGATCTCTGAATTATAGCTACTCAGGAAAGAAATTGGTTATATTATTTACAGACAACATTTCCAAATAATTGTATATTTATCTAAATTTCAAAATTACTTTCTAGCATTAGATTGGATTTGTGCATGGATGAAATAAGATCCAGATATTCATATGAAATGGCTTAAAATGCATACAAATGCATACAAATTTCATTGCTCAGGGCTTTTACAACAGTAGCATCACTGAAAGCTGACAACCATTTCTAATAACTTTTTTGTTTTTTAAATAAAGATGAAGAAATACAGTGATGAAGATGTGAACTATCTTTAATTGAGGAGCAAATTGCAATTAGTTAAAAAACAAAAAGAAGTTAAGTAATAAAAATAGTTTTTTGTTTTCATATGTAATTCCATTTAGTTAGGAGTCGCAAGTGCGCAAACAGTTTGGCAGAGAAAGAAATGTAAACTATACCCAATAGTAAGTAGGCCTAAAGTAACTATTTTATCTCATCGAGATATGTCTACACAGTAAAGAACATTACAAATCAAAGATGGCTGCTTCCATTGGTTAAATGATGTACATAAAAATGTCTTTCTTTTTTAGGCTATGTATTCACCCCAGTCTGTTTTCCTGCCTTTATAAAGACAAATTAATCCCCTTTAATGGGGTTAAATCTCAGTTTTTCAAGTGCCTTATTGTACTTTCAAGTACTTTGTGAAAATCAGGATGAATTTGTGTTGTTTGTTAAATTAACTGTTTCAGCTCCTTTTTGACAATTCAATAGTTTTGTACGGTTAAAATAATTTCTGAATAAAAATATTACAGTGAAGGTTTTGATTTGTTTGAAATGAAGGTTTACATCAAAAACAACTAGTGAGTCTGATAAAAAGAATTACTCAACGTATATCTACATCTTCGTGTTTCAGTACAGTATGTGGTAGAGAAAAGATGTCCAAGTTTATTTTTTGTTTATTGAGAAATGCATTGTATAGAACAGTTCCCTTTGAGTATTTATGGACCAAACCTTTGTGAAAACCAATTAAATTTATGTGAATAAACTATTTTGCATTTAGTGGACTTTTATTTATATTTTGTTTTGCACTTTGGTCTTTGCTTTCAGAACGTATCCTAAAACAGCTTAAAGGTAATTTGAATTGATAACAGCTTTTATTTTTTTTACTGTTTATTTTTATGTTATAAAGAAGACACCTTAGTTTTTATTAGATAAGGACAGTTTGGGAAGCCTATGTTCAGTACTTGAAATAAATAAAAGTTAGGGGCAATGTGTATCACGTAATTAAACCATGCCTTCATTTGATGCCAGAAATAGTACCTTATTTTTTGTAAGAAATTACATTTGTGTGACAGAATAAAAAATGTTGAATTACTATGCTAGGGAACTTGAGGTATTGTTTACCACATAGGGAAATGTTTTATGAAGAAACAGGCATAGTTAAGAAAAAGGTATAGTATGATAGGATAAGCCTGCTTAATTTTCTTGACAGAGTTAATAATATAATCCATAACTGCATACAGAAAATGGCATCATATTGATACATTTCACCTCATGTGCAGAATATGCACTCCCTACTTTCTGCTGGTGTTTTTTGGTGAACTAACCCTGAAAAAAATATAAACGGTTTAACCTGAATGTTTTTTTTCATAAATTGTAATCATCAAAATGATTTTAAAAATAAATATAAATAAAAAATTTGCCTACTGGATGCTGCCATACATTTTGTGAAAATCCAATCCAAAAACATTAATACCTTCCATGTGTAAAAGAGGGGACATTTACATCTCTAAATGACTGCACATTCCAATACTGAGAATAAGACAGATGGATAGCTATCTAATAAACAGCATTTCTGTTTAATACGTATTTTACAGTACCTTTCACTTTTGGTAGCTTTCAGTTGGCAAAAGCAAAGATGGCAAATACTTTACAGTTAATCTAATACATATTACCACTTTACATGCATGGGTGGAGTTTTTAAACAAGTTGCTTCTTTTTTTCTTGGGTTTAGTTCCACCTCAAACAGCAGAAAGGTGAGTTTATGAAGACCAATAATCAGATAATAAATGCTTACCCCATTAGTGCCAGGTTGCTCTGTAGTTTAATACATTTTTGCTATGATTTTTTTCAGGGAGAACAATGTTCGGGGTTTAACAGCCATACAACCCGGCGTTTGAAAATTCCCTAAAGTATTTAAAGAAGGGGAAAGTTTGATCGGAAAGCCTACTGCAGTGAAGACAAAGACAAAATTAGCCAAAAATTAAATCAATATATATAGAACATTTATGTAATTTTTTTGAATGTTGAGAATTGTTTTTCTACCATATGTATAATTGGCTGATAAGATTTATATTGTTGTGCCCTACTATATATAGGAAAGGCATAATACTTATTATTCTATCAGTTGCATTTTCAATATTTTTAGGTTTATCTATAAAACCATAAAATGTATATATGCACAATGGAGCAACCTGGCATTAATGAATTGTATACAGTTTTGAATGCATATTATGATTTGCCTGAGGTAAAGCACAATACTATCTTTAACATAAATGTTTTCTTAAAGTGAACTTTATACCATGCCTGCAAGACATATTCTTACAAAACATGTAATTCATCCACAATATATCAGTCTCTTTCTGTTTCAATGGTTTAAAGGGGTCAGTCCCATGTAGTACCATTATTCCACATCATATTGGCCTTATTCATAAAATATTTCTTATTTTTTCAAGCAGTAACCCATTGCAATCAATCAGGATAAATTTTGTGGAAGCCAGATCAGGTTTAAAAACTGTCAGAATAGGTTTGTGTATTAATGTGTGTGTACCTAGCTACATGTATACACACACACATTCATGAATATTGGGATTGGTTACTTGTTAGTTTTTTTAATAAAAAATGTTTTACCTTAGTTTTTAATATATGTTTAAGTGGAACCTTTGGGCTTCTTTTAATCTAGCCATTTTGATTAAAAATTGGTTTAAAAGGCCATTAAACATGATTGTATACTACATGGGGCAGGTCTTTAAACAGGAAAATAAATATGCATGATGCTTTAATATCCTTGTCTGTTCATGTGAGAACCTTTCCTTGATGTTTGCTGTAAAATAAACATGTTTTTTCATGAATAAATTCAATTAACATAACATTTTGAATTACATTCATTAGATATGGAATTTCTTGATTAATTATGAATATTTGCTCATTTAAACACATCAAAAATTATGTTCCTTTTTACTTCATTATAAGTATGTTATATTTAATTTTTACTGTAATAACACTACAATAATTGGATAGTGTGGTCATGCAGACCTAAAAGAAAAGGGAAAATGTAGCACAAATTCATTATAAACATCAAAGTTTCTTAATAATGGTTAAATAAATTCTCACCGCGACTGGCTTTAGGTTACATGCTTAACTGTAGTGGAATGGTTACTAAATTGAATATTAAAGTATATTAAGACAATGTAAAATGTGACCTAGAGGCCTAGGCTAAGACCACTCATTCCTATTCCTTTTATTTACCAAACTCACACATGCATGATATCTAATCTAATTCTTGTTTAAAGAATGTAAAGGGCAAAAAGGGACAAACACTGATCAACACCTACACCAGCAGGAAACCTTGCTGCAACAGCAGAATGGTATGACCTATAACTATACTATGTCCTCATAGCCAGACAGTGTGGTATATTTCTACCTGAAACAGAGGATAACAGGCAACAAGACTGGTGTGCTTTGTTGCCAGGCCTTACCATGTTACCAGAGTGTTATAATATTGCCAAGAGGTGTAATGACCAAAAGGTTTCATGTTCTTAGATGTATCAAATTTAGTTATAGAAATACCATGCTACCACAGGCTAGAGGAGTGTTACATTGCCAGTGGATTACCAGTCTTGGCAGATACCAAAAACATGCCATATTATAAGAGAAGCATGCTATTATAAGTAGCCAGAAAGATGCCAGCAGGTTTTTAGAAGTGACATAGTTGTTATGTTTTCAGATGAGTACCACATTACCATGGTGCCAAGACATAAAGCTTTTTGTAACAGTGGACAAAGGGTGCCATATTGCCAGAAGAGTAGCATGCAGTTACAGTAATGCCTTATAAGCAGATTCTGGGTGCTATGCAACCAGCAGGCACAAAGCTATATAGTATGTGGAATTCTATTTTGTAAGTAAAGGGCTAAGCTTTTTTTTCTTCAAATGTGCTTGCAGTGCATAGAGTTTTGTATGGTATATTAACAATAATAAATTCCTGCAGGTGCTCAAAATCATTAAATTATCATTGGTAGGCCAGGAAATGGTTGCACACATATAAAACATTATATAATCTTTACAAACACAAGTAAAAAATCCTGCAGCAATCACTTTCAGCTTCTGTTTATCCAAAGTGAGGCTGTAGCCTTACCAACCATTTTTTTGTTGTTGCTGCTGTAAAATGCTGATAATCGTTCAGTAGCTAAAATTTCAATTTTCAGAACTCCTACAGCATATCACTACATCATACAACTAGCAGTGTATATTCATATGCACTCTGCTGAAGCATAGAACTGTATACAGAAAATGTTAGCATTGCCAATAGAACATTTAATCACTTTCTGAAAAAAAAAATAGTACAGAAAAACAATTATTTAGCCCACAATTCAAAAATACTTCTAATGTTTGCTGTTAAATATCAACCTTTAATATCAAGAAGACCACAATAAGAATGCTACAGGTAATTGAAATGTGTCTAGTGCCATTTTGTAACTTGATCATAGACTTCATGATACTAATATAGCCCAAATAAAAATTACCACACATACTGTACATTCTAGATGGCAATCAGCGGTATGTTATGTGAAAATATTCTCAAAAGTGTTTTGAGCTAAATAATACAATGTAGTAAAATATGGGATTTATTGGTGAAATGTAACATTATGAAAAAGAGCCTTACTATAGTTCTAAGCTATAACTGCCTTATAACACCTATGCACAAAGACAGGATATTAGAATCTTTATAGGAGATCAATTCCATCTTCAAACAGCATAATCACTATTTTATTGCAGCCTCATCGTCACAGGTAATTATAAAAGATAAAGCACAATGTACATGGAAAGAAAATCAACCAGTTCAGCAGGGATCAGCCAAATGTTGATACCTGTATAGGCAGGGTGATTGTACACAAGCCAATCTATTGATCTATTATGAGTTTGTTTTTTCCTGAACGATCAGTGCCGCCCGCTATAGCCGGGAACACTGATCATTGTATTTTGATGACAGGGAAGGCACCCTTCTGTCACAATACATTGCCACATCAAATATGTGGATGGGGGAATCAGATAATATTTTTTGCTCAACCCACTGACTGAACAAAGAAAAAAAAGATTGGTGTATGACCTGATGCATATCAGGAAAACATTTTCATTAGCATCGTAAATTATTTGCACTTAATTAAACTGGTTTATTCTTCTCTGTAGATAGGAAAGTGTACCCAAGTACAAATCCTTTTTTAATTTTGAGAAGAATAGGGAAAGGTTACAGCTCCTGTCAGGGGAAAAAGGTGATGAAAAAATCAAACATTTTCTTCTTAATTCTTGTTGTCACTCTAGGACAGGAAGTGAAGGGAAACCTCACCAACCGGACACAGTCAGTATAAATAAAAATGGTAATCTAATAACATTGGGCTTTAGGAACACTTTGCAAAAATAAAGTAAGCAGCAGAAAAAGTTGGATAGGATTAGACTGGAATTACTGATGAGAAAACTAGACCAGCCAGATTGGCCTATATCCAAATCATGTATGGCTTAGCGGGTCTTACTTTGAAGTGTTTACCTAAAGTGCATCTGTATTCAAAAATGTTTTGTTCTGGGGACAACATGTTACCAGAGGGGAAAATGGTAGAACAAAAAATTGGATGGCCGCACTCCAACAAACTTCAAGACAAGTTGTCTTTATTGGATAAAATTCAGCATAGATGCAAACCAACACAGCCACAGACTCTAAAACCAACGCGTTTCACACTATACCTATTAGTGCTTAGTCATGTTACCAGAAAGGAACTGAGGGACATTTTGCAATAGAGATAGACAATAAAAAGTTGACAGAGATTCTACCATTCCACTACCCAATTTAAAAACTGGGGACAACCTTTTTACCAGACAGGAAGTAAAGGAATCTCTCTAACTACATTAAAACCTGACAGGAGTTTTAATTCTTTCCCACACTGTCCAAAAGGAACAATGTGGCATGCATGGTGAATAATGTGCAAACATCTTCCCAATCACTGGCACACTGTCACCCCCTTGATACACCCCCCTTCCAGATTGTCCCAACCAGATAATGCCCACTTTTTTAATGGTTCATACTAGATCACGCCCACTTTCTGGGTGGTCCTGCCCTAGCTATGCACCCAATGTTGGTGGTATATACTATACAACATAGTGTATACATTGTAGCACCATTCGAGCCTATGTAATGTACAACACAGCATATGTAGCTCTCAGGATTGTATAGCATAAATAATGTAAAGAGTGCAGTGGTCAGTACTATCTAGGCTCTAGGGTATAGAGCAGTGGCGGCTGGTGAACTTTTAGGATCACGCCCTTCCTTTTTGACCCCTCCCACTTCCCATAAGCCCCACCTCTTATAGAATCCACCCACTCCGTCCCCTGTATTCCACCCATAGTGTCAGGAGTATACAGCCCTAGCATCCCAAGACAGAGTATACAGCCCTAGCATCATAGGACAGTGTATACAGCTCAGCCTCACAGATCAGGGTATGCAGGTATACATCATCTGTCCTGTATACAGATATATATATATATACACCCATCTTCCTTCCTGTATATAGAGACCTTCCTCCATCATCACTGACTGCAGATATACATCATCTGTCCTGTATACAGCTATGTATACAGTAACAGGACATGCTGGTAGGTTAATTGGATCCTGTCAAAATTGGCCCTAGTATATGTATGAATGTGTGTTAGGGACCCTAGGTTGTAAGCTCCTTGAAGGTAGGAGCTAATGTATATGTAAAGCGTTGAGTAAATTGACGACGCTATACAAGTACCTCAAATAAAATAAATAAATAATACTGATGTATATCTGCAGTCAGTGATGATGGAGGATGGTCTCTATATACAGGAAGAAGGTTGGTGTATATAGCTGTATACATTACAGGACATATGTACTCACAATTTGTGACTATTATGTAGTGTAAAGTAGTCCGTACATGGCATGGCAGAAATCCCCAAAATCATGTATTCCAAAGCAGCCAGCGAGACATGATGTGGCACACTCACTGACACCCTGATGCTCCAGTCATTGTATTATACAGCCATTATCACTATGCTTATCCCCATTTTATACACCCATCATCATCATACTCCAGTTCGCCTCATTTTATAATACACCCATCATCACTATCCTCATCCCCATATTATACACCCGTCATCATACTCATCCTTGTATAATACACCTGTCGTCATCATCATCCTCATTGTATAATACACCCATCATCATCATCATCATCCTTGTACAATACACCCATCATCACTATCCTCATCCTTGTATAATACACCCATCATCGCTATCCTCATCCTTGTATACCACACCCATCATTGCTATCCTCATCCTTGTATACCACACCCATCATTGCTATCCTCATCCTTGTATACCACACCCATCATTGCTATCCTCATCCTTGTATACCACACCCATCATTGCTATCCTCATCCTTGTATAATACACCCGTCATCATCATCCTCATAATACAACCGTCATCACCATCCTTGTATAATACACCCGTCATCATCATCCTCATAATACAACCGTCATTACCATCCTTGTATAATATACCTGATATCATCATCCTCATCCTTGTAATACACCTGGGTTCAACAAACAGTTGAATTCTAAAATAGTTGATGCTTCTAATCTAGAAGCATGGAGCACCAGCCCTGGTTTTATGAGATGATCCTTCTCCTTTAGCCTGGGTTCACATTGATTGCGATGCGCGAACCAGTGCGATTTCAGCGCTGGTTCCCACATTGCATCTTTTCTGCAGGCAGTTCACACTGCCCTCTGCAAACCACTGCGGGTGTCATTACAATGTTAATGACACCCCCAGATCGGTTCACAGATCGCAGTGTGAACTCGCACAGAAATCGCATCACATAGGTGAGAACACACATGCGATCTGATTTCAGTGTGGGGGAAAACAAGTCCCTCTCTGCACTTTTTTTCTTAAGCATATAATGTGAGTTCAGCCATACAACAGTATGGCTGAACTCGCATTTCACAGACTTCGCATGCGATTCGCACCGCAGTGCTGGTGAAGATCACATGCCATGTCTTAGATTGCAGTAGTCTGAATAGGGGCTCATACCCCAACTCCAGTAGGTAATAGGAGAAACCAACAAAACAAATCCAGGGAAGTAAAGGGTTAACCTCTGTCCTCACCTGATAACAGAACATGAATTTACATTCAGGCTCAGCCTTACTACTGCTGGGACAGTTTAACTGTAACTGGAGACACGTTTTACCAGTCAGTGAGATAGCAGCACTTCAATGGCAAACTGTCACAGGGGAAGATCAGTATCTCTCTCTCCTGCAAAAAAATAGACTATGCCTGAGTGTGCAGCCAGCTGTTATCAGCTGTTATCACGAGTGAGTGAAACATTTACTTTTCTTCAGTCCAGACTCCCTGCATATACAGAGCTGCTGCTGCTGCTGCTGCTTTCCCTTCTCCCCCTCATAGGAGTTTACCTTTGCCGTTATGGATCCGTTGCTGGCTCTCAGTCCATCATTGTGTTTCCAGTGCACTTTACTTCACAGTCCACTGCTTGTCCATCAAATGCATGGAGGAACCTGCCCCGCATACTTCCTGTCTTCTTACTCGGGGGCAATGAGAGAGAAGACAGGAAGTGACATGTGATCCAACTCAGCTGTCAATCAAACTGCCTGGCCGTAGTGATACTACGAGTGCCGGGTAGAAGCTGTGGCTATAGCGATAGCGCCACAAGGCAGGACAAAAGCCCGCAAATGAAGCGCTGCGTCTGCCATCTTGTCATTGCATTGACGTAGCGCTTCCCATAATGCACATGGCCGGCGCCACGTAGTGTAGTTAGAAATAGTAAAAGGACATTTTAAGGAAAAAAAAATTCTTAAAGGGCCCGTTTTTTTTTTTATCACTACAGGAGAGGGGGGGGGGCGCCCGGGCGCCCCCTATGGACGGGCCGCCACTGGTATAGAGTATGGTAGTCAATACAATGTAACACACAACAAAGCATATGGAGCAAGTGATCAGGGCAATACAGCATACAAAATAGTTCAGGAATAAAGACTATGTAATGTACACAATAGCATAAAAAATACAGAAGTCACAAATGAAAAGTGCAGTGACCAGGACTATGTAGCCCAAACATTAAACATATAGGGCCAGATTCACGTACATCGGCGCATTTTTGGACCGGCGTAGTGCAACTCCTTTAAGTTAGACCGGCTTAATTTTGAGGCGCAAGTACCGTATCCTCGTAGTATTTTCGGCCAAATTTGCACCATGAAATGTAAATTCCGAGGCGGATGCGTAGAGTAAATGGCCCAGCGTAAGGCCGCGTAATTAAAAGGGGGCGGCTTGTATTTAAATTAAGCGCGCCCCCGCGTCGATCGAACTGCGCATGCGCCGGCCGGGGAAAAAGCCCAGTGCACATGCTCCAGCTCACGTCGGAAAGCATTGTTAAAACCGACGTCAAAACGACGTGAACGTCACTACGCAATGCCCTATTCGCGAACGAGTTAGTAAAACGACGTAAGCGACGGAAAAAGCCGACGCTGACCCGACACCATACTTAACATGGCATCCGACGGCACCCGATGGCATCCGACGGTACTGCGTAAGGTTGCCCCTCATATTAGCAGGGGTAACCTTACGTGGACAAAAACGATGTACGTGACGACGGGGCGGCGTAAAAGCGTTCGGGAATCTGCGTAGTAGCCACATTTGCATAGGCAAATGAGAAAACAACGTAAAGGCCACCTAGTGGCCGGAGTTGTCATTACAACTACGATCCGCAAGTGTAATGGTATTACACTTGTCGGATGTTCAGGCGTATCTATGCCAAAGTGATTCAAGGAATCACTCGCATAGATACCCGGTAAAAAAAACGGCGATACGACGGGGTATCTGAGATACTCCGTCGTAGCGCCTCTGAGAATCTGGCCCAGATTGTCTAATTTTAAGCAAGCATTTATATGGTCTAATTTTAGACCGGCCGTGCAGCTGATAAGCACATCGTGTAGACTGCACCGCACAAACTTACTTTTGTGGATCGGCGTATCTCCTTCATTTGCATATTTGCATAGCAAATCAATGGTGTGTCTAGTGCAGTTTTGCACACACGCTGCGCCGGTCTATCCAAATTACGTCGGTCTAAAAAATGTGGATTTCAGGCGTATATCGTTTTGGGGATACGGTGCATAGATAAGCGTGTGCATTTTTAGACTTACACGTGCCTAACTCGTGATACTCCGGAGTAAGTGCTTTGTGAATCTGGCCCATAGAGTCCAGAGGTCCGGACTGTGTGGAGTACACATTGCAGCTGTCACGTACCTGATAAAGGCTGAGTTGATGAAAGGGCTTCCCTTACAACTCCTATACAATGACCCAGCTGGAATTAGTTAAAGGATGTAGTAGGAGTAGTAGTGCACAGGTGCCTGATTAGGGTCCAGACACAATGGATAAAGACAGTCAAGATACTGCTGAGATACTCTTTCCAAGTCTTGAGCAGAAAGCTGGCAGACAGGTTGGAAACAGGAGCTGTGAGCTGAACAGGGAGTTCAGCAGGAGCAGTAGTCAGTAACAACTGGGAAGCAGAGAATCCAGTTCATAAAGCAGAAACAAGGTCAGAATCCAGGCCAAGGTCAATATCAGATGACCTATCAAGGTATTAAATAGCAGAGAGGAGGCAAAGTCAGGACACAAGCCAAGGTTAGCTGTGGGAGATCTGGATACAGCCGAGTAGAGGCAAGACTCCTTGGTTGTGATGTGCCGGACAGGAACGCTCATTCACGCATATGCACCTGATTACACGCATGAACATATGCAGATGTGCGGATGGCCATAACCCTATGTATTGAACCACAGGGTAATATGTACATTGGGCACATGCATGCATTTGACCTTCCTGGCTTTGCTGCTCTCAGGATTACCATATGTAATGTACAACATGGTGCATACTTTGCAGTGGTCAGAGTGCAAGGGTCAGGACTATGTGCAGTGATCTTGAGTGTCTATGCTGTGCTGGAAGTCAGTGTGCTTCCTTACACTGGTGGTGAGATCCCCCACTTACACTGGTGGTCAGCATCCTCTTGCATTGGTGGTCAGTGCTCAGCATGCACTGTCACATTGGTGATCTCTTTAACCACTTGAGACTCGAAGCCTGTTTTTCAGATTCGGTGTTTACGAGACTAAAACTGTTTTTTTTGCTAGAAAATTACTTAAAACCCCCAAACATTCTATATATTTTTTTCTAACACCCTAGAGAATAAAATGGCAGTCATTGCAATACTTTTTCTCACATCGTATTTGCGCAGCGGTCTTACAAGCGCACTTTTTTTGGAAAAAATTCACTTTCTTGAATTAAAAAATAAGACAACAATAAATTTGGCCCAATTTTTTTATATATTGTGAAAGATAATGTTACGCCGAGTAAAATGATACACAACATGTCACGCTTAAAAATTGCGCCCGCTCGTGGCATGGCGTCAAACTTTTACCCTTAAAAATCTCGATAGGCGATGTTTAAAAAATTCTACAGGTTGCATTTTTTGAGATACAGAGGAGGTCTAGGGCTAGAATTATTGCTCTCGCTCTAACGATCGTGGCGATACCTCACTTGTGCGGTTTAAACAACGTTTTCATATGCGGGCATAATAATAATAATAAAAAAAAAATGATCACTTTTATTCCTATTACAAGGAATGTAAACATCCCTTGTAATAGAAAAAAGCATGACAGGTCCTCTTAAATATGAGATCTGGGGTCAAAAAGACCTCAGATCTCATATTTAGACTTAAATGCAAAAAAAAAAAAAAAATTAAACAAAAAATATGTCTCTTTAAGACGCTGTGCAGGACTGACGTTTTGACGTCACTTCCGCCCAGCAGAGGTATGGGGACGGCAGAGGGACATTTTTCCCTCAGTCGCATCCCCGGACAGACTACGAGCAGACCCGATCTCCTCCGCCGCTACCGACGGCAACGGTAAGCGGCGGAGGGCGCGGGAGAGCGGCAGAATGGGGGGGCACCCTCTCCCGCCACCGATAACAGCGAATCCACCGCGGAGGCCGCCATTATCGTGTACAGATCCGCCCTATGAAGAAATGGATATCTCGGATGTTGCAGCAGCTGCTGCCGTTACCGAGATATCCATCTTTAAAAAAATGACGTATTTTGACGATGAGGCGGATCTGAAGTGGTTAAAATGCTTTTTTTGTATTTACCAAACACTCCTACATTGTATTCCATGCTTTTTTTGCAATAAAATAATTTATGAAACAAACAAACATACAAATAAAACATATTCAAACTAAATCATAGATTCAGTGGTGTATTATCTAAAAAATGTCACGACCCCCATAGTGTGGCAATGTTGATAAAATTGTATTAAGCAAAGTTAAAATCTACTCACATATAAATCTCTTGTTGGCAGGCTTATCATCAACAACACATATTCCAAGTCTCATACTAGTTCAGCAAAGAGAGAGAATGCACTGCTGCCCGCCGGCTGCTTAAACCTTCGCTGCTCACACAATATCTGTTAGAAGGACACAATCCAGAGTTGCTCCCATCATTAGACTCTGCTCCAAGCATTAGACTCTGCTCCCAGCCTGTTTCGTCCACAGCAACTTTATCAAGAGGGATGCCTGATGCTGGAAACACTGCACAGATATACACTAGCCTGATCCCGGCAGGGATCTCCCAGCAACAGGAGAGACAAATGTAAATACCAAGCAACAAAATAACTACTTTTATCCATCAAAAAATAATACAAACTTTGTATTAAAGTATAAACCTAAATATTAGACAAGCATATTAGCCCAATAACTACCCGTTTGTTTACCCTAAATATGTCAGAAATGCTAAAGATCCGATAAAATCTACACATTTCATTATCGTGCATGTGGAGAATTATATATACTAGGGTTGGACAATATTATGGAAACAAGTATGGTAAAAGAACAAGACCGTTACCTGATATGGTGTGTTGGACCAACTTTGGGATCCAAGATGGCCTGAATTCATCTGGGAATTGAAAAAATAAATAGTGGAAAATAAAATCTGATTCCACTCTTAATTAAAAAATCTGCAGAATGTCCTTTTGTGTCTTTTGGTCAGTTGACCATGTCGACCGCAGTAATGCTTATCAGATTATGTTTTCCTGGAAACTGTATATGCTGTCATAACTTTTAATACTGTTCCTCACGTCACAGCAAATAAATTGGAAACTTAAGTCACAGAGGCAGCAGCTAAGCAGGCCCCAACAATTTTTCCTCTTTGAAAGTAAGCTCTGAAATGACTCCACATTACTAGCAGCGCATGCAGTAAATGATGAAAGTGAGGCTTTCCACCTGTTAGCTAGGTGTCTCATCACACAGCGCTAAAACACATTGTCACTTTCATACCTGCAAATCATGTAGTGTTTCCATATTTTTGTCCAACGCCTGTATATTACTAATATCTAATTTCATCATTATTATATAGCAAGATTTTATATATATATATATATATATATATATATATATATATATATATATATAAATTATATATAATTAAAATAAATCTCATATAAATCCTGTACCATACACCAATTAATACATTTCAATGAGCCCTCTATAGCATAAATTGAATTTGGCTCCAAATTCAACACACTAATCAGGAAAAACGAACATGTCAAAAACTGCAAAAATGTGGTCACAGGGGGGGAAATCATATAAAAACCTAAAATGGCCCAAGGGTATAGAGGTATAGAGTCTTCAAACTAATTCAGAAGCAGAACCCATCAAAAAAGGGTTAAATGTCACTAAAGAATCAGTATTATGGTAAGTTCTACATTGATGCCTTTGAGTTTAAGCATCTGCATGTTATCCATATATATGAATCAATAAATCCATTTTGTCTCTTTTTGGGATATACTGTAGATCTCATCCTATTATTCCCTCTACAGTGGGGCCTCACAGTTGCAATGCTTCAAATTGTAGAGAAGCGGGATTTATGTCATGTGCTTCTCTATAATGTAAAGACATGCTATTATTTTTGTCACCAATCTCTGTGTTATGTATATGTTCAATGATCCTCCTATATATTGGTCTTTTCATGCAACCCATGCATTTAACTTTGCATGGTCACTCTAAAACATACACCACATGTGCAGAATTACATGAAATAGGATTCAGAATATCATAATGTTGGCCTGTTTTGTGGAAGGAAAAGATTTTTAGTTTTAATCTTTTGTTATTCTTGCATCCCCTACATTGGCCACAAGCAAATAAATAAAACATGTTTAAAAAACAACTGTTGGAATCCAAAAAGGTGAACTTTCGCTTGGGTGGATCAATAAACCTTTGCATTATTTTATCCCCAAAATTATGGGCCTTTCTATGAATAAATCTTGGGGATTCTGGGGAGGACTGGACATGATCATTTAGTAAAACATGCCAATTTTTCATAAACTACTCTCAATTTCCAAATACTAAATGCATGTCTTTCCTGGTGGCATCCTTTTCCTTGTCTTTCAATAGTTTTACCCTAGGAACACCTCTGAAATGATCTTATCTAATTTCTTTCCCTCATGACTCTTCTCAATTAATCTCTGCTTCTAAATCCCTGCTTGTGACAAAAAGCCCTTAGATTCTGTACAGTTATGCCTTAGAATCTGCCACCTGTGCCCTAGAGATGTTTTTTTAACTATCTTGAGTTGACAACATATCAACATATCAGGTTTGTACATACTAGTACATACCAGGAAGAACAGAGGAGATTTTTTTAATGGGGCTACCAGTGACACGAATCTAGGAAGGGATTACCGCCCTCCCCCCTTACTTTGGAGAAAGTTCCACTCACATTCTGTGTATCTGGGACAAGAAATAAAGACAAACCTTCCAAAAAAAAGGGAAAAAAGGGTAACAGTGGCTTTATCAATTCTATACGCTTTTTGAGAAGTATTGGGCTTTAGGAACAGTGGATGTAAACCATCCATACACTCAGTAAAGTGACAGCCTCAGATGATACACAGAGATGAACCAAATCTGTCTACGTGGTTTTACATGCATATTTGCTGTCTTCACATTTATATACTGTTTAGAAAGTTCAGATCGTGTTAGGAGATTTTCTCTTCCTGTTTAACACAGTGGGATGTCTGGGCATACAGCCAAGATAGCTAACATTGCTGATTGTAGGAAAAGTACACACCCCCTCTCATCATAAGCAAAGACGCTCAGAGGTGTTTTGTAATAGGGCCAGCTCCCTGTTAATCTATTTTAGCAACCTCCCCTGACAGAAATTTCAGGCTGCTTTTATCTAAAGTGTCAGAGAATTTGTCAGGGGTTATCAGGCTGATAACAGAGGAACGGTTCAGAAGAGAGCTACGGGACTTAGCTCTTTTAGCTCTTTCAAATTGCAAGGTTTGGGTTTACATCTACTTTAAAGTAGAACTACAGGCAAAACTTTTATTTATTTATTTTGGATAGAGTAAGGGACGGTTATAGCTCAGATTTTTTTTTCGTCACCTCTGTCCCATTTCTCTTCACTTTCTGTTGCCAAACAGGAAATGATAGGAAATCCCTGCAAATTAAGGGAATTTCTAGGGGAACCAGGTCACCGGGTCACCAGAACTAGTGTCCCCATTGGAAGATTTCCCTTCTATTACTTTTCTGGGGACAACCCAAAATTTGGGATTTTCTTTCACGTTCACTTTTAATAGC
This sequence comes from Rana kukunoris, assembly GCA_029574335.1. Taxonomy (NCBI): domain Eukaryota; kingdom Metazoa; phylum Chordata; class Amphibia; order Anura; family Ranidae; genus Rana; species Rana kukunoris. Next base: position 118,485,073 of record CM056055.1, on the reverse strand, counting down.
AATAAATACTGGTAGGGGTTCTATTCCCTCCCCACTCCATCCAAAACGTCAAAAAACAAGTTTTGCCTTTAGTTGTACTTTAAAGTGTCATATAACTCAAATCAATAAAAACTATTAATACTATATTACATTGTGTTCATACTTACTCATTCACTACATCATTTGTTTTTTGTAGACTGCAAAAATCTTAGTTGATCATGCTGTTCACAGTCCCTCCCTCCTCATCTGTGTGCCCACTGCAGCCTAAGATTGTGTAGATCAGTTGTTGACATCTACTGAGCATGTTCCAGTTTCAGTTTCCTTCTAAGCTATTAATTTGCAAATTTTTCTTATCTGTGCAGCCCATGTGATTATAGTGCCACACCTGTGGACGTCTACATGATGGTAAATGACCCCACCTCTCTCCTCCTCCGTGTCCTCATATTGCTAAACACTGTTGGGGCGGGATATAATATGTTGGTTGATGGAGGCTTCATCTCCCTGTTAGTCCTAGCACATACACACCATAGACACAAGCTGGAGAGGCATGTGATTGGCAGAACCATCCCCAGATAGCTGTACAGTGTTAACAAAATGAAAGCTATTGCCAGTCAACTTAAACTCCACCTACATCATGTTTTTTTTCTAAAATAGTAAACATTTGCTTTAAAATATTGATTTGTAATAAGTTTTAAAACACATTGTTGCTATTAATTATTTAGTGGAATTCTCTATTTTGAAAGCTTTATTTTTTTAATGTCATGTAACCGACACAGCACCAATCAGCATGTGCAGACACTAATTTATACATCAGCAGAGTACTAGAAGCTATTAACTCAGAACTTCCCCTGAGGACAGAAAAACATGGGAAATGTCATGTGATCTCTGAAGAGCAATGATTAAATAAGGTACTCAGATGATTTTTTATATTAAACTAGAGTGGCATATTCTTTATAAACAGGAGTGATGGTGGCAATTAAACATTGTATGTTGAGTATCACTTTAAATAAAAAACAATTCAGCAGAAAATAAATCTGAACGGTAAATATTGGGATTTAGTAATAAGCCAACTAGACCAACCAGTCCTGCTTAAATCAAGATTAGTTGTTTAGGGGTCTCATACTGCATATGACTCAGGGGTCTCACATTGAAACATTTACTCAATTTCACTCAAAGTTTATAATGGTCCACTTATAGCTTATACTAGTTCACATTATCTACCAGTGTTTACATTGCAAACTTAAATAGAACTTATCAACGTGAAGAATCTCAAGAAATTGCTGTAGTGGTCGAAAAAGCTGTTTTCACTTTAGTCAACAAATCATATGCTAGCATAAATCCTGTTTATTTTTCCCGCAAATGATTTGGTATTGAAAGTGAGCATAGGATCACTTTTTTTTCCCCCACTATTGTTTACTTTTGGAGAGAGTATGGAAAATAGCGCTCCCAAACAGGTTGCTGAGCTAAACCAGAACCATTGCTGGGTGGAAGAGTTGGTTTTAGTATAAATTTGGCAGCCCCTCCACCCAGAACAGGGAATTTTTGAGCAGAGGGGATATTAAACAATATTCCAATGAAAGTAATTGGGAACAGAAGAACTACTGCACCAAGCATATACCAATAACCGTAAGTATACACTGTAGATACAAACCAGCATGGAAGTAATACAAACTTTATGTGACAAAAGTTAAGTAACAGTATGTACATCCCAAATACAAACATATAACATCAGTAAATGAGCCTAACAGGAGATCTGGTGGAGTTGTACACATAGCTCTTATGTCTTCATTTGTATTGTTTCTGTCTCTTTTTATTGTAAAGTGCTGCACATTTGTACAAACTGTTGGTGCTACACAATGCTATAATAATAATATAGTCATTTAGCAAAAATATCTCAGGATAAAGGAATTAGCATAGTCCAGTTGCAGGGTGAAGCAGAGATCCTCCAATCGGCACCCGACTAGCCTCCCATCTGGCAATGTGCATGTGGGATAAGAACTATGGGACAGCGATTCTTCTGCCACCAGGCATCAGAAACTCACAAATGCTGCAAAGATTAACTACTAGAACACAGAAACACTTGCCTAATAGTCTCTGCTTCTGGTCTAGATGAAACAGTGCATTAGCAGTTTCTGCATTGAAGGGTGTGTGGTCCCATTCTGTCTCTACATTTTGGAAACTCCTTTTTACAGTGTTGCCAACCTACCAGATTGAAATCTACTGGCACAACACCCAAAATTTACTGGCACAGCCAAGTTTTTACTGGCCTTTCCAAAAGTTACAAACAATTACAGTTCTAAGTGCGAATTTCAGTATTTCAGTATTTAGGCTACAAACAAGTAACATGTGCAATTAGCAATGTGATTTAAGGTATATATTAAGTCAAAAAACATATTTCTTATTTTCAGTGTAGTAAAGGTGGATTATAGTGACCCATCAGTATTTTGCCATCTATGTTAAACTGGAGAGATTTTCCCTTAATTTCTGTCCCAAAATAGAGACACAGTTCCCACATCACCCCACAGAGAGAGACTGCTTCCACATTACCTTGCACAGCCAGAGACACAGACAGACTGCGGTATATCTGTATATGATGCTGTTAATTCTGGCACGCTGATCTGTGGGCCAAGACGTGCTCTAGGGGTTACTACGGATCACCATTTGGTTGCTAGAGTTTACTAAATGTTACTGCTTGCCGATTGGTGGCTAGAGGTTACTGCACATTACCACTCACCGTTTGCCGAATAGCGAACAATTCGAAAGCCACGGAACACCCTCTAAAAGTCTATGGGAAAAATCAAAGTGCTCATTTTAAAGGTTAATATGCAAGTTATTGTCATAAAAAGTGTTTGGGGACCCAGGTCCTGCCCCAGGGGACAGGTATCAATGCAAAAAAAGATTTAAAAACTGAAGTTTTTTCAGAAGCAGTGAAATATTCCTTTATATTTTGTACCTGGTAGGTGTCTATAGTATGCCTGTAAAGTAGCGCATGTTTCTCGTGTTTATAACAGTCCCTGCACAAAATGAAATTTCTAAAGGAAAAAAAGTAATTTAAAACTACTCGTGGATATAATGAATTGTCCGATCCCGGCAATACAGACAAAAGTAATTGAAAAAAACGACATGGGTTCCCCCCCAGTCCATTTGAATATTAAGGGGAACCTCAAACTAAAAAAAAAATGCGTGGGGGTCCCTCCACATTCCATTACCAGGCCCTTTTGGTCTGGTATGGATTTTAATAAGAACCCTGCGCCAAAATTAAAAAAATAATTACGTGGGATTCCCCTACAAAAATCCATACCAGACCCTTATGTGAGCATGCAACCTGGCAGGCCACAGGAAAAGAGGGGGGACGAGAAAGCGGTCCCCCTCCTGAACCGTACCAGACCACATGCACTCAATATGAGGAGGATGTCCTCATGTTAATGGGGACAAGGGCCTCATCCCCACAACCCTTGCCCAGTGGTTGTGGGGGTCTGCGGGCGGGGGGCTTATCGGAATCTGGAAGCTCCCTTTAACAAAGGGGACCCCCAGATGCTGGCCCCCCATGTGAATTGGTAACGGGGTACATTATACCACTACCATTTCACCCAAAAAAGTGTGAAAAAAATCCAGCGCCGTAATCCTTCTACGAGTCCGACCCGCTGCTACGAACGATACCACCTCCATAGGAGGCTCCTGGCCGAATGATGCGCAATTCGTTTTATAACCAAGGGCAGGGCCACCCGTGACGTGAATGGGTGACCCCACCCCTTCTGATGCAACGGGGGTTTCCGTGGTATCACGGGTGACCCCACCCTCTCTGCACATTATTGGAAACCCCCATGTCCTCGCCATTAGTTATAAAACAGCTGTCAGACGAGTCGCGCGTCATTGGACCGGGAGCCTCCTATGGAGACGGTATCGTATGTAGCGGCGGGTCGGACTCGTAGAAGAATTACGGCGCTGGAATTTTTTTTACATTTTTAGTAAAGGACTTTGTAGCGGAGTACAATATTAAACTCCACGATCTCCGCTGGTAACCAGGGTAAATCCACAGTCAGCGTTGAAAAGTAAGGCAATGTCCCAAATCCCCCCCCAGTAATCGGACGAAACACAGCTCTGATAGTCAACTGACTTTTTATTCACAGGCTTCCATATTTATATAATTCCCCATGCAAGGGATTTCCAAACAGCCAAATAGATTTAGCAGGGGTAATACAGGGAGGACCACATGGGGAACTTAACATTTTGGATAATTCTCCCATCAGGCATTGCTGCACGAGGGAAAAGTCGGTTGATAGCTGGGGTCTGGGGTTATGTGTTGTGGGAGTTCGGTTTAAAACTGCCGAACACCGATTGGGCAACATAAAACAAAGTACTTGAATGCTAGTGGCTTACGGCTGCCAGCATACAAATTACTATGCCCACATAAGACCCAGCAGAATACATACTGTAGCATATAATACAGACAACCTTTTGACATGTAACGTCCGGTGCTCCAGAAGTGGCTAGGTTTGCCACAATGCTCCCCCAGAACCAAGCCGACATACACAGTCTGATCCCAACGGGGATGGGGATGTCCGGGGAAGTACTCACAGATCCCTTTTCAAGTTCAGTTTGTCTAGATAACCCGTCGGCATTACCGCTTTGCTTCCCTGGTTGGTAGTGGATTGTAAAGTCAAAGGCTGCAGCGCCAAACTCCAGCGCAGCAGCTGGGCATTGTCTCCCGCCACACGGTTTAGCCACACCAACGGGTTGTGATCTCTGAGTAGCGAAAAAGGTTGTCCATACAAATACGGCTGCAACTTTTTAAGGGCCCACACCACGGCCAGGCATTCCTTCTCAATGGCGGCGTAGCTTACTTCTCGTGGCAATAACTTTCGGCTCAGGTAAGCTACGGGGTGTTCTCCGCCATCGGCTCCCATTTGGCTCAGCACTGCTCCCAATCCAAACATTGAAGCGTCCGTGTGGACAAGAAAATTTTAGTTGGAGCAGCAAGTACAGGGGCATTAGCTAGAGCAGTCTTTAGTTGTTGGAATGCCTGATCACACTCTGGGGCCCAGACAACCTGTCGGGGCAGGTTCTTGCGTGTCAAGTCAGTTAAGGGTTTGGCCAGGGCACTATAATTGGGTACGAATTTTCTATAGTACCCTGCGGTACCTAGAAACGCTAGCACTTGGGTTTTCGTCCTCTATCCTCTCATGGTATGGTTTGAGCATATTCACATGGAGCATACGTCTCTCCCCTACCCCTGAGCATCTCTGTTCCACCACCTGGTATGGGCCTTGCCAGATGGTCTGCAGCTTGTCTGTGCGGACCGGTTTTAAAATCAAAACCTTTTGTCCCACCTGAAAGCTGCGGTCTCTGGCTCCCCTATCGTACCAGCGACGCTGACGTTTTTGGGCCGCCCGGAGGTTGGTGCGCACAGCCTGGGTTAGCGCCTCCAGACGGTCCCTGAACTCCAGTACGTAGGATACAATAGGGGTTCCGTCTGGGCTACTCTCCCCCTCCCAATGCTCTCTAATTAGGTCTAGTGGCCCTCGCACCCTTCTCCCAAACAGTAATTCAAAAGGGGAAAACCCTGTTGACTCTTGGGGTACCTCTCTATAAGCGAAGAGCAGATGGGGTAGAAAGCACTCCCAGTCTTTATGAGCCTCTCCAAATGTACGGAGCATCTGCTTTAGCGTACCATTAAACCTTTCGCATAGACCATTGGACTGGGGGTGGTACGCCGAATTTACTATTGGCTTAATGCCACATATCTTCCATAATTGTTGGGTTACCTCGGCGGTGAACTGGGTGCCTCTAACGGATATGATTTCTTGGGGAAACCCCACCCTGGAAAATATTTTCATTAAGGCCTCTGCCACAGTTTCGGCATTAATGTTGGTGAGGGCTATAGCCTCGGGGTACCGGGTGGCATAGTCCACTACAGTTAAAATATATATTTTCCCGGAGGGACTGGGTTTTGTGAAGTGCCCCACTATATCTACGGCCACCCTACTGAAGGGTTCTTCAATAATAGGAAGAGGACATAACTTGGCTTTGTGGCGGTCATCTCGCTTGCCTACTCGCTGGCAAATGTCACAGGAGGTGCAGTATTGCCTCACATCCTTGGAGATCCCTGGCCAGAAGAAAGCGTGGGTCAACCTGTATCGGGTACGTGTCATCCCCAGATGCCCAGACAGGGGAATGTCGTGGGCAATCCGAAGCAGTTCTTGCCTATACTTCTGGGGAACCACTAACTGTTTAGTCGTTACTGTGGCCGACCCTCCCACTCCTCTTTCAGCAATGTGGTAAAGTAGCCCTTTCTCCCAGGTGTACCGCTCCCCCTCTAGCCCAGCCTGGTCAGCGTGTACCCTGTCCCTGTATACCTGTAGCGTGGGGTCTGACCTCACCTCGGCCTCAAACTTAGTCGGGGTATCCCAGGACATACGTGTCGTGTGGGGGTCATGGTCTCTTACCGGAGCCTCAGAGTGTGTCGGTGGAACCGTGGTGCGAGCCTGTTTCCGTGTGGTCACTGGCTGGGCTTCCTGGTATGGGGCCTGGGGTACAAAAGCAGAGGTCATCTGGCCCAAATCATTTCCTAGCACAACATCTGCTGGTAAATTTTGCATGAGGCCCACTTCTACCGTCCCCCCTCCCACACCCCAATCCAAATGTACTTTGGCAGTGGGTAGTCGATACACTGCTCCCCCTGCCACTCGTACTGCCACGGATCCGCCAGTGTGTGCCGAGTCAGGGACCAAATGGGGTGCTATCAAGGTTAAAGTAGCTCCTGAATCCCGAAGCTCCTGGACTTCTTTCCCCTCCAAGGTCACTGGCTGTCGATGATGCTGCCGGTTATCCGTGGCTCGGACTGTCATCACCTCATGCAAGATTCCCAGGGGTTCTTCCGCTGGAATGCTCAACATCTCTTGAGTGGCTGGCTCCCGTTGATAATGATGGGCAGCAGCCCTTGGTGCTGGGTTCGGTCGGCCTTGGTTCCAGGCGGGTCTGCCCCGGTTTTGGGTGCACTCGCGTGCCATATGTCCCCACTGTTTCTAGGTGTGGCATTGGATGTTGGCACATCCGTTATATCTGGAGGGTGGTGGTAAAGTCCCTTGGGATTGACGAAAAGGGGAGGCTGTGAGAGCGGGGGGTGGTAAAGTACTGGGTGGTCCCGCGGGTCGAGGATAACTCTTGGTTAGGGGCCCATGATGTCTCCTTGCATCAAAATGCTGATCTGCTAATCGAGCTGCTTCGGTTAGGGTGAGAGGTTTCCTGTCTCGCACCCATTCTTGTGCCTCTGGGGACAAACCGTTGAAGAATTGCTCCAACAGCATTAACTGTCGCAATTCCTCCATAGTAGTTGCTTGGCTGGCTTGTATCCACCCTTGGGAAGCTTGGTCCAGCTTGTGTGCCCATTCAACATGTGAATCCTTCTCTGGTTTGCGCAGGTTTCTAAACTTGCGCCGGTATGCCTCTGGAGTAAAGGCGTATCTCTCTAATATCGCTCACTTCACTTTATCATAATCCTTGCTGTCCTCACTTGGGTACAGCGCGATATGCTTTTGCTGCCTGACTTGCCAGCTTGCCTGCTAGCAATGGGACCCATACTCTCCGTTCAAAGTCATGTAAATCACACAGTCTCTCAAAATCCTGTAAATACCCATCAATCTCATCCTTCTCCTCGCAAAACATTTTAAAGGCATGATAGGGAATTTTGGGTTTTACCTGGTTGTAGAGTGACCCGGTAGTGTATACTGCGGACTGTGTGCCATCACGTACTTCTGCACATTCGCCATTACCATGTGCAGCATGGCATCTGATATAGGCTGTGGCAAAAATTCCAGCCTGGTCCTCATTTCTCTCTGGTAGAGGGTTTATTCCATGGCTGCTGGAGGTGTAGCGCTGCGGGCTCTGTCTCCCTCCATCAGCTCGGCAGTTAATACAGCTTTGGATTTGTTGCTGGCTACCTTACCCCTGGCTTCTAGCGGTTCCTTTAATGTCTCCCGCTTTAGCCTAGAATAATCCGTCTCCATTTACATCTTTATGTTCACATTGCACGAATTGCGCTTATGGTTGGATCCCGTCGCTTGCCACCAATTGTAGCAGAGTACAATATTAAACTCCACGATCTCCGCTGGTAACCAGGGTAAATCCACAGTCAGCGTTGAAAAGTAAGGCAATGTCCCAAATCCCCCCCAGTAACCGGACGAAACACAGCTCTGATAAGTCAACTGACTTTTTATTTACAGGCTTCCATATTTATATAATTCCCCATGCAAGGGGTTTCCAAACAGCCAAATAGATTTAGCAGGGGTAATACAGGGAGGACCACATGGGGAACTTAACATTTTGGATAATTCTCCCATCAGGCATTGCTGCACGAGGGAAAAGTCGGTTGATAGCTGGGGTCTGGGGTTATGTGTTATGGGAGTTCGGTTTAAAACTGCCGAACACCGATTGGGCAACATAAAACAAAGTACTTGAATGCTAGTGGCTTACAGCTGCCAGCATACAAATTACTATGCCCACATAAGACCCAGCAGAATACATAGCATATAATACAGACAACCTTTTGACATGTAACGTCCGGTGCTCCAGAAGTGGCTAGGTTTGCCACAGACTTGTCCCAACTTTGTGTGTGTGTGTTTTTTTTTTTAGCTTTTTCTCACTTTTTTGGGGTGTAATGGTAGGGGTACAATGTACCCCGTTACCAATTCCCATAGGGGGGGGCGGTATCTGGGGGTCCTTGTCCCCATCAACATGGGTATATCAACCTCATGTTGAGGGCATGTGGCCCTTAGAGCATTAGGTTCTGGTATAGATTTTTGGGGGGAACCCCACGCTATTTTTTTTATTTTGTTGTGGGGTTCCCCTTAAAATCCATACCAGATCTTTGGGGAACCCCACAGCATTTTTATTTATTTGGTGCAGGGTTCCCCTTAATATCCATACCAGACCTGAAGGGCCTGGTAATGAAATTTGGGGGGACCCCCACAGATTCTATTTAATTTTTTTGGCTCTGGGTTTCCCTTAATATTCATACCAAACCCAAAGGGCCTGGTAATGGACTGGGGTGGGAACCCATGTTATTTTTTTCAATGACTTTTATCTGTATGGCCGGGACGTGACAATTCATTATAGCCGCGAGTAGTTTTATATTACTTTTTTTCCTTTAGAAATGTCATTTTGTTCAGGGACTGTTATAAACACTGGAAACATGCGCTACTTTACATTGTTTATACACTTACAGCTCCATGTACTGTATTTGCTGGCGTATAAGACGACCTAAAAAGCAGGGGTCGTTTTATACGCCGGGTCAGCTGCTCGGATGCCTGCTGGATGTTCAGTAATACTGTATGTAGCTTCGGCTACATACAGTATATACCGCTTCGGGTACATACAGTATATACCGCTTAGCCAATCTCGGTGAGCGATGTATTAAAATGAATACAGAGCCTGCTCGGATTGGAGTAACAGCCTCTGCCAATCCTAACAGGCTACATACAGTAGCCTGCTCGGATTGGCTTTGAGAGTCAGAGAGGCGCGTGATGATGATGTTACAGCCTCTGCCAATCCAAGCAGGCTTTGTATTCATGAATAGAATACATTGCTCACCGTAATTGGCTCCAGCTCCAGCAAGAAGGAAAAAGAATATTGCTCTAGAAGGAAGAAATATGAAGCGTCGGAAGCCTCGGAAGGGGGGTCGTCTTATATGGTGAGTACAGGCAAAAAATCTTTAAAAAAAAAATTCAATTAGGGGGTCGTCGTATACGCCCGGTCGCCTCATACACCGGCAAATACGGTACTTCATGCTAATAAAAAGCCCACATTACCATAAACATGCCAGCCTGCATCCTTGATGCATTGCTGCAGCTTCCTGGAAAAACCTGCTACTAGATAGTGCTGCACCAATCATCCCATACTGTAATCCTTGTAACCTGCTCCTTCTCAGGTGATTCTGTATACCGAGATATTTGAGGCTAAGCTGTATACCCTGAGCTGTATACCCTGATCTGTGATGCTGAGCTGTATACCCTGAGCTGTATATCCTGATATGTATACCCTGAGTGGTATACCCAGTTTTCTGAGACTGAGATGTATACCCTGATCTGTGATGCTGAGCTGTATAGCCTGAGCTGTAAAGCCTGATCTGTGAGGCTGAGCTGTATACCCTGAGCTGTATACCTTGATCTGTGAGGCTGAGCTGTATACCCTGAGCTATATACTCCGTCATGTGATGCTGGGGCTGTATACTCTGCCCTGTGATGCTGAGCTGTATACACCTAACACTATGGGTGGAAGCAAGTGGAATACAGGGGGTAGAGTGGGTGGATTCTATAAGGGGTAGGGCTTATGAGAAGTGGGAGAGGTCAAAAAGGAAGGGCAGGGTCTGACGCCCCCCTATCCTAAAACTTCACCAGCTGCCACTGCAGGTGAGTAAATGCCTTCTCCCCACTAGTTCTTAGTGTTAGAGTGGGGGCGGGTGGGATGTTTACATATGGAAGCATATATAGCAGAGTTCAGCATATACAACTTTTTACGTCAGCATTAGTACTACACATGCGCCACAATCAGGGCCGGCCTTTGGGGTGTGCGGACAGTGCGATCGCACAGGGCGCCATAGCAACATGGGCGCCTGGCGACCGCACAGATTTTTTTAATTTGCTCACGTATTAAGTAGTGGGCGGGGGCGTGCCGCACACTGTGGGTGTCAGGCCGGTGCCGGCGCCCCCCCCCCCCCCCCCCACTGAAGAGGATCTTGCCGGGTGCCTGGCTTTGCAGGGGTGGTGCCGTGCAAGCCGCATCCCAACGAGCCGTCGGCACACCCGTGGTCTGTCTGAGTCTCGGCTGCCTGTGACTGTCTCAGTCACGCAGCCGAGCAGTGAAGCCGCCTCCCCCTTGCCTGTACTGTGCTGTGTGTGCAGCACGCGGCAAGCAGGTTATCTGAGCCTGCTTGCTTTACAGGTCTGAAGGGGGGGTCGTCTGTAGTTTAGGGGGGTCTGCACTGTAGGGGTTTATCTGTATTGTAGGGGGTGGTGTTTTCTGTATTGTGTGTGTGTGGAGGGGTTCTTTATTGTTGGGGGGTCTGCACTGTAGGGGTTTATCTGTATTGTAGGGGGGGGGGGTGTTTTCTGTATTGTGGGGGGGTGGTTCTTTATTGTAGGGGTGGTCTATTGTAGGGGGGTTCTGTATTGTGGGGGGGGGGGTTCGCAATAATGTAAGGAGAGATCTGTATTGTAGGGGGAGGGGAATGCACTGTACGGGGGTCTGCATAACATGCAGGGGGTCCAAAACTGTTAGGGGGTGTCTGTGTAACATACAGGTGTCCGAGGCTGTGTAATGTAAAGGGGTCCAGAGCTGTGGGGTGCTGTGTAATGTAAAGGGGTCCAGAGGTGCAGGGTGCTGTGTAGCATAAAGGGGTCCAGAGCTGTGGGGTGCTGTGTAATGTAAGGGGCCCAGAGGTGCAGGGTGCTGTGTAATGTAAGGGGCCCAGAGGTGCAGGGTGCTGTGTAATATAAGGGGCCCAGTGGTGCAAGGTGCTGTGTAGCGTAAAGGGGCCCAGAGGTGCAGGGCTCTGTGTAATGTAAGGGGCCCAGAGGTGCAGGGTGCTGTGTAGTGTAAAGGGGCCCAGAGGTGCAGGGCTCTGTGTAGTGTAAAGGGGCCCAGAGGTGCAGGGTGCTGTGTAATGTAAGGGGTCCAGAGGTGCAGGGTGCTGTGTAATGTAAGGGGCCCAGAGGTGCAGGGTGCTGTGTAGTGTAAAGGGGCCCAGAGGTGCAGGGCTCTGTGTAGTGTAAAGGGGCCCAGAGGTGCAGGGTGCTGTGTAATGTAAGGGGCCCAGAGGTGCAGGGTGCTGTGTAGTGTAAAGGGGTCCAGAGGTGCAGGGTGCTGTGTAGTGTAAAGGGGTCCAGAGGTGCAGGGTGCTGTGTAGTGTAACGGGGTCCAGAGGTGCAGGGTGCTGTGTAGTGTAAAGGGGCCCAGAGGTACAGGGTGCTGTGTAATGTAAAGGGGTCCAGAGGTGCAGGGTGCTGTGTAGCATAAAGGGGTCCAGAGCTGTGGGGTGCTGTGTAATGTAAGGGGCCCAGAAGTGCAGGGTGCTGTGTAATGTAAAGGGGTCCAGAGGTGCAGGGTGCTGTGTAATGTAAAGGGGTCCAGAGGTGCAAGGTGCTGTGCAATGTAAAGGGGTCCAGAGGTGTGGGGTTGTGTAATGTACAGGGGTCCAGGGTGCTGTGTAATGTAAAGGGGTCCAGAGGTGCAGGGTGCTGTGTAGCGTAAAGGGGTCCAGAGGTGCAGGGTGCTGTGTAATGTAAGGGGCCCAGAGGTGCAGGATGCTGTGTAATGTAAGGGGCCCAGAGGTGCAGGGTGCTGTGTAATGTAAGGGTCCCAGAGGTGCAGGATGCTGTGTAATGTAAGGGGCCCAGAGGTGCAGGGTTCTGTGTAGTGTAAAGGGGTCCAGGGGCCCAGTGGTGCTGTGTAATATATGGGGCCCAGAGGTGCAGGGTGCTGTGTAATGTAAGGGGCCCAGAGGTGCAGGGTGCTGTGTAATGTAAGGGTCCCAGAGGTGCAGGATGCTGTGTAATGTAAAGGGGCCCAGAGGTACAGGGTGCTGTGTAATGTAAAGGGGTCCAGAGGTGCAGGGTGCTGTGTAGCATAAAGGGCTCCAGAGCTGTGGGGTGCTGTGTAATGTAAGGGGCCCAGAGGTGCAGGGTGCTGTGTAATGTAAGGGGCCCAGAGGTGCAGGGTGCTGTGTAATGTAAAGGGGTCCAGAGGTGCAGGGTGCTGTGTAGCGTAAAGGGGTCCAGAGGTGCAGGGTGCTGTGTAGTGTAAAGGGGTCCAGAGGTGCAGGGTGCTGTGTAGTGTAACGGGGTCCAGAGGTGCAGGGTGCTGTGTAGTGTAAAGGGGCCCAGAGGTACAGGGTGCTGTGTAATGTAAAGGGGTCCAGAGGTGCAGGGTGCTGTGTAGCATAAAGGGGTCCAGAGCTGTGGGGTGCTGTGTAATGTAAGGGGCCCAGAAGTGCAGGGTGCTGTGTAATGTAAAGGGGTCCAGAGGTGCAGGGTGCTGTGTAATGTAAAGGGGTCCAGAGGTGCAAGGTGCTGTGCAATGTAAAGGGGTCCAGAGGTGTGGGGTTGTGTAATGTACAGGGGTCCAGGGTGCTGTGTAATGTAAAGGGGTCCAGAGGTGCAGGGTGCTGTGTAGCGTAAAGGGGTCCAGAGGTGCAGGGTGCTGTGTAATGTAAGGGGCCCAGAGGTGCAGGATGCTGTGTAATGTAAGGGGCCCAGAGGTGCAGGGTGCTGTGTAATGTAAGGGTCCCAGAGGTGCAGGATGCTGTGTAATGTAAGGGGCCCAGAGGTGCAGGGTTCTGTGTAGTGTAAAGGGGTCCAGGGGCCCAGTGGTGCTGTGTAATATATGGGGCCCAGAGGTGCAGGGTGCTGTGTAATGTAAGGGGCCCAGAGGTGCAGGGTGCTGTGTAATGTAAGGGTCCCAGAGGTGCAGGATGCTGTGTAATGTAAAGGGGCCCAGAGGTACAGGGTGCTGTGTAATGTAAAGGGGTCCAGAGGTGCAGGGTGCTGTGTAGCATAAAGGGCTCCAGAGCTGTGGGGTGCTGTGTAATGTAAGGGGCCCAGAGGTGCAGGGTGCTGTGTAATGTAAGGGGCCCAGAGGTGCAGGGTGCTGTGTAATGTAAAGGGGTCCAGAGGTGCAGGGTGCTGTGTAGCGTAAAGGGGTCCAGAGGTGCAGGGTGCTGTGTAGTGTAAAGGGGTGTAGGGTGCTGTGTAGGGGCCAGAGGTGCAGGGTGCTGTGTAGGTAAAGGGGCAGGGTGCTGTGTAATGTAAAGGGGTCCAGAGGTGCAGGGGCTGTGTAGCATAAAGGGGTCAGAGGTGGGGTGCTGTGTAATGTAAGGGGCCCAGAAGTGCAGGGTGTGTGTAATGTAAAGGGGTCCAGAGGTGCAGGGTGCTGTGTAATGTAAAGGGGTCCAGAGGTGCAGGTGCTGTGCAGGTGCAGGGTGCTGTGTAATGTAAAGGGGCCAGAGGTGCAGGGTGCTGTGTAGGTGCAGGGTGCAGGGTGTGTAATGTAAGGGGCCCAGAGGTCAGGATGCTGTGTAATGTAAGGGGCAGAGGTGCAGGGTGCTGTGTAATGTAAGGGTCCCAGAGGTGCAGGATGCTGTGTAATGTAAGGGGCCCAGAGGTGCAGGGTTCTGTGTAGTGTAAAGGGGTCCTGTGTAGGGGCCCAGAGGTGCAGTGCTGTGTAATGTATAAGGGGCCCAGAGGTGCAGGGTGCTGTGTAATGTAAGGGTCCCAGGGGCAGGGTCTGTGTAATGTAAAGGGGCAGAGGTGCATGCAGGGTCCAGAGGTGCTGTGTAATGTAAAGGGGGCCCAGAGGTGCCTGTGTAGAGGTGCCCAGAGGTGCAGGGTGTGTGTAATGTAAAGCCAGAGGTGCAGGGTGTGTGTAGCGTAAAGGGGTCCAGAGGTAGGGTGCTGTGTAGGGGCCCAGAGGTGCAGGGTGCTGTGTGTAAAGGGGCCCAGAGGTGCAGGGTACTGTGTAGTGTAGGGGCCCAGAGGTGCAGGGTGCTGTGTAGAGGGGCCCAGAGGTGCAGGGTGCTGTGTAATGTAAGGGTCCCAGAGGTGCAGGATGCTGTGTAATGTAAGGGGCCCAGAGGTGCAGGGTTCTGTGTAGTGTAAAGGGGTCCAGGGGCCCAGTGTGTGTGTAATATAAGGGGCCCAGAGGTGCAGGGTGCTGTGTAAGGGGCCAGAGATGCAGGGTTCTGTGTAGGTGCTGTGGGTGCTGTGTAGGGGGCCCAGAGGTGCAGGGTGTGTAATGTAAAGGGGTCCAGAGGTCAGGGTGCAGAGGTGCAGGGTGCTGTGTAATGTAGGGTGCTGTGTATGGGGCCCAGTGGTGCAAGGTGCTGTGTAGGGGGGCCCAGAGGTGCAGGGCTCTGTGTAGAGGGGCCCAGAGGTGCAGGGTGCTGGTAGTGCCCAGAGGTGCAGGGCTGTGTAAAAGGGGCCCAGAGGTGTAAGGGGCCCAGAGGTGCAGGGTGCTGTGTAATGTAAGGGGCAGAGGTGCAGGGTGTGTGTAGTGTAAAGGGGCCCAGAGGTGTAAAGGGGCCCAGAGGTGCAGGGTGCTGTGTATGTAAGGGGCCAGAGGTGCAGGGTGCTGTGTATGTAATGTAGGGTGCTGTGTAAGGGGTCCAGAGCTGTGGTGTGCTGTGTGCTGTGTAATGTAAGGGGCCCAGGGTGTGGTGCAGGGTGCTGTGTAATGTAAGGGGCCCAGGGGTCTGTGTAATGTAAAGGGGTCAGAGGTCCAGAGGTGCAGGGTGCTGTATGTAATGTAAAGGGGTCCAGAAGTGCAGGGTGCTGTGTAATGTAAGGGGCCCAGTGGTGCAGGGTGCAGGGTGTGTAATGTAAGGGTCCCAGAGGTGCCTGTGTAATGTAAGGGGCAGAGGTGGTGCAGGGTGCTGTGTAATGTAAAGGGGTCCAGAGGGTCCCATGCAGGGTGCTGTGTAATGTAAAGGGGTCCAGAGCTGTGGGGGTGCTGTGTAATGTAAGGGGCCCAGAGGTGGTGCAAGTAAGGGGCCCAGAGGTGCAGGGTGTGTGTAATGTAAAGGGGTCCAGAAGTGCAGGGGGCTGCAGGGTTGTGTAATGTAAAAGGGGCCCAGAGGTGGGTGTTGTGTAAGGGGCCCAGAGGTGT
Organism: Rana kukunoris; assembly: GCA_029574335.1. NCBI lineage: Eukaryota > Metazoa > Chordata > Amphibia > Anura > Ranidae > Rana > Rana kukunoris. Next base: position 118,469,440 of record CM056055.1, on the reverse strand, counting down.
GCTGTGTAAAGGGGTCCAGAAGGGCAGGGGGCTTTGTAATGTAATGGGGCTCAGAGGTGCAGGATGTGTAATGTAAAGGGGCCCAGAGGTGCAGTTGTGGAGAGGGGTACACAGTAGTGACAGGTACACCTGGCAGGCCGCAGGCAGATTCTGCCGGAAAGACGGCTGTGTATTGGGGCCCTGTGGTGCGGCTGTGTAATGTAAAGGGGTCCTTGCCTTGTAATGTAAAGGGGTCTATGAGGAGCTCTGTGTATACGCAGGGTGCATGTAAAGGGGTCGCACTGAGAAGACTGTGGGGGTGCTGTGTAAAGGAGGGCAAGAATCCACAGATGTAATGGGTGTTGTGTAATGTAAAGGGGTCAGGCAGCGGATGTAAAACCTTTTTTCTGTAAGTTGTCGGCTGTCCTTGCCTTGCTACATTTGAGAAGACAAAGGAGGGCAAGAATTTTTTTTTTCTGTATTAAGTGCACTGCTTAATGTCTGTTTTGTATTTTCTTTTTTAAATAGGGTGTTTCTTAAAGGAATAGTAAATACAAAAGTTAAAAAATACTTTATTGTAATTATGTTTGATATTTGATAGTAAATTTACAGGTAGTGTTATTATACCGTGTGATTTACTTTATAAGTGGCGTTATTATACTGTGTGAATAAAGGAATGGAAGGCTTTAAATGGAGCCGGTATTGGAGAAATGGGTGTGGTTACCAAGGGGCGTAGTTACTGAGGGGCGTGGTCACTAGGGGGCGCTGTAAAGCTTTCTCGCACAGGGCGCCTAAAGGCCTAAGGCCGGCCCTGGCCACAATGCATGCACAGATAAAAAATATTTGGCAGCATACACACGATCAGTTTGCCTGATGAAAACGGTCTGATGGACCGTTTTCATCAGACGAACCGATCGTGTGTGGGCCCCATCGTTATTTTATCTATCAGTCAAAAATCTAGGAACTTGATGGTTAAAAAACCTATAGAAAAAAACGATCGTCTGTGAGTACGTCCATCGGTTAAAAATCCACGCATGCTCAGAATCAAGTCAACGCATGCTCGGAAGCATTGAACTTCATTTTTCTCAGAACGTCGTTGTGTTTTACGTCACCGCGTTGGACACAATCGGATTTTTAACCGATGGTGTGTAGGCACAACTGATCATCAGTCAGCTTTATCGGATATCTGATGAAAAAATCCATCAGACCGTTTTCATCAGATGAACTGATCATGTGTACAGGACATTATAGTGTCTCTATTAAAAAAAAAAAGATTCCACCTGCCTACAAATTTTTGTGTAAGGGCCAATTCACACCAGTGCGTTTTAGCGCAGCTGTAAAACGCAGATTACCAGAAGGGTATATGAAAAACTATAATTTCCAACGTGTCCTATTCACATCATAATATTGCGTTGCACTAAAATGCAAAATGTATGTCAACGGATGTCAAAATGTATGTCAACAGACATCAGCGCACATTAACATGCTACTAAAATGGATGAAAGTTTACTTGCATTTTAGCACAAGTCAGTGTGAATTGGCCCTTAAAGATTTAATTTAACTTTACCAACATACGCAATGCTAAGAGACTGATTTACTTAACCTCTTCCCTACCGTAGGATGTCATACCATGGTCTGTAACAACATTATTATTGTTGTTACAGACAATTTTACATGTATAACTGTTTTTAGAAAAAAAAAATTCTCTAATAATAACCTTTAGCGTTTTACAATATCTACTTGTGTGCCTCTAAAAGTCAAATTTCCTTAGTTCAATTCACACATGTGAGGTATCGCCATGTGCGTTAGAGGGAGAGCAATAATTATAGCACTAGACCTCCTCTGTTACTCTAAACTGGTAACCTGTAAAAAAAAAATTGGAGCTCATTTCTTGTGAAAAAAAAAAAAAAATGGAGATATATAGACCGGCGTAGCACATCTCCTTTACGTTAGGCTGCCTCAATTTAGAGACGCAAGTACCGTATTCTCATAGTATTTGTTTCCAAATTTGCGCCGGCGTGACGTAAATTCCGAGGCGTAAGCCGGTGTAATTCAAAGTGGGAAGGACGTGGGAGTGTTCTATTGAAATGAGCCATGACCCCATGCAAATTAAGGGCCGGCCGGACTGCGCATGCGCATGACGCCGACTATGGACAGAGCCTCTCTGCGCTTGCTCAGAACTCGGCCCAGCGCAATCAGTGAGATAGGAACTAGGCCTGGCGTACTTAGTGAGCTACGCCCAGTGCATAAATAGGCCCAGACAAACGCCCTTCCATTGCAAAAGTACATCCATTTGTTTCCCTTCCTGAGGCAAGGTGCTTTTGTTCCGTTGTCTGTGGCTGTTTGTTGGTTTGTGTCCTGTCGTGTCGGTGTGTTGTTGGAGAGTGTTTTTGAAAGATGACTGAGAGGAAGAGGAAGTTAAAAGTTAAGATACGTATTCTTCTACATATATTTCATAAAAAAATCGCAATTAGCGTTTATTGATTGGTTTGCGCAAAATTTATAGCGTTTACAAAAAAGGGGGTAGTTTTATGGCATTTTTATTAATATTTTTTTTTTACTAGTAATGGCGGCGATCAGCGTTTTTTTTCAGTACCGAGACATTATGGCGGACACATCGGACAATTTTGACAAATTTTTGGGACCATTGGCATTTTTATAGCGATCAATGCTATAAACATGCATTGGATACTATAAAAATGCCATTGGCAGTGAAGGGGTTAACACTAGGGGGCAGGGAAGGGGTTAAGTGTTTTCCTGGGTGTGTTCTAACTGTATGGGGGGGTTGACTCACTAGGGGAAATCACTGAACCTCTGTTCATACATTGTATGAACAGGAGATCAGCATTTCCCCCGCTGACAGGACCGAGAACTTTGTGTTTACACACAAAGCTCCCGGTCCCCGCTCTGTAGCGAACGAGCGCGCGTGCCCGGCGGCGAACGCTCCCGCCGGGCACGCGCACGGGACTCGGGGAACAAGCGCGGGCGCGCGGGGGCCGCCGGCGGCGCGCACGCGCCCCCTAGCAGCCAACGTGCTCTCGCCCAGCAGTGTCACCTTCCCGCCGTATAATGACGGTGGGCAGTCGGCATCTGGTTAAAGAGGTACATTTTTTTTTTAAAGTTGATTGGAGAATTACTCAATAAATTGTGTGAATATTAACTTCAATAATCCAATCATGCGAAAAGCAAGTTTCTGTTAATTTATCTAATCTATACAGGGTTGGGTATTCTAATGCCGCGTACACACGGTCGTTTTTTGCGATGAAAAAAAAACGACGTTTTTTGTGAAGTAAAAAACGACGTTTTTGAAACGTCACTTTCAAAGACGATGTTGCATACACACCATCGTTTTTTTCACAAAAAACGAGGTTACGTTCACCACACTTTTCCATTGAAGCTCGCTTCATAACTAGCTTCTGGGCATGCGCGGGTTGAAAAACGTCGTTTTAAAAGACGTTTTTGCTACACACGGTGACTTTGTGAAACAAAAAACGACGTTTTGAAAAACGACACAAAAAATTCAAGCATGTTGGAATTTTTTTTTGGTCGTTTTTTTTAAGACAAAAAACGACGTTTTGCCCACACACGATCAATTTAAATGACGTTTTAAAAAACGTCGTTTTTTTTCATCGCAAAAAACGACCGTGTGTACGCGGCATTAGTGAACAAAGAATTTATTGAGTGAAGATTCTCAACTCCTTTAGTAAATCAGCCTCAATGTGTCTATTATAAAATAAAAATTCAATATTTCTGAAAAAGCAGAAACTAGTACAGCTGCAAAATACGTTGAGAGATCCCCACCTTACTGTAGAACCAGCATTATGGTATGCCAAACATACATGTGGTATGTAATTTTAATGTATTATCTTGTTTGTAAATAAAGATATGATCATTTATACGAAACCAGTGATTTTTTGAGTGCCTATTAGTTTGTTTATTACTGTGATATTTAATAAGACTGCCATAAACAATCTTCTGTTTTATAATATGAGATCATATATGATTAAACATTTTTGTAAAAAAAAAAAAATTAAACCGTGTGTCTAATTTGTTACACATTACACATTTTGTATGTGCTAGACTTACTATACATTCATGGGTATGATACCCGAACTACCATTGTGTATGTCATAAAATAATATCAGTTTTATTTTAAGCTACAATCATTTGACTGTGCCTTTGTCTTTTACTACGGTAGTAAATATCTACATTAACCACTTAAGGACCTTGGGTGTTTTTCAGATTTGGTGTTTGCAAGACTAATACAGTTTTTTTTGCTAGAAAATTACTTAAAATCCCCAAACATTGTGGCCCAGATTCACAGAGCGGTTACGCCTGCGCAACAGGAGATGCGCGTGCGTAAGTCTAAATGTGCGCGTGCGTTTCGTTGCGCGGCATCCCCAGAACGAGATACGCAAAAAATCGACCTTTTTTTGTCCTGCGTAATTTCGTTAGACTGGCGCATCCTTCCGCGCAAAAGTGCGATAGACACACCATTGATTTGCTAGTCAAATATGCTAATGAGGGACTTACGGGGATCCTCAAAACAACGTTGGGGCAGCGCAGGCGACGCAGTGTGCGCAACAGCAAAATGTCCTGTCTAAAATTAGAGCTCATAAAAGCTGGTCTAAAAAAAGAAAAAAAGTCTACTTGTTAGATAAAGCAACACTGTTAGTGAGCAGCTCAGCAGTCACACGTGTTGCTCAACAATCTGTATGCCAACATGCCAGGGGCATCGTCGCGCATAGCTATAATACTGACTTTAGATGAACAAAGAAGGAGGAGGGCACGGAGGATGGCACGGAGGATGGCACGGGAGAGGATATACCGTACTCGCATAGACCTGTTTGGCATGAGTGATTCTGAGGTGTATCGCATCTTCAGATTCACCCCTCATGTCATCCTGGAATTAACCACAACCCTGCAGGATGACATCACCAGCCCAACACAACGCTCACATGCAGTGCAGCCACTGGTCAAGGTCCTGGCAACACTCCATTTCCTTGCCAGTGGCTCTTTTCAAAGAACAAGTGGAGTGGTGGCTGGGATGTCACAGTCCTCCATGAGCAGATGTGTGCACCAGGTTGTCCCTGCAATACTCAGACGCATGGCCAACCAAATCATCAAACCCACCACTGAGGAGCTGCGACTGAAGGCAATGACAGATTTCTACAGAATTGCCAGATTCCCACGCACTGTGGGGGCCATTGATTGCACACATGTGGCACTCCAGCCCCCCCAGGAGACAGAGCACATGTACTGCAATCGGAAGCATTGGCATTCCATCAATGTACAGGTGATAGTCGATGCCCAAGGCCTCATATGGCACGTCCGTGCCAAACACCCAGGGTCCAGCCATGACAGCTACATATACAATCAATGCCACATCCGATTGGAATTCGATCAGAACGTGTATGGGGACACCTGGCTGGTTGGTGAGTGACATGGGTGGCAGGCATGACTATCCCCTCCCATGATGCACATCACAAGGGGCACATGCATGACTAACATCCTCCTGTCTTTTCCCTTACAGGTGACTCTGCATATCCACTGGGACCCCATCTCATGACTCCTATCCGGAACCCCCAAACCCCAGGAGAGGAAAGATACAATCAAGCACATGCCCAAACCCGTGCAGTGGTGGAGCGCACCTTTGGGATCCTAAAGTCACGTTTCCGATGGCTGGATAAGTCTGGGGGTACCCTCTTGTACTCCCCAAACTTCGTGTGCCAGATCATCGGTGCATGTTGCATGCTGCACAACTTTGCAGAAAGAAAGGGTCTGCAGATTGACCTACGTGATGACCTGACCCCTGAACCAGACAATCCCCCCCTAACCGAGGTTACCCCGTCTTCTGAGGGAAGAGCAGCCAGGAGACAGCTCACATTGGGCATTTTTGCACGTTAAACATACACATTAATCATGGCACAATGAGAATGCATGCATGCACAACACTGTGGTCCCTAGCACACACACCCCACATCCACATCAAATTGGATTGGCACCAGTCCACCATGCAGGACTTGTGAGCAGCAACGCCACGCCAAGGCTCCAATTATGTCACTGTACATTCATACACCATTCACACAGACCTGAGGATCACTTCTCCCTGGTCCTGGGGAACCCTTCTCCACCAAAATAGAGGGTGACACCCCTTTTCCAGCAGGAATGTCACCCCCACATTCACACAGCATTCACAAATGCAAAATCAAAAAATTTCCAGCAAAAAAAAAAAAAAAAATGGCAAAAAACAAAACAAAATATTTGAAAAAAAAAAAAATTGGGGGAAAAACAAATTACTGTCCTCTGCGTGAGCCACGCCTGGGGCACCCCCGGCCAGGGCCCCGGCTTCTCAGGGGAGACTCATGGGGAAGGGGTAAAACCGGGGAAGGAGGATCAGCCCCTGATCTCTGCCCACCTGGTGGCCTGCCCTCCAAGGCCACGGCAATTCTGTCCAGGGCAGCACCAACTGTTGCCGTGTTGGCCTGGATAGCCAGGGTAAGGGCCCTCACATCCTGCCCAACGCCTGCTGATGTCGTCTGCAGTTCATTTAGGCAGGTTGTGAAAGCCCGGGAGTGGGAGTCCAGGTTCCCCAGCGTATCCTTGATGGAGGACAGGCTCTCCTCCATCCGCACCAATGTCTGGCTGACCTGTCCCAGATGGCGGGTCTGGAGGAACTGGTCCCTTCTCAGGGTGGCGGGCAGGAGATCGGCCAACCCCCTGGTGGTCTGGGATGACATCCTGCCTCCAGCTGATGCTTGTGGCCGGGGAGAAGGGGAGGCCCTTGTGAGGGGAGCCATGTTGGGGGAGGAGGGGGGGGGGCTCCCCCTTAGGGAGGCCTGCCTGCTGGCAGCCAGAGGGGAGGAGTCCTCAAAACCCAAACGTCCAGTGCCTGACATGGACTCCTCCTCCTCATGATTCTCCTCCTCCTCATGATTGTCCTGCTCCTCATGATTGTCCTGCTCCTGTTGAACCTCCTCCGCGGACTCCGGCCTTGTTGGGGGGGCCTCATTAGGCTGCTGTCCTGGGGTTGGTGCGGTCAGGCCAGATGGCCCTGCACCCTCCTGCACATCTGTGGATGACACAAAACATTCACAGGTTGGAGGATCCACACACTTGCCACATATTCCCTTTCACCCCCTCCCCCACACATGCTACACACCTGATATTAAAAAAAAAAAACTTACCTGGCACCACGGGCTCCGGACTTGAGTCAAAGCCGGGCAGGCCCTCAACTTCATGCCGATGAAAGGTCAGGGCCACCGCACGCTCCTCCGCTGTCAGGCTAATACGGCATGGTGGGCCCCCTCCTATGCCCCTGGCATGGGCATGCATTCTGGCCAACTTCTTTTTGACCAGACGCCGGAGGTCATTGATTTTTTTGTCAATCCCAGACCTGGTCCGTGTCTCCCCCTGCCCCGCTGAATTCACCTGGTCAGTGATCCTATCCAAAATCTCCCTCCTCCTGGCCGGGGTGGTGTTGGCACTCTCTGGGCCGTGGAGGTAACGCCCATACTCGCTAATGGCCCGGGCAAGAATCTGTTTTTCCACAACTGTAAAATTCAGCTTGCGTTTTCTCTCACTCATCCTTCCAAAAAAAAAACAGTCCCAGTCAACAAAATTCACACACACAAACAAGCCCAACCAATCACAAAAAAAAACACACAGAGAGAAAACGACTCAGCAAGAAACAGTCCCCAAAAAACAAAACAAAAATACAGCAGAAAAAGAAACAAAAAGAAATATACCAATCAAACAAACAGTCTCTCAAACACTTATCAAAAACCACTTTCAAAAATCTACTAACAACCACTTGATCACACAGAACACTAATCTGACAACTACAAAACACACCGCAACGTACAACAAGAACAAAAGCACTTTGTTAAATGGGAAGGGACAAAGGGATGTACTTTTGCAAAGGAAGTGCGTTTGTGTGTGTCTATTTATGCTGTCTGCGTAGTTCACAACGTTGCCCTAGTCCATTTCCAATTTCACTGATTGCGCCGCTCCCGAGTTGTGAGCATGCGCACAGCGGAGCTGACCATGGTCTCCTTCAAGCGCGCATGCGTGAGCCGGCCGGCCCTTCATTTGCATGGGGTCACGGCTCATTTCAATGTAACACGCCCACGTCCTTCCCAATTTGTATTACTCCTCCTTATGCCTCTGGAAAAACGTTACGTATGCGCAATTTCCTGCGCAAAAGCTACGAGAATAGGGTGATTACGTGGCAAAATTGCGCAAGTCTAACGTAAAGGCGGTGCGCTACACCGGTCCAATAATGCGCAGATGTACGTGAATCTGGGCCTATATATTTTTTCTAACACCCTAGAGAATAAAATGGCAGTCATTGCAATACTTTTTGTCACACCGTATTTGCATAGGGGTCTTACAAGCGCACTTTTTTTGGAAAAAATTCACTTTTTTGAATAAAAAAATAAGACAACAATAAATTTGGCCCAATTTATTTATATATTGTGAAAGATAATGTTACGCCGAGTAAAATGATACCCCAACATGTCACGCTTAAAAATTGCACCCGCTCGTGGGATGGCATCAAACTTTTAACCTTAAAAAGGCTACGTTAAAAAAATTCTATAGGTTGCATCTTTTGAGCTACAGAGGAGGTCTAGGGCTAGATGTATTGCTCTCGCTCTAACGATCGCGGTGATACCTCACTTGTGTATTTTGTGCACCGTTTTCATATGCGGGCGCTACTCACGTATGCGTTCGCTTCTGCGCGCAAGCTCGTCGGGACAGGACGCTTTAAGGTCCTCTTAAATATGAGATCTGGGGTCAAAAAGACCTCAGATCTCATATTTAGACTTGAATGCAAAAAATAAAAAATAAAATGGAAAGTTTGCCATTTAAAAAAAAAAAATGTTCTTTGAGGCCGCGTACACACGAGCAGAAAGATTTGTTCAAAGCGGTCGGCACAGTGACGTGGCGGTGACGTTGACGCCGCCACGTCACCGCACCAGGAAGTAAAACACTTCCACGCATGCATCTAAACCATTCGGCGCGTGTGCGAGAAGACATGTCTGCTGGTTAGCGTACTAACCAGCAGACATGTCGGGCGGACGGGTTCCCAGCCGACAGATTTCAAAGCATGCTTTGAAATCTGTCGGGTGGCCAAATCCGTCGGCTCGCCCGTACACACGGTCGAATCTGTCTGCTGGGACGGTCGGACCGACCGTTTCCAGCAGATAGATTTGATTGTGTGTACGCGGCCTAAGACGCATGGGCGGGACTGACGTTTTGACATCACTTCTGCCCTGCAGTGCTATGGGGACAGGTGGGGGCCATCTTGCCCTCACTCACATCCCCACACAGCAGGCAGCAGGACCCGACTGCCTCTGCCGTTACCGACGGCTCCGGTAAGCGGCAGAGGGCGCGGGAGAGTGGCGGGAGGGGGGCTCCTCTCCCACCGCCAATAACGGCGATATCGCGGTGAATCCACTGCGGAGACCGCCGTTATCGTTTACAGGACCGCTAATGCTAAAGATGGATACCTCGGTTGTGGCAGCAGCTGCTGCCGTTACCGAGATATCCATCTTTTAAAAAAGGACATATATATATATATACATGAGCAGGTCCTTAAGTGGTTAAAAGTAGACAGAATGACCCTGGATGATCTGCAAAATAAAGGACAGCATACCTGTCCTGGTTTGTTTGTATTTGTCATAACAAGGTCTGTTGCTTTGGGACCTCTATTCTGTGGCTCACTGCAAACTGCAGAACCCTACTAAGGAACCTAAGCAGAAGACAGACCATCAAATGTGAGGTTCAAAATAAAGAATTCCCATCTTTTGTTTTGACTGTTGTAAACTTTCCAGTAAAAATACATTTAAACGATAATAAATAATTCAACAAAATCTGTTACCTTACCTTAATCTGTAAATGCAGCTGAAGAAAGTGGGAAAGATAAAGGGGAGTACAAAATAAAAAAGTGGTCATTGCTCGCTACTCACATTTAATGGAACCTTTTATGTTTGTTTTTTTATGTCTAAGGCCTCGTACACACGACCGAGAATCTCGTCGTAAAAGAAACATCGTTTTCCTCAACAAGGTTTTTGTCAGGCTTGTCGAGAATCTTGTCAAGCTTTCTTTGCATACACACTGTCAAGACAAAATCTCATTGTTCTCAAACGCGGTGACGTACAACACGTATGACTTCACTATAAAGGGGAAGTTCGATTCCACTGGCACAACCCTTGGGGCTGCATTTGCTAATCTCATGTTTAATTGAAGACGAGATGAGTTAACAAATGCTATATCTATATGCGAGGTGGTCTTATGTGTGGAGGAAAAGCAGGAAATGGATTTAACATTGGGATGTTTCCACCGCCAAACCTCAGTGAGATCTGGCAAAGGCCCAAGCTGATAAATCTTTTGTGAAGTTTTTAATTTAGCTTTAAAAAAAATGAACCAAAGATAAGCTACCTGCCCATACACGGCATGTCTCCTTTAAGGCAAACAGTAATAAGGCTTCTTCCCTATTACATGAACAATATAATGTAGTCCCAAAAACAGTCCACTGCTAGAGGGGCTTCGGAGAGTGGGAGAATGTGCTGCAGCCCAGTTGTAATTAGGGTGTTCTAGCAAAATCTCAAGGGACCACTGTGTATAAGGGATCCTTAACTGGGTTCCATACAAAAAGCACTACATAGCTAGTAGGCAGCAGGATGGATAACCATAGGAACCATTCAAATGAGCCATTGCAAGGCATCATAAGGACAGAAGCCAGAAATTTAACTGATACAGTCAAGAGGAGTAGTAGACAAGGATAATGAAGATATTTGCAATTCAGGAGACTTGAGAGCGGCAAGCAGCCACGAGGCCCAAGAGCCCTGATCAGTACGCATCAAGCCAGGACAAAGCCATGGTCGAGAAGTGTCAAAGAAGTGTGTTGTTTTTCCCTCCAGGACACGGAGCCTGCTGGTGTACAGCAAGCTATATTTAATGCCCGTATCTCTGAGGTATTTTCAGACCTCCATGAAGGATCCGTGCTGCTTTATTTTCAAAGAGATGTGTACCCTCCGTCCTTTGTTCAAAATGCATAGACCCAAAAATCCATTCTAAGACTTTTTGGGGTTAATTTACTAAAACTGGAGAGTGCAAAATGAGGTGCAGTTCTACATAGAAACCAATCAGCTTTCAGGTTTTATTGTCAAAGCTTAATTGAACAAGCTAAAGTTAGAAGCTGATTGGCTACCATATACAGCAGTACCAGATTTTGCGCTCTCCAATTTTAGTGTGCGTTTGCAACAACTTTATTTGCTGTATAGCTTTTGATCCCCGTAACCCTTTACATTTTTTTACTTTGTTTAATGTTTTAATATTTATTTTTAGCTTCCAAGTTAACACCCCCAACCCAAAAAGTTTTGGTATAGTGTTTTAGGTTTATTTATTTTTTGAGGGAGGTATGTTTTATTTTAATGTAATTTGCTGGAAACGTGTTTCTGACACAGGAAAGCTTTCATTTGCAGTGCATCTATGTGTCATAGCTTATTGCAAGTTAGTGGTGGCACACTAGGGTCCATGGTTGATATCATGACTAGGGATGAGCCGAACACCCCCCTGTTCGGTTCGCACCAGAACTTGCGAACACACCAAATGTTTGTGTGAACTTTAGAACCCTGTTAAAGTCTATGGGACTCGAACATTTGAAATACAAAGTGCTAATTTTAAAGGCTAATATGCAAGTTATTGTCCTAAAATGTGTTTGGGGACCTGGGTCCTGTCCCAGGGGACATGTATCAATTCAAAAACAAGTTTTAAAAACGGTTGTTTTTTCGAGAGCAGTTAAAACCGGACTTACAGCTATAATGAATTGTCGGCTCTGGCAATTCAGAGAGAATTCATTCATAAAAAAAAGCGTGGAGGTCCCCCTAAATTCAATTACTAGGCCCTTCGGGTCTGGTATGGATATTAAGGGGAACCCCGCCATCAAAAAATGAGTTGTCACATGGGGAATCGCATTGAAATTCTTGCTAAACGCAGTTGTGATTCACTCCGTTCACCAGTGCTGTTACACCCAGTCTCAGAAAGCTGGGTTTTTGTCCGAGATCTTGAGTCTTCCAGCAGGACAATGACCCTAAACATACGTTAAAAAACACACAAAAATGGATTGCAACAAAGCGCTAAAGTGGCCAGCAATGAGTCCAGATCTAAATCCCATTGAACACCTGTGGAGAGATCTTAAAATTGCTGTTGGGAAAAGGCAGCCTTCCAATAAGAGAGACCTGGAGCAGTTTGCAAAGGAAGAGTGGTCCAAAATTCCGGGTGAGAGGTGTAAGAAACTTATTGATGGTTATAGGAAGCGACTGATTTCAGTTTTTTTTTTCAAAGGGTGTGCAACCAAATATTAAGATAAGGGTGCCAAAAATTTTGACTAGCCCATTTTTGGAGTTTTGTGTGACATTATGTCCAATTTGCTTTTTTCCTCCCTTTTTTGTTTTGTTCCAATACACACAAGGGAAATAAACATGTGTATAGCAAAACATGTGTTACTGCAATACTTTTCTGTGAGAAATACTTGATTTTCTGGAAAAATGTCTCGGGTGCAAACAATTTCAGCCAAATAATCAGTTTGAATCCTCATGGCTAATGTGCCGTCCATGCGTTGGAGGAAAACAATTATGCTCCACACCAGTCAGACAGCTGCACCACACATTAGGTCTGGGTTTGGGGCTCCGGACATGAGACCCCTTAAAGATTGAATGAATGAATGAATGAATGAAAACTTGTATAGCGCGGCACATGCGAACTGAATCGCCTCTGGGCGCTTGTTGTTCCTGTCTCCTTTGATATCAAAAGAGAAAAGTCTTGACCTTTTTCCTGAATGCTAGGTGGTTCTCCTCCAACCGAATGCTAGTTGGTAAAGCGTTCCATAGTCTGGGACCTTGGATCGCGAATCTTCTTTCTCCTTTGGATTTGAAGTTGGCTTTCGGGACCTGGAGCAGGTTCTGATTCGTGGATCGCAAAACGCGATTGGGATTATGCGCTTTTATTATTTCGCATAAATAAATGGGGGCATTCCCATGGACACATCTATGCGTAAGACAGAGAGCTTTAAAAGCAATTCTGTCTTTAACTGGCAGCCAATGAAGGGCTCTCAGTGAAGGTGAGATGGATTCCCAGGGTTTTTTCCCAGTCACAAGTCTGGCGGCCGTATTTTGAACGACTTGCAGACGAGCGATTTGGTACTTGGGGAGGCCGAGGTAAAGGGCATTTGCATAATCCAGCCTGGAGTTTACAATTGCTCCCACCACGACCGCTAAATCTTCTTTGGGGATGAACAGAGTGAGTCTACGTAGTAGGCGCAGTAGATGGTGAGATCCGCTGACTACTGACCCTATTTGTGCGTCCATTGTCATAAAGGAGTCAAAAATGACCCCTAGGCTTTTGACTTTGGTGCTAGGGGTGATGAATTTGCCCAAAATAGGCGGGGGGGTCCACGCTGTTGAAAGTTGATTCCTGCGCTTGGCGTGAAACAGAAGAAGTTCTGTTTTCGCTCCGTTGAGTTTAAGATAACTCTTTGTCATCCAGTCCTCTATCAAACTTGCTCAGAGGGTACAGTAAGGTGTATTCCTTTGGAAGTTAATTTTGATGTCTGGAGGTACGAGACTCCAGAATAAAAATACTTTGGAAGTAGTTCAGCTGTGGCTTCAGAAATCTGTAATGATGAGTAAGTTGATGGATGTGTAGTACACGCTTTTGTGGTTAAAATTCTCATGCCTGTTTTTGAACTTTACATGGCTTGTCCATGAAAGGTTTTCGAGCTGCTCTCGTGTTTTTTCCATTGTATTTTTTTCTATTGCTAAAACAGTGAAGGCAGCATTCCGTCTGTATCTCCCCCACATTTGTATCTGAATGTTTATCTCATGTTTTAGTCTTCTCATTGTTTGTATGTAGTAATATTAATATGTTCGAACTTACCGTGGCAATCCTTCTACACGTCGTTGCTGTTGTATTTTTGTAGGAGCGGGAAAGTAAGAGTTAGAGAGGGTTTTGTTGAATAGGTTTTGAAGAAGGTCATTGACAATTTACCAATGTACAGGAATGTCATTATTGTTTGCCATTCTTTGCAGGTTAAATATGAAGAATAGAGTAATCATTTTTGCTTATAAGTATTTTTTCTAGGTCCAAAGAGTTTCTGAAATGTATGTACAAAGAAAGCAGGTTTATGTAGACAGCTGTACACATGGATAAATACATATGCCTAAGGAGGTAAAAGTATCATACGTGATTTCATTGTTTCTTTTTTTTCCTGCACCACTCCCTGCATGTCTTCCTTCAGTTTTTAATGAGGAAGAGATGGGGGGGGGGGGGGACAAAAGTAAGTGACAGTTTTTCAAACTAATCATACTAACCTTTCTAATTCTAACCAAGTTTGTGCCACGACTGTCTTTCTTTGATGGAATTTGAATCAGCAAGCAGCAGTCTGCTGAAGGACACTCCCAAAAGAACCTTTTTGTCAATGGTTCCAGGTATTACACCCCAGATGGTAAGCCACGCACAGGTTATGCAGTGACCAGAGTCCCACATGTCTGGATTATTGCTATATGAGGTTTGTTTGAGGTCAACCAAAACCATACTTTACTCATTAGCTGTCACCTACATTCTCAGCTGATGGGGTAGGTGCAGTCACTGTAACATGAACGTCAAAAGGTCCACCACAGGGTTCATGAGTCCCTCCTGGACCCTGAAAAAATACCCAGTTTACATTCTTTCCAACCAGGTGACTGGGTCGTTGTAATAAAGCTTGGGGGATGAGACCACACCAGCCACTGCAAAAAGCTGCTCAACCACACCAAAGAATAAGGAGTATCTTTGTTTATTTATATATATTTTTTTGTATATTTTAGCAAGGGCAACGATGAAAAGCATCCCAACTTATTGTTTGAAAGTGTTTTCTCCGACTAGTAAAAAAAAGCGAACAGGACCAATTGATGGGTTTACTCTGAATCTCCACTGAGTTGTAGTCCCCTGCGATGACAGCGGTACATGCTATATATGATGTTCACATTGGTACGAGGATTTTTAACAAACTAGTAAAGACTCCAAACAGACACTTATTTTCAAGATTCATTGAGGGACACATGGGAGCATATGACAAAGAGGAGGAACTGTTGTTGAATTTTTTTTGAAGATGTATTTAATATGTGAAGAAAAATAGATAGTAATTGCACTAATTTACAACTAATGTTGTGATACCATTGCTGTGATCTTGTGATGTCGTAGTGCAAGTTTCATATATTATGTGTTCACATGGATGCAAATGTAAACAATATAAAAAAATAAATTGAAGTTAAAATACAAAAAATATTGTGTCCAATTTTGCTTACTCCGTAGATTTCAATTCCTCACAAGCTAATCATTGATTAATCCAAATTGGATGTCAATGGGTAAAACTGGATCGATAAAATAAAGTCCAGCAACCAAGGATAGCTGCGTCCATAGAAAGAACATTCACCACAACATAAGGCTCCAATTCAAGTGTACAGCTCACGCATTGATGTTTGTTCAAAACGATCTCCGATACATGTAAAGAAAGAAACCATACCATAGCACAGCACTGTTGCAAAGGTTTAGCAAATGAGGCTTGTGTATGTTGCACTCACAGATTCCTCGTTCCAACAAAAGCCGCTCAGTATTGCTGAGATCCGTATAGGGAAACTTCTACCGGTCTCAATACGTTAGGCTCCCCTCCCTACGCGTTAAAGATTAAAAAAAAACAGATGAAAACTAAAATATACTTTTAAAACCTAGAAATTCTAATTCAAATTAAAATACCGTATACCTGATCCCCCCAATGGTCAGACACGGCACTGCAAGCTACAGATCCATCTAATATAGCTCCTAGTAGCATGAGCATGGGGGAGAAAAAACATGGGGTGTTCCATTGGGATACATGTATGTTAGGTATAATTTTTTTATATATTCCACATACTCTTGTTAAAATAACCCCAATGGGCCATACTATTAATATGCTTTAAAAACCTTCTTGTTATATATACATAAAAAAGGTTTGAAAGGGTAAAAAAAGTACACCAATATAAACTAATGATCAGAAATAAAGCAATTTAAATCAAAATCAATATTGAGGCCGTTAGGCTCTAAAGATTTAATTTCATAAATCCATCGGGATTCTGATTTGCTCAACTCTCGGACTTTGTGACTTCCTCTCCATTGGGGGTTGTATTTCTGAATTGCCCAGAATTTTAGTTCATAAGGATTTTTGTTGTGACACAACTTAAAATGGCGCGATACACTATGGGCCAGATTCAGCAAGACTTGCGCTGGAGTATTTCGATATGCGCCGCGTAACTGTGAAGATGCGCCATCGTATCTATGTGGCCGTACCCACCAAACTAGATGCGACAGAAAACGGGCTTTCCCCGACCGGCTTACCTTTTTGACGCCAGAGTATCGTCAGCGCATAATTTCGCTTGGCGCATCAGTCGCGCCTATTGATTTCCCCTGCAAATATGCAAATGAGGGAGATTTCCCGATTCGCGAACGGATTAGCACCATACGCTGGCTACATGCGCCGCGCGTATCTCGTCCGTCCGGCGCAAAGTTATTTCTACAAATAGCTGCTTTATCTTTACTCCAGACGGCCACAGGTCAGCAGGAGAGCAGCTACAGCAGCGTTACCGACGATAAGAGCTAGCTGAGCACCCCCACTTGCAGGACAACACCTCTGTCCCTGCTTGTCTGTCAACTTTTACTGCCATGGAGGAAGACATCATAGGTCTCCACAGCCGAGATGACGGCTGACAGCTCCTGGCCTTTAAAGTTCAGCTTTCTCCTGTGTTTGCGGGGAACGGGAGCAGCCATCTCAGAACAAAAGTAACTTCACTGCGGGGAGGGGGAACAGGATATACTTTAGTGCCGGAATGGCGCATCTACGGGCGCATTTAAACATCCAACGGAACACATTGCGCTGTCGTTTCCAAGGAAGTGGTGCCGTCGGAAGTTGTGAGCATGCGCACTGGGATGCATTGACAGTCGACGCATGCGCAGTGGGGGTTTCACCGGGTCTTTGTGTACTTTTGGCACTGTGTAAATGATAGGGATTCTGCATTCTTCAGGTATGAGGTATTTAGCCTACCTTTTAGATAATATACCTTTCTCCCTTCCCTTTTGGATGAGTGTCACTAGTTCTTTCTTATATTCAGATGTTGGGTTCTTTCCAAGTTTGATATATGTATTCTCATCTTTCAGTTGGTTCCCCAGTTCTTCGTAATAGTAATCTTTAGACAGGACGACAATTGCTCCACCTTTGTCGGCCGGACGTATGATTATTTCTTTATTCATCTCAAGATCTTTCAACCCTTTATGGATGGCTTTATGGTCCCATACTTTCTTTATTTTAAGTTCCTCTAAATCTTTCACAACCAGTTTATTGAAAACTTCCACATGTTGATTATTGTGGAGCTGAGGGTTAAAAAGGGATTTGTTCCTAAGGTTACTATGTTGGACTCGACCCGGTAGGGTTCCTCTACCCTTAACCATAGGTTGGTTCAACATATATTTTTTGATGTTAAGTCTCCTTACATATTTCTGTATGTCAACATACATGTCAAATTTGTTTAGGTTTCTTTTTGGGGGTGAATTTCAAGCCCTTATCCAGGGTAATTAGCTCAGTTTTGGTTAGTGTAATCCCACTTAGATTGATAATGCCTTCTCCTACTGAATTTTTATTCTTTTGGGTCCCCTCTGCAGCCCCTCTTTGGTCTGGGCTTCTGCTTTGATTCAGATCTTCTAATCTAGGTGGGGTCCTGTCGTCCCTGCGATACTCTAAAAAAGACCTAGAATTTGTTTCTTCTATATAATTGGCCAATGGTTCATACCTGTTATGTATATAGGCTGGACTTCTTCTGTTGTCTTGTGGGTGATACTTTTTTGGTGGTCCCCCCTGTTGGTAAGAGGACATATTTGGTCCTTGGTTGTGGTACTGGGACTGGTATACGTCCCTCGGGTCCCTCTTTATCTTAAGGATCATAGTACTGGTTCTGCCCATATATCCCAGGATAATCAGATTGATTGTATTGGGGGTGGGGTGGTTTATGGTTGTGTTTTTGAGAATTTTTGTTTTTCCAAGCAGGTTTTCTTGGTGATTTAGACCTAGACCTAGGTTTAGACCTAGGTTTTTGATTTTTCCACCAATTTTGGGGGGTTCTTGGTTCATTATGTTCATCTCTATGAGGTCTTGATTGTTCATAGGTAGTGGAATTAGGGGGTCTATGGTATTCATCCCCATGAGGTCTCATATGGACTGGCATAGTCTGTTCTTTTGTTCCTAGGTGGAGTAATAATCCGAACTTCCTTCTCTGGGGACGATGCCACTGACCCATTTTTTCCTTCCTTCAATTAAAGTTGCCATTTAAATGTTTGATGTAAACGATAGTCATTGGTGTCCCTCCAATATTTTCTTTTCTTTCGTTGTTTAATATCTATATCTTTTTGTTCTAATACTTTATTGAATTGACCCGTCAGAGTTTTGAATGAAGGGGTATCTATGTGCGTTTCTAGTAATACCTTACAATCTGCTATCTCTTTGTTAATATTGTTTAACTTACGTTGTTTTCTTTTGGTCAGAAAATGTAACATTTCTAGTCCTTTCTCATTGAAGAATTTGTACCATTCCTCAATGGACTCTGGGTCTGTAAGACCATCATTGATGGGAATATCCCATCTAAGGTGCCTGGGTACTATGTTTTTTTAATATACTGTTCATGTGAGGTGAGATCCCACCAAACACTGACCTTCTTTTCCATAAGGTGCCCAAATTTGCGAAAATTGGTGTCTAAATCACCTGAGTCAGTGGTGGATTGAATAGGGAATACATCATTAAGATCAACTGTGCGATTTTCCATGTATTTAAAAATATCCATAGTGGCTGCTATATTGAATAGGTGAAAATATACTGTGATAAACAATTTAAGATACAGCGCTTTAATATGTATTGTCATGGTGTCGCCCAGTGTATCCCGTCTGGTAGTGGAAAACTTCCTGAGGTTGGAGAGAGGTGTTTGCAGAGTGGGGATATGTCCACCAGCGAAGGGCCCCTGTTTGTCATTGCTTTTGTGAAAAACCAAGGGCATGCTGGGGAGAGGCCAGAAGAGCATGTTGCTGAGAACGTAAGCTGTGGTGGTGTCTGTTTACTTGGGCATATACAGGAAATTGAGTGATAGGTAAGATGCATTATAACATTCGGCAGAATGTGTGCTTATTAGCACAGAAGATATGGTGTGCGCTCAGCGTACAGCCAAATTTCCATGTCATGGGACACCTTCTCATGTGGGGACAGAGACTCCATCACCCCAGGGGATGGAGACCCCCTCTCCCCTGGAAACAGGGACCCCATCTCCCCTGGGGACATATACCCCTTCTCACTTGGGGACAGGGACCCCTTCTCCCCTGGGGACAGGGACCCTTCTTACCTGGGGACAGGAACCCCTGTCACTTGGAAAAAGGGGCCCTCCAAGCAATTCCAGAGTGATTATAAGTATAAACCTGTTTCTTAATAAAAATAAGAAAAAAAGCATTTACAATCACTTTAATCCATAAACATAATAAATAAATAATAAACTTAAATAAGTGAATCCATTAACATCCTACCATATATACATTCTTACAAAAATATGTATGCTTGGTACTCTTATTATTTGGAAAAAATGGCACATAAAAACATGTCAGGTCCTCTGGGAAGTATCGCTTTTTCTAAGAAGAAAGATAATTGTCAATTTTTTACTAAATCTGAAACACAAGCTAGTGAATTATATTTTCTGATCTGTCCCTAGCCTTTCTAAAAGGTTTTCAATAATGGATTTTTTCTTAATTTTACCATGTTATCTGCTTTATTGAATTTCATTATAAATACTGTATATATTTCATTACTTGATTATTATTAAGGTTGTCTTTTCCAGAAATAATTGGTGTTTCAAATACAAGTATATTCTATTCTGAACAAAAAAAGTCATCTTTATAGGAAGTACTCAGTTAATTTAATGTTTAGAGTTTATTTCCTCATCATTTCACAGGAGCTAATAATATGTCCCCATGCCATTGCTCTGAAACTCTTGTTATGTAAGTGGTTTATATTTATGGTTAAATTGCAGCTCTGAGAAAGAGGGTCTGTCCCCCAAAACGCATCAGTTATCCAATCGGGTTTGGTCCTATGACGGGACATTGTGTCCAGCTGAGGCCATTGTGATATATGCTTTTTGACTATATCTGCCAGTGATTATCCATTTGTCTTGTGTGTCAAAATAAACTTGTCTATGTTAATGCAAAAAGGTGTTTGCGCCCCCCTGGTTGTTTTTTGAAGTTTGTTGAAGATTCCCCAGTCTAAGGAGGGCTGTACCCTAAAGAGGCATTGCGCATGGAAGCACTGTGAAAGTGAAAAGCCCTGGGTCTAGCACTGGAGAGTTTTTTTGCAGAATTTCTATTTTCCATAATATGAAATAATTGTGTTTCAAATACAAGTTTATTCTATTCTAAACAAATAAGCATCTTTATAGGATGTACTCAGATAATTTGAATTTGATGTTTAGTGTTTATGTTCTCATTATTTCACAAGAGCCAATAGTATACTATTTCCTCATGTTATTGCCCTGAAACCATCTCCTTATGTGAGTGGGTTATATTTATGTGATGTCAAAGAGGACTGAGTCATCCGGTTACACCAGCGGTTGGCCCCGCCCTTGCCTGTTACAGCTATCAAAGCAAAAAGACAGCAGTTGCCATGAAGGCAGAGCTTTTTATTCATTTTTCTATTTTTCGGGTCCCTATGGGCGGCGTGATTGAAGATGGATGTACACTTTTTTTCTTTTTTAATAAAGGAATTATCAAAAATTGTCTATTGTGGTTTTAACTTTTTGACACCTTTTTTTGGTAAATGGTTAGATACCCATTAACATGGGGGGTGGCATCCCTAAAGCACCCTTCACATGTTGAGGGCATGTGGCCTGGTATGGTTCAGGGGGGTTCGCTTATCCCACCACCTACCCTGACCTCTAGGCTACGCTCAATAAAGGGTCTGGTGTGGATTTTGGGTGGATTTTGGGGGGGGCCACGCCAATTTTTTTTTTACATTTTTGGGTGAAGTTACCCCTTAAAATCCATACCATTGCCCAAGGGCCTGGTATAGACTGGGGGGCCCTAAGCTGTTTTTTCCTTGATTTTTCATCTATATGGCATTACATTACAGCCGCGAGCAAGTTAAAAATATTTTTTTTCTTTAGAAATGTAATTTTGCTGGGGCACTGGGGCAGTCTAAGGGGGTCCTCCAGGCACGATATTTAAAGAAATATTTCATTATTATTGTTTCACTTTAGTCATTATTAAAATAACTGCTTCTTAAAAAAAATGTTTTGCATTGATACATGTCCCCTAGGGCAGTACCCGGTCCCCATACACTTTTTATGGCAATAACTTGCATATAAGCCTTTGAAATGAACACTTTTGATTTTTCATGTTCGTGTCCCATAGACTTTAATAGCGTTTGCATGTTCGCTAGAACTTTTTGTCTGTTTGCGTGTTCTGCGGCAAACTGAACTGGGGACTGTTCGGACCATCCCTATGGGTCCCTGACTCACAAACTATTTAAACAAATGAGATAGAATAAAAAACTGTGTGCAGCCCCCCACCCAAAACTTACCTGAACCCCATCTTGATCCAGTGATCTTGCACGAGAGACTGGGGTGTCAAGGACTCCCTCTCTTCATTAGCTGAGACAGCAGTGAAGCACCATTGACTCCCGCTGCTGTCAATCAAAGTCAGTGAGCCAATGAGGAGAGAGAGAGGGCAATGCCAGGCCACAGCTCCATGTCTGAATGGACACACAGAGCAACGGCTTGGCTTGGGTGCCCCCATAGCAAGCTGCTTGCTGTGGGGGCACTGCACAGGAGGGAGGGGCCAGGAGCCCCGAAGAGGGACCGGGGAAGAGGAGGATCTTGGCTGCTCTGTGCAAAACAACTGCACAGAGCAGGTAAGAAAAACAAGACTTTAGTATTACTTTAATTATAGCCAAGTGGGAAACAGTGGGTCATCACATCTTGGCTTCAATAGATGATGGCACCAAGATGGTCAGTAAAGTGATTCATGAAATGAGGTTAATAAAATAAGAAATTGATAAGGTAGTGGTAAAAAAAATCCTACTAGTTTAGGAGCATCAATGGCAGACAGCTGTCCCACATTTATCTGGTACGCCTGGGATGGTTTTTTTTACAGGCAATTAAACACAGCAAAATTTAAAAAGAGAAATGGTAAAGAATATTTAGCAACTCTTTATTGTGACAATGTAGAAGTCAGTCAGTTATAGGACATTCCACATGAGCTCATGGCTGTCTCCATAGCTTTGAAATACCAGTAACGCTTACCTGCACTGGTTATATGGCATAATTCCAGTGGTCTTTTTTGGTCCTGAAATAAGTCTAGTTTACTATATTTTTTTTTTTACATTTTTTTGCAACACTTCTGATGAGCAGCAAGTAGGGCACAAAAGTTAACATTTCATCCGAGTATTGCAAACAAGGTGAGAAGAACATCAAAAGTTAGTTTTTCTGTTCTGTTACCTACATGTACTGTTTTACATCTCAAGACCTGCAATGACAATTAGGTTTACAACACCTATCACTGTTTACACCCTTAATAACGCAGATAACCCACTGTAAACATAAAAAAATAAAAACGTTTGGGAGAAACCATAGAGAAAAAAAATATAAGGAAATCCAATATTGGATATTTACACTACATTTATCCCTGGAAATTGTTTAAATCCCTCATCTACTGTATACTCAGTAAAATATTTTTTTGGGGGTATTTGTGAAATTCCTGCTTAACGTTATACAAGTCACTAACCTGGATGCAGTAATATTATTTTAAATAACACAGAAACCTTGTGTCAAATTTTAGTACTTTGGGTTCATACCTTTCTGTGTATAGACAAATGAGTAGCAGAGCATATTTCAACCTGCAAATGGAAGAGAGAATTCAGACAACTATGTTTTATGGCCTCTCAGTCATGCTGTTAATGGAAGCCAAGAAATCCATGTTTTCTTTAAGAGAGACCATATGTTGCACCTGAAGGCAAAACATTTTAAGTCAATGCAAAGGTGTAAATTTATAGGGCTGCAGTTATTATGGGCTAAACAGCCTCTGGTTGGATTGTAGGGACACTTCCTGATGAAAGGAAAATTGTATATCCTGTAATAAAACAACTTATTGTGCATATCTAATGTTTGCAAACCAGAAGCTTTATTTACAAGGAGATAAATGGTTAGTTTGTTCCGTATAAAGTCACTGATATACTGCTTTGTCTAGGATGTTTTGTATGTTGCTTCAGTGTTTCAAAGACCTGTAAGTATTATTAAGCCACAAGTTAAATTAAAGATAATAAATAAGAAAGAAAAAAGTAATAATTTAAGTCATTTGACATTTCCCATAGCCATAGTATTCTTGAACAATGATCCTGCTGCCATAATTTTTTTACATCACAATACTTACAGTAATGCATTAAGGCTGAAATGTAGGCAAACAACTAGACTACATAGATGAAATACATTAACCGCTTCCTGACCACCGCATGAGGATATACTTTGACAGAATGGCATTGCTGAGCAAATAGGAGTATATATACATCCCCTTTAATTTGCGGACCCTGACACGAGCTCTGTGATCATGCCGGACTCGATGTCCGCCGGTGTCCCGCAATTGGGTCACAGAGCTGAAGAACGGGGAGATGTTAGTGTAAACACAACATCTCGCCGTTCTGCCTAG
The DNA here is from genome assembly GCA_029574335.1 of Rana kukunoris. Taxonomy (NCBI): domain Eukaryota; kingdom Metazoa; phylum Chordata; class Amphibia; order Anura; family Ranidae; genus Rana; species Rana kukunoris. The sequence continues at coordinate 118,445,668 of CM056055.1, read as the reverse complement.
TGACATGTCACTGATCGTCTGTTCAAGCCACGCCCCCTAACAGTTAGAAGCACTCCCTAGGTCACACATAACCCCTTTAGCACCTCCTACAGGTTAACCGCTTCACTTCCAGTGTAATTTTTACAGTAATCTGTGCATTTTTATAGCAATGATCGCTGTAAAAATGACAATGGTCACAAGATGATGTCAAAAGTGTCCGATGTGTCCGCCATGATGTCCCAGTCACGATAAAAATCGCTGATCACCCGCATTACTAGAAAAAAATATATATTTATAAAATATACAATATTTTGTAGACAATATGGCCCAGATTCACGTACATCTGCGCATTATTGGACCGGTGTAGCGCACCGCCTTTACGTTAGACTTGCGCAATTTTGCCGCGTAATCACCCTATTCTCGTAGCTTTTGCGCAGAAAATTGCGCATGCGTAACGTTTTTTCAGAGGCGTAAGGCGGAGTAATACAAATTGGGAAGGACGTGGGCGTGTTACATTGAAATGAGCCATGACCCCATGCAAATGAAGGGCCGGCCGGCTCGCGCATGCGCGCTTGAAGGAGACCATGGTCAGCTCCGCTGTGCGCATGCTCACAACTCGGGAGCGGCGCAATCAGTGAAATTGGAAATGGACTAGGGCAACGTTGTGAACTACGCAAACAGCATAAATAGACAAACACAAACGCACTTGCATTGCAAAAGTACATCCCTTTGTCCCTTCCCATTTAACCAAGTGCTTTTGTCCTGTTGTTCGTTGCGTTGTGTTTTGTAGTTGTCAGATTAGTGTTCTGTGTGATCAAGTGTTTGTTAGAAGATCTTTGAAAGTGTTTTTTGATAAGTGTTTGAGTGACTGTTTGTTTGATATATTTCTGTTCATTTGTTTTCTTGCTGTTTTTTTGCTGTTTGTTTTTGTGACTGTTTCTTGCTGAGTGCTAGTGTGATTTTTTGGGTGTTAGTTTTCTCTTTGTGCGTGTTCTTGCTTGATTGGTTGTGCTTGTTTTTGTGAGTGATTTTTGTTGACTGGGAGTGAGTTTTTTTGGAAGTATGACAGAGAGAAAGCGAAAGCTCAATTTTACTGTGGGGGAAAAAAGTATTCTTGCCCGGGCCATTATCGATTATGGGCGTTTCCTCCACGGCCCAGACAGTGCCAACACCACCCCGGCCAGGAGGAGGGAGATTTTGGATATGATCACTGAGCAGGTCAATTCAGCGGGGGAGGGGGAGACACGGACCCGGTCTGGGATTGACAAAAAAATGAATGACCTCCGGCGTCTGGTCAAACAGAAGCTGGCCAGAATGCATGCCCATGCCAGGGGCACAGGAGGGGGCCCACCATGCCGTATTAGGCTGACAGCGGAGGAGCGTGCGGTGGCCCTGACCTTTCATCGGCATGAAGTTGAGGGCCTGCCTGGCTTTGACTCAAGTCCGGAGCCTGTGGTGCCAGGTAAGTATTTTTTTTAATATCAGGTGTGTAGCATGTGTGGGGGAGGGGGTGAAAGGGAATATGTGGCAAGTGTGTGGATCCTCCAACCTGTGAATGTTTTGTGTCATCCACAGATGTGCAGGAGGGTGCAGGGCCATCTGGCCTGACCGCACCATCCCCAGGACAGCAGCCTAATGAGGCCCCCCCAACAATGCCGGAGTCCGCGGAGGAGGTTCAAGAGGAGGAGGAGAATCATGAGGAGGAGGAGAATCATGAGGAGGAGGAGTCCATGTCAGGCACTGGACGTTTGGTTTTTAAGGACTCTTCCCCTATGGCTGGCAGCAGGCAGCCATCCCTAAGGGGGAGCCCCCCCCTCCTCCCCCAACATGGCTCCCCTCCCAAGGGCCTCCCCTTCTCCCCGGCCACAAGCATCAGCTGGAGGCAGGATTTCATCCCAGGACACCAGGGGGTTGGCTGATCTCCTGCCCGCCACTCTGAGAAGGGACCAGTTCCTCCAGACCCGCCATCTGGGACAGGTCAGCCAGACATTGGTGTGGATGAAGGAGAGCCTGTCCTCCATCAAGGATACGCTGGGGAACCTGGACTCCCACTCCTGGGCTTTCACAACCTGCCTAAACGACCTGCAGACTACATCAGCAGGCGTTGGGCAGGATGTGAGGGCCCTTACCCAGGCTATCCAGGCCAACACGGCAACACTTGGTGTTGCCCTGGACAGAATAGCCGTGGCCTTGAAGGGCAGGCCGCCAGGTGGGCAGAGATCAGGGGCTGCTCCTCCTTCCCCGGTTTTCCCCCTCCCCCATGAGTCTCCCCTGAGGAGCCGGGGCCGTGGTCAGGGGCGCCCCAGGCGTGGCTCACGTCAAGGGCAATAATTTTTTTCCCCTCTTTTTTTTTTATTTTTTTTTGCTGGAAATTTTTTGATTTTGCTGGTATTTTTTTTTTTGGGTTGTGAATGCTGTTTGAATGTGGGGGTGACATTCCTGCCGGAAAAGGGGTGTCACCCTCAATTTTGGTGGAGAAGGGTTCCCCAGGACCAGGGAGAAGTGATCCCCAGGTCTGTGTGAATTGTGTATGAATGTACAGTGACATAATTGGAGCCTTGGCGTGGCGTTGCTGCTCACAAGTCCAGCATGGTGGACTGGTGCCAATCCAATTTGATGTGGATGTGGAGTGTGTGTGCTAGGGACCACAGTGGTGTGCATGCATGCATTCTCATTGGGCCATGATTAATGTGTGTGTTTAACGTGCAAAGATGCCCAATGTGAGCTGTCTCCTGGCTGCTCTTCCCTCAGAAGACGGGGGACCCTCGGTTAGGGGGGGATTGTCTGGTTCAGGGGTCAGGTCATCACGTAGGTCAATCTGCAGGCCCTTTCTTTCTGCGAAGTTGTGCAGCATGCAACATGCACCGATGATCTGGCACACGAAGTTTGGGGAATACAAGAGGGTACCCCCAGACTTATCCAGGCATCGGAAACGTGACTTTAGGAGGCCAAAGGTGCGCTCCACCACTGCTCGTGTTTGGGCATGTGCTTGATTGTATCTTTCCTCTCCTGGGGTTTGGGGGTTCTGGATAGGAGTCATGAGATGGGGTCCCAGTGGATATGCAGAGTCACCTGTAAGGGAAAAGACAGGAGGATGTTAGTCATGCATGTGCCCCTTGTGATGTGTGCATCATGGGAGGGGATAGTCATGCCTGGCTCCCATGTCACTCACCAACCAGCCAGGTGTCCCCATACACGTTCTGATCGGATTCCATTCGGATGTGGCATTGATTGTATATGTAGCTGTCATGGCTGGACCCTGGGTGTTTGGCACGGACGTGCCATATGAGGCCTTGGGCATCGACTATCACCTGTACGTTGATGGAATGCCAATGCTTCCGATTGCGGTACATGTGCTCTGTCTCCTGGGGGGGCTGGAGTGCCACATGTGTGCAATCAATGGCCCCCACAGTGCGTGGGAATCTGAGAATTCTGTAGAAATCTGTCATTGCCTTCAGCAATGGCCATGCGTCTGAGGATTGCAGGGACAACCTGGTGCACACATCTGCTCATGGAGGATTGTGACATCCCAGCCACCACTCCACTTGTACGCTGAAAAGAGCCACTGGCAAGGAAATGGAGTGTTGCCATGACCTTAACCAGTGGCTGCACTGCATGTGAGCGGTGTGTTCGGCTGGTGATGTCCTCCTGCAGGGTTGTGGTTAATTCCAGGATGACATGAGGGGTGAATCTGAAGATGCGATACACCTCAGAATCACTCATGGCAAACAGGTCTATGCGGGTGCGGTATATCCTCTCCCGTGCCATCCTCTGTGCCATCCTCCGTGCCCTCATCCTTCTTTGTTCATCTAAAGTCAGTAGTATAGCTATGTGCGACGATGCCCCTGGCATGTTGGCATACAGATTGTTGTGCAACACATGTGACTGCTGAGCTCCTCACTAACAGTGTTGCTTTATCTAACAAGTAGACTTTTTTTCTCTTTTTAGACCAGCTTTTATATGCTCTAATTTTAGACAGGACATTTTGCTGTTGCGCACACTGCGTAGCCTGCGCTGCCCCAACGTTCTTTTGTGGATCCCCGTAAGTCCCTCATTAGCATATTTGACTAGCAAATCAATGGTCTGTCTAGCGCACTTTTGCGCGGACGGATGCGCCAGTCTAACGAAATTACGCTGGACAAAAAAAAGTAGATTTCGACTTACGCACGCGCATCTCCTGTTGCGCAGGCGTAATCGCTCTGTGAATCTGGGCCTATAACTTTTGCGCAAACCAATCAATAAATGACTATTGCAATTTTTTTACCAAAAATATGTAGAAGAATATGTATCGGCCTAAAATGAGGAGAAAAAAAATCATATATTTTTGGGGGATATTTATTATAGCAAAAAGTAAAAAATATTGAATTTTTTCTAAATTGTCGCTATATTTTTATTTATAGAGAAAAAAATAAAAACCGCAGAGGTGATCAAATACCACCAAAAGAAGGCTCTGGGCCAGATTCACAAAGCACTTACTCTGGAGTATCACGAGTTAGGCACGCGTAAGTCTAAAAATGCACACGCTTATCTATGCACCGTATCCCCAAAACGATATACGCCTGAAATCCACATTTTTTAGACAGACGTAATTTGGATAGACCGGCGCAGCGTGCATGCAAAACTGCACTAGACACACCATTGATTTCCTATGCAAATATGCAAATGAGGGAGATACGCGGAACCACAAAAGTAAGTTTGTGCGGTGAAGTCTACACGATGTGCTTATCAGCTGCACGGCCGGTCTAAAATTAGACCATATAAAAGCTTGCTTAAAATTAGACAATCCGTCTACATGTCAGCAAAAGAAACACCATTAGGGCCGAGCTGAGCAGCAACACTTGCAGGACATTAATCTGTATGCCAACATGCCAAGGGCATCCTTGCTCATAGCTATACTACTGACTTTAGATGAGCGCAGAAGGAGGAGGGCACGGAGGAGGGCAGGGAGAGGATCTTTGTCAGGTATATCCATGGGGTGAGCCCAATGGTAATAGGCCCCCCTTTTGGCTGGAATTAGGGTGCAATTGGAGAGATACCCTGTGTTAATAGGAGGGTAGATGTTGGTCCCTCAGCTTCCACTAATTTCAGTGAAATTGAGTAAAGGTGGATTAATTAGGTCAGGAGCCTGTGCAGGCCAGCAGGCCCAAAGATTGCTAAAGTAAAATGATCCTATGCTGCTATAAGGATGCCATTTGTGACCGATGCACCCTAAACCATATAAAACAAAGAAAAAAATGTGTCTCTAGAGTCTAATAGGTAGGAATCCCTACTAGTGTGGTTGATTACACTAGTAACCACACTAGTAGGGATTCCTACCTATTAGACTCTAGAGACACATTTTTTTCTTTGTTTTATATGGTTTAGGGTGCATCTGTCACAGCTGGCATCCTTATAGCAGCATAGGATCATTTTACTTTAGCCTGCACAGGCTCCTGACCTAATTAATCCACCTTTACTCAATTTCACTGAAATTAGTGGAAGCTGAGGAACCAACATCTACCCTCCTATTAACACAGGGGATCTCTCCAATTGCACCCTAATTCCGGCCAAAAGGGGGGCCTATTACCATTGGGCTCACCCCACGGATATACCCGACAAAGGTATTAATTTAGCAGCGCCATTTCCCTTTCTACTATTCATATTTATATTAGCTCCCCACATAGGGATCCTACTGGGAGGCAACAGCTACTTTATTCACCATAGCGCGGACTCCCCTGTTCTAACACGGGAGAGGATCTGCCGACCACCACTGGGCAAGGTACTGGCAAAACTCCTTTTCCTTGCCAGTGGCTCTTTTCACCCTAATGGGTAAATATATATATATATATTTTTTTTTTTGAGTAAATATATATTTTATATACATTTTTTTCTGTTTAGTATATATTTTATAATAATTAATATAATAAATATATATTTTTATTTTTTTAACTAACATACATTTACTAATTTTAATATTATTATAATTATCTTATTTAATATTATATATATATATATATATATATATATATATATATATATATACACACCGACACGACACAAACCTCCAAACAGCAACAGACAACGGAATAAAAGCACCTTGCTTCAGGAAGGGAAAAAAAATTGGATGTAGTTTTGCAATGGAAGGGCATTTCTCTCGGTCTATTTAAGCACTGTGCATAGCTCACTAAGTCTGACGGGCCTAGTTCCTATCTAACTGAATGCGCCGTGCCGAGTTCTGAGCATGTTCAGAGAGGTGCTGACCATAGTCCGCTTCATGTGCACATGCCCAGTCTGGCCGGCCCTTCATTTGCATGGGGTCACGGCTCATTTCAATAAAACACGCCCACGTCCTTCCCACTTTGAATTACACCGACTTACGGCTCAGAATTTACATTGCACCGGTGCAAATTTGGTCGAAAATACTACGAGGATACAGTACTTGCGCCTCGAAATTAAGCCGGTCTAACTTAAAGGAGTTGCACTACGCCGGTCCAAAAATGCGCCGATGTACGTGAATCTGGCCCTATATGTTTAATGTTTGGGCTACATAGTCCTGGTCACTGCACTTTTCATTTGTGACTTCTGTATTTTTTATGCTATTGTGTACATTACATAGTCTTTATTCCTGAACTATTTTGTATGCTGTATTGCCCTGATCACTTGCTCCATATGCTTTGTTGTGTGTTACATTGTATTGACTACCAGACTCTATACCAGTGGCGGCCCGTCCATAGGGGGCACCCGGGCGCCGCCCCCCTCTCCTGTAGTGATAAAAAAAAAAAAACGGGCCCTTTAAGAATTTTTTTTCCTTAAAATGTCCTTTTACTATTACTAACTACACTACGTGGCGCCGGCCACGTGCATTATGGGAAGCGCTATGTCAATGCAATGACAAGATGGCAGACGCAGCGCTTCATTTGCAGGCTTTTGTCCTGCCTTGTGGCGCTATCGCTATAACCACAGCTTCTACCCGGCGCTCGTAGTATCACTACTAATTTGTGGGAAAAAAATTATGTCAAATTTGTTTAGGAGCCAATTGTCAGTTAAAGCGACACAGTGCTGAATTGCAAACAGTGGCCTGATCTTTGGCCAGCCAAATGGTCCGGGCTAAAGTGGTTAAGGAAGCTATTTGGCCTGTCAAAAGTATTTGTATTTCTGTTCATCCAGTTCTGGGATTTTTACAGACCTGCCACATAGCACGGTTCTTTCTGGCAGAGTCCTGATTTTTCTCTGCTGCATTTACAGTGCCTTGAAAAAGTGATCATACCCCTTGAAAGGGGAAATCTGTAACAAAGACCTGAAGTGCCTGTAACGGTCACCACCGTTTACGACCTTCCATCCAACCATGACAAGCTTATCTGACACACTGCGACAATCCTGCATACACGATCCATTCCATTTCCCATAATAACCGAGACACAAGCTCTGGTTTCAAAATGAATGAACATTTTATTGGTTTCTTCTCAGCTTTTTATACAGTACAAGATGTTACAGCCAATCACAGGACAATGCAATCTCCACCCCCCTATTCACACACTGAGGCTAATTATCTAATCAGTAGCTAGACATCTGGGCAACGCATCATCAATAGAGTTCAATTAACCTTGAATAATACACAATCACAGATAATCTTCACACACATATAAGGAACCTCAATCACATTCTAAAAGACATTTACACAATGCCTTGACCTCAAACCACATATCTAGACAGACGTACTGTCTCTGACACCTGGGCATCAATAGGCTTAACACCGTGTTATCAGACAATTGAAAGGTATAGCAGCAGACCTGAATTAACACCTTTATACAATAAAATGTCTTTCACAAGCCGGGCCACTTAGCATTTTAAAAGCCTATTATACAGAGGGATGAGTCACTGTCTTGTTAACCTGGTCTCAAGTCAAAATGGACCCCTTGTAATATTCCAGTCCTGCAATATGAATTTATTATTAATGTCCCATTTCATGTAATACATGAAGTATGATCCTGTTAGCCACCCTACGCCTACAAGGGCACAGGGTGGACTTCGACCCAGGAGTTATTAGTGCTGGCGGCACATGAGTATCTCTCATCCTTCCAACGTCTCTGGTTTTCACGGTTAATTCCATTACAGCGCCAAACTGTATGTTGTCTACCTGGCGCTCGGGTCCGGCACATCACTGATCTGGTGGACAGATTACTGGGAGGGGCTGGGGAAGACCCAGCTGTCATGGTGCATGTTGGCACCAATGACAAAGTCAGAGGCAGATGGAGTGTCCTAAAGAACAATTTTAGGGACTTGGGATCTAAATTGAGGAAAAGGACCTCCAAGGTAGTATTCTCAGGAATACTACCGGTACATTACCACACTAGAAAGGAAGAGGGAGATTAAGGAAGTAAACAAGTGGCTGAAGAGCTGGTGTAGTAAGGAGGGGTTTGGGTTCCTGGAGGACTGGGCTGACTTCTCAGTAGATAACCAGTACTATAAAAGGGATGGACTAAATGAGGAGGGTGCAGATCAGCTGGGAATAAGGATGGCCAAAAAGTTAGAGGCGTTTTTAAACTAGGCGATGGTGGGAGGGTCCAGAGATAGTCAGTGTGGAACATATTCCAGAGGGTAGTATTAGGCCTTGTACACACGAGGGAATAGATCCGATGGGAACTGTCCGCCGGATTGCTTTGATCCGATGGCTGTACACACCATCGGATCAAATTCCCCGCCGGCGGACAGCGCGGTGACGCGGCGGTGACGTTGACGCCGCCACGTCACCGCCACGTCACCGCACCAGGAAGTAAACACTTCTGCGCGCATGCGTCAGATCCATTCACAGGATACGACGCATGTGCGGGCAGATATGTCCGCTGGTTTTCCATACTAACCAGCGGACATATCTGACGGACAGCTCTCAGGAGGAAAAATTCCAAAGCATGCTTTGGAAATTTTCCGCCGGAGGAATCCGGCCAGAACGGTCCGTTTGCCCCTACACACGAGCGGATTTTTCGGCTGCAATGGTCTGTCGGACCATGTTCAGCGGATTTATTCACTCGTGTGTACAAGGCCTCAGGGGCATTAGTGGTAGGGTAACAAAAGCACATAAACCCAAGGTAAGTAGAGTAGCAGGTTCTAGTTGCAATCTCGGAAAATAACCAAGAGGATAGTATGTGACCGTTTAAAATATATTAATGCATTAAAGTATTTGTTCACCAATGCCAGCAGTCTGCCAAGCAAAATAGGTGAATTGGAAGCTCTGGTGCATCAGGAGAGCTATGATGTAATTGGTATTACTGAAACTTGGCTTCATTCCTCACATGACTGGGCTATTAATATTCCTGGCTATGCACTCTTTTGGAAAGACAGGGTAAAAAGGAAAGGTGGAGGGGTCTATCTCTATGTGAGAAGTGATCTTAAAGCGAGTGTGAAAGAGGACATGGTGGATGGAGAGTGTGATGAAGCATTATGGGTGGAACTGCATACAGATGTGCGTAGTTCAAAGTTAATCATTGGAATTTGTTATAGACCACCCAATGCTCATGAGGAGGTGGAGACTCAGCTCCTTGCACAGATGGAAAGGGATGCAAGGGCTAGGACGGTGATAAAAATGGGGGATTTTAACTACCCAGAAGTTAACTGGAGTAATGGCACTGCTGGGACAGTTAAAGGGCAACAATTTATAAACCTATTACAGGACAATTTTATGGTCCAGTTTATTAAGGCCCCAACTAGGAATGATGCTCTGTTGGACCTGGTAATCTCAAACCATGCAGAGCGTATTACTAATGTTCAGATAAAATAACACCTGGGTAGCAGTGACCATAACATGATTTTATTTGATGTTAGCTGTAAGCAAAAACCACATACGGGAAAGATAAAAACACTTAATTTCAAGAGAGCAAATTTTCCAAGGATGAGGGCTGCACTCCAGGACTAATGCCGCGTACACACGATCACTTTTTGTGATGAAAAAAAACGACGTTTTAAAAAACGTCATTTAAAATGATCGTGTGTGGGCAAAACGTCGTTTTATGTCTTCAAAAAAACGACCAAAAAAAAATTCCAACATGCTTGAATTTTTTGTGTCGTTTTTCAAAATGTTGTTTTTTGTGTCATAAAAAGTGATGGTGTGTGGGCAAAACGTCGTTTAAAACGACGTTTTTAAACCCGCGCATGCTTAGAAGCAAGTAATGAGATGGGAGCTTCAATGGAACAGAGTGCCGTCGAAAGTGTCTTACGTAACCGCGCTTTGCAAGAGCATTGTGGAAAAACGATGGTGTGTATGCAATGTCGTTTTTGAAAATGAAGTTTGAAAAACGTTGTTTTGTTTCGTCAGATAAAATGACGTTTTTTTTTCATCACAAAAAGTGATCGTGTGTACGAGGCCTTAGACTGGGAGAGAATATTGGCCTCAATGGGCACAGAACATAAATTTGAATTCCTAAAAAAGACTGTTTGTGAACTCACTGCAAAGTATATTTCAATTGGCAATAAGTTTAAAAGGCTAAAAATAAAACCTATGTGGCTCACGGCCAAAAGTTAAAAAAGCTATAAACTATAAGAACACTAGTGTCGTTTAAATGTTACAAAAAATATAACAGGATATGTAAAAAGGAAATCAAGGATTCAAAAACTCAAAATGAACGACAGATTGCAAAAGATAGTAGGACAAACCCCAAGAAATTCTTCAAATATATTAATACGCTAATTTATTAAATACTTTCTTCAGCTCTGTGTATGCAAAGGAGCATGGGGGAGCTCATGTCCATAATGGGAGTGGTAGTGACAAAGCCCCAAATGATACACAATGGCTCAAAAGTGATATGGTCCAGAAATATTTAGACAGAATAAAGGTGGATAAATCACCTGGGCCTGATGGCATCCACCCATGGATCCTAAAAGAATTGAGCTCTGTCATTTCAAAGCCACTGGGCCAGATTCACGTACATTGGCATATATATTGACCGGCGTAGCGCACCTCCTTTACGTTAGACCGGCGCAATGTAGAGGCGAAAAACACTGTATCCTCGTAGTATTTGCGCAGAAATTTGCGCCGGTGCAACGTAATTCCCGAGGCGTAAGGCGGATTAATTCAAATTGTGAAGGATGTAGGCGTGTTACATTGAAATGAGCTGTGACCCCATGCAAATGAAGGGCCGGCCGGATCGCACATGTGCACATGAAGCAGACCATGGTCAGCACCTCTGTGCGCATGCTCACAACTCGGGAACGACGCAATCAGTGAAATTGGAAGTGGACCCGGGCAACTTAGTGAGCTACGCAGAGAGCTTAAATAGACAGACACAAATGCCCTTCCTTTACAAAAGTACATCCCTTTGTATCCCTTCCTATACAGCAAGGTGCTTTTGTTCTGTTGTTTGTTCGCGTTTGTTGCTTTGTGACTTGTCTTTGTGATATTTGTTGACTGTTTGAGCTAGTGTTTTGTTGAATATATTTGATAGTTTTTTGGTGACTGGTTGTGCAACTTTTTTGTTGATAGATTTTGTTTGTTTGTTTTGTTGCTTGATTTTTCCTGCTTGTTTTTGTGAGTGATTGTTGTTGATTGTTTGGGAGAGAGTTGTTGTATGAATATGACAGAAAGGAAGCGCAAGACCAATTTTACTTTGGGGGAGAAACAAATTATTGCCCGGGCCCTTACCCAATATGGGCGTTTTATGGTCTATATGGTCTAATTTTATACCACCTTTTATATGGACTAATTTTAGACAGGACGGTCAGCTGTTGCGCACAGCGCGTAGCCTGCGCTGCACCAACTTACTTTTGTGGATCCCCGTAACTCCCTCATTTGCATATTTGAATAGCAAATCAATGGTGTGTCTAGCGCAGTTTTGCGTGCACGGATGCGCCGGTCTATCAAAATTACGCCAGTCGAAAAAAATTAGATTTCATGCGTATTTGTTTTAGGGGTGCGGCGCATCGATACGCATGCGCAGATTTAGACTTACGCCGCGCATCTCCTGTAACGCCGGCGTAACGGCTCTCTGAATCTGGCACATTGTATCAAATTTTTAGGGACTCATTAATGACAGGAATAGTACCACTGGATTGGCGCAGGGCCAATGTGGTGCCCATATTTAAAAAGGGAACAAAGTCTTTACCAAGTAACTATAGACCTGTTTTAACTTCTATAGCTGGGAAGATACTGGAGAGATTAATAAAAGACCACATAGAGGAGTTCTTGCTGGAAAAAAAAGACAGAAATTTTACTTTTTATCTCAGACCCAATATAATATAAGATATTAAAAAGTAAGGGTCCCAACTCTGAACCTTGGGGTACACCACTGATAACCTTAGACCATTCAGAGTAAGAATCATTAACCATTACTCTCTGAATTCTGTCTTTTAGCCAGTTTTCTATCCATTTACAAACTGATATTTCCAATCCTGTAGACTTTACCTTACACATGAGCCTTGTGTGCTTTTGCAAAATCCAAGTATACCACGTCCACCGCCACCCCTCTGTCCACGATTTTACTTACCTCTTCATAAAAAGAAATCAGGTTTGTCTGACAACTTCTGTCTTTCATGAATCCATGCTGTCTGCTGCTTAAATAGTTTTTGCAGATGACACCAAGCTATGCAGTGGAATAACGTGTTTACAGGATGTCGTCAATTTACAAGCCGACCTCAATGCTCTGTCTAATTGGGCGACTAAGTGGCAGATGGGTTTAATGTTGATAAATGTAAAGTTATGCACTTGGGGGCTAAGAATATGCATGCATCATATATACTAGGGGCAGAACAGCTGGAGGGATCCGTAGTGGAGAAGGATCTGGGGGTTTTGGTAGATCATAAGCTCAATGGCATGCAATGTCAAGCTGCGGTTTCCAAAGAGAGCAAAGTCCTTTCTTGTATTAAGAGAAGTATGGACTCCAGAGAGAGAGATATAATTTTGTCCCTGTACAAATCATTAGTAAGACCTCATCTGAGAATATTCAGTTCAGTTTTGGGCCCCAGTTCTCAAAAAGGATATTGGGGAACTGGAGAAAGTGCAGAGAAGGGCAACCAAACTGATAAGAGGCATGGAGGAGCTCAGCTATGAGGAAAGATTAGAGAAACTTAATTTATTCACTCTTGAGAAGAGGAGATTAAGGGGGATATAATCAACATGTACAAATATATAAGGGGTCCATATAGTGAACTTGGTGTTGAGTTATTCACTTTACGGTCAACACAGAGGACAAGGGGGCACTCTTTACATCTAGAGGAAAAGAGATTTCACCTCCAAATACAGAAAGGTGAAAATGTGGAATAGACTCCCTGCACAGGTGGTTCCTGCCAGCTCAGTAGATTGCTTTAACCACTTGCTCACCTTAGGACATCCATGGACGTCCTCCACTTTGTGCGGTGATATCTCAATGATGCCTGCAGCCACAGGCATCATTTAGATATCGCCGTCTTCAGCCGGCAATTCTGTGCACCATAAGAACGATCAAAGCGCCCCCCCTCCTACCGCCATCCGGTGCTTCTCCGGGCTCTCCCGTGCCATCGGGGGCCCAGAGAGCGAATCGGCCGGCGTTCCCTGCAGAACCATAGAGATGACTGGTGACCAGACGGTCACAGTCATCTCTATGACCCAGAATGTAAACACAGCCGCAATCGCGGCTGAAAGCATTAGATTGGTCTTATTGACCCCATATCTCTCCATAAAGAGGACCTGTCACCGTGATTCCTATTACAAGGGATGTTTACATTCCTTGTAATAGGAATAAAAGTGATAAAAAAAAAGTAAAAAAAAGAGTAAAAATAAAAAAATTAAGTAAAAATAATAATAATAATAATAATAAAAAAAAAATTAAAACGCCCCTGTCCCGGTCGCTCGAGTGCAGAAGCGAAAACGCATGCAAGTCCCGCCCATATATGTAAACACCATTCAAACCCCACATGTGAGGTATCATCGCGTGCGTTAGAGTGTGTGCAACAATTCTAGCACTAAACCTCCTCTGTAACTCAAAAATAGTAACCTGTAGAAATTTTTAAATTGTCGCCTATGGAGATTTTTAAGTACCGTAGTTTGGCGCCATTCCATGAGTGTGCGCAATTTTAAAGCGTGACATGTTTGGTATATATTTACTCGGCGTAACTTCGTCTTTCACATTATACAAAATAATTGGGCTAACTTTACTGTTTTGTTATTTTTTAATTCATGAAACTGTTTTTTTCCCTAGAAGGCGTTTGAAAAATGATTGCGCAAATACCGTGCAAGAAAAAAAGTTGCAATGATCACCATTTTATTCCCTAGGGTGTCTGCTAAAAAAAATATATAATGTTTGGGGGTTCTGATTAATTTGAATAATGAGAATTGGGAGAGAAGTGCCAAAATAGGCCTGGTGATTAAGTGGTTAAGAAAGGCCTGGATACTTTCCTAGATGTACATAATATAACTGGATACTAACATTTATAGATAAAGTTGATCTAGGGAACATCCGATTGCCTCGTGGGATCAGGAAGGATTTTTTTCCCCTGCTGTAGCAAATAGGATCATGCTTTGCTGTTTTTTTTTTTGCCTTCCTCTGGATCAACTTTTGGTATAGAATTAGTTATATATATATATATATATATATGTGATTGTATGATATTTTTATTATTTTATTTCTTATGTTTGAACTTGATGGCCTTGTGTCTTTTTTCAACCTGACTAACTATGTAACTATGTTACAACCAAAAGCATAAATGTATTTTATTGGGATTTTATGTGATAAACAAACACAAAGTGGCACATAATTGTGAAGTAGAAAGAAAATTATAAATGGTCTTTTTTTTACAAATAAATATTTGAAAAGTGTGGCATGCATTTGTATTCAGCCCCCTTTACTCTGTTAGAGAACCTTTGTGAACAAAAAGCATCATCAAGGTCAAGGAACACATCAGACAAGTCAGGGATAAAGTTGTGGAGAAATTTAAAGCAGGGTTAGGTTTTAAAACAAAATCCCTGACACATACCTGGGGAATGACCCTGACGAGCAGAGGGAGACCTCTCGTACTGCCCTGGTTCCGGGATCACTGGGGTTGAGACAGTGACCGTAGGAGCACAGTGGGGTATGAGTGCCTGCAGAGTCTCTGAGATTGGAGATGAAGGCTAATAAGTAAGGCTGGAGCGCTGTAGGTGCAGGTCAAGGTCCAGCAGGTCAGCTGGATGTGGGTCAGCGGACGCAGGTCTGCGGATGCAGGTCAGCGGACGCAGGTCACCAGGTTGCAGGTGCGCCTGAGAGCAACATGCGCATGCAAATACAGGCGACAGCAGGAGAGTCATACAGGCCAGGTCATACACGGAGTATCAGTACAGACAAAAAGCAGCAGGCAAGGAATGGTCAGATTTCAGGCTGGATTCGGCAACAGAGGATCTGGCAGACAGGTAAACAGAGCAGGTCAGGACTGGAGATGGCAGCAGAGTCAGAAAGCCAGGTCAGAATGATGCAGGTTCAGGATCAGGTTTCCGGATAAGATGCAGATCAGACAGCAAGATCACAGTGCTGCTGAGGGGTTTAAATAAGGCAGCCTGTTGCCAATCATTGGAATCAGTCTGCACTGTTAACCCTTAGGTGGCAGATCCCTGACATTGCCCCCCCCCCTTATGGGCAACCTCCAGGTGCCCAAAAGAGCTATTTTTTGAGGTTGGCTTTAGAAGAAGGCCTGGGTCAGCTCTTGGGCATGCACATTCTGCTTGGGTTCTCAGGAGTTCTCCTCTGGTCCATACCCTCTCCACTTGACCAAGTATTGTAGTTGGTTACCTCTTTTCCTGCAGTCTACAATAGACTCCACCTCATATTCCTCATCTCCATCAACCATCATGGGTTTAGGTGGCCCCAGTCTTCTGTCTGGAAAGGAATCAGGTACTGTGGGTTTCAGCAGGGACACGTGGAACACCGGGTGGATCTTAAGCGAATCACGTAAGATAAGTTCATAAGACACTTCCACGTCCACCGCCACCCCTCTGTCCACGATTTTACTTACCTCTTCATAAAAAGAAATCAGGTTTGTCTGACAACTTCTGTCTTTCATGAATCCATGCTGTCTGCTGCTTAAATAGTTTTTGCAGATGACACCAAGCTATGCAGTGGAATAACGTGTTTACAGGATGTCGTCAATTTACAAGCCGACCTCAATGCTCTGTCTAATTGGGCGACTAAGTGGCAGATGGGTTTAATGTTGATAAATGTAAAGTTATGCACTTGGGGGCTAAGAATATGCATGCATCATATATACTAGGGGCAGAACAGCTGGAGGGATCCGTAGTGGAGAAGGATCTGGGGGTTTTGGTAGATCATAAGCTCAATGGCATGCAATGTCAAGCTGCGGTTTCCAAAGAGAGCAAAGTCCTTTCTTGTATTAAGAGAAGTATGGACTCCAGAGAGAGAGATATAATTTTGTCCCTGTACAAATCATTAGTAAGACCTCATCTGAGAATATTCAGTTCAGTTTTGGGCCCCAGTTCTCAAAAAGGATATTGGGGAACTGGAGAAAGTGCAGAGAAGGGCAACCAAACTGATAAGAGGCATGGAGGAGCTCAGCTATGAGGAAAGATTAGAGAAACTTAATTTATTCACTCTTGAGAAGAGGAGATTAAGGGGGATATAATCAACATGTACAAATATATAAGGGGTCCATATAGTGAACTTGGTGTTGAGTTATTCACTTTACGGTCAACACAGAGGACAAGGGGGCACTCTTTACATCTAGAGGAAAAGAGATTTCACCTCCAAATACAGAAAGGTGAAAATGTGGAATAGACTCCCTGCACAGGTGGTTCCTGCCAGCTCAGTAGATTGCTTTAACCACTTGCTCACCTTAGGACATCCATGGACGTCCTCCACTTTGTGCGGTGATATCTCAATGATGCCTGCAGCCACAGGCATCATTTAGATATCGCCGTCTTCAGCCGGCAATTCTGTGCACCATAAGAACGATCAAAGCGCCCCCCTCCTACCGCCATCCGGTGCTTCTCCGGGCTCTCCCGTGCCATCGGGGGCCCAGAGAGCGAATCGGCCGGCGTTCCCTGCAGAACCATAGAGATGACTGGTGACCAGACGGTCACAGTCATCTCTATGACCCAGAATGTAAACACAGCCGCAATCGCGGCTGAAAGCATTAGATTGGTCTTATTGACCCCATATCTCTCCATAAAGAGGACCTGTCACCGTGATTCCTATTACAAGGGATGTTTACATTCCTTGTAATAGGAATAAAAGTGATAAAAAAAAAGTAAAAAAAAGAGTAAAAATAAAAAAATTAAGTAAAAATAATAATAATAATAATAATAAAAAAAAAAATTAAAACGCCCCTGTCCCGGTCGCTCGAGTGCAGAAGCGAAAACGCATGCAAGTCCCGCCCATATATGTAAACACCATTCAAACCCCACATGTGAGGTATCATCGCGTGCGTTAGAGTGTGTGCAACAATTCTAGCACTAAACCTCCTCTGTAACTCAAAAATAGTAACCTGTAGAAATTTTTAAATTGTCGCCTATGGAGATTTTTAAGTACCGTAGTTTGGCGCCATTCCATGAGTGTGCGCAATTTTAAAGCGTGACATGTTTGGTATATATTTACTCGGCGTAACTTCGTCTTTCACATTATACAAAATAATTGGGCTAACTTTACTGTTTTGTTATTTTTTAATTCATGAAACTGTTTTTTTCCCTAGAAGGCGTTTGAAAAATGATTGCGCAAATACCGTGCAAGAAAAAAAGTTGCAATGATCACCATTTTATTCCCTTAGGGTGTCTGCTAAAAAAAATATATAATGTTTGGGGGTTCTGATTAATTTGAATAATGAGAATTGGGAGAGAAGTGCCAAAATAGGCCTGGTGATTAAGTGGTTAAGAAAGGCCTGGATACTTTCCTAGATGTACATAATATAACTGGATACTAACATTTATAGATAAAGTTGATCTAGGGAACATCCGATTGCCTCGTGGGATCAGGAAGGATTTTTTTCCCCTGCTGTAGCAAATAGGATCATGCTTTGCTGTTTTTTTTTGCCTTCCTCTGGATCAACTTTTGGTATAGAATTAGGTATATATATATATATATATATATGTGATTGTATGATATTTTTATTATTTTATTTCTTATGTTTGAACTTGATGGCCTTGTGTCTTTTTTCAACCTGACTAACTATGTAACTATGTTACAACCAAAAGCATAAATGTATTTTATTGGGATTTTATGTGATAAACAAACACAAAGTGGCACATAATTGTGAAGTAGAAAGAAAATTATAAATGGTCTTTTTTTTACAAATAAATATTTGAAAAGTGTGGCATGCATTTGTATTCAGCCCCCTTTACTCTGTTAGAGAACCTTTGTGAACAAAAAGCATCATCAAGGTCAAGGAACACATCAGACAAGTCAGGGATAAAGTTGTGGAGAAATTTAAAGCAGGGTTAGGTTTTAAAACAAAATCCCTGACACATACCTGGGGAATGACCCTGACGAGCAGAGGGAGACCTCTCGTACTGCCCTGGTTCCGGGATCACTGGGGTTGAGACAGTGACCGTAGGAGCACAGTGGGGTATGAGTGCCTGCAGAGTCTCTGAGATTGGAGATGAAGGCTAATAAGTAAGGCTGGAGCGCTGTAGGTGCAGGTCAAGGTCCAGCAGGTCAGCTGGATGTGGGTCAGCGGACGCAGGTCTGCGGATGCAGGTCAGCGGACGCAGGTCACCAGGTTGCAGGTGCGCCTGAGAGCAACATGCGCATGCAAATACAGGCGACAGCAGGAGAGTCATACAGGCCAGGTCATACACGGAGTATCAGTACAGACAAAAAGCAGCAGGCAAGGAATGGTCAGATTTCAGGCTGGATTCGGCAACAGAGGATCTGGCAGACAGGTAAACAGAGCAGGTCAGGACTGGAGATGGCAGCAGAGTCAGAAAGCCAGGTCAGAATGATGCAGGTTCAGGATCAGGTTTCCGGATAAGATGCAGATCAGACAGCAAGATCACAGTGCTGCTGAGGGGTTTAAATAAGGCAGCCTGTTGCCAATCATTGGAATCAGTCTGCACTGTTAACCCTTAGGTGGCAGATCCCTGACATTGCCCCCCCCCCTTATGGGCAACCTCCAGGTGCCCAAAAGAGCTATTTTTTGAGGTTGGCTTTAGAAGAAGGCCTGGGTCAGCTCTTGGGCATGCACATTCTGCTTGGGTTCTCAGGAGTTCTCCTCTGGTCCATACCCTCTCCACTTGACCAAGTATTGTAGTTGGTTACCTCTTTTCCTGCAGTCTACAATAGACTCCACCTCATATTCCTCATCTCCATCAACCATCATGGGTTTAGGTGGCCCCAGTCTTCTGTCTGGAAAGGAATCAGGTACTGTGGGTTTCAGCAGGGACACGTGGAACACCGGGTGGATCTTAAGCGAATCACGTAAGATAAGTTCATAAGACACTTCATTTAGTTTTTTCTTGACTGAAAAAGGGCCAATAAACTTTGGTGCCAATTTCTTCAAGGGACAAGCCATTCTAAGATTGGTAGTAGACAACAACACTTGGTCACCTGGTTGGAGACACAATTCGCCTCTTCTCTTTCGGTCATATATTCTCTTATTAGTTGCCTCTGCCTTGACCATAGTCTCTTGTAACAATTTGTTGTTGCGACCCAGGAAGTCAACAGTATTCTGTACTGCTGGAACGGGAGATTCAGGGATAATGTTAGGTAAGAAGACAGGATAGAACCCATAATTTGCAAAAAATTGAGACTGACCCGTAACTGAGCGACTGGCATTATTGAAGGCAAATTCTGCCAACGGTAATAGTACTACCCATTCCTCCTGAACAAATGTGATAAAGCATCATATATATTGCTCAAGGGTCTGGTTCATTCTCTCGGTTTGTCCATTTGTCTGAGGATGGTAGGCAGAGGACATAGATAGTTCAATTTTCAGGGCCTGGCATAGTGCCTTCCAAAAGCAAGACGTGAACTGGACCCCTCTGTCAGACACAATGTTGGTTGGAATTCCGTGTAGCCTTACAATCTCCCGGGTGAACACCTGGGCGGTTTTCATGGCAGAAGGCGTATTTTTCAGGGGTATGAAGTGGGCCATCTTAGAGAGGCGGTTGACCACTACAAAGATGGCTGTATGTCCTTCTGGTGGGGGTAACTCGACTATAAAGTCAATGGCTATCATACTCCAGGGACGGTCAGGGACTGGTAACGGTCTTAGAAGACCCCAGGACTTGGTCCTAGCAGATATGCTTTGGTAACAAACAACACATGACTGCACATATTCTTTGCAAGCCTTCTCAAGCCTGGGACACCAGGACATGCGCTGAATCAGGCCAAGGGTCTTGTGGACCCCAAAATGGCCAGCCAAGGGATGATCATGACACAGGCTCAGAATTTTGGTCTGGAAACTTGCTGGTACAAAGATTTTACTCTCTTTCCAAAGTAACACATCCCTGGATATCAAAGACACTCCTGGTGGACTGGGCATTTCTGCTGAAACTTGCTTTAAGCTGGACATCAGATCTGTCTGAACCAGCAAAAAGTTGCCTTCGGATAGAATAGTATCGGGAACTGAGGCATCTTTTGGATCATCGAACATGCATGAGAGAGCGTCTGGCTTGGTGTTTCTTGATCCTGGCCGATAGGTGATGTGAAATGAAAATCTGGAAAAGAATAGCGCCCACCGTGCTTGACGCGGCTTCAGGCGCTTGGCAGTTCTCAAATACTCCAGATTTTTGTGATCCATATAAATAAGTATGGGATGTGCTGCGCCCCCTAAGAGATACCGCCACTCTTCTAGTGCGGCCTTAATGGCCAAAAGTTCACGATCCCCCACATCGTAATTTCTTTCGGCTGGGGAGAGTTTACGGGAGAAAAAAGCTATGGGATGCATGAGATCTTTGAGGCCTTGAAGCTGAGAGATAACTGCCCCTACCGCTGTTTCCGAAGCATCTACCTCGAGTAGGTAAGGTAGTGTGGGATCTGGGTGGCTCAGGATGGGAGCAGAGGTAAAAAGTTCCTTCAGTGTAGAAAAGGCAGCCTGGGCCTCGGAGTTCCAGTGGAAACAGATGTTCTGCTTTGTGAGCTGAGTAATGGGGGAAATGATTGCAGAGAATCCTTTTATAAATCTCCTGTAAAAATTGGCAAAGCCAACAAAACGCTGCACCCCTTTCTTGTCTGTGGGTGCAGGCCAATCCAGAACAGCTGTTACCTTTTGTGGGTCCATCTTGAACCCCTCCGTGGAAATAACCAAGCCCAAGAACTGAATACTCTGCTGCTCGAATTCACACTTTTCTGGCTTGGCATATAACCCATGCTGATGAAGATGGCAGAGTACCATCTTAACGTGTTTCCGGTGTTGATCCAAGGATGTGGAAAAAATCAGGATATTATCAAGGTAAACGATTACAAATATCTAGCCAGTCTCTGAAGATATCGTTTACGAAGTGCTGAAAGGTGGCAGTGGCATTGCACAGGCCGAAGGGCATCACCAAATACTCAAAGTAGCCGAACCTGGTACGGAAGGCTGTTTTCCATTTGTCCCCTGCACGGATACGAACTAAATTATAAGCCCCTCGAAGATCAAGTTTAGTAAATACAGAGGTAGTTCTCAGTCTCTGGAACAGCTCGGGCACCAGGGGTAAAGGATACCGGTTCTTAACTGTCACTTTATTTAGTTCCCGGTAATCCACACAAGGACGTAAGGAGTGGTCTTTTTTCTCCACAAAAAAGATTACGGCCCCTGCTGGAGAGTTGGATGGCCGGATAAATCCCCTCTTAAGGTTCTCGTCTACATATTCCTTTAAAACCTCTAAATCCCGTTCAGACAGGGGGAAGATCCGCCCAAAGGGGATCTCGGCTCCAGGCAATAGCTCATTTGGGCAATCGTATGAACAGTGGGGAGGAAGAGTCTCAGCCCCCCGTTTGCTGAACATATCTAAAAACTTGTGATATGGCTTGGGTACTTGTGAGAGTAACTCTGTATCAGATTCCAGGCATAGCAAAGGGCCTTAGGGAGTGAGGGCAAGCAATGTTCTTGACAGTAAGAGGACTGTACCTTTATTTCTCTGATGACCCAGTTAACTTGCCAATTGTGGGCCTGGAGCCATGGTAGGCCGAGGATGACCGGGAACAGGGGAGATGCAATTGCATCGAGTTTCAGAAGTTACTTAGCCATGACTACGGGTAAAAATGGAGTCTCTTGGGTGACCAGGCCAGATTTAATACGGGAACCATCTGCCAGAAAGATGGAGAGTCCTTGTGCCCTGTGCTGGAGTGAAATGCGCTATTGGTTGGCAAAGTTCAAATCAATAAAGCAACTACATGCTCCAGAGTCTATAATTGCAGTAGCAGGCACAGCCCTTCCTGGGAGCTGGAAAGAGATGCAAAGAGCCAGGTGAGTAGTATTGGCAGAGGGTGCTGGTTGGCTGGTAGGCGAGATGGACAAACATCTTTGAGTTTTTACTGGACATTAATGTACATAGTGGCCGCCCCCCCCCCCCCCCACAGTACAAACAGAGATTAAGCCGTTTCCGGCGTGAACGTTCCTCACCAGATAACGAGGGTCTTATTAAACCGACTTGCACTGGTTCAGGAGAGGTTGGCACAGATCTAGCTGAGACAGGTCTGTTGGCAGCAGGATGTGTGGTCATGGCCACATGGGGTAACCTCCAGGTGGGACAAGTCTGTTGATTTACTTTTTCTGTGCTGCGTTCCCAAAGGCGCCGGTATATCTGGATAGGGAATTCCATTAGGTTCTCCAAAGA
This sequence comes from Rana kukunoris, assembly GCA_029574335.1. Taxonomy (NCBI): domain Eukaryota; kingdom Metazoa; phylum Chordata; class Amphibia; order Anura; family Ranidae; genus Rana; species Rana kukunoris. The sequence goes on along the minus strand of CM056055.1, from coordinate 118,423,008 downwards.
GTCTAGTTCATCCTTTAACCTTTTAGACAGGCCTAAGCGAAAACTGGTGCCGCAAAGCTGCATGATTCCATTGGGTATCTGCACTCCAACGCCTAAAGTCCATTATATAGTCCTCGACCGCTCTGCGGCCTTGCTGGAGCGCATGAAGAGCAGCTTCGGCTGTGGAAATCCGTTGGGGGTCCTCATAAAGGAGCGACATGGCCTTGAAAAAGGACGATAAGGAGTTCAGTGAAACATGACGTTCTTCAAGAAAATTATGTGCCCAGGACTGAGGTTCCCCCAGCAGTAGTGAAATGACAAACCCCACTTTAGTAGTTTCCTTAGAGAACGTTAGGGGTTGCAGGGAGAAATACAACTCGCATGCAATGCATTGTGAAATGCCCGAAACGTACTACGGTCCCTGGAGAACCTCTCTGGGATGGGGACCCTTGGCTCTGGAGGCAGCATTGTTATAGAGGGTGCAGAAGTGGCTTCTGTAAGTATCCGGTTGGTAGGTGGATCTGTGGTGATAGCCTGGTGTTGCATTTGTCCCTCTAAGCGTGCATGGTCACCCTGGAGAGACTTCACCTCCAGCGAGCGATCGGAGAGGAGTTGGCAGATCTCGGTGCAAGAGGTCCCTCTTGCAGGTTCAGGCATGGCTGTCTGATACTGACACGTACCTGGGGAATGAGCCTGACGAACAGAGGGAGACCTCTCGTACCGCTCTGGTTCCCGGGATCACTGGGGTTGAGACAGTGATCGTAGAAGCACAGTGGGGTATGAGTGCCTGCAGAGTCTCTGAGATTGGAGATGAAGGCTAATAAGAAAGGCTGGAGTGCTGTAGGTGCGGGTCAGCTGGATGCAGGTCAGCGGATGCAGGTCAGCAGATGCAGGTCAGCAGATGCAGGTCAGCGGATGCTGATTAACTGGTTAGCAGGATGCTGGTCAGCAGGATGCAGGTGAGCGAATGCAGGTCAGCGGACCCAGGTCTGCGGATGCAGGTCAGCGGACGCAGGTCACCATATGCAGGTGCGCCTGAGAGCAACATGTGCATGCAAATACAGGCGACAGCAGGAGAGTCATACAGGCCAGGTCATACACAGAGGATCAGTACAGGCAAAAAGCAGCAGGCAAGGAATGGTCAGATTTCAGGCTGGATTCGGCAACAGAGGATCTGGCAGACAGGTAAACAGAGCAGGTCAGGACTGGAGATGGCAGCAGAGTCAGAAAGCCAAGTCAGAATGATGCAGGTTCAGGATCAAGTCTCCGGATAAGATGCAGATCAGACAGCAAGATCACAGTGCTGCTGAGGGGTTTAAATAAGACAGCCTGTTGCCAATCATTGGAATCCGTCTGCACTGTTAACCCTTAGGTGGCAGATCCCTGACAATCCCAAGCTTTGAACATCTCATGGAGCACTGTTCAATCCACCATCTAAAAATGGAAAGAGTATGGTACAGCTGCAAACCTACCAGGACATGGCCTTTCACCTAAACTGACAGGCCAGGCAAGGAGAGCATTAATCAGAGAAGCAGCCAAGAGGCCCATGGTAACTCTGAAGGAGCTGCAGAGATCCACTGCAGGTGGGAGAATCTGTCCACTAGGCAACTATTAGGCCACGTACACACGATCGAACATGTCCGCTGAAACTGGTCCGCAGACCAGTTTCAGCAGACATATCCAATCGTGTGTACGGCCTAGCATGCTTCAAAACTTGTCCGCTGGAAACCTGTCCATCAGACATGTCCGCTGGTTAGTACGCCTAACCAGCGGACCGAAATCCCCCGCAAGCGTCGAATGGATTTGACGCATGCGTAGAAGCATTTTACTTCCTGGTTTGGTGACGTGGCGGCGTCAACGTCACCGCCACGTCACCGCGTTCTCTGTCGGAGGGGATTTTCGTCCGATGGTGTGTACACACCGCCGGACCAAAATCCTGCAGGAGACATGTCCGATGAAAGCGGTCCGCGGACCGTTTTCATCGGACATGTCTCCTCGTGTGTACGCGGCCTTAGGCCGCGTACACACCATCGGACATATCCGATGAAAACGGTCCGCGGACCATTTCCATCGGATATGTCCGATCGGGAGTTTGATCCGATGGCGTGTACACACCATCGGATCAAATTCCCCGCCGCCGGACGGCGCGGTGACGCGGCGGTGACGTTGACGCCGCCACGTCACCGCTACGTCACCGCACCAGGAAGTAAAACACTTCCGCGCATGCGCCGAATCCATTCGGCGGCGGCACGGCGGCGGCACGGCGGCGGTGGGGGACGACATGTCTGCTGGTAAGTGTATTAACCATCAGACATGTCGGGCGGACAGATTCCCACCAGATAGATTTCAAAGCATGCTTTGAAATCTGTCGGGTGGAGAAATCTGTCCGCTAGCCCATACACACGAGCGGAGATGTCTGCTGAAACAGTCCATCGGATCGTTTTCAGCGGACATATCCCCTCGTGTGTACGAGGCCTTAGTCGTGCACTCCACAAATCTGGCCTTTATGTAAGAGTGGCAAGAAGAAAGCCATTTTGAAAGAAAGCCATAAGAAGTCCCATTTGCAGTTTGCGAAAAGCCATGTGGGAGACATAGCAAATGTGGAATAGGGTGCTCTGGTCAGATGAGACCAACATTTTACTTTTTAGTCTAAAAATAAAAATCTATGTGTGGTGGAAAACTAACACTGCACATGACCCTAAACACACTATCCCCCACCATGAAACATGGTGGTGGCAGCATCATGTTGTGTGGATACTTTTCTTCAGCAGGGACAGGGAAGCTGGTCAGAGTTGATGAGAAGATGGGATGGAGCCAAATACAGGGCAATCTTAGAGGAAAACATATTAGAGACTGCAAAAGATTTGAGACTGGGGCCGAGGTTCACCTTCCAGAAGGAAAATGACCCTAAACATACAGCCAGAGCTACAAATGGAATGTTTTCAGGCTTTCCATTATTTTGCACAGGTGATTTGATCAGTTTCACTGCCTTAGTAATCACCACAGCCATTTCATCTGAGGGAAATCCTGAAAACTTGACCTGTTGGTGTGCCTTGAGGACTGGAGTTGAAAAACACTGGTTTAGATCAAAGCATATTCATGTGTTATAATGGCCCAGACAAAGTTTAATATTGGAAGCAGCAGGAGCTCAGTACGGCAGCACGGCCCTGGTACCCCTACCCAACAATAGCCTACCCCAGCCACCTCTGCCGCATCTGATACCTGTTCCACGCCACCCGAGTGGCTTACACTTAAGCCTGGCCGTATAAGACAGACCGCGCTGCGGCCTAATCCATCCAGCCTCCCACTGTTCCTTTACTACTTCTTCCTCCTTTTTCCTCCCGCAGAGCTACCAGCCATCGCTCTCCCCGGAGTGCCTGGAGCTGATAGAGAGGTAAGTGCCGCCCTGTGACAGTCTGCCCCCCGTGACAGTTTGCGGCCGTTTGTTTAGGACAAGTGAAAAAAATGTGAAATATCTGCGCTAACTAAAAAATTACAAAAAAGCAATAAGCTGCTAGCACAATATGTGGATCAAACGTGCAAAAGATACAAGTTCAATAGTGCAGCGCTAAAAATAAAAAAAAGTGTATAGAATAGGGATGAGCCGAACATACCCACGTTAAGTTCGCACCAGAACGCGCGAACATTTAAAACACCATTGAAGTCTATGGGACCCGAACGTTCAAATTCAAAAACGATAATTTTAAAGACCAGTATTCAATTTAATGTTGGAAAACGTCTTTCAGAACCCGGGTCTTGCCCCAGGGAATATGTATCAATGGAAAAAATGTATTTAAAAACAGACGTTTTTTCTGAAGCAGCCATTTTAATGATGCTTAAAGCAAAAAAAAAATTCCTTTAAATATCACACCTGCTAGGTGTCTATAGTAGTGGCACTGGTTTAGAAATGTCCCTGCACAACATGAGAGGACTATGAAAAAAAGGAATTAATACTGCTTGCGCACATGTGTGGCAACAATATGTCGAATATTTTAGTGGTGGTGAGGGGCCATTATTGTTTTGTGAAAGAAAAATTTTAGAAAAAAGGGCACCCTCAAACATACTGTAATTGGAGCGCAACAAGGAGCCACGTGCAAAGTATTGCATCAAAAATTGTTATTAGGCACCCCTGTTAAACAGGGGCAGAAAAATTGTGCCTTGGGCACAACACAACACTGCAACCCCTCCCAATAACTCCAATTGGAGCGCAACAAGGAGCCACGTGCAAAGTATTGCATCAAAAATTGTTATTAGGCGCCCCTGTTAAACATGGGCAGAAACAATTTGCCTTGGGCACAACACTGCAACCTCTCCCAATAACTCCAATTGGAGCGCAACAAGGAGCCACGTACAAAGTATTGCATCAAAAATTGTTATTAGGCGCAGCTGTTAAACAAGGGCAGAAAAATTGTGCCTTGGGCATAACACAACACTGCAACCTCTCCCAATAACTCCAATTGGAGTGCAACAAAGAGCCACGTGCAAAGTATTGCATCAAAAATTGTTATTAGGCGCCCCTGTTAAACAGGGGCAGAAAAATTGTGCCTTGGGCACAACACAACACTGCAACCCCTCCCAATAACTCCAATTGGGGAGCAACAAGGAGCCACGTGCAAAGTATTGCATCAAAAATTGTTATTAGTTAGTTAGTATTGCATCAAAAACATGTCCGCTGGTTAGTACGCCTAACCAGCGGACGGAAATCCCCCACATGCGTCAAATGGATTCGACGCATGCGTGAAAGCATTTTACTTCCTGGTTTGGTGACCGCGTTCTCTGTCCGAGGGGATTTTCGTCCGATGTTGTGTACACCCCTCGGACCAAAATCATGCAGGAGACATGTCCAATGAAAACGGTCCGCTATGTGTAGTGGAAAACTAACACTGCACATGACCCTGAACACCTGGTGGGCATGTCACAAATTAGGCGGTTCTTGGGCAGGTTGTATTCCCTTTGGAGGTCAGTCAGCCGAGCAGTGGCATTATATGACCTCCGGAAATGCACACAGACTTTCCTGGCTTGCTTCAGGACATCCTGTAAGCCCGGGTACCTGCCCAAGAACTGCTGCACCACCAAATTCAGGACATGCGCAAAAGAGGACACGTGGGTGAGTTTTCCCTGTCGCAGGGCAGAGAGGAGGTTGGTGCCATTATCGCTGACCACCATTCCAGGCTTCAGCTGGCATGGCGTCAACCACCTCTGAGCCTGACCCTGCAGAGCTGACAAAACCTCTTCCCCAGTGTGGCTCCTGTCTCCCAAGCACACCAGCTCTAGCACCGCATGTCATCTCTTGGCCTGCATTCCTGCATAGCCCCTGGTACGCCTACGGAGCACTGCTGGTTCTGAGAAAACATCACCACAGGAAGAGGCCACAGAGAAAGAAGAAGAGGAGGGGGTGGAGGAGAGAGGTGTGTCACAAACAGTAGTAGTGCTTTGGTGGCGAGGTGGCGGAACAACCTCCAAAACTACTGGACCTTGCCCTGCGTCCTTCCCAGCTGCCAGCAGAGTCACCCAATGCGCCGTAAAAGACAGGTAATGTCCCTGTCCATGCCTGCTGGACCATGAGTCAGCGGTAAGATGCACCTTACCACAGACCGCCCTGTCCAGCGAGGCATTTACATTGGCTTCCACATGCCGGTAGAGAGCCGGAATCGCCTTCCGTGAGAAAAAGTGGCGTTTTGGTACTTGCTACTGAGGTACTACACATTGCACAAACTCACGGAAGGGGGCAGAATCTACCAACTGAAAAGGTAGTAGTTGAAGTGCTAGCAATTTCGCTAAGCTAGCATTCAACTGCTGGGCATGTGGATGGCTGGGATTGTACTTCTTTTGGCGCTGCAGCAGCTGGGGCAGGGAAATTTGCCTGGTACTATCAGTAGATTGTATTGTACTATCAGTAGATTGTACATGTACTACTGTACTACTACTACTAGCTTGTGACACACCTATTTCTACACCTTCACTGCAGGCTTCAGAGAGGACTGGGGGTCTAGTGGGGTTGGAGGTCCCAGAAGGGCAAGGGGGGATACGCTTTTGTCTTTGGTGTGGGTCTTTCTGGTGTGCTTGCCAATGAGCTGCATGGCAGGTCGACATATGTCTGGACAAGCATGTGGTACCCAGGCGGTTGATGTTTTGGCCACGCGAGATACGCTTGCGACATATATTGCAAATAGCAAAGGTACGATCTTGTGGACATGTTTCAAAAAAGGCCCTCACCAAAGAACTTTTGCTGTACCGGTCAGACACAGCAGCGCCATGCACAAGCTCTGTAGATGTGTGCTGTAATGCAGTTGTTGTGCCCTTAAACTGACCCCTGGAGGGCATCCTGCCTCTTTGGAGATGTGCCTGTGCCTCGTCCTCCTCCTCCTCTTCCTCCTCCTCTCTCCTATCAGGCACCCAGGTAGAGTCAGTGACCTCATCATCCCCTCCCTCCTCATCACTGTCAACAACCTGGCAGTATGCTCCAGCTGGGAGAACATCACTGCTAGATTACTGTCCCTCTCGGCCACCCCCTCTCCCTGGACTCACATCAATGCCTTCCTCTATCTGTGTTCCATCATCGGAGCCTTCAAAACACTGCGCATCTTCATTCAGCAGCATGTACCCAACACTGTGTTGAAACAGTTCAGGGGACTCCTCAGGAGGACACAGGGGGGAATAGGGAAGGATTGTGTGATGCCATGGTACAGAGGGAAGAGGAAGCCTTGGCAGCTGCTTTGCCAGACAAACTACGATCAGTCTGTGTGAGAGAGGATGAGGAGGATGAGGACGGCTTGGTCATCCAATCTACTATTTGGTCTGCATGTTGAGGCTCAACACGGCCAGCTCCCAAAAATAAGGACGAGCGGCCACGTGCTGAAAAGGATGCACCGCGTCCACCACCAGCATTGCCTCTAGATGCAGAGCATGCTTGTCCTCGCGACGCTCTGCCTTTCTTTGTTGTTCTTCCAGACATTTTAATAGCCTGCACAGGACAAAATCAGAAATAAACAGCAAACATATAGTAAGATCAACTGCGTTTATGGGCAAAAACACAGCAAACTTATAGTAAGATCGACTGAGTAAAAACACCGCAAACGTGCAACGTGCAGTATGATCGACTGTCTTTATGGGCAAAAAACACAGCAAACGTGCAACGTGCAGTATGATCTACTGTGTTTATGGGCAAACACACCGCAAACGTGAAACGTGCAGTATGATCGCCTGTGTTTATGGGCAAAAAAACACGGCAACGTGCAGTATGATCTACTGTGTTTATGGCCAAACACACCGCTAACGTGCAACGTGCAGTATGATCTACTGTGTTTATGGCCAAACACACCTCAAACGTGAAACGTGCAGTATGATCGCCTGTGTTTATGGGCAAAAAAACACGGCAACGTGCAGTATGATCTACTGTGTTTATGGCCAAACACACCGCAAACGTGAAACGTGCAGTATGATCGCCTGTCTTTATGGGCAAAAAGCACAGCAAACGTGAAACGTGCAGTATGATCGCCTGTGTTTATGGGCAAAAAAACACAGCAACATGCAACGTGCAGTATGATCTACTGTGTTTATGGCCAAAAACACCGTAAACGTGCAACTTGTAGTATGATCTACTGTGTTTATGGCCAAAAACATCACAAACGTGCAACGTGCAGTGTGATCGCCTGTCTTTATGGGCAAAAAAACACAGCAACGTGCAACGTGCAGTATGATCTACTGTGTTTATGGCCAAAAACACCACAAACGTGCAACGTGCAGTATGATCGCCTGTCTTTATGGGCAAAAAACACCACAAACGTGCAACGTGCAGTATGATCGCCTGTCTTTATGGCCAAACACACCACAAACCTGAAACGTGCAGTATGATCGCCTGTCTTTATGGGCAAAAAACACAGCAAACGTGCAACGTGCAGTATGATCTACTGTGTTTATGGCCAAACACACCGTAAACCTGAAACGTACAGTATGATCGCCTGTCTTTATGGGCAAAAAACCCAGCAAACGTGAAACGTGCAGTATGATCGCCTGTGTTTATGGGCAAAAAACACAGCAAACGTGCAACGTGCAGTATGATCTACTGTGTTTATGGCCAAAAACACTGCAAACGTGCAACGTGCAGTATGATCGCCTGTCTTTATGGGCAAAAAAAGACGGCAACACAGCAAACGTGCAACGTGCAGTATGATCGCCTGTGTTTATGGGCAAAAAAACATAGCAACGTGCAGTATGATCTATTGTGTTTATGGCCAAACACACCGCAAACGTGCAACGTGCAGTATGATCGCCTGTCTTTATGGGCAAAAAAAGACGGCAACGTGCAGTATGATCTACTGTGTTTATGGCCAAACACACCGCAAACGTGCAACGTGCAGTATGATCGCCTGTCTTTATGGGCAAAAAACACAGCAAACGTGCAACGTGCAGTATGATCACCTGTGTTTATGGGCAAAAAAACACAGCAACATGCAACGTGCAGTATGATCTACTGTGTTTATGGTCAAAAACACCGCAAATGTGCAGTATGATTGTGATCGCCTGTGTTTATGGGCAAAAAACACAGCAACGTGCGACGTGCAGTATGATCTACTGTGTTTATGGCCAAACAAACCGCAAACATGAAACGTGCAGTATGATCGCCTGTCTTTATGGGCAAAAAACACAGCAAACGTGCAACGTGCAGTTATGATCGCCTCTGTTTATGGGCAAAAAAACACAGCAACATGCTACGTGCAGTATGATCTACTGTGTTTATGGCCAAAAACACTGCAAACGTGCAAAGTGCAGTATGATCGCCTGTCTTTATGGGCAAATAACACAGCAACGTGCAACGTGCAGTATGATCTACTGTGTTTATGGCCAAAAACACCGCAAACGTGCAACGTGCAGTATGATCGCCTGTCTTTATGGGCAAAAAACACAGCAAACGTGCAATGTGCAGAATGATCGCCTGTGTTTATGGGCAACAAAACACAGCAAACGTGCAACGTGCAGTACGATCGACTGTATTTATGGCCAAAGACACAGCAAACGTATAGTACAGCACAATCTCCTGCCTAACAAAAACTAATAGCAGATCTACATAGCTAAGCTCTACAGTGTATAAATATATGTACAACTCCTAAGGATGTATATATATTCTCTACACACTGTAAACTCAACTATACTGACTACTAGCCTTCCTACTCTCTATCTATCTATCTATCTATCTATCTATCTATCTATCTATCTATCTATCTATCTGAAAAGACACTGGGGCTGATTTACTATTGTCACTGCACTGCGCCGGTTCATGCCTTAATTAGTGCGCTTGATGAAGCCTTAATTAGGCGCATGAACCGGCCGCAGCAGCAGTGCAATGCAATTGATAAGTAAAGCTGCCGCCGAACTCCCTGTTAACCACTTGTCATCTGCCCGCCGACAAATGACGGCGGGCAGACGACTCCATTGTTCTGACATCACGTCATATGACGTGATGTCCCTTTAAAGCCGCGGGCGAGCGCGCGCGCGCGTCGCCGGCGGCGCGCGCGCGCGCACCCGCCGCTCCGCGGGGATCCCGTGCGAGTGCCCGGCGGCAACGATCGCCGCCGGGCACACGCGATTGCTCTGTAAGTGAGCTGGGACGTGCAGCTCTGTATGTAAACACAGAGCTGCACGTCCCTGTCAGGGAGAGAGGTGACAGATTGTGTTCCTTGTACATAGGGACACAATCGGTCACCTCCCCCAGTCACCCCCCCCTCCCCCTACAGTTAGAACACTCATAGGACACACATTTAACCCCTTCCCCGCCCCCTAGTGGTTAACCCCTTCACTGCCAGTCACATTTATACAGTAATCAATGCATATTTATAGCATTTTTCACTGTATAAATGTAAATGGTCCCAAAAATGTCAGAAAAGTGTCCGAAATGTTCGCCATAACGTCGCAGTCCCAATAGAAAAATCGCAGATCGCCGCCATTAATAGTAAAAAAAAAAAAAATGCCATAAACTATCCCCTATTTTGTAAACGCTATAAATTTTGCGCAAACCAACCGATAAACGCTTATTGCATTTTTTTTTTTACCAAAAATATGTAGAAGAATACGTATCGGCCTAAACTGAGGGAAAAAATATTTTTTTTATATATTTTTTGGGGTTATTTATTATAGCAAAAAGGAAAAAATATTGCATTTTTTTAAAAATTGACGCTCTATTTTTGTTTATAGCGCAAAAAATAAAAACCGCAGAGGTGATCAAATACCACCAAAAGAAAGCTCTATTTGTGGGAAAAAAAGGACGCCAATTTTGTTTGGAAGCCACGTTGCACGACCGCGCAATTGTCAGTTAAAGCGACGCAGTGCGGGAAGCTTATATTTTGTCTGGGCAGGAAGGGGGTGTAGGTGCACAGTAGGTAAGTGGTTAAAGTCTATGGGGGAAATCTGAAGTGTTCATTTTAAAGGCTAATCTGCAAGTGTTGTCCTAAAAAGAGTTTGGGGACCTCAGTCCTGCCCCAGGGGACATGTATCAATGCTTTTTTTATTTTTTAAAACGGCCGTTTTTTCGGGAGCAGTGATTTTAATAATGCTAAAAGTGCAACAATAAAAGTGTAATATTCCTTTAAATTTCGTACCATGGGGGGCCGTAATGTCAGCATGTGAAATGTCCCTGCACAAAATGACATTCTGAAAAGAAAAAAAGCCGTTTAAAACTGACTTGCGGCAATAATGAATTGTCGGCTCCCGGGAATTGTGAGAGATTCATTCATAAAACCAAAAAAAAAAAAAGCGTGGGGGTCCACCCAAATTCCATTAGAAGGCCCTTCAGGTCTGATATGGGTATTAAGGGGAACCCCGCCGTCAATTTTTTTAAAAAAATGACGGGGGCTTCCCCCCAAATATCCATACCAGGCCCTTTAGGTCTGGTGTGGAATTTAAGGGGAACTCCACGCCAAATGTAAAAAAAAATGGCGTGGAGTCCCCCCAAAAATCCACACCAGACCCTTATGCGAGCACGTTGACCTGGCCGGCCACAGAAAAGAGGGGGGGACAGAGTGCGGCCCCCCTCTCCTGAACCGCACCAGGCCCCATGCCCTCAACATTGGGAGGGTGCTTTGGGGTCCCCCCAAAGCACCTTGCACCCATGTTGATGGGGACAAGAGCCTCATCCCCACAACCCTTGCCCGGTGGTTGTGGGGATCTGCGGGCAGGAGGCTTATCGAAATCTGGAAGACCCCTTTAACAAAGGGGCCCCCCAGATCCCGCCCCCCCATGTGAAATGGTAATGGGGTACATTGTACCTCTACCATTTCACGGGAAAAAAAAGTGTCAAGTGTAAAAAAAAGTCCTTTATTAATATCTTCTTTCTTCTTCCATCTCCTTCTTTTCTTCATTCCTTCGGGTTTCTTCCTCCATCTTCTTCTTCTTCCTCTGCTTCTTTCTTGGGTCTTGTAGTGCCGCATCTTGACCGGCGTCGTCTTCCATCTTCTTCTCCTTCCGCTGGCCTTCTCGTCTGCATCTTCTTCTTCTTCGCCGGAGGCGCCGCTTCCAATTGAAAACCCCGCCGTATGCTGGACCACGCCCCCCTCTGATTCCACGGGCAAACTCTTAGGCCCCATACACACGACCGAGAACCTCGGCAGAATCCAGCGAGAAGCTCGCTGGGAGACATATTCTGCCGAGGTTCTCGGTTGTGTGTACACTTCCGACGAGCATCCCGTCGGGAAGCTCGTCTAGCCAAAAAAGAGAGCATGCTCTCTTTTTCCTCGTTGTTCAATGAGGACTTTGGCTCGACAAGCTTTTCCCGACCGCTCATTGGGAACCTCGTCGGGCGGAACGATGGGTTTAGCCCGCCGAGGTTCTGGTACGTGTGTACGCGGCCTTAAGAAAGTCCCCGTGTGGTGCATGTGCGTCAGAGGGGGGCTTGTGCGCGGCTTCTTCTTCGCTGGAGGCTCGGCTTCCAATTGAATTGCCCGCCGTCTGATGCTCATGTGACCACGCCCCCCTCTGACACACATGCACCACACATGGACTTTCCTAGAAGATTACAAGTGGCGTCAGAGGGGGGCGTGGTCCGGCACACAGCAGGTAATTCAATTGGAAGCAGCGCCTCCGGCGAAGAAGAAGATGCGAATGAGAAGGCCAGCGGAAGGAAAAGAAGATGGAAGAACACGCCGGTCAAGATGCGGCACTACAAGACCCAAGAAAGAAGCAGAGGAAGAAAAAGAAGAAGATGGAGGAAGAAACCCGAAGGAAAGAAGAAAAGAAGGAGATGGAAGAAGAAAGAAGATATTAATAAAGGACTTGTCAAAAACCGGCTCTTGTCTTTTTTTACACTTGACACTTTTTTTTTCGTGAAATGGTAGAGGTACAATGTACCCCATTACCATTTCACACAGGGGGGGGGCCGGGATCTGGGGGGCCCCTTTGTTAAAAGGGGTCTTCCAGATTTCGATAAGCCTCCTGCCCGCAGACCCCCACAACCACCGGGCAAGGGTTGTGGGGATGAGGCTCTTGTCCCCATCAACATGGGGACAAGGTGATTTGGGGGGGACCCCAAAGCACCCTCCCAATGTTGAGGGCATGTGGCCTGGTGTGGTTCAGGAGAGGGGGGGCCGTGCTCTGTCCCCCCCTCTTTTCTGCGGCCGGTCAGGTCAACGTGCTCGGATAAGGGTCTGGTGTGGATTTTGGGGGGGACTCCACGCCATTTTAAAAAAAAAATTGGGGTGGAGTTCCCCTTAAAATCCACACCAGACTTGAAGGGCCTGGTATGCATATTTGGGGAAAACCCCACATCATTTTTTTTTAAATGACGGCAGGGTTCCCCTTAATATCCATATCAGACCTGAAGGGCCTGTAATGGAATTTGGGGGGACCCCCACGCTTTTCACATGTTGACATTACACCCAGGGCTGCCATCAGGGGGGTACAGGCAGTACACCTGTAAGGGGCCCGGGGGTCCGGAGGTGCCCAGGTGCCTGGAGGCCCCCAGGGCCCCAGATGGTAACCCCCCTCTTTTTTTTATTTTTTTATAAAAAAATATATTTTTTAATATTTTATTTATTTTATTTTTTATTAAAGGGCCAATTTTTTTTCTTTTATATTTTTAGCAGTCCGGAGGTCCCCAGGGGCCCAGAGGCCCCTAGGGCCCCGGGTGGCAACCCCCCATTTTTTCATTTATTTTTTAGAAAAAAATATATTTAATATATATTTTTTTATTTTTTATTAAAGGGCCAATGTTTTTTTTTAGGGGTCTGGAGGTCCCCAGGGGCCCGGAGATCCCCAGGGCTCCAGATGACAACCCTCCTTTTTTTATAAAAAATTTATAATTTGTATATATTTTTTTATTTATATATTATAATTAAAGGGCCCAGAGGGCCCCAGATGACAACCCTTTTTCTTATAAAAATGTTTTAAATGTTTTATATTTTATTTAAAAAAAAATTATATATAGATATATTTTTAGTAAACGGCTCAGAGGTCCCCAGGGCCCCATGTTATTTTTGTTTATATATTTTTTTGTTTATTTTTTATTAAAGGGCCCAGAGGTCCCCAGGCAAACCCCTTGTTTTTTTTTTATAAATGTTTATTTTTTTTATATATATATATTTTTATTTCTTTTGTATTAAAGGGCCCAGAGGTTTCTTTTTATTAAAGGGCCCAGAGGTCCCCAGGCAACCCACTTGTTTTTTTTTTTATAAATGTTTATTTTTTTTATATATATATATTTTTATTTCTTTTGTATTAAAGGGCCCAGAGGTTTCTTTTTATTAAAGGGCCCAGAGGTCCCAGGGCCCCCGGATGGCTACCACCCTTTTTTTTATATATATATTTTTCTTTATTTCTTTTTTTGTAAAGGAACCCACCGCTTCTGAAATCGCGGCAGCCCCCGGGCCCATGCCTGAAGCTGTGTAAGGGGCCCCATAATTCCTGATGGCGGCCCTGATTACACCCCCCCCATGGTACGAAATTTAAAGGAATATTTCACTTTTATTGTTGCACTTTAACCACTTCCATACCGCGCCTATTCTGGCACTTCTCTCCTTCATGTAACAATTATATTTTCTTCCTTGAAAATTACTCAGGACCCCCAAACATTATATATATTTTATTAGCAGACACCCTAGGGAATAAAGTGGCGGGCATTTTTTATTAAAAATTTCCAACGGTATTTGCGCCAAAAAATTTCTAACGCCTTTTTTGTTTTTGCTTAAAAAAAAACCTGTTTCATGAATTAAAAAATAACAAAGCAGTAAAGCTAGCCCAATTTTTAGGGCTAATGTGAAAGATGATGTTACACCGAGTAAATAGATACCTAACTTATCACGCTTTCATATTGCGCACACTCATGGAATGGCGCTAAACTTCGGTATTAAAAATCTCCATAAGCTTGACTTTTTTTTCAGGTTACCAGTTTAGCGTTACAGGGGAGGTCTAGTGCTAAAATGATTGCTCTCGCTCTAACGCACGCTATGATACCTCACATGTGGGGTTTGAACGGTGTTTACATATGTGGGTGGGACTTGCATGCGTGTTCGCTTCTGAGTGCGAGCTACTAGGGACAGGGGCATTTAAATTTAGATTTTTATTTGTTTTTTTAACATAATATTTTTATTTTTGCACTTTTTTGTCCCTTTTTTTGTATTATTTTGCACTTTTCTTCCTATTACAAGGAATGTAAACATCCCTTGTAATAGGACTAGTGTGTGACAGGTCCTCTTTATGGAGAGAGGTGAGGTCAATAAGACCCCACATCTGTCCTCCAGGCTGGAAAGCAGGGAATTGAAAAAAAAAAAAAAAACCACTGATCTCATGCTTTCAGCTGCAATCATGTTTGTTCAGCACAGTGGTGTAGTGTATAGCACGTTCACCTAGCAGCAAAAGGGTTGCTGGTTCGAATCCCGCCTGTGAAACCATCTGCCTGGAGTTTGCATGTTCTCCCTGTGCCTGCATGGGCTTCCTCCCACAATCTAAAAACATGCTGTAAATCTGATCCTGTCTAAATAAGCCCTAATAGGCAGTAGGATATTTTGGTTTTGTGCTGCCCTAGGCCTGACCAAATTTCTGCACCCCCTAATCGAAAAATGACCCACCCTTCCTGTCAAGGCCACACCCTGTTTTTTTTATAACCCGCCCAGGAATTTTCAGGGGACACACACAAGTTCTGTGGGGGGGGGGCACAGGAGTCCCTTAATTTGCCTAGTTTTCCTCTCACTTCCTGTTTGGCTATGGGGCAGGAAGTGAAGGCCAATCTTCCCAAACGGACAGGAATAATATAAAATAAACTGACAGGGCTTATAACCCCCCCCCAACTCTATCCAAAATTAAAGAAAACAAAAAAAGAAGTGTGGATTATAGTTCCAGTTTAACCCCAAATTTCAGATAATTTTATTGAGAGGCCTAAGAAAATATAACCATGCCAATAGTCCAGGATCCAGCGTTGCTAATATGTATGAATGTGTGTTAGGGACCCCCCCCCCCCCAACACCACCCAATGTTAAATCAACAATTTTCTTGTTTGTTTTGGGGATGCCTGCACCCCTGATAGGGTAAAGACACCTCACAAATGTTGTCACTTTCTACTTAATTCATTCACTTCCTGCCACATAGCCAAACAGGAAGTGAGGGTAAAACCTGATTAATGTCTTGTTGGGGACACCGATCAATCTAAATAGTTTCCCATTATAGAAATTGCATTTTGCTGTGTACACCCCAAATTAGTAGGGATCTTGGACTTTGGGGTCCATTTACTAAAGGCAAATCCACTTAGCACTACAAGTGGACAAGCAAGGAAGAAAAAAAAACTTGGCGGGATTGGATGTTAAAACCATCAGTGCTTCCCTTCTGATTTTCATTGACTACGCTTCTACTGCAGAGCGGCTTTGCCTTTACTAAACCCCAAACTAACTAATCATTTGGGGTGTACACAGCAGTGCAATTTACTTAATGGGGACACTAGTTAGATTGACCTGTGTCCCGAAGAAAAGACCATTGGTAGGGTTTTAACCTCACTTCCTGTTCAGCTGTGTGACAGGAAGTGAAGCCAATTTTAAGAAAAGGGACACAAAGCCCAACCTAAAAACACAAGCAGGGGTTCTAACACTCACTTGGCTTCCCTCAAACACCCACAATTAGAATAGGATTGTCTTGTGCTAGATTCAAGCACAGTGCTGTAAATCAGCACTTCAAGCCTGTCCACCAATACACCCCCCCCCCCCCCAACAGGCCATGTTTGCAGGTTTTCCTTCATCTTGCACATGTGCTTTAAAAAGACAGTCTGGACATCAATTCTAGGAAACAATACTTACCGCTTTGTCTTTCCTTTTCTGGTGACTAAACATGGCAGCAAACATTTCATGCATACACACCAGTAAAGACGCTTAGAGACAAATCACACTTGATGGTTTAAGCTCAAACTATTTCAGCTGCAGCTGTTAAAATCCGTAGCATGAAAAAATATCACAAAACAAACTTCAAAATTTAAAAGTTATTTTATTGGTCCACAAAACAAGGAAAGCAAAACAAAAAATTTAAAATAAACACACAAACAAAAAAAAACATAAAAAACAAAAATAGACCTAGGTTTTTTTCAGACAGTAAGTGGAATATGGTTTATGCTTTTGAAATAACAGGATAGACCCACAGGATTAAAACATTAGTCATTAACGTCTTGAGAAACATTTTGCTAAATTATGCAGCAGACCAAAACATCAAAGTGAACATCATTAAATAAAACAATTGCCCCCCGCCCCCCCCAAAAAAAAAAACTTGCTCAAAAACATCATTGTTTCGTCCCGCCATTCTTTCTTTCTTGCTTGCTTGCTTGCCTGCCTGCCTGCCTGCCTGCCTGCGAGCGAGCGAGCGAGCGAGCCAGCCAGCCAGCAAGTCTGCCCCTCTCAGGGCATCTGACATGTGCTCTATCCACGCTTTTTATAACATGTGTGCTAATGAACCAATTGGAAACACGTGAAGAAATGTCAGTCTCTAGTTTGTGCGCACTTGTAACTGCTTACACCTGTTAAGGATGTCCTTAAATTACTAAGCCAAAAAACAAGCTTTCTGAGCATGCTCAGAAACATGCAAGTCATTTTGAGGCACAAAAACCCAGCTTACATTTTCTAAGTGTCCGAGAATGCCCAGTTCACTCGGGACGCATTAACATAATCAAAGCTGCAATGGAGGAGGAAAGCATGAGAGCTGTTTTTTTTTTTTCCCCCTGAACTGATGCTTCCCAACCTGAAGGGAAGGTCTTATTGAATTTTTACGTAACAAACATAAATAATAATAATTAGGGGGGCGTGGCCTGACTGGTGACTGGAATGGCCGCACACTGACGGAGCTCCGCGGAAAGACACAGCCGACAGCTCACATCCCTGCTTGCTAGGCGCTCGATATGGGCAGAGTAAACCACCAGACCCCCCGCTCTAGACTCCGCAGCAGTTCAGCCGCTTCCTCGTCCCGGAGCATCACGGAGCTCTTCAAGGCCTCGGGGAGCAGCGTGACAGGCTCCAAGATGGCGCGGTCCCAGCCGGACGAGGACGAGTTCAGCGAGGACTCGCAGTCTGCGACGGAGGACACAGGTAGGAGCCGCTCCCGCTCCAACAAACCGCTGACATTTGCGGACATGTCAGTGTTTGCTGCTGACATTAAGGACACGTTCTCTGCAGCCATAACAGACTTGAAGTCTAACCTGTTAGTCCTATCGGACAAAATGGTAGCAGTGGAGGCCAAAGGGAAGCACAGGGACAAGGCCTTGCGCAGATTAGAAGCCGTGACTGACACCCATGCCATGCACTTTATTGATATGAATCGCCATCTAGAAGATTTAGACAACAGGGGTCGTAGGTGTAACATAAGGGTGAGGGGGGTCCCTGAATCCGTGGAGACTGATCAGATTGTGCTTGCCCTGCAAAGAGTTTTCAATAGTCTGCTGGAGCGGCAAGAAGACACGGCAATTGATTTTGTAAGAGCTCATAGAGCACTGAGGGCAAGAGGCCCTGATGATGCCCCCCCCAGAGACATTATTTGCTGCCTCCAAAGTTTTCAACTAAAAGAAGACATAATGCGAAAGGCCCGCGGTAACGATCGCATTATTTTCAATGGCGCGCACATAATGCTGTTTCAGGACCTCTCGCAGATCACCTTACGCAATCGTAGGGCACTGCGCCCTCTGCTGGAGCAACTACAAACGAAGGGTATAAGATACACATGGCGCTTCCCCTTCGCTCTGGTTGTCACAACGGCCGGCAAACAACACGTGCTGCGCTCACCGACTGATCTCCCCGGTTTCTGCGAGGCCCTACACCTGGATATACCAGACCTGCCTGATTGGTACCGAGAATTTGCACTGCCACCGCTGCCCAGGAGCCCACCGGATTCGCCTTGCTCTACCCCAGACAAACAAAGGTCCAAGAAAATGAAACATGGCCGCGGAGGAGGCTCGCAAACTGGCACCCCGGCCCCTCGTTCAACTCCTGCCAGAGGACGTGCGATGGACTGAGAATCTGGTAAACACTGGAGGAACTGCGCTGACCGGCTATGGGACCCTATGATGGCGGCCCCTATTTCTGTTTGTTTTTCTTTTTCTTTTTTCTGACCGGGGGGGCCCTGGGCACACGTTTTTGTTTTTATCTCACGTTTCTGACTGTTTAGCGGACACTGCTTCCTGCCCTCCCCCCGAGTTAGCTGACCCAATACTAGCGCTATACACTAGTCTTTGCCGCTGGGCTCTGGCCGGACAGTGCCCTAATTGTTACTCATGTTCTAGCCTGTTTTTGCTCCAAGAGGCTGTGTCTTTTCCCCTTGAGGCTCGTTTATTGTTTACATTTTTCCCTTTTTTTTTTTTTTGTGTTCTCTTTTTTACACATTTTAAATGTGCTACTAGCATCCGCAGTCGTTGTAGTCACCTGGTCTCTGCTCCCAGAATATTCTGGCTGCAGACACCCCACGTTACCCACAAAGTGTGGTCTGAAGGAGTTTTTCCTCATCTGACCGCACTAATTTCCTACTTTGGTGGGAGTACTCTTTAACTGAAGTGTTTTGAATTCTTCCTGTCTTGTGTTGGGTTCTGTCCCCACACACCTACCCCTTCGCTCTTTTTTCTACCTGTTTCACTTATCTTTCACCTATTCCAGCCTTTCCTTAATCTTCTCTATTCCTGCTCCCCCCTCCCTTGTCCCTACCCTCACCCTACCCCCCCCCCTTCTAAGTGTTAGTGACTTAATAGTAACTAACCTAGCAACTGTGTTCTGTACCATCTGATTGCCTCACTAACTTAAATTGCTCACTGTCGCTCTCAGTCTCTTCCAGGCTCACACCGCATAAATCCGCCGCACCCGACCAGATGGCTTTCTCGTCGCTGGGGAAATCCCCCACGGTGATAACATTGAACGTAAGAGGCCTAAACATACCGGAGAGGAGGGTATCACTTCTTAGGGAATTACGCAAGGGTAAGCCGCACTTTGTATTTCTACAGGAGACTCATTTTCGGACAGGACATGTACAGAAACTGACTGATGCTTACTTTGGAAGTGCATACCATGCCACAAATCATAACGCCAAAACAAAAGGGGTATCAATCTTGATAGCCAAAAATGCGCCCTTCACGTTACTAGATAGCCTTATTGACCCAGAGGGACGCTACGTTTTCCTGAAGGGCTCCTATAATGGCAGGAAGTTAACCTTAGCCAACATTTACATCCCCAATACAGCTCACGTCACCTTTTGCCAATCCCTCACTAGACAACTTATGGGCTTCACCTCTGGCCTACTAATTGCAGGAGGAGACTTTAACGTCCCCCTGAACCCCGTAGTGGACTCCTCATCTGGGTCATCATGCATTCCCTACCGTGCTCTTAAGAAACTAAAAGCCTTACTGAACTCCCTTCAACTCATTGATACGTGGAGATTTCTTCACCCCGACGCGAAAGATTTTACCTTCCACTCAGCACCTCACAATCGCTATTCCCGCATAGACTACCTGTTCGTCACTCAAAGGGACCTACACTCTGTGACTGAGGCCAAGATTGGCATCAAATCACTGTCGGACCATGCACCGGTCTCCCTCACGGTGGATTTCGGTACATGTGCACCCAGACCGAATACCTGGAGGCTAAATGCCTCCCTACTGACAGACCATTCCCTTCTGCCTGCCGTTACCTCCTCACTGACAGAACTCTTCCAGCTCAATGTCACACCCGGTGCAGACCCACTGAATGTCTGGCTCGCGCACAAGTGCTCAATAAGAGGAGAGCTGATTAGGTTGGGGGCCCAGAAGAAAAGACAAATGAACTGTCAGGTGGAGGAGCTAGCAGACCGAATTCGGAAACTAGAATGCCTCCATAAACAATCTTTATCCAAACGATCGGCCACGGAGCTCTTGGAAACGCGTAAGGCTTTGCAAGACCTCTTTGATAATAAGGCCAGGAGAATGCTTTTCTTCAGGAAGAAATTGTATTATGAGGCGGCCAACAAATCGGGACGATTTCTAGCGAGGGCTTTGAAAGAAACCTCTGCTGCCAATCACATTCCCCAGGTGAGGAATAGGGAGGGCTCTTTAGCGATCACCACTGACGAGATTGCAACGCAATTTCAGCAGTTCTACGCTAACCTATACAACTTACAGACACCTAACAAACCCCCAGAATTGGCAGGTCCTAGAGCCACGATAATCTCAAACTTCCTGAGAGAAAGCGACCTCCCTAGACTGTCGGACCTACAACTAAAATTTCTTGAGGACCCTATTACACATGAAGAGACTCAGTCGGTGATCTCGGATCTTAAGGCGGGTAAGAGCCCTGGGCCAGACGGGTTCACATCAATTTACTTTAAGACATTCAAAGACATACTGACAGCCCCGCTGACGAGGGCCCTGAACTCTCTGTCTACGCCCAGGCCTATCCCGACTGAGTTTCTTTCGGCACATATCACCCTAATACCCAAGCCAGGGAAAGATCCCGTGGAGTGCTCTAGCTATAGGCCGATATCTCTGCTGAACCTTGATCTTAAAATCCTGGCAAAGATAATGGCCAATAGATTGAGACCCCTGCTCTCCTCCTTAATCGGCCCTGAACAGGTAGGATTCATGCCCAACAGGGAAGCGAGGGACAACGTGATTAAGTCCTTGCTCCTGACACATGGGGCCCGTAAAGGTGCGTTTGAGGGCCTTCTCCTATCCACGGACGCGGAGAAGGCCTTTGATAGAGTCGCCTGGGACTACATGTTTGCCACGTGCGAACACGTGGGGCTCGGTCCACGCATGATGTCGTGGATATCCGCCCTGTACGATAGTCCGACAGCAAGACTTAAAATCAATGGCTCACTGTCGGGGGAAGTTAGAATTTCTAACGGAACTCGACAGGGGTGCCCCCTGTCCCCCCTTCTATTTATTTTGTCCTTAGAGCCGTTCATCAGGCTGGTCAACAGGGATACGTCAGTAGCGGGCTTCAGAGTCAACGGTGTGGAGTACAAAATCGCAGCTTATGCTGATGATCTCCTGTTCTTCCTGACGAAGCCCCGCACCACGATGCCCAGCCTGATGATCTGGTTCTCTACTTTTGGGTACATATCCAATTTCAAGATTAATTTCTCCAAATCCGAAGCCATGAGTATTTCACTGACAGCAGACACACTACGGGAAACTCGTACAGCTTGCCCCTTTAGATGGGTCACCGAGGCTCTTAAATATCTGGGGACTTGGCTGACTCCTGACTTAGGATCAATCTACGACCGTAACTTCCCAGCCCTCTTACGAGACTTGCAGAAAAACTTACAGATGTGGAACCCCCGATACTTTTCGTGGTCCGGAAGAGCGGCGATTATAAAAATGGTAGTCCTACCGAGGCTCCTATATCTCCTACGGAACCTCCCAATCAAAATCCCTCAAGCGTTTTTTAAGTCCTTAAGTTCTACTCTCACTGGCTTTCTTTGGAATGGTAACAAACCAAGGATAAATCTCTCGACCCTAATCAGACCTAAAGAGAAGGGAGGGATAGGCCTACCTGACTTTCATAACTATTACCTGGCCTCACACCTTACTAGGGTACTTGACTGGCACTGCCACGGTGCCTCGAAGGATTGGGTTGCTCTAGAACGCATGCTGTCTGGAAGCCCCCTTCAACTCGCCCCATGGGTCCCTTGGCGCCACCAACCGGACACGGCCAAACAACACCCTCTGACAGGCACCACGCTACAGCTGTTTGACCTAGTGGCTTCCAAAACCAACCTGACTTCCATCACTGGTCCGCTCACACCGGTCGCCGACAATCCTGACTTTCCTCCGGGAGTTGACGATCACGCATTTAGGACAATAGACCCCAACCCGCCGCTGGCAATGAAGGATTGCTTCTTTAAGGGGTCGTTCAAAACGCTTACAGCACTTAAATCCAGTACTGGGCTACCTGATTTATCCTGGTGGCAGTACTTCCAATTGCGTGATTATGCCTCTAAAAACCTCCAGAAGATCTCCTTCATTCGGCAGCTAACGGACTTTGAAAGGTTATGCTCGAGCGGTTCTCCCGTCGCAAAGGCGACATCGGTGACCTACGCGTGGCTTCAAGAAGAAATAACGATACCTGACGACAGATTTAGAAAGACGTGGTCCGATGCCTTGCACATAGAAATCTCCGATAAACAATGGAAAACAGCCTGTGTACTGGCCCACCAGGGTTCGATTAACACTAAAGCACAGGAGACTTCTTACAAGCTCCTGACCCAGTGGTATGCCACGCCAGTTAAGCTTAAGAAGTGGTACCCTCACACCTCTGATCGATGTTGGCGCTGCAAAACTGAATTGGGCAGTCTAGTTCACATCTGGTGGGAGTGTCCGGCGTTGACTGAGTTTTGGAAGAAGGTAAGGGAAGTAGTGAAGCTTATTACGGAGACCAACATAATCCTAGATGCGGCCTGTTGTCTTTTACATATCTCTAATGTGTCTGTAAAAAGGTACAAACAATCTTTGACTAAGCATTTATTAAATGCAGCCAACTCTTTAATCCTGCTTGCATGGAAATCCACTAATGTACCGTCCATCAGGGATTGGCTCAGAAAAGTAAATGACACTTATTATATGGAAGAGTCAGTGGCACAATCCTTAGACAGGACCGATCATTTCCATGAGACCTGGTCCCCTTGGTTCCTTTTTAAAACATCCAGAACGTATTCCGAGTTGGTTTAGTGTCTCAGACACATAATACTACCCTCTGGGCCTTGTCACCATTGAGAAACACCCCCTGCACCTCCCCACATGTCCTTCCCAACCCCCCTCCCTCCCCTCTCCTCCCTTTCCCCTTTTCCTTTTCTCTCTCTCTTCACTTTCCCTACTTTTTGTCGCTCTTCTCCCTCTAATGTTCTTATTCTGGTTAATATGTTCCAGGTCATTATGTTTATATGTACACAGACAACCAAGCATACAACTTGTACCTGTTATGATTAGCCTTTTGTGACCTGTACGTCACTACTGTCTGTTGCTCTTTTCCGCACCTTGGTAGGTTTGAGCCTGCAAGCTTCGTATATTCCATATAGAGGGAACACTACTGCACTCTTCCTTTATTACTATTGTATAACTCCTCTGGCAGTCCCATATGTTGCCAACAATCTGCTCTACAGACCATGGCTGTATTACCTACCTAATTACCCACTATGGGCCAGATTCAGGTAGATGAGAGTATCTTTCCTCTGGAGTAACGCTTCTCATTTACGTTACTCTGAAGACCCTTTCAGCGCAAGTCCTGTAATTCACATAGCAGTTGCGCGTAAACTAGCGCCAGAGTAACGATAATGCGCTGGCGTAACCCGACGCAAGTGAAACTGGGTGTGATCATATGTAAATGATGGGCGGAGCCCAGCGCAGAGGCTTACGTTCAGCGCATCATCCACGGAGCATGCGCAGTGAGTGCGGCTCCACTCGCCCCCTTGTGCGCATGCTCACAACTTCCGTCGGCACCACTTCCTGGGAAACGTCAGCGCAATGCGTTCCGCTGGGCGCTTAAAAGCGCTGGCGGAAACGCCATTCCGGCGCAAAAGTAGTTCCATTTCCCCCCACCCCAGGGAAGATACTTTTGCCCTGTAATGGCTGCTCCCGCTGCCCCCAGAGAGAGGAGGAACCTAAATTATAATGCCCAGGAGGTCACAGTGATAATATCGGCTATGGAGGCATTTAATGATTTTCTCCATGGTAAAAAAAGCAGGAAGACCAGCCGGGAGAGAAAGCAGGCCATCCTGGACACCATAGCTGCCAGGGTCAATGTGCTGGGGTACTCCACCCGGAGTGCTTCAGACATTGGTAAAAAAATCAATGACCTGCGGCGCAAGGTGAGGGGCAAGGTGTCCACCATTAGGAGCCATGAGAGGGGCACAGGTGGTGGTCCCCCATGTCCTGTCACCCTGACCGCGGAGGAGGAGGTGGTCGCCCGCTGCCTGGACAGGGAGCAGTTGGAGGGGGTCCCAGGCTATGATTCCGTAGAGGAAGGCTCCAGGACAGGTAAGTGATTTTTACCCCCTTTTTGGTGTGTTGCATGTGGGGGGCGGGGGTGGGTACATGTGCCAAGTGTGTGGGACCACCAACATGTGTCTGCTTTGTGTCATCCACAGATGACGGTGCTGGGCCATCTCGTGCCGGCCAGTCCACCCCAACCCCCCAACGGGATGCTGAAGACGAGGCCCTGGGTGCTGGAGACACCGAGGTGGAGGAGGAGAGTGCCCACACCACTTCAGCAGAGGTGGTTGTGGAGGAGCCTGTCCCTGAACAGGAGTTCATTTTAATGTTGGAGGAGTCCTCCTCCTCTGCAGGGCCCTCTGTGATCCCCTCCCCCATCCTAGGTAGCCCCTCAAGGGCGACTCCATCCCCACGGGGACAACCTTCCTCTGCCCCCAGGAAGGCCACCCGGAAGACCAGGGGGGTGTGTGATTTGGTCGAAGACCAGGTGCTTTTGGACCACGCGAAACAGACCCAGCAAATGGGGGAGATGGCTGGCCACCTAGACAGGGTCGCAGACAGCCTGGGCTCTATGTCACAGCTGCCCAGTCGCGTGCAGGGCGTTGTGACCAGCCTGGGGGAGGTGCAGGCTGATATCCGGCACTTGACAGCAGCTGTTCGAGACAACACTGCTGCCATTCGGGAAGAGGGGAGGCAGCGGCAACGTGACCAGCGGCATCAGATCACCCGCCAGCTGAGGATGCAGGCCCAAACAAATTTGTATCTGAGCCGTATCGCTGTGGCATTGGAGGGCATGCAGCCAACAGCTCCCAGGAGTGGCCCACCCGGGGATCAGCCTCCTCCTGATGCCCCCCCACCACCACCACCACCCACTCCCTCCAGGCAGATGAGGAGCCCGAGAGTGCCCCCAAGGAGGAGCCCCCGTCATCCCAGATGAGGGTTTTTTGTTTTTTTGGTTGTTATATATTTTTGTTTATACTCAGGACATGAGTTTATTTATTTTATTTATTATTATTGTTTATACTCAGGACATGAGTTTTTGTTAATTTTTTTGGTTCTCAGGTTATGAGATTTTATTTTTATTTTTTGATACTGCACACGTTGCAGTGTGAATGGTGTGTGAATGTGAGAGGGTGGCACTCCTGAAAGTAAGGGGTGTCACCCTCGGCCGTGGTGGTGAAGTTAACCCCACGGCTGAATGAATGACGTGTGAAAGGTGTGTGAATGGACAGTGACATCATTGGGGCCTTGACGCGGCGTTACTGCTCCCAACTCCTACATGCTGGACTTGGGCTAATCCAATGCGATGTGCATGTGATGTGTGTGATCTAGGGACATCAGTGGTGTACACGCGTGCACTGTCTGTGTTAGTAATGTTTTGGTTTAGTGTCCAAAGATGCCTACGGCGAGGACCCTCCTGACTGCTCTTCCATCAGCAGACTGGGTGTCCTCTGGCAGGTGGGGACTGTGTGGGTCGGGGGTCAGGTCATCACGTATGTCAATCTCTAGGCCTTTTTTCATAGCAAAGTTATGTAGTATGCAACATGCACCGATGATCTGACACACAAAGGTAGGGGAATACAATAGGGTCCCCCCGGACTTATCCAGGCAGCGGAAACGGGACTTCAGGAGCCCAAATGTTTGCTCCACCACTGCACGGGTTTTGATGTGTGCTTCATTGTATTTTCTCTCTCCTCTGGTTTGGGGGTTCCGGAAAGGAGTCATTAGATGGGGTCCCAGTGCATATGCAGAGTCACCTGTAAGGTAAAAGACAGGAGAATGTTAGTCATGCATGTGCGACTTCTGTTGTGCATCACGGGAGGGGATAGTCATGCCTGACTCCCATGTCACTCACCAACCAGCCAGCTGTCCCCATACATGTTCTGTTCGAATTCTGCTGGGATGGGACTCTGACGGTATATGAAGCTGTCATGGCTGGACCCGGGGTGTTTGGCACGGACGTGCCATATGAGGCGTTGGGCATCGGCTATCACCTGTACGTTGATGGAGTGCCAATGCTTCCGATTGCGGTATATGTGCTCTGTGGCACTGGGGGGCTGTAGGGCCACATGTGTGCAATCAATGGCCCCGATGGTGCGTGGGAATCTGGCAATGTTGTAGAAATCTGTCATTGCCTTCAGCCGCAGCTCCTCAGTGGTGGGTCTGATGAACTGGTTGGACATGCGTCTGAGGATTGCAGGGACAACCTGGTGCACACATCTGCTTATGGAGGACTGTGACATCCCAGCCACCACTCCACTTGTACGCTGGAATGATCCACTGGCAAGGAAATGAAGTGTTGCCAGGACCTTCACCAGTGGCTGCACTGCTTGTGAGCGGTGTGTCTTGCTGGTGATGTCACCCTGCAGGGTTGTGGTTAGTTCAAGTATTGCATCTGGGCTGAATCTGAAGAGGCGATACACCTCCTCATCCCCCATGCCAAAGAGGTTCATACGAGTGCGGTATATCCTCTCACGTGCCCGCCTCCTCCGTAGCGAGGGACCCAGTACTAGTCTTAGGACCACGAGTGCCCCTGGCATGTTGGCACACAGAGGTGTTGTCCTTGCTAGTGTTGTTGTTCAGCTTGCTAGTTTCGTCGGTAACGCTGCTGTAGCTGCTCTCCTGCTGACCTGTGACCGTCTGGAGTAAAGATAAAGCAGCCTTTTGTAGAAATAACTTTGCGCCGGACGGACCAGATACGCGCGGCGCATGTAGCCAGCGTATGGTGCTAATCCGATCGTGAATTGGGAAAAATCCCTCATTTGCATATTTGCAGGGGAAATCAATAGGCGCGACTGATGCGCCCAGCGAAAATAAGCGCTGACGATACTCTGGCGTCGGAACGTTCCGCCGGTCGCAAATGACCCGTTATTGGGCGCATCTAGTTTGGTGGGTACGGGCACATAGAAAAGACGGCGCATCATCACAGTTACGCGGCGCATATCCAAATACTCCAGCGCAAGTGTTCGTGAATCTGGCCCTATGTTGTCTGCATGCACTGTTTTATGTACTGTTCTTTGGCCTTTTCTTATATTTCTAATAAACTTTGATGTTTAAAAAAAAATAATAATAATAATAATTAAAATGCCCCTGTCCCTAGTAGCTCGCAGTCAGAAGCGAACACGCACAATTTTTTTTTTCAGGTTACCAGTTTAGAGTAACAGAGCTGGTCTAGTGCTAAAAGTATTGCTCTCGCTCTTACGCACGCTATGATACCTCACATGTGTGGTTTGAACAGTGTTTACATATGTGGGTGGGCCTTAAATGTGTAAGTCCCGCCCACATATGTAAACACCGTTCAAACCCCACATGTGAGGTATCATAGCGTGCGTTAGAGCGAGAGCAATACTTTTAGCACTAGACCTCCTCTGTAACTCTAAACTGGTAACCTGAAAAAAAAAGTGTTCCCTATGGGTATTTTCAAGTACTGAAGTTTGGCGCCATTCCATGAGTGTGTGCAATATTAAAGCGTGACATGTTAGGTATCTATTTACTCAGTGTAACATCATCTTTTACATTATGGCCAAAAATTGAGCTAACTTTAGTGTTTTGTTAATTTTTAACCACCAGACCATATTACTGGTCACTGACCGGGGCCAGTTTTTGCGTTTCGGCACTGCATCATTTTAACTGACAATTGCGCGGTTGTGTGACGTGGCTCCCAAACAAAATTGGCGTCCTCTTTTTTCCCCCACAATTTTTTTTTTTTTTTTTGGTGGTATTTGATCACCTCTGTGTTTTTTCTTATTTTTGCTCGAACCAAAAATATAGCGACAATTTTGTAAATAAAAAGACAACTTTTTCACTGTTTGCTATAATAAATATCCCCAAAAATATATATAAATAAACTTTTTT
Source organism: Rana kukunoris (assembly GCA_029574335.1). Lineage (NCBI taxonomy): Eukaryota > Metazoa > Chordata > Amphibia > Anura > Ranidae > Rana > Rana kukunoris. The sequence continues at coordinate 118,394,780 of CM056055.1, read as the reverse complement.
GCCCTCAGTTTAGGCCGATACGTATTCTTCGACATATTTTTGGTTCCAAAAAATCACAATAAGCGTTTGATTGGTTTGGGCAAAAGTTATAAATAGGGGTTCGTTTTATGGGTTTTTGATGAATATATTTTTTTTTACTAGTAATGGCGGCGAACAGTGATTTTTATGGCTACTGCAACATTATGTTGGACACATTTTTGGGACCTTTGGCATTTTTCTAGCGACCAATGGTATACAAATGCATTGCTTACTATAAAAATGTTACTGGCAGGGAAGGGGTTAACACTAGGGGTGAGGAAGGGGTTGATTATGTTACCTGGGTGTGTTCTAACTGTAAAGGGGGTGGGACTGACTAGGGGAAATGACAGATCGCTGTTCATACATTGTATGAACAGACAAGCAGGCATTCCCCCCCCCCATCCCCGACAGGACCGGGATAAAGGGGCACTCCACACCAAATTGATAAAAAAAAAAAACAACGTGGGGTCCCCCTCCAGGTGCACAACAGGCTCTTAGATTTGGTCTGGAACGTAAGGGGTTAAACCTATGCCAAAAAACGGCATGGGGTTCCCCCCCAGGTCCAGACCAAACCCTTATCCCAGGCACGCAGTCTGGCTGGACAGGAATGGGGGTGGGGACGCGCGAGCGCCCCCCCCCCTGAGCCGTACCAGACCGCATGCCCTCGACATGGGGGAGTGTGTGCTTTGGGGGAGGGGGCACTGCCCCCCCAAAGCACTCTTGTCCCCATGTCGATAGGGACAAGAGCCTCTTCCGGACAACCCTGGCCGTTGGTTGTCGGGGTATGCGGGCGGGGGGCTTATCAGAATCTGAGAGCCCCCTTTAATAAGGGGGCCCCCAGATACCGGCCCCCCACCCCACCCTATGTGAATGAGTATGGGGTACATCGTCTTATTTTTTTTGGAGCGTATGCGTTCAAGGTTTCTGCTACTAAAAAAATTCAAAACACCTCAATTTGCATAATTTCCTTGAGAACATTGGCCCCTCCTATCTTTGCTAATCTTCTGTGCCACTAACAGGTGTGGCAAGCTCATATTTGCACAAAATATATGGAAAAAAGCATATTACCTCTCACCAAAAAAAATGGTACCCTGTCTCTTTAACCGCTTACCAACCAGCTGCCAGTTTTACTGCGGCAGAATGGCACAGCTGGGTGAAGCAATGTTACGTTACGTTGCTTCGCCTTTTGGCCATAGGTGTGCATGTGTGCCTGTGGCTCGTCAGGATCTGTGTGTGTAAATGCCATAAAACTACCCCTCATATTTTGGACGCTATGGCCCAGATCCACAAAGCACTTACGCTGGCGTATCTCGAGATGTGCGGCGTAAGTGTATTTTTGCGCCGGGGTAAATATGCGCCGTATCCTCAGAACTAGATACGCCTGAAAATAGGCTTCATCCGACCGACGTAACTTTCCTACGCCGTGGGCGCAAATATACGCTGGACACATCCGGCGCGCCCATTGATTTTCTATTCAAATATGCAAATGAGGGAGATACGGCGATCCACGAACGTACGTGCGCCCGGCGCAGGCTACGCGCAGTGCGTGTAAGTTCTACGTCCGGTTACCCCTCATAAAGCAGGGGTAAGTCAGCAGCAGACGTGCACAGGTCAGTCGGAGAGCAGCTGCAGCAGCACCGTTACGGATGAGCTGAGCACCCACACTTGCAGGACAACAATCTGTATGCCAACATGCCAGGGCCATCCATGGTCATAGCACTACTAGTGTGTTCACAGGCGCGTAGAAGGAGGAGGGCACGGGAGAGGATATACTGAACACGCCTGAACGTATTTGGCATGGGGGATTTGGAGGTGTATCGCATCTTCAGATTCAGCCCTGATGCCATCCTGGAAATAGCCACAGCCATGCAAGATGACCTCACCAGCCAGACACATCGCTCACAGCCACTGGTCAAGGTACTGGCAACACTGCATTTCCTTGCCAGTGGATCTTTTCAGCGTACAAGTGGAGTCGTGGCTGGGATGTCACAATCCACCATGAGCAGATGTGTGCACCAGGTTGTCCCCGCAATCCTCAGATGCATGTCCCACCACTTTATCAGACCCACCCAAGAGCATCTGCGACAGAAGGCAATGCAGGAATTTTACAGAATTGCTGGATTCCCACGCACCGTGGGGGCCATTGATTGCACACATATGGCGCTACAGCCCGCCGTGCCACAGAGTACCGCAATCGTAAGCATTGGCATTCCATCAACGTACAGGTGATAGACGATGCCCAATGCCTCATATGCCACGTCCGTGCCAAACACCCCGGGGCCAGCCACGACAGCTACATATACCTTCAAAGCAACATCCCAACAGAATTCGAACAGAACGTGTACAGGGACAGCTGGCTGGTTGGTGAGTGACATGGGAGTCAGGCATGACTGTCCGACCCCATGGTGCAGACATCACGAGGGGCACATGCACGACTAACATTCTCCTGTCTTTTGCCTTCCAGGTGACTCGGCATATGCACTTGGGCCCCATCTCCTGACTTCATTCCAGGATCCCCAAACCAGAGGAGAGAGAAAATAAAATGATGCACACATACGTACCCGTGCAGTGGTGGAGCGCACACTTGGCATCCTGAAGTCCCGTTTCCGATGCCTGGATAAGTCCGGGGGGCCCTGTTGTATTCCCCAAAATTTGTGTGCCAGATAATCGGTGCATGTTATGTGCTGCACAACTACGCCATGAGAAAGGGCCTGCAGATTGACCTATGTGATGACCTGACCCCCGAACCAGACAGTCCCCCCCTGCCTGAGGCTACCCCGTCTGCTGAGGGAAGAGCAGTCAGGAGATGCCTCATGGTAGGCATCTTTGCACGTTAAACACACACATTCATCATGGCACAGGGACAATGCACGCATGCACATCACTGTGGTCCATAGCTCACACACACCACATCCACACCACATTGGATTAGCCCAAGTCCAACATGCAGGATTAGGGAGCAGCAACGCCACGCCAAGGCCCCAATGGTGTCGCTGTCCATTCATACCACATTCACACGGCCATGGGGATAACTTCTCCCCGACGACCCAGGGTGACAAACCTTACTGGCAGGAGTGTCACCCCCACATTCACACACCAGTCACACTGTAGCCTGCACTACTGACCATGTGCAGATACTACAAAAGAAAAAAGCTCGACCTGATGGGGTGTACCCTGAGGGGCTTCCCCTGATGGGGGTGGACCCCGAGGGGCTTCCCCTGATGGGGGTGGAGGTCAGAGATGGCCCGGCCAAAGGGGAAGACTCCTCCAAATACAAGACAACATCCTGGTTCATATTCACTGTCTCCTCCTCAACCACCTCTAGAGGAGAAGTGTGGGCACTCCACTCCACCACTGACTCTTGGCTTCCCAGGGGGTCAGGCTTAGGATGATGTTCGGGGGATGGCGTGAGATGGCCACCGGCAGCAGATGGCCCCGCTCCCTCCAGCACATCTGTGGATGACACAAAACATTCACATGTTGGTGGACCCAAACACTTGTCACATGTTCCCTTCCACCCCCTCACAAGCTACACACCAGATAGGATAAAAAACACACACTTACCGGTCCTCAAGGCCTGTTCCATGGAGTCATAGTCCTCCACTCCCTCCACTTGCTCCCTCTGGAGACACAGGGCAACCACCTGCTCATTCGGAGTCAGCCTAATAGTAGTGGCTGGTCCCCCTCCAGTGCCCCTGGCATGCCTCCTCATTGAGCACAGATTCTCTAGGACCACACGACTCATTTTTTTTTTAGAAATGTCCTTGGGGGTCCTTACCTCATGTCCCGAGGTATTGACCTCTGTCGTGATTTCCTCCAGGATCTCCTCCTTCCTGGCCTTACTGGTGGTGCCACTCTCTGCCCCATGGAGGTACACATCGTACCGGGACATGGCCGTAATGATAAGATCCCTCTCTTCTGCAGAAAAGTTTTTCTTCCTCCTCTCATTCCCTGACGCACGAGCAGACATGGCTCAAAGCAATAAAACAAAAGTACCTTGCTTCAGGGGGGAAACAAGCGGACGGGCGCATGTCTGGGCGTATTTATGCTCTGGGCGTAGGCAGTGGGCCGGCGTATCTCAGGGGTTACGCCGGGTGTAGTTGTGAGCATGCGCAGGGGGGTGAGGGACATAAGTCCACGTCACTGCGCATGCACCGTTCGTTCGGCCCTTCATTTGCATGGGGTCACGCTTCATTTAAATGGATCACGCCCACGTCCTTCCTACTTTGAATTACGCCGGCTTACTCCTACGAATTTACGTTACGCCGGCTCGTCGTTGGGAGCATTTGCTCTGAGAATACGGTGCTTGCCTCTCTGAGTTACGTCGGCGTAGCGCATCTGAGATGCGCTACACCGGCATAAAGATGCGCCGATGTACGTGAATCTGGGCCTATAACTTTTGTGCAAACCAATCAATGTAAGCTTATTGCGATTTTCTTTTTTTTACCAACAAAATGTAGATGAATACATATCGGCCTAAACTGAGGGGAAAAAAAATTGTAGCAAAAAGTACAAAATATTGTGTTTTGTTTTTGAAAAAAAATTGATCATTCGCAGAGATCATCAAATACCACCAAAAGAAAGCTCTATTTGTGAGGAAAAAAGGACGTCAATTTTGTTTTGGTACATCGTTGTACGACCACGCAATTGTCAGTTAAAGCGACGCAGTGTCGTATGGCAAAAAATGGCCTGGTCATTGAGCAGCCAAATCTTCCGGGGCTGAAGTGGTTAAGAGCCATCTGCCTTCCTCCACTCACTTCAGAAGCAGCCACAGGTGAGCTCAGACAGCATTTCCAAAGGCAGACAGTAGACACAGTTAGAGTCTGAAACAAACAACACAATATATGATTATGATGGACTGTAACCTGCTACCAGTTTTTCACTTTTACTTAATGAGCTTTGATTACCTCTGAATCTACAACTGCCTAAGGACAATCAATAGATGCTGGCTATTCGGAAATACTTACAGAGCCAATCATTGTTAGACTTTTTATTGTTCCTCCGTGGCCCTTCATTTCAGTTGGTACTTTCCCCAATATACAACAGCTCAATATGAATCTTGGTTATTTAGTTATATGACTAAATGTAGTCACGCAACTAATTTCCCACCTCCATACTTCCCTCCCCTCTCCTCCTTACCCCCATCCATCCAGCTGGTTTCCAGCCCTTACACACAGGATTACACTTTAATTTGTTTTGTTTTTTTTGGCGGACCTCCTGGGAGGGGATATACATAGCCCCCCCACCCCCTCAATATATATTTTTCATCTACCATGATGACCGCATCAAAATATTTTTCCAAGAGTGTATCCACAGTGCGGGCTGAACACTAGGGTGTCCGGACAGCGCGTATAGTTTGTATGTGTTTGTGTTTGTCCAGAGTCTTGTCTAAGTGTTATTTGTTCTTTTCTTTTTGATTTGCATAGTGGTCAGCCTACATAGGTAGGCGACCAGTCTTAGAGTTCCAATATAGTCGTGCTGTACATCATTTTAACTTTGATACACATTAATAAATACTGTTTTGTATCTTTAAATATTTCTGATCATTACTCTTGTTGCTTCAAGTAACCCCTTTAGGCCCCTAGTGGGCCGTACAGTCCCTTTCCCCGGTTCTTTTCTCCCCTTTTGTTATATCATATTTATGGTTACAGCAACATCACCTAATTAGGTATATGATCTAGTACAAGTGGTGACAATCATTGCCAGTACACTAGTGGATACTTGCGCTTCCCCTTGCTTCCCTTACCTTTTGACTAATATACTATTGTTGTTGATCTTTATGGTCATTTCTAGCAAGTCCACAAAACTTACATAACGCACGCTAACTACAACCTTTCCCTTTTTTTCCTTTTTTCTTCTTTTTTCCCCCATTGGGATGGCCTTTGTATTAAGTGAGGAGATTGATCAGGAAATTCAAACTGCGTTTAACAGTGATACCCCCCAAACCTTTGACCTTGATGAAGAGATAAAAAATAAATTTAAAGAACATAAAAAACTATTACTAAAACATTTAAATAGAAAATGGGATGTAACTTCTCTTGAAACATACATCGCACAACGAATAATACCGAGAGGTTTAAGAGAAAGACTAATTCCAGCTGAACATCTGCATACAGAAACTTTCCTTCCTAAATGGAAGGAATTGTGCATAGATCATGGCCTTACAGTAATGAAATTGATAGTTGAGGAGGAGAAACTACAATTGCTATCTATACAACAAGAGATTAAAACAAGTGCAGAGGAATTAGAATCTCTAAAAGATCAGGACGAATTTATAAAACAAAACGACCAATTAAAAAAGGAAATTGAAAAGGCACAATTAAACCTAAAAATTACCAAACAGGGGAAATATAGACGTGACGTGACTGACTTTGAAAAAAACGAAATTTTTGATCTTACTATCCCCCGTGGACGAAGCAAATCTAGGGGTCATATTCCCCGATCGCAATCACGAAAACGTAGTAACAAATCAAACAGTGACACTGAAGAGGGCACCACAAAATCAGTGATATTTTTAGACCAGCAGGGGGCACCACAGGAAAACATCTCAAAGTTGTCCCCAAAATCCAGCTCCCAAAAAAGCCAACTCACAAAAACAGCGCACCAACGTACATATACCAGGAGTCAGAAAAAATAACTAAATCCCTAGAGAAATTGCCAATGCAAGACGGAGGTGACTTGAAAGTCATCAACTTGACTGACCTCCCACTGACCTCTAGCCACCTCATTCTATTGCAGAAGGGCATGTCCTTTTCACCGGTGTCCAATATGGACGAATTTACGGTCTTCAAGGACATTGCCCTATTCCTCCGTAAGGTGTTCTTTCGATCACTCTACACAAAGGCAGAGGTGACCCCAGGACCCCTAGACATAGTTAGTCCCGACGACCAAAGAATGTTGGATATCCTAAATTCCCTATTGGACGAAAACAATCCACAAAATGAGGAGACCTCAACTCTTATTCGACGAGCCAACCTTAAAATTAAGTCCCTTAAAATGCCCCCAATATCGAAAAATAGGTGGCTACATCTATTCCTCGACATGGTCCAAACGGACCTTGAAAAAATTGACTGGTCTCATCAAATAACAGACAACCTGACCCAAGATGAACGCTGTGCTTTGAAAAACTTACAAAATAACAAAAGCATAGTTATAAAAAATAGTGACAAGGGTGGCAATGTAGTCCTCCTAAAACAAGAACAATATGAACGAGAAGCTAAACGAGTGCTTAATGATCTATCTACCTATAAGAAACTCGATCATAACCCCTTTCCTAGCCTTGTAAAACAGCTGAATCAAAAATTAAAATTGGCCAAGGATGAAGGTCTACTTACGGTAAAAGAACTCAATTATTTAGGGGTACAAGAATACAATACACCAACATTTTATATTATCCCCAAAGTGCATAAAAGCCTAAATGAACCTCCTGGCAGACCAATAGTGTCAGCCTGTCATGGTCCCCTTGAACGACTGGGCAAGTACCTAGATCTGTTGCTAAAAGAGATGGTGACTGAACTCAAATCCTTTATCCAGGACACACAACATGTCCTGGCTAAACTTAACAAACTAGACATGGAAGGACAAATGGACAACGTACTACTTGTAGGTATCGATGTAGAATCCTTATATACATCGATACCACACGTGGTGGGAATAGCAGCTGTGGAGAAATTTCTTGAAATGACATACCCGGCATCCGGACCCCAGAATGAATTTGTGGTAGAAATGCTACACTTTGCACTACATAATAATTTCTTCCAGTTCCTGACTACATTCTACCACCAGATAAGGGGTACCTCGATGGGGGCACACTGGGCACCTGCCTACGCCTGTCTCCATCTAGGCATCTGGGAGGAGGAGGATGTATACACGTCGCCGATGTACCGCCCCCGCGTACTTACGTGGTGGCGGTACATCGATGACGTGTTGATGCTCTGGCAGGGTTCAACTGAACAACTACACCATTCATGGGAGAACTTAACTCCAATGCCAGAAACATCCACCTCACATATACTTTTGATGAGGAACATCTCTCCTTTCTGGACCTAAAAATAACTAGGAAACAGCACCAACTTCATACCTGTACATTCCGTAAAGACACGGCAGCCAACAACTTGTTACATGCCTCTAGCCACCACCCCCATTGGCTGAAGAATGGTATACCAGTCGGCCAATTCCTCCGTATCAAGAGAAATTGCTCTAACTCGGCTGACTATAAACGCGAAAGCCAAGATCTTTATGCACGCTTTCGTGAGCGTGGATACTCCCATGGCCAAATAAAGAAAGCCAAAAAAAGGGCAGCGATACGCGATAGATTGGACCTTCTCACCAAGAAAAGGACGGTTGACAAACTTAACCCGCAACCAACTGAACCAATCAGAATCATTACACCATATGGCTCACAATGGGACAGTGTACGCAAGGTACTTGTTAAACATTGGGGCATACTGTGTAATGCTCCAACTCTGACGAATATTGTAGGTGACTCCCCAAAACTAGTTGCGCGCAGAGCCAGGAGCATAGGAGACATTCTGATAAAATCTGAATTCACTAAAGAACCAGAAACCACCTGGTTATCCAACCATCAATGATAAGGAGAAAGAGCCAGAAAAGCCCCTTGCAAAACACTTTGCCCAATATCACAACAGATGCTCAAAAGGCCTAACGGTCAAGGGCATATATGCACTCAAAGTACCTAATAGACACGGCGATTTCGATCGCATCCTTCAACAGAAGGAAAAGTGGTGGGTATACCACCTCAAATCCTTGGTCCCGGTGGGACTCAACACCAAACTAAACCTACAGATTTTCTTGGACCCCTAGTTGATTACCGTATGCCTGGCATACACCTTATACAATCTCTTAATGTAGACTTTGTACCACTGCTACAAGCATGGCCCTAAATAATAAAAGCTCTTAAAACCTCTCTCCTGAGCGGTAAAACACCCATATCTAGTTATCTTATAGAACAACAACATCTATAGGGAGGTATAATCTACTGTCCTTTAAATTTTCTGCTATTATTTAAATTTTCTGCCATTTTTGTTTCCTGCTCTCCACACTAGCTAATTAGAATTTACCATACTATTCTACCATCCTGTACTCCCTGTGTGCCTGTAGACCACACAGGAAAAGGCCACATTGTGTGTTCATGTTACATGTTGATTCCTTTTGTTTTTTCCATTTTCCTGTTTCCCTTTCCCCATTCCCCAATCCTTCCCAGTTACCTTCCCTTTTGTCACTTCCCCCTTCAGTATTGTATATGAACACAATGATCTTTGATGAAAAAATGGGTTACCTCGTCTTTCAGCAATGGTCAACTAACAGTGCAGTGCGGAACATTGCAACTTTGCAATTTGACTTTACCCCGCACGCACTGCTAGCTGTTCCTCCTAAACGAGGTAAACACAACATGGAACTCTGCTGTCTCCTATGACCCAGCATAAATCTGAAAAGAATGCCACAAGACAAATTTGATGTCATAAAATAATGACATAACATTTACCTCTTCTTTGTAATTGGTGAGCAACGCCGGAAGGGACGCATATAAACCAACATCCCTTCTGACGTTCAATACGTCCGAGACGAAGCCACGCCAGTGTGCAAGGCGAAACGCGTCGACGTCACCAGCTAGCGTGATCACGTGACCCCGGAAGCCGGCTGGCTCGCACGGAGAGCGGAGGAAGATGGGATCTGGAGGCGAATAATACCAGCCCCCCTCCAAATGCTGCCGTACCATCGGAGCTGGAAGAATAGAAGCCGACGGCTCAAGGCAATAAATGACAGCTGAAATTGCCTGATCAAGGTCAACCAACGCTCCAGCTTCATGGTTAAATGTGTCATCCGACACAGGTTCACTAACACATGGATCCTTAAAAGAGTGAGGCCGACCGCGCAGCTAAGGAGGTGGTAATGTATTATTGGTGCTATTCCTTTTTCTACCACCAAACCAATGAATGGTATGCAATGAGTTCAATCATTTCAACAACTCAAAATAAGCTTTGTTGAATGCAGTCGTTACACGAAAATATTGTGAATGACCATAACCTGCCTTAAAACAATATATGATTATGATGGACTGTAACCTGCTACCAGTTTTTCACTTTTACTTAATGAGCTTTGATTACCTCTGAATCTACAACTGCCTAAGGACAATCAATAGATGCTGGCTATTCGGAAATACTTACAGAGCCAATCATTGTTAGACTTTTTATTGTTCCTCCGTGGCCCTTCATTTCAGTTGGTACTTTCCCCAATATACAACAGCTCAATATGAATCTTGGTTATTTAGTTATATGACTAAATGTAGTCACGCAACTAATTTCCCACCTCCATACTTCCCTCCCCTCTCCTCCTTACCCCCATCCATCCAGCTGGTTTCCAGCCCTTACACACAGGATTACACTATAATTTTTTTTTTTTTTTGGCGGACCTCCTGGGAGGGGACATTCATACCCCCCCCCCTCAATATATATTTTTCATCTACCATGATAACCGCATCAAAATATTTTTCCAAGAGTGTATCCACAGTGCGGGCTGAACACTAGGGTGTCCGGACAGCGCGTATAGTTTGTATGTGTTTGTGTTTGTGTTTGTCCAGAGTCTTGTCTAAGTGTTATTTGTTCTTTTCTTTTTGATTTGCATAGTGGTCAGCCTACATAGGTAGGCGACCAGTCTTAGAGTTCCAATATAGTCGTGCTGTACATAATTTTAACTTTGATACACATTAATAAATACTGTTTTGTATCTTTAAATATTTTTGATCATTACTCTTGTTGCTTCAAGTAACCCCTTTAGGCCCCTAGTGGGCCGTACAGTCCCTTTCCCCGGTTCTTTTCTCCCCTTTTGTTATATGAAACAAACAACAGTCAGGCTCTTAAACCCACAGAAGTACACAGCATAGCAGGGGAGCCAGAACAGCGGCAGACAGGAGACTCAGCCAGAATACGTCCTTTACCTGGAAGGACTGCAGAGAGAGAGGGAGAGAAGCACTCTTAACTGCAGACCTCCAAGACCATTTACACCATTGCATGGCGACTGGTTCATCCTGTGTTGCCCATCTCCCTGCACTCTATGACCTGATTCACAGCCGCTCTCAGACTAACAATAAAGCCAGGAGAGCAGTGCAGTGTGCTGCATATAAAAAGACAGGAAACAACCTCAAAGAAGGAGACAATGATTACATTAATGAGCTTTAATTATACCACACCTGTACATTGTTAATGCTATTAAAGCATCATTTTGCCCATGACCCTGGCACCAAAAGGGTTCACAGTTTTTTAGTATTCAGCATTCAGGGTCTACCAACTCCATGAGAGGCTGAACATGGAGGGGTAGGTTCGGCAGGGGGGATGCAGCAAACAAATTACTTACCAACTGCAATTAACAGGTGGCCTGGAGCAGACCAAAAAAGAAGACCATCTTAGTTGGGGGAGGGACTGTCTTTTATTCAGCTAGGTACAGGTGGTTATATGGGACTCCGGAGGAGGTGTTAACCCTTTATGTGCAGAGCTGAGGTGACCCAGGAAAAGTTTATATGGACTTTAAAAACGTTAATGCAATTCACTCATGGACTTTTTAGGCACCAATATATTAAAAAAGCAGTTTTTATTAGTAACAAATTAACAAGATTTATCTAAAGACATATGTAGCAGGGTGCCACTTTGATATGGATGGAAGACTGCCGTCTGCAGATAAAGAAGGAACTCAGCTCCCTCCGGTGGCCAATTGTTGTTTGTTTACCATGGTACAGCAATGAAAGCTGGAAATTGAAGTGCAGGGAGATAAAGACTCCATTGCCCTGGTCAGTGGACAGACTACAATGTTCAGAGTGCCACTGTGCGATCCCAAAATACTTTGTGCCCCGAACAGCCTGCTGGGGGAAGGAATTTAAGGAAGAGGACGTCCTTGGCTCACTCTCTCTGGACTGCCTTTCCAAGCAAGAAGTTGGCCTGTGTGAGGCTTGTCTCCTGGAGTATAGGTCTGAGAAGCCTGGGGCCTATACTCGCCTATGTGGATCGCTCCATCCTGTCAGGGGAATTCCTGAAGGAGTGACCGGACCGTGTCCAAGACCATCTGATGACCAGTTCGATCAGCAGTATGTGACGGCCACGTGGAAGACCGGGAATTGTCTGTGACAAAAAGGACCGCGCGTCGCAGTTTTCACTGACGGAACAATCCAGAGAGGCCAGGCCTGCCTGGGTGAGACAGGCACCTGCCCTACAATATTTGGATTACAAATTACTTATTGCGCGCCAATGCATGCCAACGAGTATATCTGCAGATTGTTGAAAACTATCGTATTGAGGTTTGGTCTGATCAACCAAACCTCCCTAGTAAGACATTTTAAAGACTGCCTATATAAACATATATGCCCGGATTCACGGGCACTAGATACACATGAAAAATAGGCTTCTGCCACCCAACGTAACTTGCCTACACCGGCGTATATTGGGCGCATAGTTACGCTGGACGCCCCATTGCAAATATGCAAATGAGGGACATATGTCGATTCACGAACGTAGATGCGCCATATGGGTGGCGCAACCCATACAAAGGTATGGACGAAGGAACAGCCGTCGTATTTTACGTTGTTTACGTAGTACTACGTGAATAGGGCTGTGCGTAGGTTACGTTCACATCGTAGGCAGTGTGTTGACGTATCTTAGGCAGCTATTTCGACGTAACTGTGAGCATGTGCACTGGGATGAGTCCAAGAGACGACACATGCGCAGTTTGTTTTTTGAAGCTCAGCCCATCATTTGCATGGAGTTACGCTTCATTTTAATATATCACGCCCACTTCCAGCCCACTTCCACCTACTTTGACTTACGTCGACAACTATACGATATGCCGCTGCAAGGTTGAGCGCATATTTTTTGTCAACGCTACGCCAGCTGAAAGATGCGCCGATCTACGTGAATCTGGGCCATACTCGTTTAACGAAAGTATTTGGTTGTATTAGGTTGCCACAGTGTTGCTGTTAGCGAGAGCTGGGTGAGGCCTGGTGAAGAGGTGCTTCAGTATTAGGCATATCTCACTGAAGGAACCCCTTGACCGTGTGCTTACACAGGTCTACCTCAAGTATTATAATAAAACCTGTATTTATTAATCATAACCATTGACTCTTACAGGGTCCTGTAAGCAGTCCAAAAACTGTTTTACTTTGTTCTCTTGGTTAAGTTTAAACCTGTGTGCTGTCTATCCATTATCCTAGACTCATTACAACACAAAGGTAATGGTTTATTTATAAATTCTCCTGTGGTGTGATAGAATTGTCTTTCCCCAACAGTCAGTGGGATCCACAATCCTTAATAATACCAGTTGTGCCAAGGGAGGGTTCAAGCCAGTTTGAGTGGTTGATAGCCAGAGTACAGATACCCAAAACAAACCAGCAGGTCCTTCAGAGGTAGTGCTACACATATAAAGTACAGACTTACAAAAGTGGTAAACAGCACATCTAACTCTATCTGCTGCATGTATGACAACTGTGAAATTCCCTTGGTAGATTGCGAGCCTAATATAAAGGCTATGAAGGAATTCAGGATGTGGGGGGTACTAGTCTAACATCCCCCACGATGGTCCATAATTCTAGAAAATGAACCACCATAGAAGGCCATAAATTGTTGCCAACTTCTCTAGATTATAGAGAAATAGGAGAATAAGTAACCCCCAAGTCCTGATGCGACTTTAACCGGTTCCCGACCGGCGCACGACTATTAACATCGACAGAATGGCATGGCTGTGCATATGGGTGTATATAAACGCCCCCTTTAAGATGCGAGCCGTGTGGTCGCGCTCGTGCCGGCACATGCGTGACCCTGTTGCAAGTTCCGTGGCCATCATATCTATACAGAGTAATTGCCAAGGTGGTTTGTAATAGCATACCATCCCCATGAATAGCATGTGTAGATCATCAAAGATGTATAAAGAAGTTTCACCGTGCCACAACTTGAGGTGTCTCAGGTGCCCCCAAAAGAAACAACCCGGGTTCCACATGTTCCACACAAGGATCCCCCCTATGAACCCCTCAGCGTAGCTGTGGGTGGCCGAGTGTATAGGGAAAAAAGGGAGTTGGAAGAGACCCTTTCTCAGATCTCCAGGTGGGGCCCAGATGTTCATTTGGGGGCACCTGAGACACCTCAAGTTGTGGCACGGTGTAACTTCTTCATACATCTTTGATGATCTACACATGCTGTTAATGGGGATGGATTGCTATTACAAACCACGTTGGCAATAACTCTGTACTGATATGATGTTATTTCCTTGTCTCATTTTCTGATAATATTTTTTTTTAAGTGCCCCGTCCCACTGAGCTCGCACGCAGAAGCGAAGGCACACTTAAGTGGCGCCCGCATATGAAAACGGTGTTCAAACCACACATGTGAGGTATAGCCGCAATTGTTAGAGCAAGAACAAAATACCTACTCTGTACCTCAAAGCTGTTAACCTGTAGAAATTTTTGAATGTGACCTATTGGGATTTTCAAGGGTCAAAATTTGTCACCATTCTACAAGCGTGTGCAATTTTGAAACATGACACGTTGGGTATCAATTAACTTGGCGTAACATTATATTTCACAATATAAAAAAAAATTGGGCTAACTTTACTGATGTCTTATTTTTTTATTTAAAAAAGTGTATTTTTTCCCAAAAAGTTGCTTGTAAGACCTTTGCGCAAATAGAGTGTGACATAAAGTATTGCAACAACCACCATTTTATTCTCTAGGGTGTCTGAAAAAATATATATAATGTTTGGGGGTTCTAAGTAATTTTCTGGTTAAAAAAAAAAAAAGATTTTAACTTGTAAACACCAAGTTTAAAAAAATAGGCCTGGTCCTTAAGTGGTTAAATCACTTGCACATAGAGGGCCAGATTCACGTACATCGGCGCATTTTTGGACCGGCGTAGTGCAACTCCTTTAAGTTAGACCGGCTTAATTTCGAGGCGCAACTACTGTATCCTCGTAGTATATTAATGTCCTGCAAGTGTGGCTTCTCAGTTCGGCCCTAATGGTGTTGCTTTTGCTGACATGTAGACGGATTGTCTAATTTTATACCACCTTTTATATGGTCTAATTTTAGACCGGCCGTGCAGCTGATAAGCACATCGTGTAGACTGCACCACACAAACTTACTTTTGTGGAACGGCGTATCTCCCTCATTTGCATATTTGCATAGGAAATCAATGGTGTGTCTAGTGCAGTTTTGCCCATACGCTGCGCCGGTCTATCCAAATTACGTCGGTCTAAAAAATTTGGATTTCAGGCGTATATCGTTTTGGGGATACGGTGCATAGATAAGCGTGTGCATTTTTAGACTTACGCGTGCCTAACTCGTGATACTCCGGAGTAAGTGCTTTGTGAATCTGGCCCATGGTGTCTGGTATGGGATTTTTATTTGATCAGTTTAATTGCATCAAATGATCATATCAAATATGGAAGCAAGGATAAGCATGAAAGCCCTGGAGCCAGTACTTTTACCAATGGCAGCTTCCATATTTCCATGCTGACAGGATCCCTTTAATTTATTGCTGACATAATTAGCAGACAGCAACATCATTTATATTAAAATCTTTTTAGTACAATTGGTACATTTTAATCATATTAGACATTTATTTCACACCCAAGAGAGCTGATAGAGCCTCCCAACACTACCAACCATTAACTTTAAATTAAATTGTACCAGACTAATCATCTAGAGCTGCTAAAAGCATTAACTTGAAAGTTAATTATCTACATCTTAATGTGTTTAAATATAAATGTTCCCTACAAGATGTTGATTTAAATGCTAAATACTTAAATAAAGCACATGGGACTGCTCGCTTCTGGGGATGTAACACATAGTAAGAATAAAACCAAAGGCATCTTGTTTAGATCATCACTGATGATACATTACTGAACTCACTGATACTTCTAACTCTGAATTTTGAAACCTCTTAGTGAGTGCTGCCCTAAAGAATGCACTCTTCAACTTCACATTCCTTCATTTCCCATGTCCATTAGTAAGTTCTATGGCCCAGATTCACAGAGCGATTACGCCTGCGCAACAGGAGATGCGCGTGCGTAAGTCTAAATGTGCGCGTGCGTTTCGTTGCGCGGCATCCCCAGAACGAGATACGCAAAAAATTTTTTTTTTACAGGTCTGGGATTGACAAAAAAATCAACGACCTCCGGCGTCTGGTCAAAAAGAAACTGCCCGCAATGCATGCCCATGCCAGGGGCACAGGAGGGGGCCCACCATGCCGTATTAGTCTGACAGCGACGGAGCGTGCGGTGGCCCTGACCTTTCACCGGCATGAAGTGGAGGGCCTGCCAGGCTTTGACACAAGTCCGGTCCCCGTGGTGCCAGGTAAGGTTTTTTTTTCTATCAGGTGTGTAGCATGTGTGGGGGAGGGGGTGAAAGGGAATATGTGGCAAGTGTGTGGATCCTCCAACCTGTGAATGTTTTGTGTCATCCACAGATGTGCAGGAGGGTGCAGGGCCATCTGGGCTGACCGCACCAACCCCAGGACAGCAGCCTAATGAGGCCCCCCCAACAAGGCCGGAGTCTGCGGAGGAGGTTCAACAGGAGGAGGGGAATCATGAGGAGGAGGATAATCATGAGGAGGAGGGGAATCATGAGGAGGAGGGGAATCATGAGGAGGAGGAGTCAGGCACTGGACGATTGGGTTTTGCGGACTCTTCCCCTCTGGCTGGCAGAAGCCTGCCCTCCCTAAGGGGCAGCCCCCCCCCCTCCTCCCCCAACATGGCTCCCCTCACAAGGGCCTCCCCTTCTCCCCGCCCACAACCATCAGCTGGAGGCAGGATGTCATCCCAGAGCACCAGGGGGGCGCCCAATCTCCTGCCCGCCAGTCTGCGAAGGGACCAGGCCCTCCAGACCCGCCATCTGGGACAGCTCTGCCAGACTTTTGGGCGGGTGGAGGAGAGCCTGTCCTCCATGAAGGATACGCTGGGTAACCTGGACTCCCACTCCCGGGCTTTCACAACCTGCCTAAATGAACTGCAGACTACAGCAGCAGGCGTTGGGCAGGATGTGAGGGCCCTTACCCAGGCTATCCAGGCCAACACGGCAACACTTGGTGCTTCCCTGGACAGAATTGCCGTGGCCTTGGAGGGCAGGCCGCCAGGTGGGCAGATATCAGGGGCTGCTCCTCCTTCCCCGGGTTTGCCCCTCCCCCATGAGTCTCCCCTGAGGGGCCGGGCCGTGGCCGGGGGCGCCCCAGGCGTGGCTCACGCAGAGGGCAATAATTTATTTTTCCACCTTTTTTTTTTTTGCTGACATTTTTTGCATTTTTTTTTTTTTTGCTGACATTTTTTGCATTTTTTTTTTTTTTTGCTGACATTTTTTTTAAATTTTGGGTTGTGCATGCTGTTTGAATGTGGGGGTGACATTCCTGCTGGAAAAGGGGTGTCATCCTCAATTTTGGTGGAGAAGGGTTCCCCAGGACCAGGGAGAAGTGATTCCCAGGTCCGTGTGAATGGTGTATGAATGTACAGTGACATAATTGGAGCCTTGACGTGGCGTTACTGCTCACCAGTCGTGCATGGTGGACTGGTGCCAATCCAATTTGATGAGGATGTGGGGTGTGTGTGCTAGGGACCATAGTGGTGTGCATGCATGCATTCTCATTGTGCCATTATAAATGTGTGTGTTTAACGTGCAAAGATGCCCAATGTGAGCTGTCTCCTGACTGCTCTTCCCTCAGAAGACGGGGTATCCTCGGTTAGGGGTTGATTGTCTGGTTGGGGGGTCAGGTCATCACGTAGCTCAACCTGCAGGCCCTTCCTCACTGCGAGATTGTGCAGCATGCAACATGCAACGATGATATGGCACACGAAGTTTGGGGAATACAACAATGTACCCCCAGACTTATCCAGGCATCGGAAACGTGACTTCAGGAGGCCAAAGGTGCGCTTCACCACTGCTCGGGTTTTGATGTGTGCTTGATTGTATCTTTCCTCCCCTGGGGTTTGGGGGTTCCGGATAGGAGTCATGAGATGGGGTCCCAGTGCATATGCAGAGTCACCTGGAAGGGAAAAGACAGGAGAATGTTAGTCATGCATGTGCCACTTGTGAGGTGTGCATCACGGGAGGGGATAGTCATGCTTGACTCCCATGTCACTCACCAACCAGCCAGGTGTTCCCATACACGTTCTGATAGAATTCCATTCGGATGTGGCATTGATTGTAGATGTAGCTGTCATGGGTGGATCCGGGGTGTTTGGCACGGACGTGCCATATGAGGCCTTGGGCATCAACTATCACCTGTACGTTGATGGCGTGCCAATT
The DNA here is from genome assembly GCA_029574335.1 of Rana kukunoris. NCBI lineage: Eukaryota > Metazoa > Chordata > Amphibia > Anura > Ranidae > Rana > Rana kukunoris. The sequence continues at coordinate 118,376,473 of CM056055.1, read as the reverse complement.
CTTCCGATTGCGGTACATGTGCTCTGTCTCATGGGGGGGCTGGAGTGCCACATGTGTGCAATCAATGGCCCCGATGGTGCGTGGGAATCTGGCAATTCTGTAGAAATCTGTCATTGCCTTCAGCCGCAGGTCCTCAGTGGTGGGTTTGATGATTTGGTTGGCCAAGCGTGTGAGGATTGCTGGGACAACCTGGTGCACACATCTGCTCATGGAGGATTGTAACATCCCAGCCACCACTCCACTTGTACGCTGAAAAGAGCCACTGGCAAGGAAATGGAGTGTTGCCAGTACCTTGACCAGTGGCTGCACTGCTTGTGAGCGTTGTGTTGGGCTGGTGATGTCCTCCTGCAGGGTTGTGGTTAATTCCAGGATGGCATGAGGGGGGAATCTGAAGATGCGATACACCTCAGAATCACTCATGCCAAAGAGGTCTATGCGTGTGCGGTATACCCTCTCCCGTGCCATCCTCTGTGCCCTCCTCCTTCTTTGGTCATCTAAATTCACTAGTGCAGCTATGAGCGACGATGCCCCTGGCATGTTGGCAGTCAAATTGTAGTGCAACACGTGTGTGTGGTCTGCTCCTCAGTAACGGTGTTGCTTTCTGTGAGATGTAGACGTTTTTTCAAAATTTAGACCAGCTTTTAGGTGCTCTAACTTTAGACAGGACATTTTGCTGTTGCGCACATCGCGTAGCCTGCGCAGCAACTGCGTTTTTTTGTGGATCCCCGCAACTCCCTCATTAGCATATTTGACTAGCAAATCAATGGTGTGTCTAGAGCATTTTTGCGCGGACGGATGCGTCTGTCTAACGAAATTACGCCGGACAAAAAAAAGTAGATTTCTGGCGTAAATCGTTTTCTGAATCGCGCGCATCTAAACGCACGCGCACATTTAGACTTACGCACGCGCAACACCAGTTGCGCAGGCGTAATCGCTCTGTGAATCTGGGCCCACATGTCTAGCTGTAACTTTTCACAGCCACTTTCGCAAACCAAGTCTTGATCAGGACACATTTAAACTCAATGTTGATAGTTTAATTTAATAGTTTAATTTACTCTAATTTACTCTATAAAACACTGCATTTGTTGGTGTTATATGACAGATTTCAATTATATAAATATTTAAAAAAGTCCTTGGTATGCCAGAGAAAGATATTTAATTGTAAGAGTTGAATTCTTCTACACATAGACATTGTATACCAGACATTCCAAGCAGTCCCTGAATGCTCTCGAGTCTGGCACACCAATATAATTTACTCCAATTTCCACTTACCCTCACGTGGTGATCAGTTGACTCCTTGACACTTTGTTCTCCAAAATGCCAAAAACACAAATCGGATAACATAACTGTGAAGACATTAATTGACCTTTAACTCAGGGTGCTTCAAAACAAAATACTCTGAGGTGACTTGTATTTACAGATAGTGCTATGTACAAACCATGGCCTGTATATATCCGATAATAGCTTACAAACCTGGCCAGGATAAGAGACTATTGTAAATAATGCTGGTCTAGGTATCCCTAGAACAACAAAGTTTCTAATAAGTCCACAGTCAAACCACCCACTGCATTAATAGGCTGGAAGTGGTAAACAGTGGGGTTAAGTTACCCTCCTTGGATGCCGAAAGGGCATTTGACACAGTTGAGTGTGGTTATCTCTGGGAGATACTGGGTAGATTTGGCTTTGGTCCACAATTCCTAAACTGGTTGAATGTTGATATATCGAGCTCCCACAGCTTGTATTCGTACTAATGGTAGGGTCTCCAATGAAATTCATTTTGCAGCGGTCGCGTGCCAGGGGTGTCCACTTTCTCTCTCCCTCTTTGCCCTAGCTTTGGAACCACTGACCATTTTGACTCGGGCTTCCGGACAGGTTGAGGGGCTGCAGGTTGGTCGTTTGGAGGAAAAGTTGTCGCTTTATTCGGACGATGCCCTTTTATACTTGCATGATCCGGATTCCTCCCTTCGGGCAACCCTGGCGCTCTTTGATGAGTTTGGGCAATATTCAGATGTCTGTATCAACTGGTCAAAAACTATACTTTTTCCTCTGGGCCCCTTGTCACAAGCCACTTCATCGAATACTCTAGTATTGTGGGTTGATAACTTCAAGCTATTTTACTCAAGTGGAATACCACCTCCTCGCCAACTGTGGTATACTGAGAAAACACGATAATAATGCCTTATTAATGTATAAGTTGACCTATTTGAATGGGAATTGTCCTAAAGAATTTGACAGAGTCTGGATACCATGGACGGCATGAGTGGATTGATTGTCAAATTGGAGCACTCTTAAACTTTGCTCTGTATTTTATAACGAACAACATGTACTTCATTTTGCTGGTCTTAGTAACACGGAGGCAGTATATTCAAAATAGATGTAATTTTTACTCTCCTATATTCAGTTTGAATGTACATTTTTGTATTTAGTATGTACCGTCTCATACCTAGTTATGTGTCTGTACCATGCTTACCTTTTTCATAATATAATGATATTCTGACTCTGAAAAAGAAATGTCAATATTGCTGCAGCATGTGCTATACATTGTACAGATGTGCCACTTTACAGGCAGACTAAGGGGACCCCCCAGGAACGATATTTAAACAAATATTTTGTTTTTATTGTTTCACTTTAAGCATCATTAAAATCACTGCTCCTTTAAAAAAGATTGTTTTAAAAACTGTTATGGCATTAATACATGTCCCCTAGGCCAGTACCCAGGTACTTTTTATGGCAATAACCTGCAAGCCTTTAAAATTAGGACTTTTGATTTTTCATATACGTGTCCCATAAACTTTAATAGGGGTTGCATGTTTGCTAGAACTTTTTGCCTGTTCAAGGTATTCTGGTGCGAACCGAACCGGGGGGGGGGGGGGGGGGGGGGTGTTCGATCTATCCTTAGTCAGAACTGATTTATCACCCATATCTTGCAGCCAAGATCACCATGAAATAGCAGTTTAGAGCCACTCTGTGAGATTCAATTTGCAGATAAAGAAAAGAAAGGGAGGAGGTTCTGTATCCTATAGGAGGTGAACATAGACAGTGCGGTTCTACAGGGGACAGGCCTTTGCTTGCCACCAATCAAGCAATATAATATACTAATATATAAATAATAGAGCACAATTTACAAAGAGAATCAAATACAGTCTAGAGAGAAAGTAGACTTCTCACACCAACCAGCAGGCAAATATTCATGCATTTTGAGTTCACATCACCTGGTGTGACAACATTGATCTACGTATCATGTACACAGAGCTGAGGTTAAACAAAGCAGGACCGTGGGACCCTTTAGCAGGTGTTGATATCAGAGCTGATACAATTTTTTTCACAAATACTATCATCAAAACATTCACAGCAATAAACACGCATTACGTGTCTGAGACCTGCTACCTGATTTGCTCTACTGAGCAGCTGGCAGGAATGAGCAGAGAGAGCAGTGCTGGAGATCACATCACACAGAGTGGTCATGTAGCTTCCATGATGTGATCAGCAGAGCATGAACAGAGAGACATGAAGGAGACACAGTCAAACTCTGTCACATGCTGGGTTGAGCCCTGTGAAATCCTCCTTTCTCTTTCCAGCCAACTTGTTCTTTTTTATTCTCTTCATGACAGGTCAAAATAACAGAATACATACATTTCTGTGCTTGACACTCATACAGTGCCTTGTGAAAGTATTCGGCCCCCTTGAACTTTGCGACCTTTTGCCACATTTCAGGCTTCAAACATAGAGATATAAAACTGTATTTTTTGTGAAGAATCAACAAAAAGTGGGACACAATCATGAAGCGGAACGAAATTAATTGGATATTTCAAACTTTTTTAACAGATAAAAAACTGAAAAATTGGGTGTGCAAAATTATTCAGCCCCCTTAAGTTAATACTTTGTAGCGCCACCTTTTGCTGCGATTACAGCTGTAAGTCGCTTGGGGTATGTCTCTATCAGTTTTGCACATCGAGAGACTGAAATTTTTGCCCATTCCTCCTTGCAAAGCAGCTCGAGCTCAGTGAGGTTGGATGGAGAGCATTTGTGAACAGCAGTTTTCAGTTCTTTCCACAGATTCTCGATTGGATTCAGGTCTTGACTTTGACTTGGCCATTCTAACACCTGGATATGTTTATTTATGAACTATTCCATTGTAGATTTTGCTTTATGTTTTGGATCAATGTCTTGTTGGAAGACAAATCTCCGTCCCAGTCTCAGGACTTTTGCAAACTCCATCAGGTCTTCTTCCAGAATGGTCCTGTATTTAGCTCCATTCAACTTCCCATCAATTTTAACCATCTTCCCTGTCCTTGCTGAAGAAAAACAGGCCCAAACTATGATGCTGCCACCACCATGTTGACAGTGGGGATGGTGTGTTCAGGGGGATGAGCTGTGTTGCTTTTACGCCAAACAGTACGTTTTGCATTGTTGCCAAAAAGTTTGATTTTGGTTTCATCTGACCAGAGCACCTTCTTTCACATGTTTAGTGTGTCTCCCAGGTGTCTTGTGGCAAACTTTAAACGACACTTTTTTATGGATATCTTTAACTACTCCCTTACTGGGCACTTATACCCCTTCCTGACCAGGTGAAATTTCAGCTTCTGGCACTGCGTCGCTTTAACTGACAATTGCGCGGTCGTGCGACGTGGCTCCCAAACAAAATTGGCGTCATTTTTTCCCCACAAATAGAGCTTTCTTTGCGGTTTTTATTTTTTGCGCTATAAACAAAAAAAGAGCAAACATTTTGAAAAAAAGTCTATATTTTTTACTTGTTACTATAATAAATAGACCATTTTTAAAAAAAAATAAAAAAATGTTCTCAGTTTAGGCCGATATGTATTATTTTACATAGTTTTGGTGAAAAAAAAAAATGGTGGAAACATCGGACACTTTTGAAATTTTTGGCGCCATTCACATTAATACTGCGATCAGTGCTATAAAAATGCATTGATTACTGTATAAATGTGACTGGCAGTACATGGGTTAACACTAGGGGGGCATGGAAGGGGTTAAATGTATTCTGGGTGTGTTCTAACTGTGTGGGGGGAGGGGGTGACTGGGGGAGGTGACCGATGCTGTGTCCCTATGTACAAGAGACACAGATCGGTCTCCTCTCTCCCCTGACAGGACATGGATCTCTGTGTTTACACACAGAGATCCATGTCTTGTCCCTGTAACCGCCGATTGCGAGGGCCTGGTGGACATCGCGGCCGCCAGGCACGCGCATCGGTAACTCAGGAATGCAGCGGGCACGCGCACGCCGGTGGCGCTCGCGCGCCCTCTAGTGGCCATTAAGAGCACAGGACGCATATATGCATCCTGTCAGAGATTCAGAACCGCCCGACGGCCGCATATATTCGTACGGCTGTCGGGAAGTGGTTAAGAAATGTCTTTCTTCTTGCCACTGTTCCATAAAGGCCAGATTTGTGCAGTATACGACTGATTGTTGTCCTATGGACAGAGTCTCCCACCTCAGCTGTAGATCTCTGCAGTTCATCCAGAGTGATCATGGGCCTCTTGGCTGCATCTCTGATCAGTCTTCTACTTGTATGAGCCTAAGGTTTAGAGGGACGGCCAGGTCTTCGTAGATTTGCAGTGGTCTGATACTCCTTCCATTTCAATATTATCGCTTGCACAGTGCTCTTTGGGATGTTTAAAGCTTGGGAAATCTTTTTGTATCCAAATCCAGCTTTAAACTTCTCCAACGGTATCTTGGACCTGCCTGGTGTGTTCCTTGTTCTTCATGATGCTCTCTGCGCCTTAAACGGACCTTTGAGACTATCACAGTGCAGGTGCATTTATACAGAGACTTGATTACACACAGGTAGATTCTATTTATCATCGTTAGTCATTTAGGTCAACACTGGATCATTCAGAGATCCTCTGTCACGTACCTGGTACAGAGCAGAGCCTGACGTGCGGGAGTGGCCACTCTTGCTCCTCTGACTCCGGAACCCCTGGTAGTGTGGACAGGAAGCGCTGGAGTTCAGAGTCGCACTAGCGCCTGGCGGGGATGCTGTGCAGGAACTGCGGAGGTCTCCTGTAGTCTCAGGAAGGTGTCAGAGCAGCTGGAACAGCAGGTCCGTAGACAGCGGGAGCTGGATACAGGTGACCCGGATCAGCAGGTAGACTGGGTTCAGGCGCTTGGTGCAGCTGACTGGAACAGGCGGCAGGAGGGAGGTGTTCTGTAGTGCTGGGCGCTGATCGCTGGAGTAGTTAGCCAGAGGAAGGTGTGCTGTAGTTCCGGTGCTGACAGGTAACAGGAGCTAGTGCGGATGACTGGAGCCGTCGGCAGGAGGGAGGTGTACTGTAGTACGGATGCAGGCAGGGTCAGGCAGGCCGGGTCGGATACAGTCAGACGGATCAGGTTCGTGGATAGAGCAATAGCGGAGTCGTAGTCCAGGCCGGGTCGGCAGCAGGCGGGCAACAATCAGTTAAAGGGTTAAGGCAGAGGCAGCGTCAGACAGGCCAGAGGTCAGGGCAGGCGGAGATCAGAAGGGTCAGAGACGAGCCGGGATCATGGGAACAGACGTCAACAGGTAACGGGTCTCAGGTGGGCAACAGGAACGCTAACGATCGGGCAGCAAGAGGCTGTAGGATGAGCCCCATTAAATAGCCTGGACTGGCGCCAAAATGGCATCAGCACGTGCCCGCGCGCCGCTCCCGCGGTTGCGCGTGCCCGTGCGCGTGCCCGTGCGCGTGCGCGTGCGCGCCGATTTGCCGCGAATTCGCGCTCCCGGCGCCCCCGTGCACGCCGTAGTGCCACTAGCGCCACCTGGTGGTCGACCACGTCCATAACATCGTCACTTAACTTCTGGAGAGAGTTTGCTGCACTGAAAGAAAAGGGGCTGAATAATTTTGCACGCCCAATTTTTCAGTTTTTTATTTGTTAACAAAATTTGAAATATCCAATAAATTTCGTTCCACTTCATGATTGTGTCCCTCTTGTTGTTGATTCTTCACAAAAAATTACAGTTTTATATCTTTATGTTTGAAGCCTGAAATGTGGCAAAAGGTCGCAAAGTTCAAGGGGGCCGAATACTTTCGCAAGGCACTGTATATAGGCTGATTTTAAATTAGCAATGTTGAGTGTGTAGGGGATTCCCTTGAAACTCAAGAAAAAAAAACTATAGAACTATAACAAAGCCATTGACTATCCATACCAATACACAGATAACCTCTAAATAACAAGCTGCTAGCAGCAAAAAGTAATGTTTTATCTAAATGAAATGAATGTTACGCTATGAAAATTAGCAAATTATTCTAAATTTCCCATTAATACACATACATTAATAATATAACAATAGTTGATATCAATCATTGGTAAGTTTAAGTCACTAAAAAGTAGTGTAAAATGTCATGAATAGTTACAGTATGTACTGTAAATTTTACAAATCATATATGTGACGTGAAATTTCTCAAAAGTTTATTAACCACTTGACCACTGGGCACTTAAACCCCCTTCCTAACCAGACCAATTTTCAGCTTTCGGTGCTCTCACAATTTGAATGACAATTACTCAGTCATACAACATTGTACCCATTTGAAATTTTTGTCCTTTTTTTCCCATAAATAGAGCTTTCTTTTGGCGGTATTTGATCACCTCTGGGTTTTTTATTTTTTGCGCTATAAAAGAAAAACGACTGAAAATTCTGTAAAAAAAAAAAAAAAAAACTTGTTTCTGTCATATTAGCAGGTTATTTCTCACACACAGCATATGCATACCACAAATTACACCCCAAAACACATTCTGCTATTCCTCCTGAGTATGGCGATACCCCATGTGTGAGACTTTTACACAGCGTGGCCACATACAGAGGCCCAACATGCAGGGAACGCCATCAGGCGTTCTGGAACACCCACACCAATTCTGACATTTCTCTCCTACATGGAAAAATCATCATTTATTTGCTAGAAAATTACATAGAACCCCAAAACATTATATATGTTTTTTTAGCAAAGACCCTAGAGAATACAATGGCGGCCGTTACAACTTTTTATCTCGCGCGGTATTTTCTCAGAAATTTATTGAACGCGTGTTTTTAAAAAAAAACAGTTTTGTGCTTAAAACAAAACAAAACAGTAAAGTTAGCCCAATTTTTTTTCATAATGTGAAACGCCGAGTAAATAGATACCCAACATGTCACACTTCAAAATTGCGCACACTCGTGGAATGGCGCCAAACTTCGCTACTTAAAAATCCCCATAGGCGGTATTGCAGAGTATTGGGGTATTGCAAAGTATCATGCAGGGTATTGGGGTATTGCCGAGTATTGGGGTATTGCCGAGTATTGGGGTATTGCCGAGTACTGGGGTATTGTTGAGTACTGGGGTATTGTCGAGTATTGGGGTATTGCTGAGTACTGGGGTATTGCCGAGTATTGTGGAATTGCCGAGTATTGGGGTATTGCCAAGTATTGGGGTATTGCCGAGTATTGGGGTATTGCCGAGTACTGGGGTATTGCTGAGTACTGGGGTATTGCTGAGTATTGGGGTATTGTTGGGTATTGTTGGGTACTGGGGTATTGTTGGGTATTGGGGTAGTGTTGGGTACTGGGGTATTGTTGGGTACTGGGGTATTGTTGGGTATTGGGGTTTTGTTGGGTACTGGGGTATTGTTGGGTACTGGGGGATTGCTGGGTACTGGGGATTGCAGGGTACTGCAGAGCTGGGATGGATTGAGGGATGGCTGGATCTGTGACTGCATTTGTCACAGATCCAGCCACAGCTCAGCTGCTGACACCCCGCTCCCCCCCTCTCCTCGCTCACTGTACCGAACGGTACAGAAAGGAGACGCAGGAGAGGGAGGAACCGGCTTCATCAAATGACGCCGGTTTGTTTACAAGTGATGACGAATGACGGCGCGATCACGTGGTAAACGGCCGCTATCAGCGGCAATTTACCGTGATCGTGATGCGCCGGGTCTTCTAGACCCGGCAAGCACGGACACTTTCGCGAGCGCATCCCAGGGGACGCGCAATCGCGGAAGCGAAGGACGACGTCCCAGGGACGTCGTCCCAAGATAACTCCACCGCGCCGTAGCAGTAAAATGCCTATGGCGCGGTGGGAAAGTGGTTAAAAACTGTATGGCATATATCTATTGTTATCCATTGGTTGAAGATTTTTATATGTGTAGGGGGTTATCCTGTCAGAGTCTAGTGACAGGCCTCCCCCGCTGGAACTTTACTCAAGCCTGTAAATATGTTAGATAACCGTTATACAAGTTATGCATTGCGGGACTATAAGTAGCAGGAGATATGGATTCCATTGACTCGTAGAAGAAAACAGACTACATTTCCCGCAATGCTTTGCCCTCCAGGAGGATGTGACGTTCTGCTGAGACCGGTGGAGGAGGTTACTTAAGGAAGGGAGTGGCGTCTTTTCGCGCTCTCGGACCAGCCCTTCTCTCTTGTGCGGAGCTGTTGACATAGACTGCCTTGTCCTAGGCCGGAAGCCTGGGCCTAGATTTGCTGAGAGACCAGCCATCCAGATGGAAGCAAGGCTCCAACTCCAAGCCAGTGTTCCCGGAGGTTGAAGAGGCTGCCCACCTGACAATCGTAGCAGTGGAACATCCTCGTCCGGGATTCTGTGTGTGTTCTGGAGCCACGCCTGAACTGCGGGTTTTCCTTTCTTTCTTCCTGAGGAGGAATCAGGCAGGTCGGCCTGTTGGGTGAGAGAGCACTGGCTCAATTTTTGACTACCTGGTTATCACAGACACCCAGTTTCCATTTACCAGCTACGTACACACGGTTGGCCCATAGCTGAAACTCGGAGGCCTAGTTAATTGTTTCAGTGTTTCATAGTAGGGATTGATGCCGACGAGCGATCAACTCCACCATGTTCTACTGCCATAGACATTCTGTTGTGTGATTTCTTCTTTTAACCGTTACCTGTGGATTACAATTTAATGTGCACCGACCAGCCGCCACGCGAACACTTACTTATCCATAGGACTGTCCGCTAGGGACGCTCTCGAGCATAGACTGACCTTGAGTTTAGGCGGGTGGTACCACTCTTAGGTGTATAATATCTTATTAATTCACATTAATTTCTGATTCTTGCAAGGGCCCTTGCGAATCAGTTTGAGTTACTGTTGATTGATTGTGTTTGTATTTAAACCCTATGCCAGTCTCTTCTAAGTGCCTACGGTAAACCTACTCCTTTATATTCAATCATATTCACCTGGAGGGGCCCTACCACCACAGCAGGTAATTTATTGTCATACTGCCATTGCATACTGTATGTCTGCTATTGTGACTCCAGTCCAGCAGGGGTCACAATATCCTACTACCAGGCTTCTGATGTGTCAAGGGCGTGTTCGAGCTAATTAAACAGGGGTGAGCTGAGCCAAAGAGAGTAGATCCCAAACTAACCAGCAGCTCCTTCGGGGGTGAGCGCTACATATGCAATAGTGGGTAATTTATTTGTTCATTTTTGTATAACAGAGAATACTTGTTTAGTTAAAGACATTGACTTATTAAATCCAAATATGTATAAGCACTTAGTGGCTTAATTTTAGTATTGGGGTCTTGGATTTAACCACCGTCTTGTATTTGGATAGATTATTTTCTGGTACTCTGATTTGTTCACACAACCAAAACATTTACTTTGGGGAACTCATTAAAGCTTTTTCAACAATTTCAAGCAAACCTTTGGCCAATTTCAGTAACAGTACTACCGCCACTTTTAGAACCAGTTGCCAAGGTGGTGACAAATTCTAAAAGAATTACTGCCAGTTTGCACATTAGAAAATGTTAGTAATTAAGACCAGCTCTAAACAGGCATAAAGAGAGACCCCAATGCTGAAAGTGGGGTCCAAGGCTTATGGTTGCTAAGATGCCAGTGGCCATCTGCTTCCTAGCAACCAATGGCTCTAGCCCATCTGTATGCCGTGAGTTTTCCTTGGCGGCAACTGGATGTAAACAAAGGGATGTGACTACTGGCTACTGTCATTAGCCAAATATGACAATACTCATGTTAAAGCAATGCTGAGTTAACACATTAGGAGGACCTGGTGGGAAACTAGTCTCACCAGGGGAGTGTGAAACCCAAATTTGTTATTTATTTTTGCGGTCACAATGTAGAGTACAAGATTTCCTATCATCTGTGCCCAGTCTTGCTACAAAGAGTTAATCCAGCTCTGAGCAATCCTCTTCTCTTTTTTCAGTGAGATAAATGGACAAACAGGAGAAAACTTTTGTCTGTTCTTCCCCCTTGTTATAAATGACAGGCAGTGGTGTAATTATAGGGGTGCTAAGATCGCCATCGCCCTAAAGGGCCCCCTCTACTCTTTGATAGGAGGAGCAGCAGGGGCGGCTGAAATGAGCTCCCCGATCGTCAGCCGAACTGTGCAGGGAAGGAGCTTGTCACATTAACCTAAAGTGAAAGTAGTGTGTGCTCTTTGTCTCCCCCTAGAGTGCAGTTCCCGGCAGGAAGTGCCAAGGTAAATGTCTGCCGTTTTTTTATGACTATCTGCTGTGAATATGTGTGTGTGTGTGTGTGTGTGTATGTATATACTGTGTGTGTATATGTATGTACTGTATGTGTGTGTGTGCATGTATGGATGCATGTGTGTGTGCATATGTATGTGTTTATATGTATGCACTGTATGTGTGTGCATATGTATGTATGTATATATATATATGTATGTATGTGTATATGTATGTACTGTATATGTGTGTGTGCATATGTATGTATGTATATGTATGTACTGTATGTGTGTGCATATGTATGTACTGTATGTGTGTGTGCATATGTATGTTTGTACTGGTATGTTCGGGCGCCTGAATCACAGCAGGGGGGGGGGGATTGAAGCACCTGATTAGAGCCATAGGGCCAGATTCACAGAGCCATTACGCCGGCGTTACAGGAGATGCGCGGCGTAAGGCTAAATTTGCGCATGCGTTTCGATGCGCCGCATCCCCAAAACGCGATACGCAGAAATTCTACTTTTTTTTGACCGGCGTAATTTCGATAGACAGGCGCATCCGTCCGCGCAAAACTGCGCTAGACACACCATTGATTTGCTATTCAAATATGCTAATGAGGGAGTTATGGGGATCCACAAAATAATGTTGTTGCAGCGCAGGCTACGCGCTGTGCGCAACAGCTGCACGTCCTGTCTAAAATTAGGCCATATAAAAGGTGGTATAAAATTAGACAATCCTTCTACATGTCAGAGAAAGCAACACTGTTAGGCCTCGTACACACGATAGACCGTCCCAGCAGACAGATTCGATCGTGAGTACGGGCGAGCAGACGGATTTGGCCACCCGACAGATTGGAAAGCATGCTTTAAAGATCGTTTTAAAGACCAAAATTCAATTAAATGTTGGAAAATATCATTCAGAACCCGGGTCTTGCCCCAGGGAACATTTATCAATGGAAAAAAATTGTTTAAAAACGTCAGTTTTTTTCCGGAGCAGCCATTTTAATGATGCTTAAAGTGAAAAAAAAATTCCTTTAACCACTTGACCACTGGGCACTTAAACCCCCTTCCTAACCAGACCAATTTTCAGCTTTCGGTGCTCTCACAATTTGAATGACAATTACTCAGTCATACAACATTGTACCCATTTGAAATTTTTGTCCTTTTTTTCCCATAAATAGAGTTTTCTTTTGGTGGTATTTGATCACCTCTGGGTTTTTTATTTTTTGCGCTATAAAAGAAAAACGACTGAAAATTCTGTAAAAATAAAAAATAAAAAAAAAACTTGTTTCTGTCATATTTTTTCTCACACACAGCATATGCATACCACAAATTACACCCCAAAACACATTCTGCTATTCCTCCCGAGTATGGCGATACCCCATGTATGGGACTTTTACACAGCGTGGCCACATACAGAGGCCCAACATGCAGGGAACGCCACCAGGCGTTCTGGAACACCCAGACCAATTCTGACATTTCTCTCCTACATGTAAAAATCATCATTTATTTGCTAGAAAATTACATAGAACCCCAAAACATTATATATGCTTTTTTAGCAAAGACCCTAGAGAATACAATGGCGGCCGTTACAACTTTTTTATCTCGCACTGTATTTTCGCAGAAATTTATTGAACGCGTGTTTTTTAAAAAACTGTATTGTGCTTAAAACAAAACAAAACAGTAAAGTTAGCCCAATTTCTTTTCATAATGTGAAAGATGAAGTTACGCCGAGTAAATAGATACCCAACATGTCACACTTCAAAATTGCGCACACTCGTGGAATGGCGCCAAACTTCGCTACTTAAAAATCCCCATAGGCGGTATTGCAGAGTATCGCGCAGGGTATTGCAGAGTATTGGGGTATTGCAAAGTATCATGCAGGGTATTGGGGTATTGCCGAGTATTGGGGTATTGCCGAGTACTGGGGTATTGCCGAGTATTAGGGTATTGCCAAGTATTGGGGTATTGCCGAGTATTGGGGTATTGTTGAGTACTGGAGTATTGCCGAGTATTGGGGTATTGCCGAGTATTGGGGTATTGCCGAGTATTGGGGTATTGTTGGGTACTGGGGTATTGCTGGGTACTGGGGGGATTGCTGGGTACTGGGGGGATTGCTGGGTACTGGGGGATACAGAGCTGGGATGTTTTGAGGGATGGCTGGATCTGTGACTGCATTTGTCACAGATCCAGCCACAGATCGGCTGCTGACACCCCGCTCCCCCCCCCCTCTCCTCGCACACTGTACAGAGAGGAGAGGGAGGAGACTTGTTTACTTGTTTACAAGTGATCGGGCCGTCATTTGACGGCGCGATCACGTGGTAAACGGCCGCGATCAGCGGCAATTTACCGTGATGCGCCGGGTCTAGAAGACATGGACACTTTCGCGAGCGCGTCCCAGGGGACGCGCAATCGCGAAAGTGAAGGACGACGTCCCAGGGACATCGTCCCAAGATAACCCTGCCGCGCCGTAGCAGTAAAATGCTTATGGCGCGGTGGGAAAGTGGTTAAATATCACACCTGCTGGGTGTCTATAGTAGTGGCACATGTTTAGAAATGTCCCTGCACAACATGAGAGGACTAAAAAAAAAAAGTAATTAATACTACTTGCGCAAGTTCTGTAATATTTTAGCGGTGGTGGGGGGCCATTATTGTTTTGTGAAAGAAATTTTTTAGAAAAAAGGGCACCCCTCAAACATACTGTAATTGAAGCGCAACAAGGAGCCACGTGCAAAGTATTGCATCAAAAATTGTTATTAGGCGCCCCTGTTAAACAGGGCCTGAAAAATTGTGCCTTGGGCACAACACTTGCAACCCCTCCCAATAACTCCAATTGGAGCGCAACAAGGAGCCACGTGCAAAGCATTGCATCAAAAATTGTTATTAGGTGCCCCTGTTAAACAAGGACAGAAAAATTGTGCCTTGGGCACAACACAACACTGCAACCCCTCCCAATAACTCCAATTGGAGCGCAACAAGGAGCCACGTGCAAAGTATTGCATCAAAAATTATTAGGCGCCCTGTTAAACAGGGGCTGAAAAATTGTGCCTTAGGCACAACATTTCTTACTAGCTATCAGCAAGAAAAGTGAGGAGGAGAAGGATATTCCATCAGCAGCATAAGAGGATAGTCACTCAGCATCAGCATACGCAGTCTAAAAGGGATCCGACATTTCAACAAAAATATATTATTCATTAATATCAGCATCAGGTGCTTGGTAGCTGGTGTTGATCCAAGCCTGATTCATTTTGATGAAGGTCAGTCGATCAACAGAGCCGGTGGAGAGGCGCACCCTGTGATCAGTCACAAAGCCTCCAGCAGCACTGAATGTCCGTTCTGAAAGAACACTGGATGCAGGGCAAGCCAGTAGCTCAATTGCGTACTGGGCAAGCTCTGGCCAGTGATCCATCCTCAAGACCCAGTAAGCCAGAGGATTTTCGGTGGGGAAGGTGTCCAAGTCGAATCTTGCTCCTAGGTATTCCCGGACCATGTAAACCAGACGCTGGCGATGGTTGCTGGAACCGGTCAGACCTTGGGGCTGCGGACTAAAAAACTGCCTGAACGCATCGGTCAGATGACCACCTTCTCCACCGTCCCTTCTGTGACTCACCGAAGCCTCGGCAAGACGTTGTCCAGAGGCAGGTTTTGGTAACCCCCCCGGTTCTGGGAACGCATTGCACAGACCCTTCTGCAAGGCCTCCCGCAGATGTTTCATCTTCTGCTCCCTCTGCGATGGCAACATAAGGTCCGCAACCTTACTCTTGTAACATGGATCAAGGAGAGTCGCCAGCCAGTAATGATCCCTCTCCTTAATAGCACGTACACGAGGATCCTTACGCAGGCTTTGCAGGATCAGGGAGGCCATGCAGCGTAAGTTTGCAGAGGCATTCGGGGCACAGTCCTCTGGGTCACTGAGGATGACAGGATCCACAGGCACCTCATCTCAGCCACGTAAAAGTCCACGTGCTCCTTGGGACTATAAATGATCCCTTGAAGACTGCTGCTGCTGAGTGCTAGGCTCCACCTCCATGCTGCTGATACAATTCTCCTCCTCCTCCTCCTCCTCCTATTCCTGTGTGCTAGGTGGGAAAGCAGGACCACTGTCTGGGTAAAGGGAGCCTTGAGAGGTAAGGAAGTCCTCCTCTTCCTCCCTCTGTTCTGCCTCAAGGCCCCTGTCCATTATTCAACGTAGCGTGTGCTCCAACATGTGAATAAGAGGGACAGTCTCACTGATCCATGCACTGTCACTGCTCACCATCCTCGTGGCCTCCTCAAATGGTGACAGGACAGTGCATGCATCCCTGATCAAGGCCCACTGGCGTGGGGAAAAAAAACCTAGCTCCCCTGACCCAGTTCTGCTGCCATATTGGCACAGGTACTCATTGATGGCCCTTTGCTGCGTGTGCAGCCGCTGCAGCATGGCCAACGTTGAGTTCCATCTGGTGGGCATGTCACAAATTAGGCGGTTCTTGGGCAGGTTGTATTCCCTTTGGAGGTCAGTCAGCCGAGCAGTGGCATTATATGACCTTCGAAAATGCACACACGACTTTCCTGGCCTGCTTCAGGACATCCTGCAAGCCCGGGTACCTGCCCAAGAACCGCTGCACCACCAAATTGAGGACATGCGCAAAACAGGGCACGTGGGTGAGTTTTCCCTGACGCAGGGCAGAGAGGAGGTTGGTGCCATTATCGCTGACCACCATTTCAGGCTTCAGCTGGCGTGGCGTCAACCACCTCTCAGCCTGACCCTGCAGAGCTGACAAAACCTCTTCCCCAGTGTGGCTCCTGTCTCCCAAGCACACCAGCTCTAGCACCGCATGGCATCTCTTGGCCTGAATTCCTGCGTAGCCCCTCGTACGCCTACGGAGCATGGCTGGTTCGGAGAAAACATCACCACAGGAAGAGGCCACAGAGGAAGAAGAAGAGGAGGGGGGAGGAGAGAGGTGTGTCACAAGCAGTAGTAGTGTTTTGGAGGTGTGGTGGCAGAACAACCTCAAAAACTACTGGACCTTGCCCTGCGTCCTTCCCAGCTGCCAGCAGAGTCACCCAATGCGCCGTAAAAGACAGGTAACGTCCCTGTCCATGCCTGCTGGACCATGAGTCAGCGGTAAAATGCACCTTACCACTGACCGCCCTGTCCAGCGAGGCGTGGACATTGCCTTCCACATGCCGGTAGAGAGACGGAATAGCCTTCCGTGAGAAAAAGTGGCGTTTTGGTACTTGCCACTGAGGTACTGCACATTGCACAAACTCACGGAAGGGGGCAGAATCTACCAACTGAAAAGGTAGCAGTTGAAGTGCTAGCAATTTCGCTAAGCTAGCATTCAACTGCTGGCCATGTGGATGGCTGGGATTGTACTTCTTTCGGCGCTGCAGCCTGGTACTATCAGTAGATTGACCGCTACTACTAGCTTGTGACACACCTATTTCTACACCTTCACTGCAGGCTTCAGAGAGGACTGGGGGTCTACTGGGGTTGGAGGTCCCAGAAGGGCAAGGGGGGTACGCTTTTGTCTTTGGTGTGGGTCATTCTGGTGTGCTTGCCAACGAGCTGCATGGCAGGTCGACATATGTCTGGACAGGCATGTGGTACCCAGGCGGTTGATGTTTTGACCACGCAAGATATGCTTGCGACAAAAGTTGCAAATAGCAAAGGTACGATCTTGTGGACATGTTTCAAAAAAGGCCCACACCAAAGAACTTTTGCTGTACCGGTCAGACACAGCAGCACCATGCACAAGCGCCGTAGATGTGCGCTGTAATGCAGTGGGTGTGACCTTAAGCTAACCCCTGGAGGGCATCCTGCCTCTTTGGAGATGTGCCTGTGCCTCGTCCTCCTCCTCCTCTTCCTCCTCCTCCTCCTCTCTCCTATCAGGCACCCAGGTAGAGTCAGTGACCTCATCATCCCCTCCCTCCTCATCACTGTCAACAACCTGGCAGTATGCTCCAGCTGGGGGAGCATCATCACTGACAAATTGCTGTCCCTCTCGGCCACCCCCTCTCCCTGGGCTCACATCAATGCCTTCCTCTATCAGTGTTCCGTCATCGGAGACTTCAAAACGCTGTGCATCTTCCTGCAGCATGTACCCAACACTGTGTTGAATCAGGAGGACATGGTGGTACTAGGGAAGTATTGTGTGAAGCCATTGTGCAGAGGGAAGAGGACGCCTTGGCAGCTGCTTTGCCAGATAAACTTTGATCAGTCTGTGTGAGAGAGGATGAGGACGGCTTGGTCATCCACTCTACTAATTTCTCTGCATGTTGAGGCTCAACACGGCCAGCTCCCGAAAAGAAGGACGAGCGGCCACGGCCACGTGCTGAAGAGGATGCATCACATCCACCACCAGCGTTACCTCTACATGTAGAGCCTGCTTGCCCTCGTGACTCTCTGCCTCTCTTTGTTGTCCTTTCAGACATATTTATGCGTTCAGGTGGTATGTAACAGCACAAGCGCAGTGACACCAACTGCGTTCAGGTGGTATGTAACAGCACAAGCGGAGTCACACTAACTGCGCTCAGGTGGTATGTAACAGCACACGTACAGTGACACTAACTGCGCACAGGTGGTATATAACAGCACAGGTGCGGTGACACCAAATGCTCTCAGGTGGTATGAAACAGCACACGTACAGAGACACTAACTGCGCTCAGGTGGTATATAACAGCACAGGTGCGGTGACACCAAATGCGCTCAGGTGGTATGTAACAGCACACGTACAGTGACACTAACTGCGCTCAGGTGGTATATAACAGCCCAGGTGCGGTGACACCAACTGCGCTCAGGTGGTATGTAACAGCACACGTGCAGTGACACTAACTGCGCTCAGGTGGTATATAACAGCACAGGTGCGGTGACACCAACTGCGCTCAGGTGGTATGTAACAGCACATGTACAGTGACACTAACTGGGCTCAGGTGGTATATAACAGCACAGGTGCGGTGACACCAAATGCGCTCAGGTGGTATGTAACAGCACACGTACAGTGACACTAACTGCGCTCAGGTGGTATATAACAGCACAGGTGCGGTGACACCAAATGCGCTCAGGTGGTATGTAACAGCATACGTACAGTGACACTAACTACGCTCAGGTGGTATATAACAGCACAGGTGCAGTGACACTAACTGCGCTCAGGTGGTATGTAACAGCACAAGTACAGTGACACTAACTGCGCTCAGGTGGTATATAACAGCACAGGTGCGGTGACACCAAATGCGCTCAGATGGTATGTAACAGCACACGTACAGTGACACTAACTGCGCTCAGGTGGTATATAACAGCACAGGTGCAGTGACACCAAATGCGCTCAGGTGGTATGTAACAACACACGTACAGTGACACTAACTGCGCTCAGGTGGTATATAACAGCACACGTGCGGTGACATCAAATGCGCTCAGGTGGTATGTAACAGCACACGTGCGGTGACACCAAATGCGCTCAGGTGGTATGTAACAGCACACATGCGGTGACACCAAATGCGCTCAGGTGGTATGTAACAGCACACGTGCGGTGACACCAAATGCACTCAGGTGGTATGTAACAGCACACGTGCGGTGACACCAAATGCGCTCAGGTGGTATATAACAGCACAGGTGCGGTGGCACCAAATGCGCTAAGGTGGAATATAACAGCACACGTGCGGTAAAATCCAAATGCGCTAAGGTGGTATGTAACAGCACACGTGTGGTGACACCAAATGCACTCAGGTGGTATGTAACAGCACCCATGCGGTGACACCAAATGCGCTAAGGTGGTATGTAACAGCACACGTGCGGTGACACCAAATGCGCTCATGTGGTATATAACAGCACAGGTGCGGTGACACCAAATGCGCTCAGGTGGTATGTAACAGCACGACTTCCTGCCTCCAGCTGAGGCTTGTGGCCGGAGAGAAGGGGAGGCCCTTGGGAGGGGAGCCCTGTTTGGGGAGGAGTGGGAGGGGCTGCTGCCAGCCAGAGAGGAAGACTCCTCCAAAAACAACAATCCACTGGCTGACATGACATCCTCCTCCTCCTCAACCTCCTCCGAGGACTCCGGCCTTGCCGGGGGGTCCTCATCAGGCTGTTGTCCTGGGGATGGTGCGGTCAGCCCAGATGGCCCAGCACCCTCCTGCACATCTGTGGATGACAGAAAACATTCACCGGTTGGAGGATCCACACACTTGCCACATATTCCCTTTCACCCCCCCCCCCCCACATGCTACACACCTGATAGGGCAAAAAAACCTTACCTGGCATCACGGCTTCATGAATGGAGTCATAGCCAGGCAGGCCCTCTACCTGTTGTCTATGAAAGGTCTGGGCCACCGCACGCTCCTCCACTGTCAGCCTAACCGTGCATGGTGGGTCCCCTCCTGTGCCCCTGGCATGGGCTGCCATTTTGGCCAGCTTCTTTCGGACCAAACGCCGGAGGTCATTGATCTTCTTTTCGATCCCTGCGCGTGTCCGGGTCTCCCCCCCCCCGCTGCATTCACCTGGTCAGTAATGTGCTGCAAAATCTCCCGCCTCTTGGCCGGGGTGGTGTTGGCACTCTGGAGGAAACACCCATATTGGGTAATGGCCCGGGCAATTAATTGTTTCTCCCCCAAAGTAAAATTCAACTTCCTCTTTCTCTCAGTCATACTCATACAACAACTCTCTCCCAAACAATCAACAAAAATCACTCACAAAAACAAGCAGGAAAAATCAAGCAACAAAACAAACAAACCAAAATCTATCAACCAAAAAGTCTCACAAGCAGTTACAAAAAAACACTTTCAAATATATTCTACAAAACACTAGATCAAACAGTCAACAAATATCACAAAGACAAGTCACAACGCAACAAACAACAGAACAAAAAGACCTTGCTGTATAGGGAGGGATACAAAGGGATGTACTTTTGCAAAGGAAGTGCGTTTGTGTCTGTCTATTTATGCTGTCTGCGTAGTTCACAAAGTTGCCCGGGTCCACTTCCAATTTCACTGATTGCGCCGTTCCCGAGTTGTGAGCATGCGCACAGAGGTGCTGACCATGGTCTGCTTCATGCGCGCATGCGCAAGCCAGCCGGCCCTTTATTTGCATTGGGTCACGGCTCATTTCAATGTAACACGCCCACGTCCTTCCCAATTTGAATCACTCCGTCTTACGCCTCTGAAATTACGTTGCACCGGCGCTAATTTCTGCGCAAATCAAATGAGAATACAGTGATTGCGCCGCTACATTGCGGCAGTCTAACGTAAAGGAGGTGCGCTATGCCAGTCAAAAAATGCGCCGATGTACGTGAATCTGGCCCATAGTCTCTAATAGGCTTCGAAATAGGTGAACCGCGAGCGTCATGCTGGGCGCTCAAAGTCCACCCAGGTGTGTTAGAAAGGCGAATTAATATTCACTTTCCTAACACTGAACCATCTCTCCACCAATCAGGTGTGCGGGCTCTGAAAGTCTTGGGAGTAGGTGGACATGGCCTTCTGGCTTAGTTCACCTGCTCTCATGGGGTCTCCCTTCGGGGGAGCCTCACCGAGGAGGGTTCTGTTTCGGCAGTCCCTCTGAGGATGTTAGGCCATGTGGTTTCGGCTGCATGGGCCTTAGTGGGGTCCTCGTGGTTTCGGCTACTTGGACTCCTATTACTCTTTTCCCTGCCAGGAGCCTAACGCCCCGGGGGATCAGAGCTGGGTTCTCCCTGGAGGACTATTTGACGATGCACCCGTCACAGTTTTTTGTGTCACTCTTTATGTGTGTGCACATTTTTCCTGCACCGGGTGAAGTTTTTGGGTTGTGTTTTGCACGCCACAGACTTTTCAATAGAAAAAAAAAAAAAAAATCAGGTGTGCGGGTCTGTTATTCGTCACCTGATTTTCTGAAACAATAGGAGCGGCTATTGGACACTTATCAGGAGGAGAGGACGGGAGATGAGGACGGCAGGAGATGCATGGAGGATCCTGCTCGTAGGAGTCACCCGCAGCCCCACGAGACAGGGTAAGAGTCGGGTAGGCGGGGGGATTCACAGTGGTGGCATTCGATGGCACAGTTGCAGCATTTGATGGCACACTGGCAGCATTTAATGGGCACACCAGTATTTGCTGGGCACACTGGCGGCATTTAATGGACACAGTGGCGGCATTTGATGGGCACAATGGCAGAGTTTGATGGGCACAGTGGCAGAGTTTGATGGGCACAGTGGCGGCATTTGATGGCTCAGTGACAGCATTTGATGGCACAGTGGCAGCATTTTAGCACAGTAGCAGCGTTTGGGCACAGTGACAGCATTTTATGGAAACAGTGGCAGCATTTGGCACAGTGGCAGAGTTTGGGCACAGTGGCGACATTTGATGGGAACAGTAGTGGCGTTTGGCACAGTGGCTGCATTTGATGGGCACAGTGGCTGCATTTGATGGGCACAGTGTCAGCTTTTGCTGGGCACAGTGCTTGCAAATTATGTTTTTTTAAGAATTTTTCAGTTTGCTTGCGCCCCCTAAAAATTTTGAGTACCAGCTGCCACTGGTTTATATGTGTGTGCATATGGGCATTTATATATATGTGTGTGTGTGTGTGTGTGTTTTTATATGTGTGTTTACATGTATGTATGCATATTTTATGTATGCACTTTTAATCCCGATCCCCTATTTGTGTACAATCAGAACCTATTCTGGGGCATTTGCATAGTCCAGTCTGGAGTTTACAATCGCTCCCACCACGACCGCTATGTCTTTCTTGGGAATAAAAGGCGTGAGTCTGCGTAGTAGGCGCAGCAGATAGTGAGATCCGCTGACTACTGCCCCTATTTGTGCGTTCATTGTCATGTCGGAGTCAAAGATGACCCCAAGACTTTTGACTTTGGCGCTAGGGGTGATGATTTTGCCCAGAATGGGCGGGGGGGTCCAGGTTGTTGTCGATTGATTCCTACGCTTGGCGTGAAACAGAAGAAGTTCTGTTTTCGCTCCGTTGAGTTTGAGATAACTCTTTGTCATCCAGTCCTCTATCAAAGAGAGGCATGTCTCTAGGCATCCTGCACCTCTGGGCCCCTTTATATTACACAGCACCCTGCACCTCTGGGCCCCTTTACATTGCACAGCACCCTGCACCTCTGAGCCCCTTTACATTACACAGCACCCTACATCTCTGGGCCCCTTTACATTACACAGCACCCTGCACCTCTGGATCCCTTTACACTACACGGCACCTTGCACCACTGGGCCCCTTATATTACACAGCACCCTGCACCTCTGGGCCCCTTTACATTACACAGCACCCTGCACCTCTGGACCCCTTTACACTACACAGCACCTTGCACCACTGGGCCCCTTACATTACACAGCACCCCACAGCTCTGGACCCCTTTACATTACACAGCATCCTGCACCACTGGACCCCTTTACATTACACAGCACCCTGCACCACTGGACCCCTTTACATTACACATCCCCGGACACCTGTATGTTACACAGACACCCCCCTAACAGTTCTGGACCCCCTGCATGTTACGCAAACCCCCGTACAGTGCATACCCCTCCCCCTACAATACGGATCTCTCCTTACAATACAGAACCCCCTCTACTATACAGATTCACCCCTACAATACAGAACCCCCCCCTACAATAGACCACCCCTACAGTGCAGACCCCCTACAATAAAGAACCCCCCCTACAATACAGATCAACCCCTACAGTGCAGACCCCCCCTACAAAAAAAGAACCCCCCCACAATACAGAAAACACCCGCCTACCCCTACAATACAGATCAACCCCTACAGTGCAGACCCCCCTACAATAAAGAACCCCCCACCCCACAATACAGATAGAACACCCCCTCCCCCCTTCAGACCTGTAAAGCAAGCAGGCTCAGATAACCTGCTTGCCGTGTGCTGCACACACAGCACAGTACAGGCAAGGAGGAGGGGGAGGTGGCTTCACTGCTCGGCTGCGTGACTGAGACAGTCACAGGCAGCCGAGACTCAGACCTGCGGAGCTGCCTAAGGAGAAGGGAGATCATTGTGGCCAGGTCCCGGGCTGGAATGCGGCTTGCACAGGCACCCGGCACCACGCCATGCCACCCAGCAAGGTCCTCTTCAGTCGCGGGGGGTGCCGGCCTGACACCCCCAGTGTGCGGCCCCCCCCCGCCCACTACTTAATATGCGGGCGAATTAAAGAATCTGTGCGGTCGCCAGGCGCCCATGTTACTATGGCGCCCTGTGCGATCGCACTGGCCGCACACCCCAAAGGCCGGCCCTGCCTAGGGGTATACTTCAAGGGTGCCCTGACTGGAAAAAGATTGCGAAACACCGACATAGAGGAACCAGTCTCTCCATTTTCCTCCTGCAGCTGCTGAATGCCTGCGGGAGGGAGAGGAAAAAAAGCAAGGGGAACTGGAGAAATCGGTTCATTTATATGCAGCCGCCTACTTGCGACCGGGTCCTGTAACGCCACCGGGCTCGGAGAAAAGAGCCCTATCTGGGGGTCAGGAGGGGGCCCTTCATGGTTTCTTGCATCGGGCCCCTGAAGGTTCTAGCTACGCCACTGATGACAGGTTATTTACATATCTCATGCACTAGCCAGAGACAGACATTATTTTTTTAATTCCCTCCCCCACTCCTTTTCTGAAGTCATGTGGTTACTTTTCTGGATTTTGACTGGATGTTAGTGATCATTGCAGAATTAAGTGTAAGGAATACACAGGAGAAAATGCATGTTGACAAGGGGAGTGTAGAGGTGGGTGGGGAGTCTACTGACATCACAACTCCACCCACCGAGCTCCAGACAACAGATCCACCCACAGAATCTTCAGTTTTTCAGGTCTCATAACAGACAGAGGGGAGACATTTGACAGGTAAGGATACGAGCAAAAGGCATGTATATCCTTATAGATAACCACTATGGCAGTCATTTAGAAAGGATGAGAGTGGGTTTACATCCACTTTAATCTTGCCTGCATCTGCATTATATAAGCAAAGCAGCACTGAGGACAAGGAGTGCATCTGCTTCACCTACCTGCTCAATTAAATATTTTTAGTTCCAGAAGCCATGACTGCACTAAGCTCTAGTACTCATCAAAAATCACACATTTCTAGTAGGCAGCTCCTGAAAAAGTTTAACAAAGACTGTCCATTCTTATGTTATTCCTGATATGCAAAAGTAGAAAGCAGAAAAAATACTAAAAGGGACCCATGAGTCTTTCCTTATTCCCAGTCTTTGGAGAAATGTGTTCCCTACAGTATAGCTCAGGGGTCTTCAAACTACGGCCCTCCAGTCATTCAGGAACTACAATTCTCATCATGCCTAGTCATGTCTGTGAATGTCAGTGTTTTACAATGCCTCATGGGATGTGTAGTTCTGCAACAGCTGGAGGGCCATAGTTTGAGGATCCCTGGTATAGCTTAAAACAGACCATCACCCTCTTCCACTCCACCCCTCCTTTCATCCTCTATACTTATCGCACAGTTTTTTTCATCCCTTTCTTGCCCAGGCCATTTTCTGCTTTTTGCTCTGTCACACTTTGAATGATGATTGCGCAGTCATGCAACACTGTACCCAAATGAATTTTTAATAATTTTTTTCACACAAACAGAGCTTTTTTTTGGTGGTATTTAACCACTTCCATACAGGGCATTTTCATCCCCTTCCTGCCCAGACCAATTTTTAGTTTTCAGCGCTGTTGCACTTTGAATGACAATTGCGCGGTCATGCAAAACTGTACCCGAATGAAATCTTTATCTTTTTCCCCCCACAAATAAAGCTTTCGTTTGGTGGTATTTGATCATCTCTGCGTTTTTGATTTTTTGCGCTAACAACAAAAGAAGAGTAACAATTTTGAAAAAACACCATATTTTTTACTTTTTGATTTAATAAATATCAACATTTAAAAAAAAAAAATGTTTCTCAGTTTAGACCGATACGTATTCTTCTACATATTTTTTGCTAAAAAGAAAAATGCAATAAGCGTATATTGATTGGTTTGCGCAAAAGTTATAGGGCCAGATTCAGATACACTTAATATTGTGCTGCATAATCGAAATACTCTACGCTGCCGTATTTTACCAGGCTCTACACTGAATTCTGGTAGATTTTTGCTCGTACGCTACGGCGGCGTAGTCTATTTCTCGCCGCATAATCGAAATACGCGATTAGGGGGCGTGAAGCATTTAAATTAAGCGCGTCCCCGCTGCGATCGAACTGCGCATGCTCCGTTCAGAAATTTCCCGCCATGCATTGCACGAAATCACGTCGTTACGTCATTCGTTGTTTGAGTAGCGTCGTTTACGAACATTCCTATTTCCGGACGACTTACGTAAAAAATAATAAAAGACGTCGGAAAACGTAGAAATTCGACGCGGGAACGATGGCCATACTTAACATGGGCTGTCTAATATTAGAGCAGCAAAAAGCTGGTATAGTGTTACGCAAAAAAAAGATGACTAAAGATGCCGTAAGAGATTGCGATTGAAGATCGTAATTTCTGGGATCGCCGGCAAAAGCTCATTAGCATACCCCGACGCGGAAAACGACGGGAAGTCCACCCAGTGGCCGCAATTTTATTGCAGCGTAGATCCGAAGGCGTACGAACATGTAATCCAGTCGAATTGAAGCCCGCAGCCGTCTATTCATGGTTTGAGGTTTTCGACTAGCTAAAAAACGCGCGTAATTTGAATTTACTCCAGTCTAACACCAGTTAGACAGGGGTTACGGCTCTCTGAATCTGGCCCATAGCGTCTACAAAATAGGGGATAGATTTAAGGCATTTTTATTTATTATTATTTTTTACAAGCAATGGGAGCGATCTACGATTTGTATTGTGACCGTGACATTGCGGCGGACATATCGGACACTTTTAACACGTTTTTGGGACCATTCACATTTATACAGCGATAATGCTATAAAACTGCACTGATTACTGTGTAAATGTGACTGGCAGGGAAGGGGTTAACACTAGGGGGCGCTGAAGGGGTTAATATATTCCCTGGGAGTGATTTCTAACTATAGGGCCAAGGTTGACTCATAAGGGGAGGAGACCGATCTGTGTTCCACTGTTCTGGGCCCCCTAGCGCCCGCGATGCACAGGACGTCATATGACGTCCACTCTGAAGGACAGACAGTTCCTGCGAGCCCTCATATTAATATGGCTTGGTAGGGAACTGGTTAATCACTGCTGGGTTTTTACAATTTTAAAAAGACCGAAAATGTAAAAAAAATCGTTTTTGTTAGTTTCTGTCAGTAAATTTTGTAAATAAGTAATTTTTCTCCTTCACTGATGTTGCGCTGAGGAGGCAGCATGGATGGGCAATGATAGGCTGCCCTGATGAGGTGGCACTTTTGGGCACTGATTAGGAATCACTATTATGCCACACCGATGGACACTGATAGGTGGCACTGATATGCAGCACTGATGAGCACTGACAAGCGGAACTTATAGGTGGGACGGATAGGTGGCACTGATAGGCACTAATGGGTGGCACTTATGGGCAGCACTGATGGGCACCGATGCATTATCAGGGTGCCTGGGCACTGAACCAGGAACCTGGAGAGCCTCTCAATGATGTCAGAAAGAACATGGACAGGCAGTGGCTGGGCAGAAGAGAATCTCTCAGTGAGACAGCACAAGATCCGCTAGAAGGGTAAGTATCTGAAATGTGTAGTTATTGTACGTAAGGACAGTCTGTTCCTAGCAGTTTGTGATCTCCAGTGATTTTGAGTGCAGAGCAGTTAAAAAAAAAATCATCATCTATGGCTCCTATGTGACAGAAGTGAAAATCAGCTGTGCATAGTAACTGTGAAATGTTGCACTAATGTATGGTTTATCACAGGTAACATGTAGTTAAAAGGGTTGTAAATCTTTGTGTTTTTTCACCTTAATGCATCCTATGCATTAAGGTGAAAAAACACCTTGCACTGTTCGGCCCCCCCAAACCCCCCGTTTTACTTACCTGAGCCCCAAATTTCAGTGGGTCGCTCTCTCCACTGCTTTTCGACTTTTAATTGGATAGATTGATAGCAGCGCAGCCATTGGCTCCCACTGCTGTCAATCAAATCCAATGACAGGGGCACTGGGGACGAGTCATACACTCAGTGTCTATGGACGCTGAGTGTATTTTTTGTTCAATACATTTTTATTAAGTATACAAGATATACAAGTACAAAAGAAAAAGAAAAAGGAAAGACATTCCAAAATGAAGAACAAGCAACAAATCAAGGACAATAAAACGAAATAAAATAAAGTAAAAAAAGGGGGGAAGGGGCAGAGAGTGCGGTCAGGCTATGACAAGTTACCAAGACCTTTCAGATGTCATACAGTCATAACATACTAAACATCGTCGATTCGACTCAACTGAAAGTCGCCCCTTCTCGACATCACTATTGATTTGCACTTGAACCGAGATGCTTAAAATATAGTAATTAACATTGGAAAGCAAAGAGGTAGAAGAAAAGGTGAGGAAAGAAATAGGAAAAGGCAAAGAAGCAGAAAATAAGGAGAAGGTTGAGGGAGGGACGGGGGGGGGGGAGGGGGAGAAGAGGGTAGACCGCCTCAGGTGACTACCATGCACATGTGGGTAAAACAAACATATCAAATAAAATGATTTAAAGATAAATCTAGATTTTCCTAGCTTGTGAAGGAAAATATAAGTTATATGATGACAGGAGGCGAGTATCTTATGCATTAATCTTTCTTTATTAATGCCCATAGCAGCATATTTTACAACTTTTCTTTTAATAACTTTCAATGTAAAGATTTTTTCCCCCAATAAACTATGACTCCCAGCAGTCCCGGTATCTATAGCCACACCCAGGTCAGTGGCCTCTATATAATGGACTGCCTGCAAACGATCCTCCTCTTTCTTGATGCGATAACACTCGATACTGGAGCACCACAATCGCGGAGAAACATAGCATTCTGCTGGACCTCAGGCCGGCCGACATCCTACAACTCCAGGTCTGGAACTTGACCGCCAACTGTGCCCCAATGGGGGTCTCAGGAAAACTGCATCCCAACAAGGGTTCTTCAGGAAACTTCGTCCCAACGGATCTTTAAACCGGATCTTTAAACCGGATCATCCAGAATTAGGATCCAATAACAGCACTCAGTAACCTGCGAAAGATCAGAGATATACGTAATAGGGTGAGTCGGGAGGGAAGATACTCGCCTCCTGTCATCATATAACTTATATTTTCCGTCACAAGCTAGGAAAATCTAGATTTATATATCAGACAGGAGGCTCATATCTTCTGCAAGTTCAAAGCTAGCATTTTAATTATGCAGACATAACAATCATAGAACAAATCATAATACAGCCGTAGCACTAAGATAGGACCAACATGGATACATGGTCCTGAGGTCTGAAGTAGAAATGACTGAAGGTGGTCTCTGAAGACCAATCCACCGCCACTAAGAGATCAGAGAGAGAGCCTCCTGACGTGACCACCTTAGTAGCCATAGCTCCCCTGGCGGAGTGAGCTCCGAAGAGGGTAACATCGATCCCCGCCATCTCCATGGCGACTCGTACCCAGCACGCCAGAGTGGCAGACGAGACGGGATGATGTGGTTTGACGTAAGACACCAGAAGCTGTGAAGAGTCTGGGGAACGCAAGTCATCGGTCTGTGATTCGTATGCCTGCAGGCAACGAACGACACAGAGGAGTGGGTGTGCAGGAAAAAATGGGTAAAAGACCGATTGAATACCGGTCTTAGTCCTGCGTACTACCGAAAATTTGACTCCCTGCGGCGAAAATTGACGCCTAGAGATGTCCAGGGCCTTAACGTCTGACACTCTCTTGATGGAAACTAGACATAAGAGGACTGTCATTTTTATGGAAAGTAGTCTTAATGGAAGATCCGAGTTGTCCTCCCATCTGGCGAACATATCAAGCACCCTGGATACATCCCAGGTTGCCTGGTATCTAGGCCATGGGGGACGTTGAAACTTCACGCCTCTCAAGAGTTGGCATACCAGAGGATGCTTGCCAACTGGCAAAGAGTCCACGAGGCAATGATATGCCGAGATAGCCGACCGATAAACATTAATGGAACTGAACGTTTTGCCGGATTCTAATGAATCCGCCAAGTAGTTCACTACTAGCGATACAGGGGCTTGTACAGGATCAACCTGTCATTGATCACACCAACGCACCCAGAGTCTCCAGGCTGATCGATATGCCGATCTAGTCCCGGGGGCCCAGGCCAGGGCGAGGAGATCCCGAGCTGACTTTGAAAGGACGATATCTTGGTCCGGGAACCCGAAACCAACCACGCCAGGAGAGGCAGGTTGTTCTCTAGAACCAGGGGGTGAAGACCCCTGCTCGGGTTGGTGAGGAGGTGAGGAAAGTGGGGAATCAGCCTGGGAAGATCCACGGTCATCCCCAGCAGTAGGGGGAACCACGGCTGGGTCGGCCACCATGGTGTGATCAGCACCACGGTCGCTTTCAGAGTGGCTATCCGTAGGAGGAGTCTGGGGATTATCTGAAAAGGAGGAAAAGCATAATGCGTGCCCTCCGGCCAAGGCTGGCGGAGAGCGTCCACCGCATATGCCTCCGGATCCGGCCTCCAGCTGAAGAAGCGGGGCAGTTAGTGGTTGAGGCGAGAAGCGAAGAGATCTATAGATAGTGGCCCCCAGAGTCGCTGCAACTGAAGAAACACAGAACGATCCAGTCTCCAGTCGCTGGAGTCGCGAAGATAGCGAGAGTTCCAGTCGGCTACCAAGTTGGAGACTCCCGGAATGTACTCCGCAATAGGGGTTATGTTGCGGGCTAGACAGAAATGCCAAAATTCCTTCGCGATATTCGCTAGTATTTTGGACTTGGTGCCTCCCAGGCGGTTGACATATTGCACCGCCGCCACATTGTCCATGCGAAACAGTATACAGCATGTGGATGTACGTGGCATGAAGCTCCTGACAGCGAATAAGGCTGCCAAGAATTCCAACGCATTGATATGGAGTGTGGCTTCCTCGGCTGACCACGTCCCTCCTGTGGAGGATGTGCCGCACCGGGCGCCCCAGCCCTGGCGACTGATTCTATGACGACGTCTGGACTGGGGTTAAAGATGGCTTTGCCGTTCCATTTCGACGGCGTGACGGAGCCACCACTTCAGTTCCTCGGTAGTTTCTTGGCAGAGGGGAACCTCGTCTAAATACCTGAGGCCCTGTCTCAGGTGCATGATCTTGAGACTCTGGAGGGCTCTGTAATGCAGCGGAGCCAGGAAGATGGCTTGAATGGAAGCTGCTAGGAGGCCCACTAGGCGTGCTAGTGTCCGGAGGGATAGACGACCTTTTCGTAGTGCTGCCCGGATCTCTTTGCGGATCAAGGCAAGTTTGGATTTGGGGAGGCTGAGGGTGGACTGAACGGTGTTCACCGTAAGGCCCAAGAATTCCATCTGTTGAGAAGGGACCAAAATGGATTTTTCTTGGTTGATAATGAAGCCTAATCTTTGTAACAAAGATATCGTCCACGACATGTGGAGATGGGCTTGATTTTCGGAATAAGCCATGATGAGGATGTCGTCTAGGTAAATGACCAGACGTACCCCCCTGCTTCTCAGTGCCGCCACCACTGGTTTCATGAGTTTGGTGAAACACCAGGGGGCGGACGATAGGCCGGATGGGAGGCAGGTAAATTGCCACATCCTGCTCTTCCACAGGAATCGGAGGAGGTGTTGAGATTCCGGGTGTATAGGGACCGTGAGGTAGGCGTCCTTTAGATCCACCTTCACGACCCAGTCCCCTGGGTGGAGGAGGTCTCGGAGAAAGTGAATTCCCTCCATTTTGAAGTGTCGGTATTCGACATATTGGTTCAGGTCTCTGAGATTTATAACTGGACGGTAACCTCCTCCTTTCTTGCGGACCAGGAACAGGTTGCTTATGAAGCCTGGGGAAGAGGGGTCCACCTCTGGAACTGCCTGTTTGGTCAGGAGATCTTGTAATTCGTTGTCTATGAGAACAACGTTTTGATTTGCGAACCGAATAGGAGGAGGAACTATATTGAGTGTCGGTAGAGATTGTATTTCTATAGCAAACCCCGCAACTGTGTGTAGGACCCACGCGTCTGCCGTAATCGCAGACCAGGCGTGGGTAAAATACCTCAGGCGTCCCCCCACAGGAATGTGGTTGAGTGGAGTGTAAGGCATACTCACCAGTAGTAGGTCGGGATCGTGGGTAACCGCGTCCACCACGGCCTCGCCATGGTCTGCCTCAGGGAGGGAAGAAGGGCGCAGGTTGTGCCACTGGGACGGTATAGAATGGAGCTATATGATACTGGTACTGGGCAGGGGGTCTGCCTTGTGGCCTGTAGAAGGGGGTACGGCCGGCAGAACGGCCCTTATTTCTGCCGGCCCTGGTAAAAACCTTAGGAGCTCCAGTTTTTCTCAAAGAGTTTTGTGCTTTATCGAGACTGGTGAAAAGTCCCACAAATTTGTTGATGTCTTTGATCAACGTGTCGCCAAACAACATGCCGTCAGCCGACGGTCCAGGTTCAGATTCCGCCAAGTATGACAGCTGGGGTTCTAGGTGCATGAGTATAGAACGGCGCCTCTCTACCGAACATGCAGTGTTGGCGGTGCCTGCTAGGCATATCGCCCTCTGTGCCCAACCTCTTAATTGTTGGAGGTCCACTGGTTGCTCGGATGCCGCAGCTTGTTCAGATAGGTTTAGAATCTTTGTTAAGGGGCCCATTAGGTCCAGGACGCGGTCTTGGATGGACCGGAAAGAGCGTTCTATGCCCTTCTTCTGGAACTTCCCTGATTTCAATAGGTATTTAGTCAATACGGGATCTACCTCTGGGGTAGCCACAACCTTTGTGGGGATGAAGGGTCTGGGGCATTCTGCCCTGAGCTTATTGCGGCTAGTCCTATCTAAGGACTTTCTGGCCCATAGTTCCACATATTGGGAAACATGCGGTAATGGGGTCCATTCCCCAGAACGCGGATGGCTGATCACGTCGGGGTGGAAGAAAGGTTCTCCTAGAGCGTCCAGGAGAATCTCGCACTGTGTGGCAGGGGTGCCGGTTGTAGTAAGCGCCGTATCCCCAGCATCATCAACGTACGAATCAGACTCTGAGGTGTCCGACCCATCCGAGGGGTCGGCCGAGTCCTCCTCTGAGGAGTCCACATAGGAGTCTGGCTTGGCCCTTCTATTGGCCTTATGCCCCTTATGTTGTGTCTCCCTGGGGTCCAAGGGTCGAGAATTGTCTGCCAGATGCTGGGGTTGGTAGCTTGTGGCAGGAGCTACCTGAAGCAAATTGTTTCCTTCCCCTGCCGGGAAGTCATGTACCGCCAGGGTATATTTCCTCTTATGTGAAGCTTTCACCTTCTTTATAGGCGGTTCGCCACACTGAGGCAGCAGTAACAGTGGGGCCACAGATTGCTGAACCCTGTAAGATGAGGCGGCAGAAGTCAGGGCAGCTTGGATAGACAGATTTATTATGTCTTGAATCTGGGAGGCACTCAGGGTATGGGCTGATTCCATAGGGGAGCTCCCCCCCCTGGGGGGTACTGGAGTGGCTTGCTCGGACATTGTACCCAGCAGTGTATAATGACTCTGGTATGAAAATCCAAGGTTTGAGTTGGGCCCTATTAGGAAGACTCTGGTAGTCTTATGGCAGTGCCTATAATGTAAACTCGACTGACAAGGGTAAACAGAATAAATTTTGTCTCCTGTACCTATAAAACAATAGCACAGTACCTAACAGGCTCCCTCCTTACCACCGTCAGCGCTGGAACTGGCGCTGCGGTTTGGAGGAGAAAGACCACAAGCCTCTGCTCAGAGGGGACCAGTCACGCGAGACTGAAATCCCCGGCTCTGATAGGCTGTCTCTATAGCGTCCATCGCTGACGTGGGGAGGACACTCCCGTCGAATCAGCGAGGACGCGAGGAGAAGGGACAGATGTGAGGGGGGAGGCCCCGCCCCCTGCCCGCGCGCGGGAAGACGGGGAGAAGAAGGGAGAGAAAGGATAAGATGGCGGAGGAAAAGAGAATCGAATGTGGAAAGGGGGGGGTTGGCCCCCGTCAAAACTGCGCCTGCACGGCGTTCGGACAGAGGGAACCGGGGTGCCTGTCTAGATGGGGAACAGTCATCAGCGCTAAAGAGATAGTAAAAGGGTTGAAGACACTGGACACAAGGAATAATTAACAAGGAACAAGTGAGGAATAAGACAAAAGACTGCTCTGGGAGGTCCAGACCAGTCAGTGGGAAGGAAAAATGCAAACGGCAGTGTAGTGACACAAAAAACACAGAACAATCACTTATCTTGCAGCCATGAGCAGAAAGAAAGAGGAGGATCATTTGCAGGCAGTCCATTATATAGAGGCCACTGACCTGGGTGTGGCTATAGATACCGGGACTGCTGGGAGTCGTAGTTTATTGGGGGAAAAAATCTTTACATTGAAAGTTATTAAAAGAAAAGTTGTAAAATATGCTGCTATGGGCATTAATAAAGAAAGATTAATGCATAAGATATGAGCCTCCTGTCTGATATATAATTCAAGATACAAGGTTGGCATACGTAGTAGTAAATTTGAAGGCAAACTAGTCAGCACATATTTTGATCGCTAAATCGGATTTATTTCTACTAGAGAGTGTGAGATCTTCCATACGGTATGTACGGTCAACTTCCTCTAACCATTGACGCAGAGTTGGAACTGTGGCTAACTTCCAGACCTAGGAATTAGAGACTTTGCCGCATTTAAAAAATGTGGTGTCAAAGATTTCTTATATGAGCCAAGTGGTCTGTCTGTACAGTGTAACAAAACAACCCCAGGGTCGCTGGGGGTCTCAAATCCCTGGATTTCCTTCATACATTCAAGAACAGAGCTCCAAAATGGGCGTATATTTGGGCAATACCACCAAAGGTGAGCATGTGTTGCTCGGTTTCCACGCCACCAGCAGAGAGGGGAAGTCTGGGGGAAAATCAAATGAAGCGCCGCAGGAGTGAGGTGCCACCTAGTAAGAACTTTGTAGTTTACCTCCGCGGTCCTGGAGGAGATCGAAGAGGTGTGGGCCAAACTAAGGATCTTGGACTTTTGGGCCTCTGTAAAAGATTTATTGAGATCTTGTTCCCAGTTGCGGAGAAACATGGGTTGGCCCTTGGTTGATAAGGACATCAGTGCCTTGTAAAAGTAAGAAAGAGGCATCTCCGGAGGATGGTCTTCAGTGAAAGCTACTTCAATTAGTGACAGATCCGTGAGAACTCGGAGTGGACGTGGAAGGGAGCGTACAAAGGCTGAAAGTTGGTGATATTTCCAATGATCCATGTGAGGCACATGGGGGGACCACTAGGTCAGATAAAGAGGCCATCCCAGTGGGAGTAATCACTTGATGTAACATTGTCGCGTTACCTAGAGACCAAGTCTTTCCAGAAGTATACGCATTCCCAGGGGGAAAGTAGTTGTGTCCAGCAAGGGGCATCAGTGGGAAATTGTGCGGCCATTTATGGGATCTACACAGCGAGTCCCAGATTATTAAAGTGGAATGCGTAAGAGGGGAAGTGGACACAGCCAAGGACCTGCATCTTCTGGGAATCCATAGCTGTGTAAAAAGATCAGTGGTGCACATGGACTCCTTCAGAGACACCCACAATTTAGAACGCTTATGGTACTTCCAGTCTAATATCCTAGTGAGTACTGCAGCAATAAAATAACCTTTAGCATCTGGTAAGGCCAGGCCTCCGTCAGATTTAGACCTGATAAGAGTGGATCTAGCTAACCTGGGTCGCCTCCCATGCCAAATATATTTACAGAAGAGGGACCGAAGCAGAGTGAAAAAGCCCACCAGGACCTTAAAGGGAATCATTTGAAACAGAAACAGTAGCCTCGGCAATATGTTCATTTTCACAACACTGATCCTCCCCAACCAGAAGTGGGAAAGTTGGGACCACCTCTGCAAATCAGCTCTAATAGTGTTTAATAAGGGGATGTAATTTGCTCGGAACAGTGAAGAGGGGTTGGGGGTCAGGAAAATGCCTAGATATTTAAGGGACCGGGACTGCCAATTAAAAGGAAAGGACTCTTTCAGACGGGTGGCAAGCTCGCTCGGGACAGTGAGGTTCAGGATTTCAGATTTGGACATATTGATTTTAAAATTAGAAATAACACTAAATTTTGAAAAGGAGGACATCAAGTTAGGGAGGGAAATAAGAGGACGTTGTATATAAAAGAGAATATCGTCCGCATATGCGGCATATTTATGTTCAACTGAGCCAACCGTGATCCCACGGACGTTCGGGTCTAATCTGATCGTCGAAAGGAAGGGTTCAAGGGAGAGGGCAAACAAGATAGGGGAGAGGGGACATCCCTGCCCGGTGCCATTATACAACGTAAAGGGCTCACTCAGG
Organism: Rana kukunoris; assembly: GCA_029574335.1. Classification (NCBI taxonomy): domain Eukaryota; kingdom Metazoa; phylum Chordata; class Amphibia; order Anura; family Ranidae; genus Rana; species Rana kukunoris. The sequence goes on along the minus strand of CM056055.1, from coordinate 118,340,777 downwards.
GTACCATTTATACAGAGTTGGGGTGGTGGGAGAGGAATAAAGGGCTGAAATACGGGATAATAAGGAGGGACCGACGCCGAGATGGAAAAGGGTCGCCATAAGGTACCCCCAGTCCACCCTGTAAAAAGCTTTCTCAGCATCTGTAGATAGGAGAAGGGTGGGCTGGGAGAACCGGCGAACATACAACATCAGTGAGAGGGTGCGAAGGGAGTTGTCCCGTGCCTCCCTTTCGGGTATAAAGCCCGTCTGGTCCATAGAGACCCATTGGGGGAGGAGCGGAAGAAGCCTGTTCACAATGACCTTAGCGTAAAGCTTGGGCTCAATATTTAATAAAGAGATGGGTCTATAGCTCCCGCAATTGCAGGGATCCTTACCAGGCTTGGGGATGACTGTGATGTGTGCGTGAAGAGTTTCAGGTGGAAAAGCACTATTCTCAGAGATGGAATTGGCATAATTGGTCAAATGTGGAATCAGTAAATCAGCAAAGGACCGATAATATTGAACCCATCTGGGCCCGGAGCCTTACCAGAGGCCATAGCTTTTAACGCAAAACGCATCTCAGAGGTAGTGATCTCCCCTTCTAAGGCGGCTAACTTATCCACTGGTAGTTTAGGTAAATTGGCTTAAACAGGTATTCACTGATGAGTCGGGATTTAACCTCCCTATCTTCAACCGTGCTATGCACATGGTACAGAGCCTGGTAGAACGAGCGGAATTCCCTAGCAATAGCAGACGTATCGTGTACCATAGAGTCCTGCAAGGTTTTTATCCGTGCCACAAAAGTGGCTGTCTTTTTTTGCTGCAGCGAACGGGCCAGCAGGCGTCCTGGTCTATTGCCCCATTCGTGCAGACGTTGAGCAACAATACAATAGGATTGTTTCTGGTCCAAATGATAGAGGGCCCGTAGCTCCTCCCTCCTTTGGGTCAAAACATGGAAGATCGCTTGGGATCAATCAGACTTATGCTGACGCTCCAAAGTCTCAATGTCCCTGATCAGTTCCAGCTGTTTAAAGGTGTGTTCCCTCTTTTTTCTCGAGCCCAATTCAATAAATTTACCTCGGATGAAGGCCTTATGGGCCTCCCACAGAGTGCCTGGGGCGACGTCTGGCAGTTGATTGTCAGCAAAGTATTGAGATAAATCACCCTGAAGCACCTTCCTATCCACTTCATCCGAAAGGAGATTGTCACTAAGCTTCCAATTCGTGGATCTACAGGGGATGGAGGGGATTTTTAGTGTAAGGATGATCGGGGCATGGTCTGAGATAGTAGTGGCGGCGATCGATGAAGCCGTCGGGAGGGAAAGATGGTGGTGATCAATGAAGAAAAGGTCTATCCTTGAATGAGTCCGGTGTAAGTGAGAATAATGGGTATAGTCTTTCACCCGGGGATGCATGATCCGCCACACGTCCATCAGTTGAGCATTATGTAGACATTTACGTAAAAACGCTAGGTGCCTCTGTGAAATACAGGACTGGCCTAGGGATGTATCAAGAGATGGCTCTAGGGACACATTAAAGTCTCCGGCAAGGAGAACACAGCCCCGGGCGAAATCACCTAATTTTTTAAGGGTAGAAGCTAAAAAGGAAACCTGGTCTTGATTGGGGGCGTATAAAGTAGCAATGGTGCACGGCATATTACCCAGGCTACCCCGAAGGAATAGGAAGTGACCCAGGTCATCACTAAGCATGGCATCTAGTGTAAAAGGAGTCCCCCTGAGAAACCCAATGGCCACGCCCTTAGATTTGTGGACATCCGAAAGGCTATAATACCATAGTGGGTACTGAGGGGAGGTAAGTTTCACTGAGGTAGTGTGCGTGAGGTGGGTTTCCTGCAAGAGCACAACATTCCCATGCAGACGACCCAGCTCTCTGTAAAGGTTATGCCTCTGACCTGGGGAGTGTAGACCCCGGACGTTCAGGGAGACCAGATTCAGCGTAGCCATGGGGCTTCACAATAGGGACACACACCAGCATCACGAGGAAGGTAGCACCTACGGCGGAGACAGAGAATAAGGGACTGGGGGGGGGGAGGGTATGGGGGAAAAGAACCACAGAGTTAGAGAGAGAGAGAGAAGAAATAGATAGAAAATAGCAACACAACAAACAATATTAGCCCCCAAAAGGGAGCACCCTGTAGATGCACGCAATTGAATGCAGTGCGAAGGAGGGTGGTGCGAGCGGGCCGAAACCCCCAGGCCCAGAGCCCCCGAGGGGACCAGGTCAAAGGAGCGCAAGATCGCGCCGCACACCCTTAGGAAGGGGGTGGAACCACGCCAGGGGCTGGCAGCGAGCATCAAAAGAGCCATGATCGCCGCCAGGGAATACCAACGCCGACACCAAATACACCAGAATTACAATAAAACTTAAATACAATACACAGATTAAGCTAATCAGTAGTTTAGAACCTGCTATGTAAAATACAAACCCATTGGGCAAGGTGAACAGAACCAAAAACAAAATCTAAAGAGAACCCCTCACAAGTCACTCCAGTATGGGCAATGGATCAATAAGACCTCAGGGGGGAGAGAGTGACAGATGGAGCCCGGGGGATTCATGAAAATCAGGAGGCACCTAGAAATAGAGTGACTAGGCTGGACCGGCCGAACTGGCCTGAAACAATGTCAGAGGAGCTTTCATCTGGCGAAACAGGCCTCACTCCAGTGGCGGGGAGGCCTCCGTGTTGGCGGAGCGGCGACCACGGCCTACATTTCGCCATTGAGGGGTCGGTGCAGCAGGAAGGGGGGGAGAACATCCTGCCAGCCGGGTAGCTCCGGAGGGGAGATATCGACATCCGAACAAAACTTTTCCAGGTCCTCCGGAAAGCGGAGCACTGCAGTCTTACCTCCATGAGTCAGTCAGTCGATGAAAATGGTCAGACCGTTCTCATCGGATGGGCCGATCGTGTGAGGAAGATAATTGTGATTGATCGTGAGTCTATACACAGTGCTCCTTTCACCAAGGGATCTTCACCACGTGGAGAGTATCTCCCCTTTAGAGGATACACTCACCAAATGCAAGGATCAAATGTGCATTGAATCATCATAGTCATCCAACATTTGTACTGCACTCTCTACCAATTGCATTTGCTTGATGTTAGGGTCCTTTCACACGGAGTGGACCATTTTTCGGTCCGCTCCGTGTGTGTCCGTCGGCTCAGCGGGGGGTCCCGCTCAGCTGTCGGCAGACAGGGCGGTTCCGCACACTGTGCAGGGACCGCCCTGTCTCTCCTCCGCTCTCCCCTATGGGGAATCGGATGAAAACGGACCGTTTGTTCGTCTTCATCCGATCCGTTCCGCCGGACGGAAGAAAAATAGGGTTCTCTTCCGTCCGAAAAACCGGATCCAGACGGACGCGGATCTTTGCGGACGTTAGCGGATGCATCATCCGCTAACGGACGCGACCCCATAGGCATCCATTACAAGTCCGTAAACGGACGAACGGAGGCGGACATGTGAAAGGGGCCTAAGGGTCCCGCAATAACATGTGAGGAAATAAAATATCCACAGTACCGTTTTAAAGTTTATTAAACTCCCATACAAGTTATGCGTACCAAAAAAGCAAATAATCTCAAGCAATGATATGTTGATGCACTTGTGAGTGTGATAGCTCGGTCAATATATACAAACAGGAGCAATCTGAATTACCAGTCGTTTTTCTGAGACTTCCTGGTTTGGTCCTGGCTAGGGTTGTCCCGATACCGATACTAGTATTGGTATCGGGTCCGATACCGAGCATTTGTGCAAGTACTTGTACTCGCGCAAATGCTCCTGATGCCTGATCCGATACCTGGGAGAGAGAGATTCAGCGTGTAATGCCTGTGCCTCACAGACAGCATCCAGTGTATAAAAGCCGCGCCTCCTCTTCATCTGTGATAGAGGAACACTCCGAGCAATTGAGTCAGTGTTCTGCCTATCACAGACACCCTCTCATCCTCATCCCATGGACAAGGATGAGAGGATGTCCGTGATAGGCGGAAACTCCCAGGTATCGGATACACTTGTCCCGCGTTTCTCGGACATACAGAATAGCAGCGGAGGAGGCGGCGTGTGTACACCCGGAGCAGGTATATACAGACGGAGGGGGCTGTATGAGGCGATGTGTGCTGTGTACATGTTGCTGATCTCTCTGCTCATCTCTCTCAGGCCCCCCTCACCATGAACAGCCCTCCCATGACGAGGAGCAATATCTGGATCAGATCCGACATATCCTCCACAGGGGGTACCGAAAGGAGGACCAGACCAGTACAGGGACCTTATCTGTGTTCGGCATGCAAGCTAGATACAGCCTGAGAGGTGAGAGAGGGGGACAACTAGTCCTAGCAATTCATTAGCATTCCCTCAGATAATCAGAACAGCTGCATGTCAGTGAACTGTATTTTATTACATCCATTGAAGACCAGAGGGGTGTGTAGGGGATGGGGAGTGCCATTTGTGGAGGATAGGATGTGTGCACACAGCTGTGTGACATTATTGCAAATGGCATACAATATCTTGTGCAAAAAATGCTTGTATGAAGTATGCCAACAAGTGCCCACAATATTACTTCCTTTTTGTCCTGCTATTAGGGCTGCAGACTGGCTGGTATCATTTATCAAAGGACTTCTAAACTGACACAACAGGTTTAAGGGCTTAATTGATCAACCAACAATCCACATAATCCTTTTAATTTCAGTGCCGTTTGTCAGTGCCAGCCATCAATGCGTCACTGTCACATGACATTAAAAAAGTATTCGGTATCGGCGAGTACTTGAAAAAAAGTATCGGTACTTGTACTCGGTCTCAAAAAAGTGGTATCGGGACAACCCTAGTCCTGGCCCATGGAGCGCACACGTCACTTCTGGTTAGTCGCCAGGAGTCACGCCCTGATGCGTTTTGTAATTTCCTGACTTTGTCTGAGAGCGTGACTCCTTGAGATGACCAACGGCTTTATATGTGTAATAATCCCACCCATTGAGCGACACCAGTCACTCTCGCATCTGCTTGGCGCAGCCGCACTTTATTTGTAGTCAGAGTCTACACCGAGGAATACGATACCCTAACTACCCAGGCCTGAGGTGTGCCATTAGCCTCGCTGGACAGTACGCCTATAAGTGGGCATACCCTGAAGTAATTATGAAGAAATGAATGAAGAAAATGATAACCTGAAAAAAGGGGGAGCGGGTGGGTGGGTACCCAGAAACCCCACCGACGCCGGACATTAGAGTGGAGGAGGGATAAATAGCCCTCCGACTCCTCCTACAAACTCAGGCACGCCTGCGGCCCCGCCTTCCACTTGTAGTCAGAGTCTACACCGAGGAATACGATACCCTAACTACCCAGGCCTGAGGTGTGCCATTAGCCTCGCTGGACAGTACGCCTATAAGTGGGCAAAAAGACCCAGAAGTAGGTGTGATAAAAGAAATGGAAGGGCACGAATATCTGTCTGGCAGAGAAGCACGCCCTGACAGTTTCAAGAACGGCTCCGATAACCATCCGTTAAGACAGCAGAAAACCAGCGTCCCAAGAACCGATGATTGGAAGGAACCCCGAAACCAAATGACTGTCCCGTGCCTGACCGACTAAGCTTTCCTCCAAAAGCACAGACATGGGAACCACTGCTGGTGGCGAGAGGATACATGGGGGAATGGAACAAGGGCCGCCCTGAGGAGCCCTGTGAAAGCAACACCATACAATAGGAAGCAACCAGTGACCCATGTCAAACACCCACAACCACTGACCTAACTATCCATACCCGGTAAAGGGACGTGAGAAGGAGAGATGCAAAAAATGGACAACTGATAGGAGGGAAGGGGTATGAGAGCCGGGTACCCGAACGATGAGTCGCTGATGTTAATGGACGAGGCCACCACGCAGTAGCAATGCAACGATACAGAGACAGAACCAGACATGGAATGACCCGACCTACCCGAGAAACTGGGACCCCCCCCTATCAAAAGAGCCTGGCCTGATGGACCCGCCCCGACGATCTGGCAACCTATGAACAAGAGAACAGGCCCAAAGATAAGAAGCAACGCCTTCATGGATGAGAACCCTAATAAAATTGTCCTAGCAGGAATGGCCAGAACGCGCTCAATGCTGGTATGTGAAGCAGCCGGGATGGAACTGGACCCAACTGAAACGTACCGCCTACCCTGCTGCGGCCGGAAAAAAGGAAAACTCCTTGTAGACTTACCACCCTGCTGAACCAAGTACGGGCCAACCCCTGAGTGCCGGCGTACTGCCATGCTCTGTACCCCCCACGTGGAGCAGGCGGGATGCACCCGAATGTGTCGCCCCCTAAACGCCCAACCCTAGAAAACCGAAAGAAAAGACAACAGACAACAAAACATGAGACACCCCCCCCCCCCACTGTAGCTGCCTGGGCCAAGGATGTGAGCAGAAATGACCAGACCTCAGCGCGTGAATGAACCTGACGACAGATCCTACCCAAGTGTATGTGACAAGTGTAAGCAGTAAGCGAGCCCGAGTAACCTGCCGCGCAGACAGGTAATTAAAAACGACACACTCAAGGCGATGTACCCACAGACCGTGGTGGGTAGATGTATAGGCGTAAGAATGAACGTGCACGTATGACGTATGTTATACAGGCGAGAAGATTGTGGTCAACAATCATTTAAAAACGAAACCTCAGCCCGTATGGATCTGTAGACGTGACAGATCCTGAGATGCGCACCCTGGCTAACTATACCCGAAAGAACAGTATGACGAGACAAAGAAAACAAATAAAGCTACAAGGCTGTTTGTGTGCTGTGACTGCATGGCACCGACAAGCTATGTGCCCAACCCTGCTGGAGTAGGACCCCCAACAGAAACACAACCCCCTCTGCGCCTACCCAAGTATGAAGACCTGGCAGTGACGGAGGGACCCCAGCATGTCAAAGAACCCGACGACCCCCCCCCGTGAATAACGTGAGTGAGTGCGAGTGACCTGCTGCACAGCAGAACACTGAGGACCCGTGCACCCACAGACCGTGGTGGGTAGTCCTGCTCGTGAAATGAAACCCAATGCGTAGCAAGACGTGACATGACAGGCGAGAAGTTTGAGGCGAACAATCGCCTGAAAAACAAAAAACCTCAGCCGAATGGATCTGTAGACGTGACAGACCCCGAGATGCGAGCCCTAGCCAACCGGACCAGGAAAGCAACCTATGCAAAATAATGAGACATGGAAACGAACAAAGCTAGAACGGCCACTGGTGCAAGCTGAACCTGCGTGACGACAGAAACACGCCATGACAGAAACACGCCATGACAGAAACATGCCATGACAGAAACACGCCATGACAGAAACACGCCACGGACTGAGCTGCTGTGACCGAAACTGATGACAGAGCGGCGACAGTGAAAATGCTCCACGACAGAAGCATGCCGCTGACCGCATTGCTATGACATGACAGGAAACATACAGTGACTGTAACCGCTATGACAGAACATGCTAAGACAGAAAACATACCGCTGACAGAAATGCTAAGACAAAAAACATACCGCTGACAGAAATGCTAAGACAGAAAACATACCGCTGACAGAACCGCTGAGACAAAAACATACTGACAGAACCGCTGAGACAAAAACATACTGACAGAACCGCTGAGACAAAAACATACTGACAGAACCGCTGAGACAAAAACATACTGACAGAACCGCTGAGACAAAACATACTGACAGAACCGCTGAGACAAAACATACTGACAGAACCGCTGAGACAAAACATACTGACAGAACCGCTGAGACAAAACATACTGACAGAACCGCTGAGACAAAACATACTGACAGAACCGCTGAGACAAAACATACTGACAGAACCGCTGAGACAAAACATACTGACAGAACCGCTGAGACAAAACATACTGACAGAACCGCTGAGACAAAACATACTGACAGAACCGCTGAGACAAAAACATACTGACAGAACCGCTGAGACAAAAACATACTGACAGAACCGCTGAGACAAAAACATACTGACAGAACCGCTGAGACAAAACATACTGACAGAACCGCTGAGACAAAACATACTGACAGAACCGCTGAGACAAAAAACATACTGACCGAGAACACGCTGAGACAAAACATACTGACAGCAACCGCTGAGAAAACACACACAGCACCGCTACAACAGAAACCATACTACTGACAGAACCGCTACGACAGAAAACATACTGACAGAAACGCTGAGACAAAAAACATACTGACAGAAACGCTGAGACAAAAAACATACTGACAGAAACGCTGAGAAAAAACATACTGACAGCACCGCTACGAAAAAACATACTGACAGCACCGCTACAACAGAAACCATACTACTGACAGAACCGCTACGACAGAAAACATACTGACAGAAACGCTGAGACAAAAAACATACTGACAGAAACGCTGAGACAAAAAACATACTGACAGAAACGCTGAGAAAAAACATACTGACAGCACCGCTACAACAGAAACCATCCTACTGACAGGACCGCTGCGACAGAAACATACTACTGACAGGACCGCTGCGACAGAAACATACTACTGACAGCGAAACATACTGACGGCAATGCTGTGCCATGAACAACGTGAGGCAAGAACATGTACTGACAACCCCACCAACCCCCCCCCCCCTGCTGGACTGCACCCCCTTCCCTTGAACCATGACCCCAAGGAGCCTGACTACCATGCAAGACCCTGCCCCCCCCCCTCACGGGGCCATGCCAGGGTACCACCAGCCCAAACATGTGCACCCCGGCATTCCTTGGGAACCTGGACCAAGGGAGTCCCCTGACACCATGCCCCAGGAAGGACGAACAGCTGAGAGCATGGGAGGAAAAAAGTGGATGTATGCCCCCCTCCCCCATGCTAGAAGGAACCTTGGTAGCGTAAGCCTAGGAGGAGAAGGGAACAGGTCCCCCCTCTTGCCACCAGGCAGGCGCCCGCCAGAAGCTCCCCACGACCTGCTGAGGCTACCACGCTAATGGGAGGGGAAGGTGAATGGATGGATGGCCGGGCTGCCCCCCCAAATGATGGCCTGCATGCGCACAGAGGTAGTGGATAGACGGATGAGTGGATGGCCCTGCCTCCCTCCGGACAGCCGATGTGTACCTGCCCGGAGACTGAGCGAACAGGGGGCGGGAGAAACGGGCGGGCGGTCCCAATGGAGCCATACACCACGTGGATGCCGCTGTGGGTGCCCGGAGGAGCAAGCGGGTGAGTGGATGCCCCCCCCCCCCACCTAGTGAGCCCGGAGGAGCGGGAGGGTGGACGAAGGGATCCCCACCCAGTGTGAGCCAGAGAGGAGAAGCGGCGGTTCCCATGACGCTGGCAGGTGCCTGACTGAAAGGGGGTGGATAGTTCCCCCGACGGAGCCCGCCACCACCACCGAAGTAGTTGAGGTCAGAAGGAGCCATGGGAGGGGGGGAGGTCATGCACCAAGCCCCCCCCGCAAGCATCGGGAAAAGCGGGGGGGGGGGCAGTGGGGGTGAGTGGCGCTCGGCTGGGGATCCTGCAGAGAGCACAATGGGCGTCGGGCTCCCCCCCATGACGGCCGGCGGCACCCCCCAGAAATACACCTCTATGGCACCCTCCACGAGAAACCTGTAGCAGCTGCAGCCATGCTCTGCACGATGACCGGAAGTGACGTACGATACCCAGAAACCCCACCGACGCCGGACATTAGAGGGGAGGAGGGATAAATAGCCCTCCGACTCCTCCTACAAACTCAGGCACGCCTGCGGCCCCGCCTTCCACTTATTGAAGATGCAGACCTTACCAAACAGTGGGCGGAGTTGATGACCATCCTAAGATTGCTATTTGAGCTGCGTCACCATTCACATTGCGCAGCCGCTACTTGTGAGTAGAAGACCTGGATATCAAATATCATATCATATCAAATCAATATATTTAGAAAACAAGAAAAATAATAATAAATAATCATTAGCTTTTGTACATTCTCGTCCGTTAAAATATAGATTTCATGGATGAAAAATTAACAATAGACACTGATAAACCATTACGGTCCAGACTCTGAAACCGTGTCCAATCACATCACTTAAACTGCCCAATGTCTACACATTTAGACATATCAAAGTGGTGAATATATGCCATATATCGCTTAAAAAATATCACCCTGATTCACCTAAGCTTATATTAGACCTGATTATATGTGATGTTATGGGCTCCTGAGATATAAAATAATGAAATAATACTGAACTTCATGTAGGCAACAATTACATAATCCCCTAAGTAAAATTCCTTAATAAAATCTTAAAATTATGCAAAACTATTAAAATCAATAAAACCAGGTGGATTGGGAGTGTAATTAGGCAGGCTGGGAATGAGACTCAACATACTTAAAACCAATGGAGTGGGACTACGATATCTCAGTATGACAAGACTAAAATAGTAAAACAAGTCTAAAATAGTCAAATTTAAGGGCCAGATTCAGCAACACTTGCGCTGGAGTATTTCGATATGCGCCGCGTAACTGTGAAGATGCGCCGTCGTTTCTATGTGCCCGTACCCACCAAACTAGATGCGCCCAATAACGGGCCATTTGCGACCGGCGGAACGTTCCGACGCCAGAGTATCGTCAGTGCTTAATTTCGCTTGGCGCATCAGTCGCGCCTATTGATTTCCCCTGCAAATATGCAAATGAGGGATTTTTCCCAATTCACGAACGGATTAGCACCATACGCTGGCTACATGCGCCGCGCGTATCTCGTCCGTCCGGCGCAAAGTTATTTCTACAAATACCTGCTTTATCTTTACTCCAGACGGCCACAGGTCAGCAGGAGAGCAGCTACAGCAGCGTTACCGACGATAAGAGCTAGCTGAGCACCCCCACTTGCAGGACAACACCTCTGTCCATGCTTGTCTGTTAAATTTTACAGCCATGGAGGAAGACATCATAGGTCTCCATAGCCGAGATGACGGCTGTCAGCTCCTGGCCATTAAAGTTCAGCTTTCTCCTGTGTGTTTGCGGGGAACGGGAGCAGCCATCTCAGAACAAAAGTAACATCACTGCGGGGAGGGGGAGCAGGATATACTTTAGTGCCGGAATGGCGCTTCTACGGGCGCATTTAAACGCCCAACGGAAGGCATTGCGCTGACGTTTCCCGTGAAGTGGTGCCGACGGAAGTTGTGAGCATGCGCACAAAGGGGGCGAGTGGAGCCTCACTCACTGCGCATGCTCCGTGGTTGATGCGCTGAACGTAAGCCTCTGCGCTGGGCTCCGCCCATCATTTACATATGATCACACCCACTTCCCCTTGCGTCGGGTTACGCCAGAGCATTATCGTTACTCTGGCGCAAGTTTACGCGCAACTGCTATGTGAATAACAGTACTTGCGCCGAAAGGGTCTTCAGAGTAACGTAAATGAGAAGCGTTACTCCAGAGGAAAGATACTCCCATCTACCTGAATCTGGCCCATAATGTCGCTGATAAAACAATTAATATCCAATTCAATATTACGGCCTTTGGCCGCCAGAACCTCTGTTAGGAATATCCAACGGGTCTCGTGTTTTGATAACTCGCAGACTCTATGAGACCCTCTCCAGTGTTGTTCTAAGTGTTCTATGCCCCAAAATTAAATAAACAACAAAAGTGCTGTTGGACATGAAATTGTCCAAACCTCTAACAGGTCTTGTTACTTCTCTGCAAGCTTTGCATCTTCTCCAAAGGAAAAAGCATAAAATTACCATTATAGAATCAAAAATTAAAGATTTACAACAACAATTAGATCCTGTGAAAGATACACGACTAATAATAGATTTTAACACCAGGGGCTCTTTCACACGCTGGATTATATAACCGCTTTTTCATCCATCCGTGTACGGATGAAAAAGGGACATACATTGGTTCCTATGAGATTGCGGGTGTCCTATGAGATCCCGATCTCACCTGGCTCTGGAATGCTCCAATTCTGCAGACGGAGTGACTCCTGTCGACTAAGTGACGTGTGCGCTCCACGGGCCAGGACCAAACCAGGAAGTCTCAGATAAACGACTGGTAATTCAGACTGCTCCTGTTTGTGTATATGGTGACCGAGCTATCACACTCACAAGTGCATCAACATATTGCTTGAGATTATTTGCTTTTTTGGTACGCATAATTTGTAAGGGGTACTTTGGGGGTTTAATAAACTTTAAAACGATACTGCTCTATGTGGATATTTTATTCCCTCACATGTTATTGCAGAACCCTTACATCAAGCACGTGAAATTGGTGGAGAGTGCAGTACAAACAGTGGATGACTATGATGATTCAATGATCCTTGCATTTGGTGAGTGTATCCCAAAAAGGGGAGATACCCTCCACGTGGTGAAGATCCCTTGGTAAAGGGTAGAGTTGAGCGGACACTTGGATGTTCGGGTTCGGCGGAACTTCGGAAAAAAGTCTGGGTTCGGGACCCGAACTTGACCCCGAACTCTATTGAAGTCAATGGGGACCCGGACTTTTGACAACTAAAATGTCTCCAAAAAATTAGGGGAAAGGGCTAGAGGGCTGCAAATGGCAGCAAAATGTTGGTAAGAGCGTGGCAAGTACTCAAAAAACAAATGTGGATAGGTAAATAACATAAAATATGTTAAAAAATAAAATAAAATCTTGACAAGCAGGAACCTTCCCCTAAAGCAGTGGTCTCCAAACTGCGGCCCTTTGCATGCCTTTATCCGGCCTTTGGGAATTCCTCCTACAGATATGAAGCGCTATTCCTCCCATTGACACCAATGATGGGACACTATTTTTCCCACTGACACCAATGATGGGACACTATTCCTCCCACTGATACCAATGATGGTGTACTATTCCTCCCACTGACACCAATGATGGGAGACTATTCCTCCCACTGATACCAATGATGGGGCACTATTTCTCCCACTGACACCAATGATGGGAGAAGGTGACAAGGCCCTTTCTCGCCCAGGTCCTGCTCTCCCGACACTCCTCTGCTTCTATTCGATCATATTACAGCTTGCAACATCTGCTGGTCCAGTCATCCAAGATTCCGGGATCCAACCTACAGCTATGTGCCGATTGGATCCATGAAGAACACACACCAAGCGAGTTTTATGTATGTTCAACCAGAACTGCTTTATTGAAAGTACACAGCACACTTTTATACAGAATTTGGAACATCCCGCCCCCAACAATCGCTTTTCTATTGGTCAATTGTAAAGTACATTTGTGGTTTTTCACTCAGGTCCTCTTCCATGCAAATGAGGACTTCAAAATGTCTCAGCAGAGATTGGTCCCAAAGCTTGAATAGCATGACTATGTGTGTTGAGACAGAAGCCCCCAGGGGGTAATTACTACAATGAAGCAATCAGAACAACAATTAACATGAGTCAATTATCTATTCAGGTAGCCGGACAAGGTGGCTAGGCGTCTCGTCTCTGACAACAGCTATTCATCTGCAGAACACAATGGAAAGGTATTTCACAAGCCACTTAGCATTCCAATAGTCCTCAATAGGCTGATTCCATTCCAATCCACATCTAGACAGACAGAGGCATCCTGCAATATGTCCTATCCACAATGTCTCATCTTCTGCAATACATGAATATGGATTTCACGTAGAAACACTTTAATATCTCACGATCCATGACATTACTCCCCCTGGGAAGTAGTCCAACAGCCGCTGTGGGACCCAAACGGGTCCACTCGAGGATGTTGGAAAAGTAGTCTTAAGGTTCCAGGACTGTCTGCCGGGATAAACCATACGCCTTCTTGGTTTGAGGCCCTGGCCCATAATCGGACGGCAAGAGGCTCGCATTCAGTCCTCTCCAAAAGCCCCTGTCCCGGCTAGGTCTGGCACACAGCTCCCCTTTTGGCAGGAGACTAACACAGTAGGAGACACCAGATGGGTTGACTCTGAACTTCGTCAGTAGTTCCAGTCCCCCAATGCCAGTATCCATACAGTACCCCAAATAACTTGTTCCAAACAGAGCATTACTCACCCCGCCATCCTCTGCCTCTCTCAGGGAATACGCCTGCCACTGGGGAGAGGCCTGGACTGGCCCTTCTCCCTGGAGTCATTTCAGCCGCTGGAGAGAAGACAGGGTGGCCGGGCTCAGTTCATCATGCTGTTGGGGATCTGGGCCAACTGGCCACCATTCCTGGGGTATACCAGTGGACACTGAAGTCCCAACCACTGGTGCTAGGTGAAAATCCCCCGATGCTTGTAAAGCAAAGCCGACATCCTCCTGTCTCAGGGCCGTATCATTTTCTGGGGTTGAGTCAGTAAATATAAAAGTCCCATCCACTACCACAGGAACCCCCTCTTCTGTTAGGTGAAAGCAGAGGCCCGGGGCACTCTGCTCTGTTGACAGCTCTTCCGCTGGGTTGCTGTGAGTGGAGACCACAGTCCCATCCACCGATATCTGCTCAAGCTGTAGTGGGGTGCAGCCGCCAGTAGCATCCTGTCCTGCTGCTAGTGATTCAGCTGGGAGTAAGAGCTTTACCACCTCAGCTGGTTGCTGGGGAGGGGGGCCAACCGCCCCGGCTCCCTGGAACTCCACAGTTGGTCCCGATGCTGGGCAGAGATGGCTGGCACTCTGCCCTGTTGCCAGCACTTCTGGTGGGGGTGCACAATCCGTAACATCCTCTGAACAGTCCATACATTCTGTAATCTGCAGCTGGGGTGTGATCGCCACCTTCTCACCCTGAACCTCTGGAACTGCCACAGGGGTGGGGCAGAGGTCTTGAATCCTCTGTCCGGTGACCATCGCTTCAGCTGTGGAAGTTCCTTGTAACTCCACAAATAATGCCCTTGGTGCTGGGCAGAGCACAGTGAAGTTTGTGCCTGATCCCAGCTCTTCTGCTGGAGGCTCCTCAGGTTGATCTTCCTCAGCAGAAAAATCTATTAAATCCCCTGTCTCTGCAACTGGTGTCTGGGGATAGAGGTTCACCGTCTCCTGTCCATGTAACCCAGAAGATGCTATAGGTACTGAGCAGAGGTTAGCAGAGCTCGGCCCTGCGGTCAGCACTTCAGCTTTGGGAATGGCAATCTCCAGATTTTCCACTGCCTATTCATCATCTAGGATTTCAGTGTTGTCAGCTGATATTTCCTCATAGTCCCAGGCAAAGGGAACCTCACCCTGCTGCTGAGCGAAGTCTAGCAGCTGTTTGTAGTTGATTTCCAGTTCCCATTCCTGAGCAGCCAGAAATTCCAAATCTTCCTGTAACCAGTGCACTTCCGGGACATTCAGTCTTCGCTCTCTGTGCTACATTATTTCCTCCCAACGCCACTCCCGATCGCTCCCAAAGTTGGGATCCCTGGACATCCTCCAATACAACAATCCCAGGCCATCATAGTCAAAGCCTTCCGTGGGGCTGTCATCCGCTGACCACGGGCACTCTTGGACTGCATACCACCGGAGGGCTCTGTAGCTCTCGTCCAACCGCATCTCTGCCCGGATCAGCCTGCTTAACTCTGTTGTCCACTCCTGCTTCGGTTGTTCCCCCAAAAACAGCATTCTTACTTCATACTGTGACCAGTACCTTCTATGGATGGAGGGAAGAGCTTTTCCCTGGTGTCGCTGCTCGCGGGCTAGCGCTTCTTTCTAGAGTTCACAGCGGATCGAATCAGACCATTCAAGCAGGACCTCCTCTGATACTGGTCCTCTGTGCTGTATATGCTTCTCTTGCAACCTCCTTCTGAATTCCTCTTCCATGGTTACTGGTATCTGTACCTCTCTTCTTCTTTCATTTGGTGCTGCTTCTTTAGGCGTTGTCACCGATCGCCGTATTTCTGCAATTCTCAGCTCCTGTTGCCGCTCTCGTTCTCTCTGTTGACGCTCTTGTTCTCTCTGTTGACGCTCTTGTTCTCTCTCATCCTGCCACTGGAGGTCTCTAATGGTATTCTGTCTGGCGGTCTCTGATGGGTTAGCACCATATAATGCCAACCGCTGTTGAACTCGCTGCTGGAACAAGTCTTCAACTGACCGGGGTCCTGCATCACCATCCCTCTGATCCATCTCGGCTAGCGTAATGATCAGGGTGGCCTTGTTCTTCCCACCGCTCCCTCCACGGCTCTTCAAGCAAGTCTTTTAGCATGGTTCTCCTGCAGGCTGCATAGCTGGTCATTCATGGTGGTGGTTTGGAGTTGTCCCAGTAACTGGAGAGCAAATCCCACCGCTGCCAACCAATGTGACGAGACCCTTTCTCGCCCAGGTCCTGCTCTCCCGACACTCCTCTGCTTCTATTCAATCATATTACAGCTTGCAACATCTGCTGGTCCAGTCATCCAAGATTCCGGGATCCAACCTACAGCTATGTGCCGATTGGATCCATGAAGAACACACACCAAGCGAGTTGTATGTATGTTCAACCAGAACTGCTTTATTGAAAGTACACAGCACACTTTTATACAGAATTTGGAACATCCCGCCCCCAACAACCGCTTTTCTTTTGGTCAATTGTAAAGTACATTTGTGGTTTCACTCAGGTCCTCTTCCATGCAAATGAGGACTTCAAAATGTCTCAGCAGAGATTGGTCCCAAAGCTTGAATAGCATGACTATGTGTTTTGAGACAGAAGCCCCTGGGGGGTAATTACTAG
The DNA here is from genome assembly GCA_029574335.1 of Rana kukunoris. NCBI lineage: Eukaryota > Metazoa > Chordata > Amphibia > Anura > Ranidae > Rana > Rana kukunoris. Next base: position 118,324,248 of record CM056055.1, on the reverse strand, counting down.
AATGAAGCAATCAGAACAACAATTAACATGAGTCAATTATCTATTTAGGTAGCCGGACAAGGTGGCTAGGCGTCTTGCTCTGACAACAGCTATTCATCTGCAGAACACAATGGAAAGGTTTTTCACAAGGCACTTAGCATTCCAATAGTCCTCAATAGGCTGATTCCTTTCCAATCCACATCTAGACAGACAGAGGCATCCTGCAATATGTTCTATCCACAATGTCTCATCTTCTGCAATACATGAATATGGATTTCACATAGAAACACTTTAATATCTCACGATCCATGACAGAGACTATTCCTCCTAATGATACCAATGATGGGACACTATTCCTCCCACTGACACCAATGATGGGACACTATTCCTCCCACTGACACCAATGATGGGGCACTATTTCTCCCACTGACACAAATGATGGGACACTATTCCTCCCAATGATACCAATGATTTGACACTATTCCTCCCACTGACACCAATGATGGGAGACTATTCCTCCCACTGACACCAATGATGGGGCACTATTCCTCCCAATGATACCAATGATGGGGCACTATTTCTCCCACTGACACAAATGATGGGACACTATTCCTCCCACTGATACAAATGATGGTGTATTTTTCCTCCCTATGACACCAACAATGTGGCACTATTCCTATAACTAATACCTTTTATGGGGCACTATTCCACCTACTGACTACAGGCACTATAACTGGCCTTTTGTTTAAAAAGTTTGGAGACCCCTGCCCTAAAGTAACTTGCAGAGTATCTCACAGTAACATATGCAGTGCTGCTGCAATTATATTTGTGAACTAGGACTGACTCCTATATATTTCTCTCCCTATAAGCACAATCAGGAAACTTCCCCTAAATGATCTAATGCAGAGTATCTCACAGCAATATATGCAGTGCTGGTGCAATATGCAGAGTATCTGACAGGAACATATGCAGTGCTGGTGTAATATGCAGAGTATCTCACAGGAACATATGCAGTGCTGGTGCAATATGCAGAGTATCTGAGAGGAACATATGCAGTGCTGCTGCAATTAGATTTGTGAAGTAGGACTGACTCCTATCTGATCTTTCCCTAAATTATCCAATGCTATGTAGATTGCTGAGTATTGTAATTCGTTTTCTGAATGCAGGACAATCCTATCTAAGTCTCTCCCTGAGAGCAGCAGCAGCAGCCTTTCCCTACCCTAGCTAAAGCAGAGTGACGAGCTGTGCTGTGTGCCTCTAGCTTATATAGAGGCTGGGTCACATGCTCGGTCACATGCTGCACTGGCCAATCACAGCCATGCCATTAGTAGGCATGGCTGTGATGGTTTCTAGGTCACACAAGTAAAACAAATGCTGATCGGCTGCCCTGCAGCGCGTCGTTACATTGCCAAACACCGAACCCGAACTTTCAGCAAATTGTTCGGGTTCGGGTACAAAAACAACAGTTCAGGTTCGCTTAATCCCAGTAAAGGTGGAATGTGTATAGACTCACGATCAATCACATTTATCTTCCTCTGCATCACTATTGTTTCCTATATGAATCTCATATAGAAGTCTTTCAAGCGGTGGTTTGATTGTTACAGTACTATTGTGGACTTTTAGAGTGTTTTAATAATACTGTTTTATTCATGACATGTTTGTTATTAAAAAAAAAAAAAAAACTGAACCTTTAGTGTCACTTTAAAGTAATTACCAAAGTAATTACCAATAAGTGTTTGTTCATTCTGGGCAAGCATATTATGTTTGTGGGTAGACCATATTATGTTCCATGATATCACCTAAAACAAATAATGCACACAATGTTTATACATGTTTTTATTTATGCAGAGATACAACAATGTCATTTTAAATTAATATACAAGTATATAAAACAAATTATACCAAAAGGCCATTTAACCAAATAAAAGGTTCACAAAATGTGCAAGTATGTCTCAAAAGGCAAAATTTTAAAGGGGTTGTAAGGGTTCGTGTTTTTTCACTTTAATGTATCCTATGCATTAAGGTGAAAAAACACCTCACTGTCACGGGCCCCCCAGCCCCCCGTTTTACTTACCTGAGCCCGTTGAGTGAGTGTGTAACTTGTATAGTGCTACAAATGCAAACTAAATTGCCTCAAGGTGCTTTGTGTCCAATGTTGTCGAGATCCTTCAGAAGAGGTGGGTCTTATGTTTTTTCCTGAAGGCCCAATGGTTTTCTTCCATGTGGATGTTCGTGGGTAGCGCGTTCCATAGCCGTGGTCCTTGGACTGCGAATCTTCATTCTCCTTTAGATTTGTAGTGGGACTTAGGGATGTGGAGCAGGTTTTGGTTAGTTGATAAGAGGGCGCAATTAGTGGTGTAGTGTTTTATTTTCTCGCAAGTATTGAGGCACGTTTCCTTGTGTGCATTTGTGGGTCAGCAGAGGGTCTTGAATGTAACCTGATTCTTTATGGCTAGCCAATTGAGAGTCCTCAGGGATGGGGTGATTGATTCCTAAGGTTTTTTTCCCGTTACCAGTCTGGCTGCTGTGTTCTGGACGACTTGTAGATGAGAAATCTGGTATTTGGGTAGTCCTAGGTAGAGGGAGTTTGGGTAGTCGAGTCGGGAATTGATGATTGTTCCAACTACTACTGCTGTGTCCTCTTCCGGGGTGAATGGGATTAGTCTACGCAGCAAGCAGAGAAGATAGTGAGATCCGCTGGCTACTGATCCTTTTTGTGCATCTATAGTCATGTCTGAGTCAAAGATGACTCTGAGGCTTTTGACTTTGATGCTTGGGGTGATATTTTGTCCGAGGATGGTGGGTGGTGTCCATGTCACCCTAGAGTTTGTCTTTCGGTTTGTGTGGAGAAAGAGAAGTTCTGTTTTGGATCCATTGAGTTTGAGGGAGCTCTCCGTCATCCAATTATCTATCAATGTCAGGCATTTTTCTAGTCCGTGATATTGGTCTTTTTTGTTGGTAATGCGAAAATAAAGTTGAGTGTCATCAGCGTAGGAGTAGTAGAGCAGGTCCTGTTTGCTGATGATTTTGAGGAGTGGGCGGGCGTAGATGTTGAAGAGTACGGGTGACAGGGGTGATCCTTAAGGGACTCCGCATGTGATGGTGTGCACTTCCGAAGTGAAGGCTCCTAGTTGTTTCATTGTCTGGGATCGATTTTCTAGGAATAATGCGAACAAGGGTAGATCTGAGTCCGCGACTCCAGCTAATTTTTTGGTCTACTGTGTCGAAAGCTACACTGAGGTCCAGCAGCACCAGGAGACACGATTCTCCGTCGTCTAATGTTTCGAGGGCGTTATCCCATATTTTGAGAAGTGCCATTTCTGTCCTGTGGCCTGGGTGGAAACCCGATTGTAGTGGGTCCAGGAGTTTGTGGGTGTCCAAATGGAGTTTTAGCTTGTTACCGGTCTGCGGTAGTTTGGGTCTTTGGGGTTGAGGTTGGGTTTCTTTAGGAGGGGTTAGATTATGCCTTGCTTGAGGGAAGTCGGAACAATTTATGAGATGTTATCGTGGGTCCCACGATTTCGGTACATTCTTTCAGAAGTTTTGTAGAAATAATGTCCTTTGGTGAGTAAATTTTGTTGATTGTAGAATATTTATATTGATGTTTTCTACTTGCTTTGTCCAAGTGAGATGTTTTTTTCTGTTGAATTATTTCACGAATGTTTTCGATTTTGTCAATAAAAAAAAATTAGATAGTTCATTGCAGAATTCTTGTGTTTCGTTTGCTGGAGGCTCTAGGCAGGTGGGGTTCATAGTTTGAGCAACTAGTTTGAAAAGTTCACAGGGTGGTTTAGGGCTTTTGAGATGGTGTTAGAGAAGTGTTCTTTTTGCTTTGAAGATTGCTTTGTGGTATTTATTGGTGAGTAATTTGTAGTTTGTGTGGTTTTCCTTTGCTGAGTTTCTTCTCCAGGCTCCTTCAGCTTGCCTGCGCTCATGCTTCAGTAATGTAAGAGCGTCATTGAGTGCTCTGCGTCTCGGAGCGACTGTGTCTGCTGTCTGTAGTAATGCTTTAAGGGAGTTAATTTTTTTTTCCGTTGAGTGGTTTTGATTTAGCATTGTTATTTTATTCAATAGTGTGGTTTTGAAGAGTTCTGAGCGTAGTTTCTTCTGTGATCTTGTCCAGTGTGTTGTTATTAAATGTGTCGGTTTTTGGAGGATGGTGTTGGTGGTTATTTTAAATTTGATAGCGTGGTGGTCCGTCCATGGTAAAGGCATGTTGTCCAGTGTGTTGATGTCCATATTCTGTTTGAAGATGAGGTCGAGAGTGTGCCCCGAAACATGCGTGGGAGCATTTAACATTTGCTGCAGACCTAATTCATCCAGTTGGTCGATGCAGGCGGTGGTGATGGGGACCTGGGTGGAGTTGGCCCAGAGGTTGAAGTCCCAGAGAAGCAGGAGGTGTTTGGTTTTCAAGGTGTCGAGATGAATTTGGTGAGAGGTGTGAGGAGGTGTGTCTTTGGTCCCAGTGGTCTGTAGCATAGCAGTATGTAGACAGTGTTCTGGGGTGTTGTTTGGACTTGCAGAGTGAGTGTTTCCATGAAAGGCAATAAGTTCTGTAGAGTTAGTTTGCTAAAAGAGAGGTGGGATTTGTAGATCACTGCTAGGCCTCCTCCTCTTTGCCCTATTCTATGCTATGCTATAATTTTGCTAGGATGGTGTTATATTCTGGTGTTAGCCAGCTTTCCGTGATAAAGAGGCAATCTGTGTTGTGTTGAATGATGAAGTTGTGAATTTCCTGTCTGTGCTTAACTGCAGATTAGGGATGAACACCCCCGCGTTCAGTTCGCACCAGAACGTTCGAACAGACCGCAAACATTTAGAACCCCATTAAAGTCTATGGGACTGGAACATTCAAATTCAAAAACGATCATTTTAAAGACCAATATTCAAGTTATTGTTGGAAAACGTCTTTGAGAACCCGGGTCTTGCCCCAGGGAACATGTATCAATGGAAAAAAGTTTAAAAAACGGTCGTTTTTTCAGGAGCAGGACTCCTGAAAAAACGACAGTTTTTAAAACTTTTTTTCCATTGATACATGTTCCCTCGGGCAAGACCCGGGTTCTCAAAGACGTTTTCACAGGCAAACTATAGACACCCAGCAGGTACAATATTTAAAGGAGTTTTTTTATATATTTTTTTTAAGTTAAGCATCATTAAAATCACTGCTCCAGGAGCAGTGATTTTATTGATGCTTAAAAAAATATTCCTTTAAATATTGTACCTGCTGGGTGTCTATACCTGTGATAACGTCTTTAAATAGCACAATCACCTGCCTGCCAGTAAATTAGGAAGACCTGATCTAGCTAAGCTATACAGTGTATAAATATATGTACAACTCCTAGGGATGTATATATATCCTCTACACACTGTATATTATGCTAAACTGACTAGCCTGCCTGCCTGCTCTATCTAGCTATATAAAAAGACTATCTCTCTGTCTCTCTAACTGCTCTCATTAACAACTGCAACACACTACACAAGGCCACCCAGCAGGCAGCCTTATATAGTGTGGGGCGTGTGCTAAAGCCCTTAGCCATAATTGGCCAAAGCCACCCTGGCTTTGGCCAGATATGGCTCTCCGTTTTTTGCACGCTGTGATTGGCCAAGCATGCAGGGTCATAGTGCATGTTTGGCCAATCATCAGCACGCAATACCGCAGTGAATTATGGGCTGTTGCACGTCACTCGAATTTGGCGCGAACGACCCATTTTGTTCGAATTTCGTTGAAGGATCGAACAGGCAATGTTCGAGTCGAACATACGTTCGTAACGAACGTGAAGCTCATCCCTACTGCAGATCTGGTGTTGATCAGGGCGCATGATAGGTGTTGAAGTGATGCCATCCTGTTTTTGGCAGTTGATTGTCAGTTGATTCTTAGCAGGTGTTTTTTCTGTAGTATTTTTTGGATGGAGGCTGGTATTCTTGCAGCGGTTTTCATTAGGCTATGCAGGGTGTCTGCTGAGTATTTAATGTTGAACATGGTGGAAAAATTCTGATGGTGATGGGATGATACAAAGATGATGCAGGATGATAGGCTGATGATGATGATGATGGTGGAAACCCAATCTCCCCCCCCCCCCCCAGTTGATCCAGAGAAAGACGAAAACCCTGCCTAGCACGAGCCAATTGCTACAGCAGTGGAAAAAAGTCCTTCCTGACCCCCCGAGAGGCGATCAGGATGACCCTGTATAAACTTCCTATGATTGGTTGTGCACTGTGTACTTACCTAGTTACCAGGTTAAAAAAGGACAGCAAGTCCAGAATGAGAATTTGATGATGATGCTCAGATGGTGATGATGAGGGTGATGAGGGGTAGGGGGAAGGAAATGGAAAGAGGATGTCATGGGGCTGGTGGTAAGAGTGCCCTGGTGCAGCAAGATGGCCGCTACTTACCAGGCCAGATCCCCGGTTCATCCTTCAGGCTGTCGCTTGTGATTGGATATATTGATAGCAGCGCAGTCATTGGCCCACGCTACTGTCAATCACATCCAATGACATGGCCGTCGGGGGTGGGACTGAGTCATTTACTCTGTGTCTATGGACGCAGTTTGAATGACAGGGAGCGCACCCGCAAGCTAACTCCCTTGGGATAGAGCTTCCCAGTTAGCTATTGTGGGAAGGAGCCAAGACAGCCGCCGAGGGACCCAAGAACAGGAGTATTGGGGCCACTCTGTGCAAAACAAACTGCACAGTGGAGGTAAGTAAGACATGTTTGTTATTAGAAAAAAAAAAATAAACCTTTACAATCCCTTTAAATGTGATTAATATGAATTTATTGCACACCTTTCTGTTAAACTAAAATGGAGATGATACTTTACCCTTTATGGAATCCGTCCTTTACACACAGAGATCAGAATGTGGTGATTATAGAGTGTATTAGGTGATTTTGTTCTGAGAATACACTCTATTTACTATTCTAGTCTGGGTAATGACGTGACTGAATGGGACCCTGAAATATGTGACTTGGTACAGAAGTCTATGTCTGGGATCTATGTATAACTTGCAATGTACGAATGGCATCTCACAGTAGTATTTAAGGTCTGCTTCAACTAACTTGTTGGATGCAGAAAATTGATACCCCTAAGCCCCTGGCATGTCCCCACTCTGCACTTTTGACTTCTAAACCAGACTAAACAATCTTCAGCCAGCCAAGAGGTCACTATTGCTAGCACTTTTAAAGGGTTGGGTTGTTTGCAGACACAAACAGAATGTACTGTCCAAATAATGAAGGCTTATAAACAGTACCAATGCAAGTGGTAATTTTAGAGAGCAAGAGCCATGAGTGATTTTCAGGCGTGTCCTTCAGGATTAACAGCCTGTCACCTCTCCACAAAACCTGATGATATAATTTGTAATTCGGATGGCAGGATTTGGTAACAGAAGAGTTTACATCTGAGGGAAGCTGTTTGAGTACTTGAATAACCAGTTATGACTGTGCTTATGCAAAATCCTCTTTAACCATTTGCCCTCCAGAAGATTTACCCCCCCCCCCCCTTCATGACCAGGCTATTTTTTGGGATACAGCATTGCGTTTCTTTAACTGACAATTGTGCGGTACTGTGACACTGTACCCACTGTATGTAACTATTCCCCACAAATAGAGCTTTCTTTTGGTGGCATTTGATCACCTCTGTGTTTTAATTTTTTTTGCACGATAAACAAAAAAGGACCGACAATTTTGAAAAAGAAAACAATATTTTTTGTACTTTCTGCTATAAAACATGTCCAATATTTTTTTTTTTTTTTTTTTTAAATCGAATTTCTTCATAAATTTAGGTCAATATATATTCTGCTACATATTTTTGGTGAAAAAAATCCCAATAAGCTTATATTGATTTGTTTGTGCAAAAGTTTTAGCATTTACAAACTATGGGATATTTTTACTTTTTTAACTATTAATGGTGGCGATCAGCGACTTATAGCAGGACTGCGATATTGCATGGAACATTATGACACTAACTGACATTTTTGACACTTTCTGGGGACTAGTGACACAATGTAGCTTATCAGGGCAGCCTCATCAGCACCCATCAATGCAGCCTCGTAAGTGCCCATCAATGCAGCCTTATCAGTGCCCATCAATGCAGCCTTGTCAGTGCCCATCAATGCAGCCTCGTCAGTGCCCATCAATGCAGTCTCGTCAGTGCCCATCAATGCAGCCTATCAGTGCCCATAATTAAAGCCTCATCAGTGCCCATCAATTGCCATCAATGCAGCCTATCAGTACCCATCAAAGCAGCATCAACACCCATCAGGGCAGCCTCATCAGTGCCCATCAATGCAGCCTATCAGTGCCCATCAAAGCGCGTGCCTCATCAGTGCAGCATCATCAGTGCCCATCAATGCAGCCTCACTAGTGCCCATCAATGCAGCCTCATCAGTGCCCATCAATGCAGCCTATCAGTTTCCATCAATGCAGCCTTGTCAGTGCCCAGCAGTATAGTGATTAAGGACAATATGGCTGGTGTGGCGGTAATCAGGGACAATATGCCTGGTGTGGATTATTAGGGAGGACCGGCTTATGTCGAAAAGTCATGCTGGAAAACCAGCACATGTATACCCAGCTTTACCATGGTCATACTACTGCCCTTTAACCACTTCCCACAGGGGAAACGAAGGCTGCGGGCATAGCACCGCCTTATCCTTGTGGAGGATCGAGTAGGGAGACTTGCAAGACAAGGCCGCCAACTCAGAAACCCTCCTGGCAGATGTAATAGCCACCAGAAAGGCTACTTTCTGAGAGAGTGACAATAGGGGGATCTCCCTAATGTTTTCAAACAGCGGTTTCTGAAGTACCGAGAGCACCAAATTCAAATCCCACGGAGGCATCAGTGGTCGAACCGGAGGGGCCACATGTCAAACTCACTGCACAAACGTATTTACCAATGAATGAGCCGTCAAGGGACGCTGAAAAAAATCTGCCCCTTAATGATGCTTAAGTCAAGTTTCTGATCCACTTCCCGCTGCAAAAAAAGTAGAACCCTGGAAATTGAATACGTACGCGTACACGCCACCCGATCTCCTCACACATAGAGATGTAGGTCTTCCATGTGCGATGATAAATCTTTTGAGAAAAACACTTCTGTGCCCTCAGCATAGTGGAGATTACCGACTCCGACTCCTAACTTTCAACAGCTACGCCGTTAAAGCCAGCGGCTGTAAAGCAGGATGAAGTATAGGGCCTTGCGACAGAAGGTCCTCTTGCATCGGCAGTTGCCAAGGAACATCCACAATTCATACTATGTCGGCGTACCAGGGGTGTTGAGGCCAATCTGGGGCAATCAGAATCACCGGAATCTCCTTGGTCTGCGAAACAGTTGAAGGAGAAGTTTTATTGGGGGGAAAGACATAAATCAGCCGATAATGCCCCCATGGAGACACCAACGCGTCCTCACATCTCAGGCAAAGGCGTCGAAAAACCTCTGGATGTAGCGACCATTCCCCTTGGTCCAGCATCTGACGACTTAGGTAATCTGCCTGTCAGTTTTCTACGCCCGGAATGTACACGGCCGATAGGGCCGGCACGTGCCGTCTGCCCACCTCAGGATGTGACTGACCTGACTGATCGGAAAGAGGGATTCTTCCTGCTTCCAGTGACCCTGTGCCGACTGTACGCCCCAAACTCCCCCCCAACCGGTCAGGCTGGCGTACGTCATGACCACCATCCAATGAAAAGGATGTAACGACTTCCCAAACCGAAGGGCCGGAGACCTCCGCCACCAGATAAGGGAATCCCTGACTAGCTGGCTCACCCGAATTTGACAATTTAGAGATAACAGAGATTTGTCCCATTTGGCACAGGATCTCCTTTTGCAAGACTCGAGTGTGGAATTGAGCATACGGTACCGCCTTGAAAGTGGCTGCCATGAGACCCAGGACTTGCATGCAGAAGCGCAGCGACGACCAATTGCGGGACACCAACAGCTTTACCGCAGCCCGCATGAGTCTGCAATTTGTCCAAAGGGACAAAAACTCTCGCTAGGGAGTTCAGAATCATGCCCAGGTACTCCAGGCATTGGTACCAACACCGACTTCTGGAGGTTCAGAACCCAACCGAACTCCCGAAGAGTCTGACTGGCGATCGCCACATCCTCCTTTAATTCCGAGGTGGAAGGTGCTCTCAGAAGGAGGTTGTCCAGGTAGCCCACGACTGCGATTCCACGCTGTCTCAGCAAAGCCAGGATTGGGGCGAGCACTCTGGTGAAAACCCTTGGTGCCGATGCCAGGCCAAAAGGGAGAGCTACAAATTGGTAGTGGTCATCCCTGACCACAAACCGCAGAAACCTCTGATGCCTGACGCATATGGGGACATGTAAGTATGCGTCCATGATGTCCAGGGACACTGGAAAATCCCCCGGATGGAGTGCAGCGACCACAGAGCGAACTGATTCCATCCTGAACCTTTGCACCTTCACAAAGCTGTTGAGGGCTTTGAGGTCCAGGATCGGACGGACCCCTTCCTTCTTTGGGACTACAAACAAATTGGAGTAGAAGCCCTGAAACCATTCCTGCAACGGCACTGGCACTATCACTCCGCACAGCAGCAGGTCCTGCACTGCCCCAAACAAGGCCTTTACGACGAGCCGGAAGAAGATAAAGGTTGGAGGGAAAAAAACTGTTTGGTGGACAAAAAAATAACCTATCTTGTATCCTAATGAAACCACTTTGCAGACCCACTGGTCTGAAAGCAGGGAGGTCCACCGAGCTGCAAACTCCCAAAGGCGACCCCCCACCAGAAAGCCGGGCGGACAAAAAAAGTTTCTGAGTGAAAAAGGAGGGCCCTGGCCTACGGCGTGACTCCTCACCTTTTCTGGATTATGGGAGCAACGTACTCTTACCCCCAGTAACATTTTTAATAATTTCATCCAACGAGGCTCCAAAGATCCTCTCTCCCTGGAAAGGCAAAACTGCCAGAGCCTTCTTAGATGCCTGGTCTGCAGACCACCATTTCAGCAAAATCAGGTGACGTAGCACCACAGCAGACACTGAGTCTCTAGAAAGCAAGGAGGTGTATCAAAGGCCGCATCGCCCCAACTGGTCTGCCAATTCCACGCAGACCGGGGAGGCTGTTGCTTTCCAACTCACGGTGTAACAATTTTGCCCATTCAGTAAGCGTCTGGGACACCAGGGCCGTAGCCAACACTGGCTGCAATAAACATGGACCGGGCAACTGCCTCGGCCCTTCTATCAGCAGGGTCGTTAAAAGGAGGGGCCCCTCCACCGGAATCGTGGTTACCTTTTTTAACCTGGATACTGGGAGGTCCACAATCGGGGGAGATGTCCATTTTTTCAGGAAATTCTCCTCAAAGGGGTAATGCACCGCTATTCGTTTTGGGACAGAAAAGGCCCGCTGCGGGCGTTCCCATTCTTTGTAGATAAATTTATCAAAATATGTCAGGTAGGGAAACACCTTAGTCACGCAGGCCGGCTTGTGAGACCCAAAAGGGACTGATAGCTCTGTAGATACCCCCGTCGTATACTCCATTTTTAGGGTATCCTGCACCGCTGTGATAAGCACTCATACAAGCACCCTTTCCTGCGCTGACCCGGACACGGAATCATCCTCACTGTCCAAATGGTCCTGGTCCGCATCCTCTGAAACTTCAGAGCAGGAGTCGGTTGCCACAGCAAGGTCCGAGTCTGAATCAGAGCTTTCCCCAGAAGATGGTGGGGGGAGGGGCGTTTTTTACCCCCCTTGTGCCCACACGCCGCTTCCACCTTGGCAACAAAAGACTTCAGGACTGCCGACAAAGCGTCCAAAGGCACCGCAGGTAAACCGGTTGCCACCACAGGTATGTCTGGGGAAGAAGAGCCATCTTCTGATGCCATGCTGACCCACACTCACCTGACACCCCTTTAGGGACTGAAGGCAAGTCACTAAAAAGTCCACCCTAGCTGTCACAGACTGAGTGGCCCCCCGTAGGACTCACCACATAGAACCAGGTTCTGCGCTGTACTGCCGTCCGCTCTCCCTCACAAGGTACTGAGTCTACAGAAAAATGGCCACGACCACGCGTGCCCCCACGGCGGTGTTCCACGAATTGTACCTCACACACCCCCAAGGCCCGAGCGGACAGTAGACTGTTCATATGTGTGCCCCAGGGTATATAGCTCGCTGGCCACCCCTGGATCAGAAGGGGCATGTCGTGGCTGACCGATCGCATAGTTAGGGCCTGCTCACACTCGGTGGCCGGGCTGGGGAGACTACCAGGGTCTATATTATCCAGCCTGTCACCCAGCCTGGCTGTTGATAGTAGATCACAGGAATCAAAATAAAATTAAAAAAAGACAAAGAATCTCCAGGACCAATGGTCCCCCTTCTCCTACACTAGGCAGAAAAAAACTGAGCTTCTGGATGCAGTGTAAGGGGGGTTATAGCCAGTTGCTGTTGCTGTGTTAAAAACCGGGCGTCTCTTGTGAATGCGCCCTCACAACCGGCCTGTGGACACACGCATTACCATCTTCACTGTGTATCATTATGCAGATATCATTACACACATGTATCTATGTTACAGATAAGAAAACAATTGCCCAACTTTAAACTACCCCTGAGGAAGGAAAATTTATACCAATGCAAAATTTTCAAAACATGTTGGGTTGTATGCTTCAAATCTAACCAGCTGATCTTAATTTGTTTTTGAGCAGTAATTTGGACTATTAGCTAGGGTTTATACATTATGTTCTATATATGATGATTGATTGGTGCACTGTTTATATTTTTTTATTGAATTGTGTTTATATGCAATACATTTTCCACTTTGTGTATACCAATAAGTTGGCCCCTTTGTGCCTTTTTTATTTACTGCAAATCTCCATGACTTTTTTCTGCCATTTAAAGTCCAAGGGGGCGTCCCCCAATACACTTTGTTGTATGTTCTTTTTATAACAAGCGATTAACACTGCAATGTGGGTGGGGTATGTGTACTACAAGGGTCATTTTTTCTTGTGCCAAGGCTTTTGCCAAGGTGCCCAAACAAGTGATTGTAAAACACATCACTGTGCTTTATAAATGTGTCTTGTTTTTATTTTTTTAACCGCTTCATTACATGGCAATTTCACCCCCTTCCTTCCCAGGAAAATGTTCAGCTTTCAGCGCTGTCGCACTTTGAATGACAATTGCGCAGTCATGTAACACTGTACTGTGTACCCAAACTACATTTCTCTTTTGTTCATTAATGGATACAGACCTTTAAATCTTGACCTCATGGTTATATCGCCACCTTCAGGAGAGGACTAAGCAGAACATGTAAAAACTTCAAAACTGCAAAGTACTGCCCAGTCCTAATGCGTACAGACAAAACGGAGTGATGACAGGGCAAAGGCCACCTAGTGGATGGATAGAGTGACAGCCAGCATGTTTACAAAGCAGCAAACAAACAAAGGTTTTTGTCAGTTCACTGGCTGCCGATCCGATGTTAACAACGCTCACCACTCCACTCTGAGGTAACTACATTTAGTTGTAACAGGCAAACTATGGACAAGCTTCTGCTTTCCTGCCTGCCCTTACCAGTATAAACGTATTTATACCTCTATGTACCCCAACAAGTGAAGGATTTATTTTCCTCCTGTCCTAATTGTCGCCACAGTGTAAAACTCTGTTGCCGCATTAAAAACCAGGCGTCTCTTGTGACTGTGTCCTCACAACCGGCCTGTGGATACACACATTACTATCTTCACCGTGTATGTGTATGAATCCATGCAACCAGCGTGTAAATTTCAGCCCTGCTGTTTAAACTTTTGTAATTCTTTGTAAATCAAGTGTATGTAAGTACTTTTTGGTCTTATTACTCTATACTGGAAAGGTTATTGATAGTATTTTGATGTTCTCTTTATATCATTATGCAAACATCATTACACACATGTATCTATTTACAGATAAGAAAATAATTGCCCTACTTTAAACTACCACTGAGGAAGAAAAATGTATACCAATGCAAAATTTTCAAAACATGTCAGGTTGTATGCTTCAAATCTAACCAGCTGATCTCAATTTGTTTTTGAGCAGTAATTTGAATTATTAGCTTGAGTTTATAAATGATGTTCTATATACGATTTTTCATTGGTGCACTGTTTATATTTTTTAAGTGAATTGTGTTTATACGCAATACAGTTTCTACTTTTTGTATACCAATAAAGTTGGCACCTTTGTGCCTTTTTATTTACTTGAAATCTCCATGACTTTACTGCCATTTAAAGTCCAAGGGGGCGTCCCCCAATACACTTTGTTGTATGTTCTTTTTATGATGTAATTTAGGATGTTGGCAGGTCCACACACCATTCAAATCCCATATTTTTCTCTCTTCTCCGTTAACCGCTTGTTAAGTCTAATGCCGCGTACACACTGTCGTTTTTTGCGTTGAAAAAAAACTTCGTTTTTTAAAACGTCATTTAAATTGATCGTGTGTGGGCAAAACGTTGTTTTTTGTCTTAAAAAAAACGACCAAAAAAAAATTCCAACATGCTTGAATTTTTGGTGTCGTTTTTCAAAACGTCGTTTTTTGTTTCACAAAACGTCACTGTGTGTAGCAAAAACGTCGTTTAAAACGACGTTTTTCAACCCGCGCATGCCCAGAAGCTAGTTATGAAGCGAGCTTCAATGGAAAAGAGTGGTGAACGTAACCTCGCTTTTTGTGAAAAAAACGATGGTGTGTATGCAACATCGTCTTTGAAAAGTGACGTTTTAAAAACGTAGTTTTTTACTTCACAGAAAATGAAGTTTTTTTTCATCACAAAAAATGATCGTGTGTACGCGGCATTAGGGTACACAGAGAAGGAGTAATACTGTACTCCTTACTCCTGTAGGCTCCGGAGATCTGTGTGACCCCCTCTAAAAAAAAAAAAAATATTTGAAGGCACATCCTGCATGCCTGCCTTCTCTGCATAAAGTGCAGGGTTAAAAGCCCTGCAATGTATGTGATGATGCTGAGGGAGCACCCAAAGCCTAAAGTGAAGAAGGGAGTGCCAGAGCCTGCCAGTAAGGGGTGAAAGTTAAGACATATAGGCTCCCCTATCTATGTGTTGGGACAACTTTGGGCAAAGCTGCCCAATGTATTTGGTGTGACTGTAGCATGAAGCGCAAGCACCAAAGTTCCTATTATGCCGCATACACACGATCGGAATTTCCGATGGAAAAAGTCCGATGGGAGTTTTCCAACAGATATTCCGACCGTGTGTATGCCCAATCGAACTTTTTCTGTCCGAAATTCCGACGGACTTAGATAGAGAACATGTTCTCAATTTTTAAGACGGAAAAAATTCCTATCGGAAAATCAGTTCGTCTGTATGGAATTCCGACACACTAAACACCACGAATGCTCAGAATCAAGTACGAGACGGGAGCGCTCGGTCTGGTAAAACTAGCTTTCGTAATGGAGATAGCACATTCGGCACGCTGCAAATTCTGGGATCTTTTAATTTTTGTTGTACTTTATAATGCTAGAATAATGAAGTTGTTTTGCTGCTGATATTCTGACAAACATAATTTCTCATGATCTCATGAATAATCTTCTTTTTTTTTTTTTAAAGCCAGATCTCTATAATAATGTTTAGAATATTTTTTTATAGATATTTTTATTTTATTTTTTTATAAAGAAATAAAATAAAAATAAAAATATATATATATATATATGTATATATATATATATATATATATATATTTATTTATATATATATATATATATATATATATATATATATATATATTTTTTTTTTTTCTAGTGATCTTAATTTTTTTTGTCAAGTTACCACAACAACATTATTATCTTGTATTTTTTAACCTCAAGGAGGTTGGTTGATGTCCCTTGTTAATTTGATATTGTATTTTTGAAATGTACCTGCCTACTCACAAACAAAACTGTCCTTTAAAAAAAAAAAAAAAAAAACACAATAGGCAAGTATTTTCTCAAAAATAAATTAAAAATAGCCATTTATTCTGGGAAACAAAATAAAGAGGAAGGCAACACCAGAGAAACTGCTGGAATTTGCGAAGCCTTTGGACCCCAGGGCAGACATCAACTTTGTGGAAAAGAAAATTTGTAGCTTAACCACTTAACGCCTGCCGCATGAATATGTACATCCACAGAATGGCACGTACAGGCAGATGGGCGTACATGTACGTCCCTGCCTTCTAGCGGGTCGGAGGTCCGATCAGGACCAGCTCCCCTACATGCGGCAGTCACTAAGTGTCTGGGAGCGATCTGGGATGAGGGGGCGGCTGTTCGTTTTTGTCCGCCCCCTCGCGATCGATCCCAGCCAATCCGCTTCCTCCTCTGACTGAACTGTAAACACAGGCAAGGAGGAAGTGATGTCACCTCTAGCACCAAGCACTACACTGACACCACACACATAGGCACACAAATTCCCCACCAGTCACCCCCCGATCACCCCCCCCCCAGCCCCCTGTCACAGAGTCACTAATAGCAGTGATTATTTATTTACTGATCACTGCATTTAGTGTCAGTGTGACAGTTAGTGTGACAGGCAGATAGTGTTAGGTCCCCTCCAATAAAGGTTTTAACCCCTTGATCACCCCCTAGTTAACCCCTTCACCCCCTGTTGCCAGCATCACTAAGCGATCGTTTTTCTGATCGCTGTATTAGCATCACTGGTGCCGCTAGGTAGCTAGTTATTTTCTGAGGTTCGCTGCCATGTTTTTATAGCATTAGAAAATACATGGGGGTACCTAACGCTATAAAAACATGGCGGCGAACCTCAAAAAATAACTAGCTACCTAGTGGCACCAGGGAAACTAATACAGCGATCAGAAAAACGATCGCTTAGTGACGCTGGCAATAGGGGGTTAAGGGTTAACTCTAGGGGAAATCAGGGGTTAAAACCTTTATTAGGTACCCCCATACATTTTCTAATAAATGTTTTAACCCCTGATTGCCCCTAGAGTTAACCCTTTCACCCCCTATTGCCAGCGTCACTAAGCGATCGTTTTCTGATCGCTGTATTAGTGTCGCTGGTGCCGCTAGGTAGCTAGTTAGTGCCAGTAACGCTTACACCCACGCGCAAAGCATACACCCCCCATATGTGGAATTACACCCCAAAATACATTCTGCTGCTTCTCCTGAGTACGGAGATACCACATGTGTGAGACTTTTTGGGAGCCTAGCCGCGTACAGGACCCTTCAGGCTTTCTAAGGGCATAAATTTTTGATTTCACTCCTCACTACCTATCACAGTTTCGAAGGCCATAAAATGCCAAAATAGCACAAAAACCCCCCAAATTACCCCAGTTGCAAAAATATGACAAACTGATTTTTTTTTGCACAAAGTTGTCACTAAATGATATATTGCTCACACATGCCATGGTTATATGTGGAATTGCACCCCAAAATACATTCTGCTGCTTCTCCTGAGTACGGGGATACCACCTGTGTGGGACTTTTTGTGAGCCTAGCTGCGTACGGGGCCCCGAAATCTAAGCACCGCCTTTAAGATTTCTAAGGGCATACATTTTTGATTTCACTCACACAAATCTTGAAGGCGGTGATTGGTTTTCGGGGTCCTGTACGCGGCTAGGCTCCTAAAAAGTCCCACACATGTGGTATCCCCGTACTCAGGAGAAGCAGCAGAATGTATTTTTGGGGGCAATTCCACATATAACCATGGCATGTGTGAGAAATATATCATTTATTGACAACGTTTTGTAAAAGAAATTGTATTAATTTTTTTGGTCATTATTCAATGACTTGGGGCGAAAAAATTAAATATTCCATGGACTCAACATGCCTCTCAGCAAATAGCTTGGGGTGTCTTCTTTCCAAAATGGGGTCATTTGGGATTGTGTGCCATCTTGGCATTTTATGGCCTTCAAAACTGTGATAGGTAGTGAGGAGTGAAATCAAAAATGTATGCCCTTAGAAATCTTGAAGGCGGTGCTTGGTTTTCGGGGGTACGCGGTTAGGCTCCCAAAAAGTCCCACACATCTGGTATCCCCGTACTCAGGAGAAGCAGCAAAATGTATTTTGGGGTGCAATCCCACATATAACCATGGCATGTGTGAGAAATATATAATTTAGTGACAACTTTGTGCAAAAAAAAATCAGTTTGTCATATTCCCACAACTTGTGTCAAAATATAAAATATTCCATGGACTCGACATGCCTCTCAGCAAATAGCTTGGGGAGTCTACTTTCCAAAATGGGGTCCTTTGGGGGGGGGGGGGTTGTGCTATTTTGGCATTTTATGGCCTTCGAAACTGTGATAGGTAGTGAGGAGTAAAAACAAAAATTTGCGCCCTTAGAAATGCTGAAGGCGGTGCTTGGTTTTCGGGGTCCTGTACCGATGAACCGATCGTGTTAGAACGCGGTGACGTAAAACACAACGACGTGATGAAAAAAACGAAGTTGAATGCTTCCAAGCATGCGTCGACTTGATTCTGAGCATGCGTGGATTTTTAACCGATGCTCCTGCGTACTAATGATCGGTTTTGACCTATCGGTTCAATTTTAAAGCAAGTCCTCTGTTTTTGGACCGAAGGATAACGGACCGATTGGGCCTATACACGATCGGTTTGGACCGTTGAAAACAAACTTCAGTCTGTTTTCATCGGTTTGAACCGATCGTGTGTACGCGGCTTTAGAGATTAGGAACAGCAACAGATGACATATATGTCCCCAGTCTGTGGTACTACAACAGCCTGCGTCTTCTGTCAGACCAGACTGAACCAGGTCATCACTTTCTTGTCTTCCTTGCAGGTTTCCCTGCACCCTTCCCTGAAGCGTTCCCTCCACGCTTCACTGCATGCTTCCTTGGAAGCTGTGGCTCTGGTGGTGGACTTGTGGCAAGAGGAGGATGGGCCAGCTCACATACGTGGCTGTTCTCAGTCAGCTGACCCCTCAACCCCTTCTGAAGGGCCTGAGCAAAAATTCCCTCACAGAAGAGGCGTTGGCCCTCCTCCAATTTCTGCAATCTAGTAGCTAGATAGCAGCCATAGTCATAGTCATCGGCGGGAACTTCATGTTCGTCCCCTTCCTGGGCCTCTTATTGTAAGGCAGAGGGCAGGCACCTGGGATTGGGTAAGACCACTGGGCCCAGCCACCTCCTGGCTGACACTGGGCCCGCCACCTCCTGGCTGACACTGGGCCCGCCACCTCGTTGCTGACACTGACCCCTGCCTCCTCCTGCCTGTCACTTTGGTTGCTATCAATTGGTTTGTGATTAGCAGTGATTGCTGCATATCAGGAACTACCGTACTTGCAGTGACTGTTTAACCATCAGAAAAGCCCACCTTCACCTGTTTTGTGGACATTTTCATACAATCTCTTTGATCTTAGTTATTTTTTTGCACCAGCACTTTCGTATTTATTCCAGGTGTGATTTGTATTTAGTAGATTGATTTTAGCGCAACTACACTATTTTTAATTTCTAGTATATTCCCCGCCCCTTTTCTTTCGGTGCACAGTAGAAGCGACATGGCGGAGACACAGCAGGGGCGTGTAATTCCAGTAATAAAGAGGAAAGCCCGGAGCCAGAAACGTCATGATCCAGGAGGAGATATAAGGCCTCAAATATGTCCTTTGCAGAGATGGCTGACATCTTGGGGAGGATTGACTATGATGGGAAGCATGACCTACACCAAGCCTAATGTGAGAAAGGCCAAGATCATGTCTAAAGTTGTGAGGAGTCTACACAGGAATTTTGGGGTACGACGATCCAAGGAGCAATTGAGGAAAACGCTGGTCAGACCTGAAATTGAGGGAGCAGGATCAGTACAGGAGCATCAAGTAACTGCTTCTAAAAAGTAAGTTGCTCCTGTGGTATTATTACTTGCATGTTCCTCCATGTGCTTTTCTTTAGGGTCCTTTCACACTAGCGGACGAACGGTCCGCTAATTACAAGTCCGTTAACGGACTTGTAATTAACCCCTATGGGAGCGGATCCGTTAGCGGATGATGCATCCGCTAACGTCCGCCAGATCCGCATCCGTTTTTGCGTACGGAAGAATGTCCTATTTTTCTTCCGTCCGGCCAAACGGATCGGATGCAAACGGACAGACGGTCTGTTTCCATCCAACTCCCCATAGGGGAGAGCGGAGGAGAGACAGGGCGGTCCCTGCACAGTGTGCGGGGACCGCCCTGTCCGCCGACAGCTGAGCGGAGACCCCCGCTGAGCTGACTGACACACGGAGCGGACCGAAAAACGGTCCGCTCCGTGTGAAAGGACCCTTACAGTTTTAAAATGGCAACTTTCAGGTTAGTGGGCACAGTAATCGGTCGTAGTAAACATTGTTCGCCCACTTAATACAATGTTTTGGGAAGCTACAGGTTAAATACATTTGGTCATGGCTATTTGTTGAAAAATAAATTTATTGCATTGTTGTCTAGATGTGTTTGGAACTAGAATGAAATGCAGACTTGATTCAGTGTAAGGAGAGGACACTCCGCAGCTGTTTTTACTGCACTAGTGTGGTACACCAGAACAACCTTTTTACGGTGTCCCACACATGTGCTCCAGTGGATACTTGGAGTGTCTCAAAATGTGAAAATTGTTACAAAAAGGTAAGTATTCCAGCTTTGATAAGGTAAAAAATCCTGTCTTCAGCTTGGAACTCTGCCAAAACAGACAATTGTACCACACTTCCAAGCAATGTTTCATATTCATAATTCTGGCCTCAAATATATGTGTTCTTAGTATACCTTTTGTTTCATTCTCATAGGGGAGCAAAGACTCGGAGGACACCATTTAGAGGACACCAGGAACCCCACACCTCAGAAAGAAGGTGAACTCAGCACAACACCACACCCCAAGGATGTGGAGAAAAGAAGAGGTGGAGGAAGTGGGCAAAATTGTCACCACAACAGATCAGTGTCTGAGACCACAGCTTCAGGTAATAAATGTAGGCCTGCATATTTATCCACTTGCCGCCCGCCAATGACAGATTGACGGCTGCAAAGTGGTTGCTTAATCCTGACTGGACGCCATATGACGTCCTCAGGATATTGAGCCGTTGCGCGCCCCCGGGGGCGCACATCGCTGTGATCCTTGTTGCAGGGTGTCAGTCTGACACCCTGCAACACTGATCTAGGTAAAGTGTCTCTCACGGAGACAGTTTACCATGTGATCAGCCGTGTCCAATCACAGCTGATCACGATGTAAACAGGAAAAGCCGGTAATCCGCTTTTCCTCACTCGCGTCTGTCAGACGCGAGTGGAGGAGAGCCGATCGGCTGCTCCTCTGACAGGGGGGGTTTGTGCTGATCGATTATCAGCACAGCCCCCCTCCCCAAGGATGCCCACTGGACCACCAGGGATTCCACTAGTTCACCAGGGATTTACATATAATGGATGCCAATCAGTGCCACAATGGATGCCAATCAGTGCCCACAATGGGCATCAGTCCCATGAGTCTTAAAGCCCCCACTCCCCCCAAGAAAATTACATGCCAAATGTGGCACGTAAGGGGGCGAGGAGTGGATTAAGCGGAAGTTTCCCTCCTCCCAAGGAGAAATCAGTAAGTGCTGAGATGTGCAAACGGCAATAATCATATTTATGTGTTTTTTTTCTGCTGCAAGGCTAAAAGAAAACATGGCAATGTATAAGAGTTCCTCTGGGCTGGTAGAAGTTGCAGAACACCGCCCCTAGTAGTCAGTGCGCTGGTACTACCAGAATAAGGCAGTCCAATGTTCACTCAGAACAATTGGCAGGAAAGGGGAGATATAAAAAACGGTATCTTCTCTTTTCTCCTTTCCCCAGGTGCTGTGGAGAAGCCGGCAAGATCCTATCCTTACTAACTTATCAAACCCCCCAAAGTTCTGCACAAACAATAAAGTGTAGATCTGGTGGAATGAAAACAAAAACTGGAAAGGGTCAACAGTTCTTGTTCGTAACTTCTTTAAAGCAAACATGAAAGGGGACAACGCAGGCATGAGCCCTACTTATAGAACCGTGGATCCGGCAAAATGACAATGTCCCCTCTGTAATTTGTAGTGGTAACAGAGAAAACGTGATCCACTTTCTATGGACATTTCAGGACCACTCTATCTTTATAGATGTACCGGCCAGGGCTCCAATCCTTCAGGCAACCTTGGAACTTGCGGCCAATGCGATTAAATACCAATTCAGAATGGCGGTGCATCTTAGGTACTCCCAAATACTCCCAGATAGCGTCCTTGTACCAGTCCTCTCTCCTCTTCTCAATTAGGATCATGAGATGGGGGAGACGTAGGGATATTCCCACCCGTAATCAATGGCCACCCCCTGCATAAGAGCACATTGCAGGCGAGCAAACTCTGGCAAGGTATGGGGGTCCCCACGTCCTGGGAGGATGATAGCATTGGGCGCTCTCCTTAACACGGGCAGACGAACTGTCGGACACACGCGCCCTTTAGTGAGGATATCATCAGTGTCTTCCTTGCGCACAGGCAGGCCTCGACCACAGCCATGGGAGGTTTGAGTGGGGCCCATCCTTGAAATAACGTGCCACACTGAGACTACATTGGTGTTGTCTCCGGCACAACATTTACTCCCTCACTGGGCACACACACTTGGTCATCATCACCATCGCTTACCTCCTGTCGATACGGTTGGGGTTTCAGCCGACGGCAGAGTCAGCGTGGATGATACGGTCACCACCTCTGGATCAGCGACTACTGGAGTTGGGGAGGGTTCCAGCCATGGGGCCTCTTCCTCCGCGGTCACAGTCCTGGTGATCCAATCCACCTTGTACTCCCGCGGAGATTCATTTAGTGATTCTACTTGAAACAGGTATCAGGGAATCAAGTACTCACGAGGCCGAGATGCTGAGGACGGCTCACATTTACGACCAAGTGCGCCCGCCCCCTGGAGTTGAAACAGGAGGCAGAGGCACAAGGAGGTACCGGTACCAGCGGAGTAGTAGACTGGGGTGGCTAATGCTGGAGAGTTGTAGCTGAACTTGGAAGTGGTTGCAGTCGGCCAGCAAGTAGGTGCAAGTGAAGCAGCCTTCGGTACACAGCACAGGAGGACAACAAACTGACAGAAGCAGATCCGGGGTACAGGTCAAAGTTCAGGTTCAGGAGATGGGCTGATACAAGTCCGGGGTACAAGCCAAAGTCCCAGGTCAGGGGACGGCAGCAGATCCAGGTCACAATCCGAAGGTCAAGGTTTAGAGAAGGCAGCAATCCAGAAACAAGCCGAGTTCAGGTTTCAGGGCGAGAGCTGAGTCAGAAGGAAATCCGGGTCAAAGAGCACAGGGAACAGCAACTAAGCTTCGGGATAGAGTTGACGATAAACCAGCAACCCGTCCAGAGACAGGGGCTGGTTCAAATAAGCCGGTCATAGCTCTGATTGGTTAAGAGAGGGTGCGCGCTCGCACGCGTGCCGCCGCACCGCGCACGAGCCTCAGACGCACAGGCACGCGCTGAGACGCAATTCTACCGCGCCTGCATGCAAAATGGGGGCTGACAGTACTGGGACCCTGACAACAGGTAGCTTCGGCACCTCTTGCATCTAGCAAATGGTAGAAGACGGACAGCCAGCTCCAAACAGCGGGGGCAGGACAGTCCGAGGGCCTCCACGCTACTGCTGGAAAACAGGACGAACTTCCCCAGGGTCCGCATTCGGATTCCAGTATCTCTCAGGAGTACTCCAGCAACAGCGGACATTGCGTTGACTCCCGGCACAGACATTGGGGTCGCAGCTTCCCAAAAGGCATTGATGACACAGACATGTTCGCACGACCTTCTCTCATGGGCGTGCAATCACTCTGTCCTTTGGTGCCAAACTCAGTCTGCGTCTCACGCAGGGGTGGGTAGCTATTTTCTTCACACGTGGCAGGCGCACATGGCTTTGCCGCACGTGCGCCCAACTCTATTGGCGACATTAACTCCTTCCTCACCAGGCACATTTTAACACACAACAGTTCCTTTAATTAATAGTAGATTGAACTTCTGTATTCGGGTATTCTGAGGTAACAGCCAATCCTGGACGAGCCCCCACGTGTAGCATTAACCCCAGTGGAGCTGCTGGATTTTTGGGAGGCGTGTTACCTTGTGGCTCCTCCGAATTTTCTAGGGGTAAGTAATGCGTATATGCATAAACAGAAGTAAATGAATGTCCATGACAGGTGCTCCTTTACTGTGCTCTTTATTACCCAGCCGGGTAAAAACAATAAAACTTGCGGTGAGGAAAGTAAAGTTGAAAAGAGTAAGGATAGCAGATTCAGGTGGAATGATAGGAAACAGTCTCCCAAACGTAACACTTTTCTTCACCACTCCCGCCAAAGTGGGTTCAGTGCACACGGACAGGCCTCTCTCACTGACCTGGCAGCCGCAGTGTCACTCGGACAATTACAGAAATAAGTCTCTGCCACAGACCCTCCTTGGTGAACTTGAATTTGGGAGAGAAGTCTCTGCCACAGACCCCTCTCAAAGAGCCTCAGAAGATACCTCTGCCACAGGTCCCCTCTGGGTAGAATTCTTGGAGATATGCCTCCTTGGTTGACTTACGTCTGGATCTCGTTCAACTTGTCGCCCAGGTACCGACTGACAGGTGATTAGTCCTGCAGTGTCCGGCTACCTTTGATCCCCGGTGGTTTCGTCCAAGCCCTATTGGACCACCAGCCTCTCAATGGCGCTCCTCAGACCGACTCCCCACTGAACAGCACACAGCTTAGGATCTTCAAAAAGGGGGGACCCAGCCGCTCACTGGATCCCCATCACTGGTTCAGATGCTCTGGGCCAACATGGTCCCGGAACCAGGAACATCGCATAGCACGCACGCCTTCCGGCCAGGTAGGCCATAGCGCCGGGGCGCCGTGATGTGGCCACCCTAAAGGTGGGTGCCACACTGAACGAAGAAGGACCCAGAACAATGGCGTCTGTCCCATAATACCTCTTCCCAGCATGCACAGTGAGGACAAACCCTTGTGTTGGCTGCCGGGAAGAGCACCCAAACCTTGACTCCACTGATGCCACCTACAGTGCTAGGGTTGGAAGAACACCCCAGCACAGCAGAATGGGCTCACAGTACAGCCAAGCTGAGACAGAGACTGCAATGTGCCACTTACAATCAGGATCAGAGTATAACTATACTCTGATCTATACTTAAATTTGACTAGCACCAGTACTATAAAGTACATAGGCGTTACACATGAATAAATCCTCAAGCCTAAAATATGCATGTTAACTCCTTCGCTGCCAGGTCTATACGTCGTACAATATCACACACAATCTGGCGGCTGCAGCCTCCGGGATTATGTGCAAACTGACAGTCAGGTGGATGCATTTGGTGGCTGTGCCACTGCCCGATTAACTCCACACACCCCCGGTAAGAGGGCCATCCCCCAGGTGCATGCCTCTGCCATGTATACTGGGCTCTGCTTGCCCATCTGCGAGCTTGAGACTAGGGATGAGCTGAACACCCCCGCGTTCGGTTCACACCAGAACCGTCGAACAGACCGACCGTTCGCGCGAACATTTAGAACCCCATTGAAGTCTATGGGACTCGAACGTTCGAATTCAAAAACGATCATTTTAAAGACCACTAATCAAATTATTGTTGGAAAACGTCTTTGAGAACCCGGGTCTTGCCCCAGGGAACATGTATCAATGGAAAAAAGTTTAAAAAACGGTTGTTTTTTCAGGAGCAGGACTCCTGAAAAGAGACAGTTTTTAAAACTTTTTTTCCATTGATACATGTTCCGTCAGGCAAAGACGTTTTCACAGGCAAACTATAGACACCCAGCATGTACAATATTTAAAGGAATTTTTTTTTTTTTATTATTTAAACATTATTAAAATCACTGCTCCAGGAGCAGTGATTTTAATGATGCTTAAATAAAAAATAAAAAATTCCTTTAAATATTGTATCTGCTGGGTGTCTATACCTGTGATAACGTCTTTAAAGTGGAGCTCCACCCAGGAAAACAACATTTTGCCATGTTGTTTAAAAAAATTAAAAATAAAAAACCTGAAAAAAATAAAAAAAATACTCACCCGAAATAGCTGTTGCTATGCGGAAGTCCGTAATCTGCCTCACCTGCACCGCGGTTTGATTTCTTCTTCTCCTTCTCCTTGTGAATGGGGCACGCTGCTTTCTGGGAACTGTGTGTGTTCTCAGAGAGCAGCGCGCCCATTCACAAGCCAGCGTGAGACTCGCGCAGGCACAGTAGGAAACGGGCAGTGAAGCCGTACGGCTTCACTGCCTGTTTCCCATAGTGTGAATGGTGGCGCGGGACCCGGAGCGATCGTGGGACCGGCATCGGGGGGGGGGGGGGGGGGCCGTCAGCGCGGGCGCCTAGGACAGGTAAGTGTCCTTATTTAAAGTCAGCAGCTACACTGTTAGTAGCTGCTGACTTTAAAAAAAAAAATGTTCGCGGCTGGAGCTCCGCTTTAAATAGCACAATCACCGGCCTGCCAATAAATTAGGAATAGCTGATCTAGCTAAGCTATACAGTGTATAAATATATGTACAACTCCTGGGGATGTATATATATCCTCTACACACTATCAATTAGGCTAAACTGACTAGCCTGCCTGCCTGCTCTATCTAGCTATATAAAAAGACTATCTCTCTGTCATTAACAACCGCTACACACTACACGAGGCCGCCCAGCAGGTGGCCTTATATAGTGTGGGGCGTGTGCTAAAGCCCTGAGCCATAAGGGTGGTGGCTTTGGCCAATTATGGTTCTCCGTTTTTTGCGCACTGTGATTGGCCAAGCATGCAGGGTCATAGTGCATGTTTGGCCAATCATCAGCGTGCAATGCCGCAGTGAATTATGGGCCGTTGCGCGTCACTCGAATTTGGCGCGAACGACCCGTTTTGTTCGAATTTCGTCCGAACAGACAATGTTCGAGTCGAACATACGTTCGTATCGAACGCAGAGCTCATCACTACTCGGGACCGATTAGGTGGGTAGAGGGGAAGCGAGTGGACACAGTCTGCTCTCTTCCCCTTCTTGCTATGACCCGGAAAGCATTGTGTATGACATCACTTCCAGGTTTGAAACAAGAAATTTAATTAACGCCGCTCCTATCAATTACAATATATATATATATATATATATATATATATATATATATATATATATATATATAAAAACAAATGTTCTCAATGCCAGTATAGTGCAAAATGACTGCAATCAATAAAGTCCATAAAAAAATGAAATGTTGAGTTGTGACAAGTTCAAATATTTAGATGACTTTCCGTTACAGCTTCAAAATCAAAAATTCAGGTGACTATCCGTGCTCCCCTCCTGGGTCCCTACTCACCAGATGGAAATGGTATATGTGCTTGTATTGAGGTGGTGATGTCCGCCCACAAAATTTGTTGTAATTGGCTTTGAAATATAGGTGTCTGTTGGCCTCCTCCCGATAATCAAGGTCCCTCTGGCTCACGCGATCAGCAACAATTCACAGTGGTATCGCTCCAACAAAAACAGAGGAGAGAGCATATAGTGTAATACTGCTATTTATTTAGAACATTTTTAAAATCATTACACTTACATCAAAAGATAAAATCACGTAGAGATTGCCACCTTGGCGTCCACACAGCCGTCACAGATAGCTTAATGTATTTTGCCCCTCCCACTGGGCGTCATCAGAAGCTTCCCCTAGCATAGCCGGCAGGGGATGTATTGCAATGCAATACATCCCCTGCATGTCTCATTAACCACTTCAATACAAGACATTTTCACCCCCTTTCCTGCCCAGGCTAACTTTTAGCGCTGTAACATTTTGAATAACAATTGCGCGGTCATGACATTGCATTGATCATTTTCCCCCAGAAATAGAGCTTTATTTTGATGGTATTTGATCACCTCTGCGGTTTTTATTTTTTGCGCTATAAACAAAAGAAGCGACAAGTTTGAAAAAAGAAAACTTTTTGCTATAATAAATATTCCAATAAAAAAATAAAAAAATTCTCAGTTTTGGCCGATAAGTATTCTACATATTTTTGGTAAAAAAATTAAAATAAAAAAATCGCAATAAATGTATATTGATTGGTTTGCCTAAAAGTTATAGAGCCTACAAAATAGGGAATAGATTTATGGCATTTTTATTATTACATTTTTTTTTTCTTACTAGCAATGGTGGCGATCTGTGATTTTTATCGTGACATATCATACAATTTTGACACTGTTTTGGGATCATTCACATTTATAAAGCGATCAGTGCTATAAAAATGCGCTGATTACTGTATAAATGTCACTTGCAGGGAAGGGGTTAACACTAGGGGGCGATCAAGGGGTTAAATGTGTTACCTAGAGAGTGATTCTAACTGTGGTGGGGGGGGGACTGACTGGGGGAGGCGACCAAACGGTGTTCCTCTGTCTTGGTGACCGATCGGTGTTCCTCTGTCCTGAAGTTTGTTGCCATTTCACGGACGCACACAAATTTAAGGTTTGACATATTGGGTATCTATTTACTCGATGCAACCTTGTGTATTATATGTTATTAAAAATGTGGGCCGTTTATTGTGTTTGTTTGCCCTAAAATGTGCTTTTAGTGTGTACTTTAAAGTGGTTGTAAAGGTTCAGGTATAGCGGAGTTCCACCCAAAAATGGAACTTCCGCTTAATCCACTCCCCTCCCCCTTACATGCCACATTTGGCATGTAATTTTTTGGGGGGGGAGTGGGGGCTTCAGGAGGAGTGGGACTTCCTGTCCCACTTCCTGCTTCCGCTGAGGGGCTGGTAAGGCGATTAGGCTTAATCGCCTTACTGCAGCCCCTCCCGTAGGCGATCATCTAGGACACTGACAGGTCCTAGACGTTCGCCTGTCAAATAAATCATCGGCGAGCCGCGCCGCGCGTGCATGCGCAGTGCGGCTCGCACATGCGCAGTGGGTGCCCGGCCGTGAAGCCGAAGCCTGTCACGGCCGGGTGCCCACAGTAGAAATGAAGTAGCCACACTGGGAGGGGGGGAGAGTAGCGGAGCCCCCCCGGCGCGTCGCTGGAACGCTGGAGCAGGTAAATGATTGTTTATTAAAAGCCAGCAGCTACACTTTTTGTAGCTGCTGACTTTTAATAAACAAAACTTTTGGCTGGAACACCCCTTTAAAGCAGGGTTCCGGGCATATTTTTTTGCAAGCTAAAATTAATCACAATAAATAGTCTCTAAAAAGTATTAATAGCTCCCCAATCGTTCCAGAAATTATTGCAAACACTGGCCTTATATCCTTCAGCTCATGTTGTGGCCATATCCATTATATGTGTGGGCATGTGAAGCCCAGTTCCTTTTTCTTCCTGGTTTTCAGGGAGAGGTGCATGCTGGGTAATTTTTAGGCACAGTAATGCCCAGAGACTCCTGGGAAATGAGTGTCATCATTTCCCAGGAGGCAATAAGGTCTTAGGACAGGAAGTTGAACCACCTAGGGCCAGGAACTAGGCAGAATATGACATTTGCCTAGTAACAGCCAGATAGAAGTGAGTAAAAAAAGGTTTGCAGGCGTTATAGCCGTGCTATCCTATTGATTTCAATGAGAAGGAGTGGTATACACACCGCTCCTTAGGCTGCATTCACATCTAGGCGGCAAGTAACGCTGCATATGCGGCATTACTTGCCGCAATTCGATTCATTTTTTTTTTACAAATCATCCCCATTGATGTCTATGGCCGAACGCCAATGTCGCCTGAAAAAAAGGGTCCGGGACTTTTTTTCAGGCGACAGGCATTCGGCGTTTCAGAGATGTGAACCATCTCTATAGACATGAATGGGGATTCGCCCCTCCAGCGGCATGAGCGTCGGGCGACAGGCGATTTGTCGCTCAGATGTGAATCCAGCCTTAGATGCTGCTTGTAGGAGTTTTTTTTCTCCTGCCAGTGCAATGCCTCAGTGTGAAAGCTGGGGCAGGATTATTTCAGGCCTTATTTATGCGCTAAATCGCCTGAAATACGTCTCAGTGTGAAAGGGACCTTAATGTTGCGTTTTTCTAGCCCTTTGTCAAGTAACGGAAATTGGAACTACCACTATTTTATTCTCTAGTGTGCCTGATTTCATAAAATGTTATGTATCTAATGTTTTGGGGTTTTATGTAATCTTCAGGCCTAATTTTTCTTTTAAATCTGTGAAAAACTGTCTCGGGCAGCAACAAGTTTAATTTGTTTGCAAAGAATGAAAACTGCAGCTGTGTCAGAGAAAAAGGTTAGGAGAAAACACACACACCGCCCGCTATCCGACGTCACGTGACCCCACAGCCCGTGCTCAGTTAGGACACGTGACCCGAGCCGCACCGAAATACGGAGCGGCACCAAATAAAAAAAGGAGCGAGGCTCCAATACACAGAACGGCGGCGAGCTGTTACTCTGTACTGTAATGTTATCGCCATAGGGAAGCGCAGGTGTGCGCAGTGTAAAAGTTCCCCTCACATCATGCGCGGCTCCGTCCACATTCCAGCAGAGTCACCGCTCGGTTCCCTCTAATCCCCGCCCCTTTCGGACGCTGCGCATGCTGGGATGCCGTGGCCGTCAGTTGGAGGCCGCGCTCCGCTGTGAGGAGTTGTGCGGCCCGTGGTGCAGGTGGCTGGTCGGTGTGTACGTGCCGTGACTGGATAACTCGGAACGGCGGCGGTCTTTACAGGTGAGAGCCGGGCCTGCCTCGTACTTGTTCTGGAGTTGTGACCCGTGTAGTAGTAGTGGTGGTGGAGGAGGACGAGGACGAGGAAGAAGAAAGCTTCCTGGAAGTTTGTGCGGAGACTGTCATCATTACGCATGTTGTGTGTGCGGTCTCCCGGGAGAATGAGAACTCCCTGACCACACACCGAGGGGAGGGGGAAAGCACTGTGTGTACCTGGCCTTGTCCTGTCACTCTGACCACCCGGAGTGCCCTCTGTAACATCACCTGTGACGGGACCCCTGTCAGCTGTGCCCTGATACTGACATGATGGAGGGGGCCCCCCTGTCAGCTGTGCCCTGATACTGACATGATGGAGGGGGCCCCCCTGTCAGCTGTGCCCTGATACTGACATGATGGGGGGGCCCCCTGTCAGCTGTGCCCTGATACTGACATGATGGGGGGGCCCTGTCAGCTGTGTCCTGATACTGACATGATGGGGGGGGGGCCCTGTCTACTCTGAGACTATGATATGGGGGGGCCCTGTCTACTCTGAGACTGATATAGGGGGGGGGGGGCCCTGTCTACTCTGAGACTATGATATGGGGGGGGGCCCTGTCTACTCTGAGACTATGATATGGGGGGGGGGGGGGGGCCGGTCTACTCTGAGACTATGATATGGGGGGGGGGCCCTGTCTACTCTGAGACTATGATATGGGGGGGGGGCTGTCTACTCTGAGACTATGATATGGGGGGGGGGCCTGTCTACTCTGAGACTATGATATGGGGGGGGGGCCCTGTCTACTCTGAGACTATGATATGGGGGGGTGGCCTGTCTACTCTGAGACTATGATATGGGGGGGGGGGGCCTGTCTACTCTGAGACTATGATATGGGGGGGGGCTGTCTACTCTGAGACTATGATATGGGGGGGGGCCCTGTCTACTCTGAGACTATGATATGGGGGGGGGGCCCCTGTCTACTCTGAGACTATGATATGGGGGGGGGGCCCTGTCTACTCTGAGACTATGATATGGGGGGGGGGGGGCCCTGTCTACTCTGAGACTATGATGGGGGGGGGCCCTGTCTACTCTGAGACTATGATATGGGGGGGGGGGGCCTGTCTACTCTGAGACTATGATATGGGGGGGGCCCTGTCTACTCTGAGACTATGATATGGGGGGGGGGCCCTGTCTACTCTGAGACTATGATATGGGGGGGGGGGGCCCTGTCTACTCTGAGACCCCTGTCTACTCTGAGACTATGATATGGGGGGGGGGCCCTGTCTACTCTGAGACTATGATATGGGGGGGGGGGCCCTGTCTACTCTGAGACTATGATATGGGGGGGGGGGCCCTGTCTACTCTGAGACTATGATATGGGGGGGGGGGGGCCCTGTCTACTCTGAGACTATGATATGGGGGGGGGCCCTGTCTACTCTGAGACTATGATATGGGAGGGGCCCTATCTACCCTGAGACTATATGGGGGGTCCCCTATCTACCCTGAGACTATATGGGGGGTCCCCTATCTACCCTGAGACTATATGGGGGGTCCCCTATCTACCCTGAGACTATATGGGGGGTCCCCTATCTACCCTGAGACTATATGGGGGGTCCCCTATCTACCCTGAGACTATATGGGGGGTCCCCTATCTACCCTGAGACTATATGGGGGGTCCCCTATCTACCCTGAGACTATATGGGGGGTCCCCTATCTACCCTGAGACTATATGGGGGGTCCCTATCTACCCTGAGACTATATGGGGGGTCCCCCTGAGACTATATGGGGGGTCCCCTGTCTACCCTGAGACTATATGGGGGGTCCCCTGTCTACCCTGAGACTATATGGGGGGTCCCCTGTCTACCCTGAGACTATATGGGGGGTCCCCTGTCTACCCTGAGACTATATGGGGGGTCCCCTGTCTACCCTGAGACTATATGGGGGGTCCCCTGTCTACCCTGAGACTGATATGGGGGGTCCCCTGTCTACCGTGAGACTGATATGGGGGGTCCCCTGTCTACCGTGAGACTGATATGGGGGGTCCCCTGTCTACCGTGAGACTATGATATGGGGGGGGCCCTGTCTACCGTGAGACTATGATGGGGGTGTCTACCGTGAGACTATGATATGGGGGGGGGGGGCCCTGTCTACTGTGAGACTATGATATGGGGGGGGGGGCCCTGTCTACTGTGAGACTATGATATGGGGGGCCCTGTCTACTCTGAGACTGATATGGGGGGTCCCTCTACCCTGAGACTATATGGGGGGTCCCCTGAGACTATATGGGGGGTCCCCTATCTACCCTGAGACTATATGGGGGGTCCCCTGTCTACCCTGAGACTATATGGGGGGTCCCCTGTCTACCCTGAGACTATATGGGGGGTCCCCTGTCTACCCTGAGACTATATGGGGGGTCCCCTGTCTACCCTGAGACTATATGGGGGGTCCCCTGTCTACCCTGAGACTGAGACTATATGGGGGGTCCCCTGTCTACCCTGAGACTGATATGGGGGTCCCCTGTCTACCGTGAGACTGATATGGGGGGTCCCCTGTCTACCGTGAGACTGATATGGGGGGTCCCCTGTCTACCGTGAGACTATGATATGGGGGGGGGGGCCCTGTCTACCGTGAGACTATGATATGGGGGGGGGGCCCTGTCTACCGTGAGACTATGATATGGGGGGGGGGGGCCCTGTCTACTGTGAGACTATGATATGGGGGGGGGGGGGCCCTGTCTACTGTGAGACTATGATATGGGGGGGCCCTGTCTACTCTGAGACTGATATGGGGGGCCCCCTGTCTACTCTGATACTGATATCATATGGGATGGGCCTGTCTACTCTGATACTGACATGATGGGGGGCACCTGTGAGCTGTGCCCTGATAATGACCACATGATGGTGAGAGGAGACCTGTGCACACATCTCACCATTGGGGGAACCTGGAGGTTAATTCCAGCTGTCGGGGACCCTGGTACTGATCGTGGTGTTGTAGCTATCCAAAATGTTCTCGTCGGCCCAACAACTCTATATATGACTTTCAGTAATAAGTGAAATGATTGTTGCCTAAGTAGATGCAGCATCGATCTCCTCCTGCTGGCTCTAAGACTGAGAACCGAGGAATCAAACACAGCTGATCACTCGGTTCCCACAGCTTTGTGAGCAGAGAGCTGGTGACTGTCAGGCAACGCTCTCTGCCCCCTTTCCCGCTCTCGCTGGAGCACTAGGCTGTGGAGGGGGCGGGAATGGCTGGAGCACTAGGTTGTGGAGGGGGCGGGAATGGCTGGCTCAGGCTCTCAGCGGCTCCCTGAGTGGCTGAGCAAAGGTCTGGTCTAGTGTTTTTGGTGGATTCTGAGCATATCAATCTTTCCCTAGTTTGAACCAGCTCTGTGGTGTTAGCCGACAGCCGGCTTCAGCCCACTGTCTGCTGAAAATGGGTTACAAGAGTGCAGGACAAAATGAGCTTTGGCTGTTCTTCTCCTTTAACAATGACCAGGAAATAAGCATGGACTTCAGAAATTGTAGTGTCTAGTGGAGAAATTCTGCCCCCATCATACATTAATGATCAGTGTGAGAGGTGACTGTTTGCGTTGGTGGGTCCTTCCATCTTTTTGGTCAGTGGGAGACATGGGGCCCCCCCCCCCCCGCTTTGGTGGTCAGCGGGGGAGGCACTCTTCCCCCTCCCCTTTTTTTTTTGTTGGTGATCAGCAGGAGAGGTCCCCCTGTTACATACATCTTAGTCCCCTTTCACACTTATACGACTTGTCTCACGATTTTGTACTGCAAAATCGTATGACAAGTCATTCTCCATGACTTTCAATGAACACCATTCATACTGGCACGACTTTAAGTTGTGCCATCTTCAAAGTAGTTCCTGCGCTACTTTGGTCCAACTTCCATGCGAGTTGATGTCCATAGAACTCAATGTTAAACCCTCAAGTAGCATGCAAAT
The DNA here is from genome assembly GCA_029574335.1 of Rana kukunoris. NCBI lineage: Eukaryota > Metazoa > Chordata > Amphibia > Anura > Ranidae > Rana > Rana kukunoris. The sequence continues at coordinate 118,289,839 of CM056055.1, read as the reverse complement.
GGTACCTGAATAATATACACACGATTTCAGTACAACTTTGTAAGCACAAGCAGCTTTTTAACCCTTGTCCCACCTAGAGGTCGTCCGATATATCGGCAGGCTGATATATTGGCCGTTTTGGAGAAATCGGCATCGGCCGATTTTTTTATTTTGTTTTTCCAAATCGGGCCGATATTTTACAATTCCCGCTTGCGATGCCACGCCTCCGGAGCTAGGCCGGAGCCGCGGCAATTTGCGGATTGCCGCCGCGGTCACAGCATCAGGAAAGACCGCGGCTTTGGCCTAGCTCCGGAGCCGTGGCCATCTTGGTACACCCAGCGCGGCGCCCCTCCTCATTTTACGCCCACAGAGGAGGAGGGGCCCGCGTTCATGGGACACACACCGCTCTGGTGTCTGTACTACGGGAGGCAGGGGGGGTGTCTATACTGGAGGGAGGGGGGGTGACACAATTTTTTTGCACAAGTGCCAATTAGTGCCACTTGCTATCAGTGCCATCTGCCAGTAACAATACCAGTGCCAATTAGTGCCACCTTCCATCCAGTGCCATCCGCCAATGCCACCTGCCAGTGCCACCATCCAGTGCCAATTAGTGCCACCTTCCATCCAATACCAGTGGCAGTAAGTGCCACCTTCCATCCAGTGCCACCTGCCAGTGCCAACTAAAGCCATCAGTGCCACCTGCCAATGCCAACCAGTGCTAACTAGTGGCAACCAGTGTCACCTGCCAGTGCCAACCAGTGCCAGCTGCCAATCAGTGCCACCTGCTAGTACCATCTTTCAGTGCCATCCAGTGCAACCTGCCAGTGCCAATAAGTGCCTTCTGCGGTTGCCATCTTCTTTCCAGTGCCACGAAATTGGCATCATATATCGGCAATCGGCCGCCCATATTTCTAAATATCGGCATCGACCAGAGAAAAACCCATATTGGTCGACCTCTAGTCCCACCCAATCCTTTCAGCATAGTAGCCCCTCTCAAGCACAGTTTCCACCACACATTCCCTTCCTGGTTATTCCCTCAGGAACAATGTGCTTTAAACAGGTAAAAAAAAAGAGACATCCTCGATAATGAGCAAATCATTAGATTTATCCTTGAGTGCCCAGCTATTTATGATTTGTGTCACCCAAACTACAAAGACAATATCCCACTGACCACCAATGTAAGGAGCATTCTTCCCACTGACCACCAATGTAAGGAACATTCTTCCCACTGACCACCAATGTAAGGAGCATTCTTCCCGCTGACCACCAATGAAGGGGACATTCTTCCCGCTGACCACCAATGTAAGGCGCATTCTTCCCGCTGACCACCAATGTAGGGGACATTCTTCCCGCTGACCACCAATGTAAGGCGCATTCTTCCCGCTGACCACCAATGTAAGGCGCATTCTTCCCGCTGACCACCAATGTAAGGCGCATTCTTCCCGCTGACCACCAATGTAAGGCGCATTCTTCCCGCTGACCACCAATGTAAGGCGCATTCTTCCCGCTGACCACCAATGTAAGGCGCATTCTTCCCGCTGACCACCAATGTAAGGCGCATTCTTCCCGCTGACCACCAATGTAAGGCGCATTCTTCCCGCTGACCACCAATGTAAGGCGCATTCTTCTCATTCTTATTCTTCATTATAGAAGACCCAAAATTGACCCCTATTTTCACGATTGGCAATGATGGGATGTACCCAATATCGACGTCTTCTTGACCTCCGCTTCTTCTCTTCTTCCTTATGCACTTCTACTGCTGCAGCAGCAATGACAACTGCAGTGGCATGAAAAGGAATTGCCTCACACCATGTATGTTTTCATTGGTTAATGTCAAATTTGTGGCAAAGTCGAAGCTGTACTGATCCAAAATCGCTGCACAATCTCAAGACTTTGAAGTCGTATGAAAGGGGCCTAAGGCTACATTCACACGTTTGTGTCTGATCGCAGCTAAACACAAGTAATCTGCAGTTGAAAAAGTTTGAAATATTTTCTTCAAATAGTTGTGGTTTGTAAATGAGTTTAGCTGCGTCTGTAGTTGCAGGTGTTTTTCGTTCTCAGTATCCACTTTCAACTTGGTAGTTTCTGGGCAAGGAGATAGAGCTGTGTAATTCAAATGAAGTGTTGCTTACCATTGTGTGCCTGCTTGAGAGGTTTAAATTGAGCGGCAGTTCACACTCGCGGTATTACTTTTAAAAGCACACCACACAAAAGACATGGTAATGCGATCTGTACTTAGGGTACCACTAACTAATTGGCACACCCGTGCAGATCGCAAGGGCAGTGTGGTCGCCTACACCTGAAATGTGCTCAGAATGTGCCTTTCCCACTGTTTTCTGGGATGAACCGGCCCTGAGGTAGATGGAGAGGAAGAGAGGCAAATGCAATGAAGATGGGTACATCCCCAAACATCCCAGTCTAAGTAGTGGATATTTTGTCCTGATGTATAAGGAAATTAGAACCTATCCTGATAAAATGTATTACTTTACTAGAATGTCGGTGTTCACCTTTGACAGTTTACAAACCTGTTAGATTTTGTCTGTATACCAACATGAGGATGAATGAGACGCAAATCCAAGAAAAAAGAATAGTAATTTTCTGCAGTTTATAGTTACATTTGAAGACAAAAATCTTCAAATGTGCATATGCATAACATAATTGCTTTTCTTTGTGTGAGTCCAGCTGCTTTTTATAAAAGTCTTCTAAGGCTGGGTTCACACTATGCTACACGACAGCAGTACAACTTTCATCCTACTTTGCTCTGCGACATCTGTCCTACATTCATCCTACATTCATGAACAGGAAACTATTTTGAACCGACTTTGTGATAGTCTTACTTGTTCTTTGACCAATCAAAACAATCCCAGAGAGATAAATTCCTTTTACTGCTGCTGTAATCACATGTCGGATGTCTGATAAGGACAAGGCTCCTACTTTGGTCCGACTTCAAAAATATTCAATGGGCTGAAGTAGGATGAATGTCAGGGCAAAGTACTACAGGGAGTGTTTTCAAAGACGGACCGACTTGTGTCGGATCAGTTAAGACAGCTCTCATAGGGAAACATTGATTTTCACACGTCATGCGACATGAGCTCCCAATGTCGGAGCGTTTGTAGGATTAGTGTGAACCCAGGCTAAACGCTGAAGTGTAGACGTATAAGGCTACATTTATGCCATTGATTAAGGCCATTGTGAATTGTAGCAGCAGTTCTTCTGTGGCTCAGAGAGTGGCGAATATCAGCTGTCGCCAGTGACCTTTTTATTATAGTGAACCGCCTCTAGCTGCTGAGAGTTGTAACAGGGATCTCTGATTCCTGCTGCTACTATTCACGCTAACTCTAATTCGCCGGTGTGAATGTATGCATTTTGTGTTTGTGGTTTTGGTGTATTTTTAGCTCAATTTTATTTTGAGTACTCAAGGTTAGTTAACAATGTAACACATGGATATATTATCAAGTAGAAAAACATAGAAGCGGTATGTTCAATGAGCACTTGTCGGTCATTGCTCTGGAGCAGCCATTCTCAACCAGGGTTGCTCCAGAGGTGGCTAGGAGTTCCTTGAACTGTGGCTGATTTACCTCCTGTTTGATGGTGCCTACATACTTCTGAGCCAATGCAACTTGGAGCAGCTAGTGGTATGACACCAATGATCTTTATAGCTCTCTGTAGGAGGGCCATTCTTACCACCACTGTCAAAAAGGGGCATTCTTCTCACTGAAGTAAGGCGCATTGTTCTCACTGACCTCCAATGAATGGGTTTTATCAGGTGTTCCACGAGACCTGAAAATAATTTTAAGGGTTCCCCTGGGGTAAAAAGGTTGCGAGGGCTGCTCTGGAGGCACATTGAGGTGAAAATAATCCTAGGGATGTGTGTTGCATTAAGGCCACATTGTTGTATACAGTACTGGATCATATTATTGTTAGAACAAAGTAATACTTATAGAAAGATCATCACTCTCATATATTATATGCCTTATGGATCATGTGGCATTACATAAAAAAAAAAAGGAAAATATTGCTCATCTCTTGCACTGAAAGCAGATGCGTCTGAGTAAAGCATATTGGTGCAAGGATATGGGGTAAAGAGAGAATAGTGAGGTTAGGAAGAAAGAGGAGAGGGCACTCCATCTAGGCTAGGATGTGGTGGCGACTTGTTTGCCCTCTGCCCATGGGACAAATTCCGTGGAGTATCAGAACATGGACCAAGAGGTCCACTTAACGGAGAACTGATCCTCCTTTATAATTTTTCTGAGCCAGAAAATATTCCAGGTCTCTAATATGGTCTACTTCGACAGCCCAATCACCCAGGGAAGGTATGTCGGTTGACTTCCAATGTCATGGAATTGCAGCCATGGCCAGAAAATGGCGTAGCACATCTTTCTTGATTTCAGAGGTCCGGGAATTATAGATAGGAGAGCTACTTCTAGAAAGGGTTGGAGAGCTGTCGCCATCAGTTTGCAATACAGTTCAAAGATTTTTTTTTCCCCTAAAATTGCCGTATAGGAAGGCAGTTCCACCAGATGTTGAGGGTCCCTTTAGCGTTTAGACACTTCAACCCGTCCTCTTCCAACGATTGTTGGCGATGCCTAATTGTTGTTGGGCATCTGTACCATCCGGTTATCAACTTAAACCCTGTTTCTTGCCAGGTAGAGCTTGTGTGTCAGAATGAAGCATTTTTGCCAATCTATGGGTGATATCGGGATATCTACCAGATGAATCCATATACAGAAAGTGGCCAGTAACAAAGGATTACTAAAGTACAGTGGATCGAAAAAAAATATGCGGTTTAGTAATTTAACACATTGCAGCATTAATATTTAACCACTTGACCACTGGGCACTTAAACCCCCTTCCTAACCAGACCAATTTTCAGCTTTCGGTGCTCTCACAATTTGAATGACAATTACGATACCCCATGTGTGAGACTTTTACACAGCGTGGCCACATACAGAGGCCCAACATGCAAGGAGCGCCATCAGGCGTTCTGGAACACCCAGACCAATTCTGACATTCCTCTCCTACATGGAAAAATCATCATTTATTTGCTAGAAAATTACATAGAACCCCAAAACATTATATATGCTTTTTTAGCAAAGACCCTAGAGAATACAATGGCGGCCGTTACAACTTTTTATCTCACATGGTATTTTCGCAGACATTTATTGAACGTGTGTTTTTTTTAAGAAAAAAAACTGTTTTGTGTTTAAAACAAAACAGTAAAGTTAGCCCAATTTTTTTTTTCATAATGTGAAAGATGAGGTTACGCCGAGTAAATAGATACCCAACATGTCACACTTTAAAATTGCGCACACTCAAGGAATGGCGCCAAACTTCGCTACTTAAAAATCTGGTTAATTGCGGAGTATCGCGCGCGCGGTTTGGGTATTGCGGAGTATCGCGATGGATGGAGGGATCTGTGACTGCATTTGTCACAGATCCAGCCACAGCACTGCTGCTGACACCCGCTCCCCCTCCCTCTCCTTGCACACTGTACCGAACGGTCAAATGACCCCGGTTTGTTTACAAGTGATCGCGCCGTCATTCGACGGCACGATCACGTGGAAAACGGCCGCTATCAGCGTCAATTTACCGTGATCCGTCGGGTCTTCCAGACCCGGCGAGCACGGACACTTCCACGAGCGCGTCCCAGGGGACGCGCAATTGCGGAAGTGAAGGACGACGTCCCAGGGACGTCGTGTCACAGTAGCTTGACCGCGCAGTATTTTTGCTGTAGCGCGGTTGGCAAGTGGTTAAGTAAAGTTGTAAAGTAGGGTGGAGCTCCGCTTTAAATGCACTTTGTAAGATTGCTTATACGTTGGTTGCTTTTTTGAGTGACTTTTTATGTAGCGTTTTAAGTGCTGGTATACCATAATTAATTTTCTTCAGCATCTATCCTATGTTGATCTTTAGAATCCTCACATAGCGTGCAGAGGTGGTGCTGTTGCAGGTTTATTAAAAGGTTGTAAACCTCCACAAAAAAAAAAAAAAAAACTGCTGCAAGACAAGGGCATAATGAGCTAGTATGCATGGCAGACTCCAGCGCTATAACTTCACTTTCACGCATGCTCACGGGTGCCACTGGTCACGGCACGGTCCCTGAAGAAATGGCACAAGCAGGTCCTTCAGTGCCGATGGTGGCAGCGAATACAGTAAATATCTCAAATGGTGTAAGTTTAGGAGATATTTGCAGTACCTACAAGTAAGCCTTATAGGCTTACCTACAGGTACAATTAAAGAGGAAAACTTTACTTCCTCTTTAACTAGTTACGGACCAGTCGCCACAGTTGTACTGCGGCAGGTTGGCTCCCCTGTGCCAATCTGCGGCATTGTAAGTCGGGTGTGTACACAATGATCTGTGGGTGGGCGTGCGTGACCATTTTCGCTTGCAGGGGAGCCAACCAGCGAGTCCTGCAGACTCTATGTCTGACAGCCACCCGCGATCGCTCCAGAGACATGCAGAAAGGGGATCTGTCAGTGTAAACAAACAGATCCCGTTCTGTCAGGGCAGTAGTGAGATCTGCTATTCCTAGTGATTAGAGACAGTGATCTCTCTCTCTCCTCCTCCACTCAGCCCAGCCCCCATATAGTTAAAAACACATCTCCCCCTCCCCCCCCAGGGAACGCTTAACCCCTTGATCGCCCCTAATGTTAACCCCTTTTCTGCCAGTGACATTTATATAGTAATCAATCGATGTTTTTTTTTTTTAGCTCTAATTGCTATATAAATGTCAATGGTCCCAAAGAAGGGTCTCATCTGTCCGCTGTAATGTCGCAGATCACTGGTAAAAAAAATTATGCAAATTCCATAAATCTATGCCCTATTTTGTAGACATGATAACTTTTGTGCAAACCAATCAATATTCGCTTAAAAATATATTGTTTTCAGACTTTATTTTTTTATTTTTTGCAGAGGTGAGCATATACCACCAAAAGAAAGTTATGTTTGTGGGGAAAAAATGACACTTTGTTTGGGTACAGCGTCCCACGACCTTGCAATTGTCAGTTAAAGCGACGCAGTGCTGCAAAAAAATTGGCCCTTCCTAACCAGACCAAATTTCAGCTTTTAGTGCTCTAAGGCCGCGTACACACCATCGGACATATCCGATGAAAACGGTCCGCGGACCATTTCCATCGGATATGTCCGATCGGGAGTTTGATCCGATGGCGTGTACACACCATCGGATCAAATTCCCCGCCGCCGGACGGCGCGGTGACGCGGCGGTGACGTTGACGCCGCCACGTCACCGCTACGTCACCGCGGCTCCGCGGCGGTGGGGGACGACATGTCTGCTGGTAAGTGTACTAACCAGCAGACATGTCGGGCGGACAGATTCCCACCGGATAGATTTCAAAGCATGCTTTGAAATCTGTCGGGTGGAGAAATCTGTCCGCTAGCCCATACACACGAGCGGAGATGTCTGCTGAAACGGTCCATCGGACCGTTTTCAGCGGACATATCCCCTCGTGTGTACGCGGCCTAACACTTTGACCATTATTTAGTCATGCAACACTAGAAAAAACCCAATCAAAAGAATGAGTAAAAGTCAGACTTTGAGGAAAAGCGGAAGTATATAAAATTGATAGTTTAATACAAAAGTTGAAATAAATTACAATAGAACAATAATATAATACAGAAAAATAGCATAATCGCATAGAACCGTCTAGATTAGTGAATCATGAATAGTGAATAAATCCTTTGAAGTCCCCTACGTGTTTCGCCGTGGGGCTTCTTCAGGACCAGACAAGCAGGTTTTTTTTGATAATAAATAGATATTGTTTCATGATCTGGTGCATCACGGTCGGTACGTCCATCCAGAGAACTCTAAACATTAAGAAGAGCTGCCACAATATTGGCGAGTTTAATAGAGTGTCAAGTTCCGTGGTACCAGGGAAAATGATCTTTAAAGGTCCGAGCTTATAGCATCTATGGTGATAGTTCCATGATGTCAGGGATTGGCCAATCAAATTAGGAACCAAAGAAAAATGCGTAGGAGGTATGCCAGAGAATCGATAAACAAGAAACGTAAGGAAACCCCTACTCTGAGAAATCCTATACAAGGATTAGGGCTGGGGCAAGTTTTCTAACATAGGCAGATGTGGTCATAGGTGCAATTTATATGCAATGGCATTCCACATGCACGTTTACTAGGGATCGTTCCGTCAAACGCTTTGTCATGTGCTATGAAGTGTGTATGCCCCAGTGACCACATCTGTTTTTGTTAGAAAACTTGCCCCAGCCCTAATCCTTGTATAGGATTTCTCAGAGTAGGGGTTTCCTTACGTTTCTTGTTTATCGATTCTCTGGCATACCCCCTACGCATTTTTCTTTGGTTCCTGATTTGATTGGCCAATCCCTGACATGGAACTATCACCATAGATGCTATAAGCTCTGACCTTTGATGATCATTTTCCCTGGTACCACTGAACTTGACACTCTATTAACCTCTTATGGACTGCCGCATGTACATTTACGTCGGCAGAATGGCACGACAGGCACATCAACGTATATATACGTTGGTGCCTTGGGGGGGGGGGGGGGGGGGGGAGGGGGGGAGGGTACATGCGGTGGTCCGGTTACCTGGCCGAGCGATCCGTGCAGAGGGGGGCGGCTGTTCGTTTTTGTCCGCCCCCTCCGGATCGCTCTCAGCCAATCCACGCGCTTCCCTGCAGTGTCACTTCCTCCTCCTGTGTAAACACAGGAAGGAGGAAGTGATGTGATCTCTCCCTCAGCGGTTTTTTCAACCACCGCTGAGGAGAGATCACATCCCACAGTAAGTCTGCACAACACTACACTGACACACAGGCACATTTAACCTCCGCGATAAAAGGTACATTTTATTGTACATAACATCAGCATTATACAAAGACATATGGCAGTACACATTTCCAGACATTATAGTCCTGTTACATTAGTACTCCAACAGGGAGTCAGGTAGATACAACAGGTAGATCTTATATTATAAAAGTATACAAACTCAAAGAACAATGAGCAAACAGATAAACAACAGCAAAAATAAGGGAAGGGAAAAAAAAAGGGGGGACTTCCAAGCCTCTCTCATGTGTCCTCCATTGATTACTACCACTTACAAACCTACTGCCTATCGTGCCACCTATTTTCCTCACCCTGCCCTCCCCTAATAAAGTTTTAACCCCTTGATCACCGCCCTAGTTAACCCTTTCACTCCCTATTGCCAGCGTCACTAAGTGATCGTTTTTCTGATCGCTGTATTAGTGTCGCTGTTCTCGCTAGGTAGGTATTTTATTTTTTATTGCGATATTTATTTATTTATTTTTTTTTAATTTTTTTTACTAAAGACGTGGCTAAATAAATTTTGGCCTAAATGTTTGACTAAAATTTAGTTTATTTGATTTTTCTTATGACAAAAAGTAAAAAATATGTTTTATGTCGCTCTATTTGTGGGAAGAAAAGGACGCAATTTTTTTTTGGGGGCCATGTTGCACAACCGCGCAATTGTCAGTTAAAGCGACGCAGTGCCGAATCGCAAAAAGGGGTCTGGTCATTTACCTGCATTTTGGTCCGGGTCTTAAGTGGTTAAACTCGCCAATATTGTGGCAGCTCTTCTTAATGTTTGGAGTTCTCTGGATGGACGTACCGACTGTGATGCGCCAGATCATGAAACAATATCTATTATCAAAAAAATCTTGCTCGTCTCGTCCTGAAGAAGCCCCATGGCGAAACGCGTAGGCGACTTCAAAGGATTTTTTCACTATTCATGATTCACTTATCTAGACGGTTCTATGTGATTATGCTATTTTTCTGTATTGTATCATTGTTCTATTGTAATTTATTTCAACTTTTGTATTAAACTATCAATTTTATATACTTTCGCTTTGCCTCAAAGTCCGACTTTTACTCATTCTTTTGATTGGGTTTTTTCTAGTTCTACTATATACGGATGTGGCTAATGTAAGTGCTTCCCTTGTGGGTCTTGTTATACCCTTCCCAGTCCCTTCCCTTTTTTTCCCTTCCCTCTTGTTTCTCTGTTTTAGTCCTTTTCCTCCCCTCCTTTATTTGATTTAGTAATGCAACACTACCCATATAAATGTTTTGTCCTTTTCTTCACACAAATAAGCTTTCTATTGGTGATATTTCAAGTGGAGCTCCAAGCTCTTTCCTTGACAAAGGAGCCTGAGGAAGTTCACAGAAACGTAACGCGCATGGGGGAGGAGCTGCGTATGACGTCACCCGCTGCTGTCCTTTGGAAATAAACGGACTTATGTCTGCAATTCATGCTCTATAAAACCGTCTTTAATGTGAGTAGTTTGTGCTTGGACACAATTAAATTTTTATACTGTTAAACAGTGAGCACTTAGATCTTTTATTATATTTGGTCTGGCGCCATTGCTGAGAATTGAGGCGTCTGGAAAGTAGGGCTGCGCATCTTCACCGGTCTCACAATTCGATGTGATTACAATTATCAAGTCCACGATTCGATTCCGCGATGCATTGCGATGCATCAAGATTACTGCGCACAGTTTTCATCTGTTCATCTGTAAAAAAAAAATTCTCTGCATGTAGCAAACTGTAAACACAGCAGACAACTTAAAGAGGAGCTCCAGACTGACCCAGAAATACTACAAGAGATGGACAGAGACTGCAGACATGATGCAAGAGATGGGCAGAGACTGCGGACAATGATGCAAGAGATGGGCAGAGACTGCGGACAATGATGCAAGAGATGGGCAGAGACTGCGGACAATGATGCAAGAGATGGGCAGAGACTGCGGACAATGATGCAAGTGATGGGCAGAGACTGCGGACAATGATGCAAGTGATGGGCAGAGACTGCGGACAATGATGCAAGAGATGGGCAGAGACTGCGGACAATGATGCAAGAGATGGGCAGAGACTGCGGACAATGATGCAAGAGATGGGCAGAGACTGCGGACAATGATGCAAGAGATGGGCAGAGACTGCGGACAATGATGCAAGAGATGGGCAGAGACTGCGGACAATGATGCAAGAGATGGGCAGAGACTGCGGACAATGATGCAAGAGATGGGCAGAGACTGCGGACAATGATGCAAGAGATGGGCAGAGACTGCGGACAATGATGCAAGAGATGGGCAGAGACTGCGGACAATGTCCCCATAAAGTCCTGCCAAACGACAATGTATGCCGTGTCATAAATTATGGTTTATGTATGTCTTATTGTCTTAGTGATTCACATCAAAACTTAATTGATACCTTTTTTTTTTTTTGTGTGATTTTTAGTTTTTCTCATTACTGCTCCACATGTGCAATGCATGTGTGTGGCAGTGATGAGCAAAAGCAAAAAAAAGGGTATTTCAAATCAATGAAGTTGCGACGTTAATCAATCATTAAGACAATAAGACATACGGTACATAAACCAGTGTGCCATCAATTGCTGCCAATGTGCCATCATTTGCACCAATTGCTGCCAATGTGCCATCATTTGCACCAATTGCTGCCAGTGTGCCATTAATTGTGCCATCAATTGCTGCCAGTGTGCCATCAATTGATGCCAGTGTGCCATCAATTGTGCCATCAATTGATGCCAGTGTGCCATCAATTGTGCCATCAATTGCTGCCAGTGTGCCATCAATTGCTGCCAGTGTGCCATCAATTGCTGCCAGTGTGCCATCAATTGCTGCCAGTGTGCCATCAATTGCTGCCAGTGTGCCATCAATTGCTGCCAGTGTGCCATCAATTGCTGCCAGTGTGCCGCCAGTGTGCCATCAATTGCTGCCAGTGTGCCGCCAGTGTGCCATCAATTGCTGCCAGTGTGCCGCCAGTGTGCCATTAATTGCTGCCAGTGTGCCGCCAGTGTGCCATCAATTGCTGCCAGTGTGCCATCAATTGCTGCCAGTGTGCCATCAATTGCTGCCAGTGTGCCATCAATTGCTGCCAGTGTGCCATTAATTGCGCCATCAATTGCTGCCAGTGTGCCATCAATTGCTGCCAGTGTGCATCCCCCAAGTACCTGATGATGATGTCCTGTCAGTGTTCTGCTGCCTGCAGTCCTCGGCCGTCTCGTGTCTTCTACAGCAGCCTGTGCAGTGTGCACAGTGTAAGGAGAGCCAAGGAGGAAGGCTCTGGGGAGTCGGGACCGGGAGCGGGAAAGAGGTGCGGCTAATGCCCACAGCTTTTTTTCGGATGAAAAAATCAGACTCGGGGGGGGGGGGGGGGGGGGGGGGGGGGGGGGGGGGGGTGGGGGGGGGGGGGGGGGGGGGGGGGGGGGGGGGGGCGCAGATGACGTCATCAAAAATCGATTAATGCAAGTCATCGGAATTGCATCGTGAGTGGTCGAATTTTGATGCACCGATGCTACGATTAATTTCAACACCCCTACTGGAAAGGAGTATATGATCAGTTCCCCCCCCCCCCTCACCTTCCAGGACAGCTACTTGAAAGAAGATTGGCTCCGCCCTTTACTAGAAACACAAATCCGATACAATTTTAAAAGTCTCCTCCCTTTCCTCTGACCCTGAGTTTTGTGTTTCCAGAACCCCCGGGAGCACGACATGTTTTTGGTTTTTCCTAGATCTGGTAATTGTGGTTTGCGGACCCCCCTGCTCTGGCATCATCCAGTACTGGTTGTGGCCAAGTCCTTTGTGTGTTGGGTCCCTTTTCTTTCGGCCAGAAGGGTTTCCTATGTTTGGAGGTACTTGCTTACCTGTGTAAGTGGTGGCAACTTCCTTCAGTTTTTTTTTCCCCTTTCTGCCTGGTTGAAGCCTTGTCCTCCTCTGCTTCACCGAGGTGTACCACAATGGAGTCTGAGGACTTCCGGTGACACGGCAAGGTGGCGCTGGAACCTGGAAGTCACGTGATGCACTTTCCGGCGCCGTGTTTATAAGGAACGCGGCAGAGTACACGGAGGACATGCTGCCTGGACAGGGCAGCAGGTCTGGGGCCTTCTTCCTCTGGTCCCAGAACTCAAATGCCTTCAGCCTCATTTGGACCCCCTCCTCGGTCCGAGATCAGTGACTTAAAGATATGGTTCTTTCAGAATGGAAAGAACCTGAAAGGAGGTTGTTCCAGTCTAAAGGGCACAAAGGAAGATTCCTTTTCAATTTGAAATTGGAGAGACTTTCTTTAAATGTCCTAAGCTAAATGTCCCTATGTCACAGGTTTCTAAAAAATCAGACCTGTCCTTTGAAGACTTTTAATGGACATGAAGGCCGCTCTTTGCTGCGTAAGGTCGTGATGCTTTAGCTTTATCCTTGGGTCCAGCTGTGTGGCTAGGAATTTGGATGTATGGGTACAGCATCTGGATGATCTCCTTTAATCCGACACCCCCCTAGGAGGAGATTAGGGAGTCTCTCCCAGTCATTGCCAAGTCAGTGGACTTCTTGGCTGATGCACCTGCAGCCTCATTGAAAGCTGGAGCTAGGTCTTCTGCTCTCATTAATTCAGCCAGGCTAGTGATCTGGCTTTAGTCTTGGAAGGGGGGACCTTATCTCCAAGAACACGCTATGCCGCATTCCATTTGAAGGCAAGCTCTTATTCGGTTCCTCCTTGGTGGAGGTCCTAGGTCGTTACTCTGAGAAGAGTAAACTGTTCCCTTCTCAAAAGAATAAGCCACAGAATAAGAAGCCTTTTCGCGGTTTCCAGAACAAAGTTAATTTTGGAACCAACAAGCGAAGAAAAAGTGGTCTTTCAACAAAGGGTAAGCAGAAGGGCACTCTTTGCTCCTTCAGCCCCTTCCAAAAATCCCCAGTGACACCAGGATAGGTGTAGGGGGAAGATTGTGCCATTTCGTCAAAGAATGGGCGTACATTTCCGACAATTCCTTTATTCTTCAAACGTTGGAAAGGGGTTACAGGTTGGAATTCAAAAGAAAGTTCCCCCCCCCCCCCCCAAGAGATTTTTTCCTTACCCACCTGCCGAGAAACCAAAAAGACAGCAAGCTGTTGAATCTAGTTTCCATGTGGGAAACAGAAGGGGTCATATACCCTGTACCGGAAAATCAAAAATTCCGGGGGTTTTATTCCCACGTGTTTTTGATTCAAAAAGCCTCCGGCGGCTTCCGGATAGTCATCAAGAACAAATATATTCTCTACAGATGTTTCCGGATGGAAAACATTTTATTCTGTAAAGAATGTATTGTGGCCAGAGGTCTTTATGGTTACCCTGGATCTTCAGGACGCTTATCTTCATGTTCCAATCTGCCAGAACCACCGAAGGTTCCTCAGATTTGCGATTTTCATGGACAACGGGCCGAGTCATTGGCAGTTCAATGCCCTTCCTTTCGGTCTCTTGGCAGCTCCCAGAATTTTTACAAAGATCATGGCCGAAGTTGTAGCCTTTTCGCATAGTGTATCCATCGTCCCATATCTGGACGATTTTCTGATCTTTGCCCGAGACAGAGAGTCCTTTACCTGGGATCTGCAGTTGGTTTTGTGGAGCTTTCAGAATCTGGGGAGGAAAGTCAAGCAACAGAAGTCTTGTCTGGTGCCCTCCCAGAGCATACTTTTTCTGGGTTATCTAATTGACTCTCTTACTCAGAAGGTTTTTCTTATAGAGGAGAACATTTTGAAACGGCGGATCATGCAGTTATTAGGATTATTGACTGCAGCCACCCCAGAGGTTCCCTGGGCCCAATTACACTCCAGACCCCTTCAGGCATTTCTCTTGCGCCATTGGGTTCACAGGAAGGATTCTCTAGATCAGCTGGTTCAGCTGGCAAGAGAGGATTTTCTCAATCTCTCTTGGTGGGAGAAGAACTGGGCGCAACATGCTCCGTTAAAAGTTACTACAGATGCCAGTCTGTGGGGCTGGGGTGCGCACCCTCGAGGCTGGCAGGCCCAGGTAACCTGGTTGCCAGAGGAGGCAGGGCGCTCCTCAAATTTCAGGGAGCTACTAGCTGTAGGGAAAGCTCCTGGCTCTGCAAGAGAGGGTCGGTTCGAAAGACCTATTTTCGTCAGACAATGCCACTACGGTGGCGTACCTGAACAAGCAAGGGGGCACTCGTTCGGAGTCGCTTTTAACGCCATCACAGCAGATTCTGTCCTGGGCAGAAATCAATGTCTCCTCAATCGGAGCACTCCACATCAGGGGTTAAGAGAATACGCTGGCGGACTATCTGAGCAGAGTGAGTGTCGGTTCCAGCTGTTGGGAGCTGCATCAAGGCACGTTCCGGGAGATTGTAGTTTTTAACCACTTAAGCCCTGGTTCACACACTGGGCTGCGGGAGTGAAGCCGTGCGAGTTCAGCTGAACTCGCACGATTTCACTCCCGCTGACAGTCCCGATTTCGGCCGCGATTTAAGAGACATCTGTGCATGTTTCTGCACAGATGTCAATGTAAATCGCGGCCCGAAGACGCAAAAAGTAGTACAGGAACTACTTTTTGAAATCGGTGCAGCGCCGCAGATGCGGCATCGCACCGATTAGGACGGTCTCATTGCCGGCAAATGCCGCCGCTTTGAGATGCGATTTCACATGTGAACCTGGGCTTAGACCCGGACCAATATGGGGGTTAAGTACCTTGCCCCTTTTTGCGATTCGGCATTGCATCGCTTTAACTGACAATTGCGCGACGTGGTATTTGGTGGTATTTGGTCACCTCTGGTTTTTATTATTTGCGCTATAAACAAAAATAGAGCAACAATTTTGAAAAAAATTCAATATATTTGCTATAATATCCCCCAAAAATATATATAAAAAAAAGTTTATTTCCTCAGTTTAGGCCGATACGTATTCTACCTATTTTTGGTAAAAAATATCGCAATAAGCGTTTAACGTTTGGATTGCGCAACATTTTATTGTGTTTACAAAATAGGGGATAGTTTTATGGCATTTTTATTAATAATTTAAATTTATTACTAATGGCGGCGATGATATATAAATATTTTTTTTTCTCGTGACTGCGACATTATGGCCGACACATCGGACAATTTTGACACATTTTTGTGACCATTGTCATTTTTACAGCAAAAAGTGCTAGAAAAATGCATTGATTACTGTGAAAATGACAATTGCAGTTTAAGAGTTAACCACTGGGGGGCGCTTTAGGGGTTAAGTGTGACCTCATATGTGTTTCTAACTGTAGGGGGGCGGGGCTGGACGTGTGACGTCATTGATCGTCTTTCCATACATCGGGGAACAGACGATCAATGACAGTGCCACTGTGAAGAACGGGGAAGGTGTGTTTACACACACCTCTTCCCGTTCTGCAGCTCCTGTGACCGATCGCGGGACACCGGTGGCTATCAGGTCCGTGGGTCCTGCGGCTTAAGACCGCGTCGCGTACGCGCGCCCCACGGCTGGGATCTTAAAGGCGACGTACCTGTGCCCAGCCGTGCCATTCTGCCGACGTATATGTGCAGAAGGCGGCACTTAAGTGGTTAAACTACTGCTGTTAAAACTATATGCTTTTCTATCCTGCTGCACTGCCAAAGAGCAGACTTCACTGAAACTTTACAGAGTTGCTGCTCCTTTTTAATTATCACACTAATTAGCCACCAGTTAGAACAATAAAGCACTTTTCTTACATACTGTATGCTAATTGATAAAAAATCTAGTACACACTGGCCAAATGTCGAGAGACATTGGCTGGTTCAATAAAAACTGTCCGACATTCGGCTAGTGTGTGTCGGGCAGTCTGACGGAAGGCGGCCAAACAAACATGCTGGACATCCAGCAGCCGACCGGCTCTCAATGAGTGCGCTGACTGGAGTGTTTTGGCCGGGGCGTTCCAGTCAGAACATAACAGCATAGCGAGGGAAATCGATGTACTAGTGTCGGACTGTTAGTACCATAGCTCCGAACGGAGCTGTTTTTTTTTTTGGGGGTACCGGGCTTTAGTCGACAATACACGATGACAATAAATAGTAAACAATCGCCGTTGGCAACACAGCCACAATACCAATGTTACATTTTTTTTAACAATTTAAGAAACGCAATTGGAAATATTTTAGACTCGTATCGAGCTGGTGCTGTTCCAACTTTGCACTTCTGTCCTAATGCACTGCCAAAGACCTGACTCCAGAGTTTGCGAATGTGTGCATTCACAAACTGACGTGATACTATTGCTTCAGTTAAGAATGTACACCTGATTGATCCATAAGGTGTCGCATTGTTTTCTTTCAAGAAATAGAAGGGGTTGATAAACATAAGACTTGTTTTTACCGTCCCCATCTTCCTCTTGCTGAGTTCTGTTTGCCTTCACCAAGCGCTGCCAGCTTGGTACTTGATATCCCTGCTGTTGACATTTTGTGTGTTGTGTAGATAAGTGACATAAAATCAAATTTCATTCCTAATTGCAAATCTAAAAAATGTGGCAAAATGAAGAGTGTAAAAGCTTTTACAATTGTGAATTCCTGGTATAGCGTTATTCACACCTCCCAACTTTACACAGTCTTATAAACATTTTTGAACATTGCCTCTTGGAGGGCCAACTGGGGTGGTGTGAGGCCATAACTATGCAAATACGACCCTTGAGTAAAAATAAGTGCTGCGATGTGGATTACTACACAATAAATGCGTACTAAAGGTTAAAACAAACACCTGTAGTGTTAATGTGACATAGGTTTAATTAATTTCATTATTCATATCACTTCTTTGAATTATACATTAATGATTAAAGTGTTCTTGTGCATCCAGGTGCTATTTAACACAAATATGTGTCCCACTTTGAATAAATAGCAAAGTGCCTTTTGTGCCAAAACAAGTCTTTGTAAGGAACAATATTGTGATAGTCCTGTTTAGGGGTGCAACGGATCAAAAAACCCACGGTTCAGATGGTTCCTTGGATCATTTTTCCAATCGGCAATAAACCCCCCCCCCCCACTGTAATATCCACATCTCCTCCCTCCTCCTCATCTCCCCCCCCCCACTGTAATATCCACATCTCCTCCCTCCTCCTCATCCCCCCCCCCACTGTAATATCCACATCTCTCTCCCCCCACTGTAATATCCACATCTCTCTCCCCCCCACTGTAATATCCACATCTCTCTCCCCCCCACTGTAATATCCACATATCTCTCCCCCCCCACTGTAATATCCACATATCTCTCCCCCCCCACTGTAATATCCACATCTTTCTCCCCCCCCCCCACTGTAATATCCACATCTCCCCCCCCACTGTAATATCCACATCTCCCCCCCCACTGTAATATCCACATCTCCCCCCCCCCCACTGTAATATCCACATCTCTCCCCCCCCCCACTGTAATATCCACATCTCCCCCCCCCCACTGTAATATCCACATCTCCCCCCCCCACTGTAATATCCACATCTCCCCCCCCCCACTGTAATATCCACCTCTTCCCCCCCCCCCTGTAATATCCACATCTCTTCCCCCCCCCCCCACTGTAATATCCACATCTCTTCCCCCCCCCCCCACTGTAATATCCACATCTCTTCCCCCCCCCCCCACTGTAATATCCACATCTCTTCCCCCCCCCCCCCCCCACTGTAATATCCACATCTCTTCCCCCCCCCCCCACTGTAATATCCACATCTCTTCCCCCCCCCCCCCTGTAATATCCATGTAATATCCACATCTCTTCCCCCCCCCCCTGTAATATCCACATCTCTTCCCCCCCCCCACTGTAATATCCACATCTCTTCCCCCCCCCCCCACTGTAATATCCACATCTCTTCCCCCCCCCCCCACTGTAATATCCACATCTCTTCCCCCCCCCCCACTGTAATATCCACATCTCTTCCCCCCCCCCCCACTGTAATATCCACATCTCTTCCCCCCCCCCCACTGTAATATCCACATCTCTTCCCCCCCCACTGTAATATCCACATCTCTTCCCCCCCACTGTAATATCCACATCTCTTCCCCCCCCCCCACTGTAATATCCACATCTCTTCCCCCCCCCCCCCCCCACTGTAATATCCACATCTCTTCCCCCCCCCCCCCACTGTAATATCCACATCTCTTCCCCCCCCCCCACTGTAATATCCACATCTCTCTTCCCCCCCCCCCCACTGTAATATCCACATCTCTTCCCCCCCCCCCCTGTAATATCCACATCTCTTCCCCCCCCCCCACTGTAATATCCACATCTCTTCCCCCCCCCCACTGTAATATCCACATCTCTTCCCCCCCCCACTGTAATATCCACATCTCTTCCCCCCCCCCCACTGTAATATCCACATCTCTTCCCCCCCCCCCACTGTAATATCCACATCTCTTCCCCCCCCCCCCACTGTAATATCCACATCTCTTCCCCCCCCCCCCCCTGTAATATCCACATCTCTTCCCCCCCCCCCCCCACTGTAATATCCACATCTCTTCCCCCCCCCCCCCACTGTAATATCCACATCTCTTCCCCCCCCCCCCCCACTGTAATATCCACATCTCTTCCCCCCCCCCCCCCACTGTAATATCCACATCTCTTCCCCCCCCCCCCACTGTAATATCCACATCTCTTCCCCCCCCCCCACGTAATATCCACATCTCTTCCCCCCCCCCCCACTGTAATATCCACATCTCTTCCCCCCCCCCACTGTAATATCCACATCTCTTCCCCCCCCCCCCACTGTAATATCCACATCTCTTTCCCCCCCCCCCCTGTAATATCCACATCTCTTTCCCCCCCCCCCCACTGTAATATCCACATCTCTCTCCCCCCCCCCCCCCACTGTAATATCCACATCTCTCTCCCCCCCCCACTGTAATATCCACATCTCTCTCCCCCCCCCACTGTAATATCCACATCTCTCCCCCCCCCCACTGTAATATCCACATCTCTCTCCCCCCTCCACTGTAATATCCACATCTCTTCCCCCCCTCCACTGTAATATCCACATCTCTTCCCCCCCTCCACTGTAATCACATCTCTTCCCCCCCCCCCACTGTAATCACATCTCTTCCCCCCCCCCCCCCACTGTAATATCCACATCTCTCTCCCCCCCACTGTAATATCCACATCTCTCTTCCCCCCCCCCCCACTGTAATATCCACATCTCTCTTCCCCCCCCCCCACTGTAATATCCACATCTCTCTTCCCCCCCCCCACTGTAATATCCACATCTCTCTTCCCCCCCCCCCCACTGTAATATCCACATCTCTCTTCCCCCCCCCCCCCCACTGTAATATCCACATCTCTCTTCCCCCCCCCCCCCACTGTAATATCCACATCTCTCTTCCCCCCCCCCCCACTGTAATATCCACATCTCTCTTCCCCCCCCCCCACTGTAATATCCACATCTTTTCCCCCCCCCCCCACTGTAATATCCACATCTCCCCCCCCCCCCCCCCCCACTGTAATATCCACATCTCTCCCACTGCAGTGGCGTCACTAGGGTTGGTGTCACCCAAAGTGCAAAAAATAAATTGTCATCCCCTCTCAGTATAGACCCCCCCTCCCTCAGTACAGACACCCCCCAATAGTACAGACAGTAACCCCTCAGTGCAGACCCCTCCATCAGTATGACTCCTAGTCCCCCTTACAAACCTCCAGACAGTGATGTGTGTGTCCCTCGAGCACGGGCTCCCCCTCCTCTGTGGCTGTAAACAGAGAGGAAGGCCGCCGCCAGGTGTACCAAGATGGCAGCGGCTCCGGAGCTAGGCCGAAGCCGCGGCCTTTCATAATGCTATGGCCACCGCAGCAATCTGCGGATCACATAGTGTGCCGATCGAAGGGAGTGACCCGTTCAGATCATGGATCAACTGTGATCTGTTGCACCACTAGTCCTGTTGGAAGGCGTGCTGAAAGTGCATGCACGTGGTATCCAGTTACAGCACTGTTGACGTGCCTATATATCCATGCGTCTGTAAATGATTGGGTGTTGCTGATCATGCATTGGTGCTCTTACTCCAGTGACCCCCCTCGGTCAGGGGTCCTCAAACTACAGCTCTCCAGTTGTTCAGGAACTACAATTCCCATCATGCCTAGTCATGTCTGTGAATATCAGTTTTACAATGCCTCATGAGAATTGTAGTTCTGCCACAGTTTGAAGATCCCTGCCCTAGATATTAAATGCTTACCTTGGAGTGTGTGACTTGGCAATTACACTCAGTCTGTACACGCTTGTGACCCACCCCCGGGTTCTGTAATGGTTCACAAGCGTGTACAGACTGAGCGTGGTTTCTAAGTCACACGCTCCAAGGTGAGCATTTAATACCTAGGGGGTCACTGAAGTAAGAGCACCAATGCATGATCAGCAACACCCGTCAATCGTTTCCAGGCGCATGGATATATAGACATGTCAACGGTGCTGTAACTGGTTACCACGCGCATGCACTTTCAGCACGCCTTCCAACTGGACTGTCACAATATTGTTCCTTACAAAAAGACTTGTTTTGGCATAAAAAGCACTTTTTGCTGTTTATTCAAAGTGGGACTATTGTTCCTTAACCACTTCCCGACGGCCGTACGACTTTGTACGGACGCACAGTGGTTCTAAATCTCCGGAAGGCCGTCTATATATGGCCTCCGCTCCTCCAAGCCACTGGGGGGGCGTGCGAGCGCCGCATTGCTGAGATGCCGATGCGCGTGCCTGGCGGCCGCGATGTCCGCCAGACATCAGCGGTTACAGAACAAGGACGTGGATCTCTGTGTGTAAACCCCTAGTGTTAACCCCTTCAATGCCAGTCACATTTATACAGTAATTAGTGCATTATTTATAGCACTGTTTGCTGTATAAATGTGAATGGCGCCAAAAAGGTGTCAAAAGTGTCCGATGTGTCCGCCATAATGTCGCAGTCCCAATAAAAAGCACAGATGGCCACCATTACTAGTAAAACAAATAATAATAATCCTGTCCCCTATTTTGTAAGCGCTATAACTTTTGCGCAAACCAGTTGCTTATTGCGATTTTTATTTTTATTTTTTTTTATATTTGGGCTGTTTATTATAGCAACAAGTAAATATTTTTTTTTCAAAATTGTCGCTTTTTTTTTGTTGTTTGTTTATAGCGCAAATACCACCAAAAGAAAGCTCTATTTGTGGGAAAAAAGGACGTCAATTTTGTTTGGGAGCCAAGTCGCAGTTAAAGCGACGCAGTGCCGGAAACTGAAATTTCAGCTGGTCAGGAAGGGGGTATATGTGCCCAGTAAGCAATTGGTAAATTCTACTGGACACTTATATTTTTGTTAAATGGCACCCGGCTGCACAAGAGCAATTTATCATTAATGTTTAATTGATGTGTTGTTAGTAATTTCATTATTCATATCACTTCTATGTCACATACGTCACATTAATACTACAGGTGTTTTTTTTTTTTTTAACCTTTTAGTACGCATTTATTGTGCAGTAATCCATAGTGCAGCGTATAACCTACTATTTATGTGCACAAGCTTATGAGACGTGGAACGCTTGCAACTGGTTAGTGATATTCATTGGGCTTTGGGTTGATTGAAGCTCGCAGGAATTGTTATTGTTTTGATATACAAACCTTGAGTAAGTTTGGATATGCATAGACATTAATTACAGTGTATTTAAAATCCTTTATATTAATACACTTTTTAGAAACAGTAGATTGTTTTAGTGGTTATATTTATAGTTGCATTGTTATTGTTTATGTTGTGTTTCAGAGCTCTGTGGTACTTGTGCATCTAAGATAATGGAAGATCAGTGTCAGGCCATGCAGGGACCACCAGTGCCTCAGTTCCAGCCACAGGTATGAAACATGCTAGCTTGTAACATGACTGTGCTGTCATCTGATTATATGCATGCCTACAGTGGATTCAAAGTCTACACATCCCTGTTAAAATGTCAGGTTTCTGTGATGTAAAAAAATGAGACAAAGATAAATAATTTCAGAACTTAATTGAAAAACAAACTGAAATCTTTTGAAACTGAAATAAAAAAACAAAATGTAGTTGCATAAGTGTGCACACCCTTTTCTAACTGGGAATGTAGCTGTGTTCAGAATTAAGCAATCGCATTCAAACTCATGTTTAAATATGAGTCAGTTCACACCTGCCATCATTTTAAAGTGCTATAATTTTTAAACCCCAAATAAAGTTAAGCTGTTCTAGTAGGTCTTTCCTGACTTGGGTTTGTAAAAAAATGCCCTTTAGTGTGTGTTTGTTTTTAATATATCCTAAACTGCAGGTATACAAGTTAATGCTAATCAAGATCAACAATACATTGCCCAGCAACCAAATGAAACCCATAATAACATACCAAAAAAATAAAAATGAAGTCGTCCTCTAGGGACACGTTTATGTACAATTCACCCATGGCAGTTTGGTATACCTAGGTGTCTGCTCATCAACATGTATACCCAGCAGTGCCAATTCAGGTGTACAAGGGAGGGACAGCTGCAGACGAGAGTTAATTGACTTGAAACTGCCATCCATGCCACTTGTGGACATGTCCAAAACATATATGAAAATAAGAACCTTTGGCCACCTGGCATTTAGTACAAATTGATGAACTCTGTGGGTAGATTTTGTGCATCCTCTGCGGCGTAAAGTATACTCGATGGAGAAATTTTGTCTGGATTAATCTGTTCCTGGAGGCTATCATCAACCTGGAGCTATCCTCAAAACATAACTATCTAATGTAGGAATATCTGTGTGCCATTGTTTCCAAAGCTTGTCCATCTTGGGCAGGGGAACAAAACGGGAAGCGCCACCTAAGTGCAATATGTTAATCACAATTTATTGCATTTAGAAGGAAATGCACTTACAAACATGTATAAAAAAAACGGGCTCACCTGTGTGCTGTAATCAATTTTAGGCAACTGCACACTGAGAAAAGCCAGATTCCTGACATTTTCTTGGTTGCATCCTACAGCAAAAGCCATGGTCTGCAGAGAGCTTCCAAAGCATCAAAGGGATCTCATTGTTCAACTGCATCAGAAGAGGGCACAAAAGAATTTCCAAAGCATCGGATATACCATGGATCACAGTAAAGACTGTCGTCAAGTAGAGAAAATTTGGCACAACAGTGACATTACCAAGAACTAGACGTCTCTCCAAAATTGATAAAGACGAGAAGAAAACTGGTCAGGGAGGCTGCCAAGATGCCCACAGCAACATTAAAGGAGCTGCAGGAATATCTGGCAAGTACTGGCTGTGTGGTACATGTGACAACAATCTGTATTCTTCATATATATGTCTGGGCTATAGGGTAGAATGGCACGACTGAAGTATTTTCTTGCAAATAAAAACATACAAGCCCGGCTACATTAAAAAAAAAAAAAAAAAAACACATTTGAAGTCTCCCAAAGCATGTGGGAAAATGTTCTGGTCTGATGAACCATAGTTTATTTTTTTGGCCATAATTCCAAAAGATATGTTTGGTGCAAAAACATTGCATATCACCAAAAGAACAATACACACAGTGAAGCATGGTGGTAGCGGCATCATTCTTTTGGGGCTGTTTTTCTTCAGCTTCAGGGGCCTTAGTCAAGGTAGAGGGAATTATGAACAGTTCCAAATACAAGTCAATATTGGCACAAAACCTTCAGGCTTCTGCTAGAAAGATGAACATGAAGGGGAACTTCATCTTTCAGCATGACAACGACCCAAAGCATACATCCAAATCAACAAAGGAATGGCTTCAGAAGAAGAATAACATTTTGGAATGGTTCAGCCAGAGCCCCGGCCTGAATCTGATTGAAAATCTGATAGATCTGGCGTGTTTTTGCAAAGAACAGTGGGCAATTATTGCCAAGTCAAGATGTGCCATGCTGATGGATTTAAAAAGACCTGAGTGCTGTTAAAATAAAAAATATATTTCCCGCCAGTATAAGATGCACTGCAAGGGTTTGGCATACTTCATATTCATACCATTTCAAAAATATTTTGTTTTTTCCCCATCAGAGTGGGATTGTTTGCCTTTATTTTAGCCAAGTGGTATGATCTTAGTATTTTTAATAAGACAAGGCATTATCTGCATCCCTTTGGGTGAGAATGGGTATTTCTTGCAGAAAACAATACTCAAATTGGAGAGGACCTCTGTAATGTGATATGCTTAGCTACAGATTCAATGATACTTTGCTAAGCAGGGCAATAACTTCTCTGCAGTATGTGGAAACCTTGCAAAATGATCTGAACACATTGAGGTAGGCAACCACATGGCAAATGAGGTTCAATGTAAAATAATGCATTTGGGTGGCAAAAATATGAATACAATCTATACACTGGGGGGGGGGGGAGAACCTCCTAGGGCAGTGGTTCTCAACCTCACTAGTGCCGTGACCCCTTGATAACATTTCCCAAGTTGTGGGGACCCCTAACAGTAAAGTTTTCGTAGCGTGGGTTGTCGGCACCCAAGGCAAGACAAGTAATTTGCGCCCCTTACCCGTGGACATTTTAGCACTCCTTTAGTCCCTTCCACTTCACTCTTTCTCTTTGTTCTCCTTTTTTTTCTTTTTTTTTTTTTCACTCTAGCCGTCTTTTGCTACTTTTTTTTTTCTTTGCTCCTCCCCCTCCTTTTCTCTCCCTTCCATGTATTCTCTATTTTTATTCCTTCTCTTACTCCTTGGTGGGGGGTGGGGGGGGGGGAGTGGGGTTAATAGGATCAGTGGCAGTGCTGGGGGGAGTTCTGATCAGTCAACTTGGGTGCTCTTGATCAAGGTCATCTGCTGATCTGAGAACTGTAGTGGGGGCTTTTAATGTCAACTATATTCACAGGTAGTGTTACAGTGAGTGTCTCCGGATTGATGGTGCCTCCGACTTTGTGGTGTTTCGTAGCAGTGACACCTATGCCAAAGTCAGGAGATCGGGTCTCCTCCAGCCTCTCCCACTTCACATTCCTCACATCAGCTGACCTCTAGTCTCAGCCCTCCAGCCATGAACTGAATGCGCGGCTGCAAAGCAGCTGAGTGGGCGGCTGTGGCCTCCAGGAACAGCCCAGGATTCGGTGACCCCTTGCAAATCATCATTTGACCCCCAAGGGGCTCCCGACCCCAGGTTGAGAACCACTGCTCTAAGGGAATCTAGGATGGAAAAGGACATGGGGGGTCCTAGTAGATAGGCTAAGCAATGGCATGCAATGCCAACCTGCTGCTAACAAAACAAAGGGAATATTGGCTTGCATTAAAAAGTTCTTTTTTTGAAAAAAATAATTCTTCTGCTCTACAAGACTCTGGTCCAGCCTCATCTGGAGTATGTCCAGTTCTGGGCACCGGTCCTCAGGAAGGACATACTGGAAATGGAGAGAGTACAAAGAAGGGCAATAAAGGGTCTGGAGGATATTGGGGAATGAGGAAAGTTTGCAAGCACTGAACTTATTCTCTCTGGAGAAGAGACACTTAAGAGAGGATATGATTTCAATTTACAAATACCGTACTGGTGACGCCACAATAGGGATAGAACTTTTTTGCGGAAGGGATTTTAACAAGACACGTGGCCACTCATTAAAATTGGAAGAAAAGAGGTTTAACCTTAAACGAAGTAAGAGGGTTCTTTACTGAATGAGTGGCAAGGATGCAGAATTCCCTTCCACAGGCGGTGGTCTCAGTGGGGGACATCGATGGTTTCGAGAAACTATTGGATAAACGACCAACATACAGGGATCTACAAGGTAATACTGACATAATCACACACATAGGTCGGACTTGTGTCTTTTTTTTTTTTTCTTCAACTTTACCTACTATGTAACCATTTCTAGCGCTAAAGCACCTGAAAACTGCCCCAGGGTGAAAAAAGAAAACAAAGTATTAGCTGGAGTTTAGGTTTTAATTTGTTAATGTATCTAAAACTCTCTCAGACAATGAGAAACAAAATTCTCTGGTCTGATGAAACAAAGATTGAACTCTTTGGCCTGAATGGCAAGCGTCATGTCTGGAGGAAACCATGCACCACTCATTGCCTGGCCAATACAATCCCTACAGTGAAGCATGGTGGTGGCAGCAGCAACATGCTGTGGGTATTTATTTCAGTGGCAGGAACTGGGAAACTAGTCTGGATTGAGGGAAAGATGATTGCAGCATTGTACAGAGAAATCTTTGATGAAAAACCCTTCCAGAGTGCTCTGGACCTCAGATTGGGGCGAAGGTTCATCTTCCAACAGGGCAACGTCCATAAGCACAAATCCAAGGTAACAAAGGAGTAACTATGGGACAACTCTGAATGAATGACCTTGAGTGGCCCAGCCAGAGCACAGACTTGAACCTGATTGAACATCTCTGGAGATATCTTAAAATGGCTGTTGGAGATTGAGAGCTCCTGCAAAGAAAATTGTGAGAAACTGTCCAAAAATAGGAGTGCCAAGCTTGTAGCATCATACTTGTATACATGGGATTTATTTGAATTATTTTTATTTTTAATACATTTGCAACGATTTCAAGCAAACTTCTTTCACTTTGTCATTATGGGATATTGCTTGTAGAACTTTGAGGAAAATAATGAATTTAATCAGTTTTGGAATAAGGCTGTAACATAACAAAATGTGGAAAAAGTCAAGCACTGTGAATACTTGCACTGTATATTAACTTTTTGGCTTGGGGTTTAATACCACTTTAATCCCCCATCTCTTTAAAGTATAAACTAAGTTAAAAAAAAAAGAGCACATTCCATGTAATTACTATACATCACCTTTTATTTTTTTAATGATGGCTTTGTCACACTGCATCATATGACCCAAACTAGGCAGTGCAAAACGGCATCAGTTCTTCTAGATGCACTTGCACACGTGTGTGTGTGTGTGTGTGTGTGTGTGTTGTTGTTTTTTTTTAATTCAGCAGGTAGGTCTCTAAATGCAATCCCAGACCGATTCGAGTTGTACCGATACTAGTATCGGTATCAGGACCAATACCGAGGGAGAGAGGCGGGGGCGGAGAGCAGAGCAAGAGGGGCGGGTGGCGGGTTAGTTGAATAGGTGGAGGACGATGGGTACTGTGATAGGCGGACGAGGATGGGCGGGTACTGATTCCGGACTGTGATAGGCGGAGGAGGATGGCCGTCACTGAGCTGTCTAGGTGCTTAACATGCGGCGTGTGCTCACCTTCTGGGAGGTGAAGGAATGAGTCCATATCGCCCGATCCGCCGCACTGTCCTCCATCTTAGCCGGGGGGGGAGCAGAGCTCTTCCCCCGTCATCGGAGCTGTTACCTGCCGCACAGCATTGTGGGAGAGCCGATCAGCAGCTTGCTCCTTGTGCTTCTTCCTTCTCTGGAATACTGGGACTGGACTGGCTTATTGGCAATCATTGCTCTGACTAGTGTGGTTAAAGGGTCACTCCGCTTCCATCATAGCAGTGCTTGTAGCTTTGAATGTATATATCTGCACCATATTAATTTTACACAGTGCTCTCTCTAGGTAATAATCACATATCCTGATATACAGCATCTTATGATTTTAAAGATTTGTATTTATTTTATTAAAATACCAAACATGTCATATGTACCTGTCTGCCAGGCAGATGGGAACTGTCATGTACTAGTTGCACAATAGATCAATACACTGACCACCAATATAAGGAGTATTCTTCATATCATTAGTCTGTAATGTGGTTTAAAAACTGTCCCATGACATTTTTAAAAAAAGTATCGGTACTTGTACTCGGTCCTAAAAAAGTGGTATCGGTCCAACCCTAGATTCGATGATGTTGAGATCTGGGCTCTGTGGATGCCAAACCCATAGCCACTTCTTTCCTACCTTGGATGTGTGCTTATGGTAGTTGTCCTGTTGGAAGATGAACCTACACCTCAATCTGAGGTCCAGAGCGCTCTGGAACAGGTTTTCATCAAAGATTTCTTTGTACATTTCTGCATTAATCTTTCCCTCGATCCAGACTAGTTTCCCAGTTCTGACGCTGAAAAAAATCCCCACAGCATGTTGCTGCCGCTACCATGCTTCACTGTAGGGATTGTATTGGCCAAGCGATGAGTGGTGCGTGGTTTCCTCCTGACATGACGCTTGCCATTCAGGCTAAAGAGTTAAATATTTGTTTCATCAGACCAGAGAGTTTGATACACTAACAAATTAAAACCAAACTCTAGCTAATACTTTTTTTTTTTTTCTTTTTTTTACCCTGGGGCAGTTTTCGGTGCTTTAGCACTGGAAATGGTTACATAGTAGGTGAGGTTGAAAAAGACACAAGTCCATCAAGTCCAACCTATGCGTGTGCTATGTCAGTATTGCCTTGTATATCCCTGTATGTTGTGGTCGTTTAGATGCTTATCTAATAGTTTTTTTTTAAACCACTGATGCCCCCACTGAGACCACCACCTGTGGAAGGGAATTCTGCATCCTTATTGCTCTTGCAGTAAAGAACCCTCTATGTAGTTTAAGTTTAAACCTCTTTTCTTCTTTTAATGAGTGCCCACGTGTCTTGTTAAACTCTTCTGCGAATTTTTTTTATCCTTATTGTGGAGTCATCAGTATGGTATTTGTAAATTGAAATCGTATCCCCTCTCTTCTCCAGAGAGAATAAGTTCAGTGCTCGCAACCTTTCCTCATAACCAATATCCTCCAGACTCTTTATTAGCTTTGTTGCCCTTCTTTGTACTCTCTCTCCATTTCTAGTACATCCTTCCTGAGAACTAGTGCCCAGAACTGGACAGCATACTCTCGGTGCGGCCGGACCAGAGTCTTGTAGAGCAGAAGAATTGATTTGTCTGAAGTTAATCCCCTTTTAAATGCATGCCAATATTCTGTTTGCTTTGTTAGTAGCAGCTTGGCATTGCATCTACTAGGACCCCCAGGTCATTTTCCTTTCCCCCAGAGGTCCTCCCCTCGGTGTATAGATTGCATTCGTCTTTTTGCCACCCAAATGCATTATTTTACATTTTCTTACATTGAACCTCATTTGCCATGTAGTTGCCCACCCCATTATTCGGATCTTTTTGCAAGGTTTCCACATCCTGCGGAGAAGTTTATGCCCTGCATAGCTTAGTATCGTCCGCAAATACGGAGATTGCACTGCTTACCCCATCCTCCCAGGTCGTTTTAAGAACCAATTAAACCGTATTGGTCCCAGCTCAGAACCCTGGGGGACCCCACTACCCACCTCTGACCATTCCGAGTACTCCCCATTTATCACTATCCTTTGAACTCGCTATGGTAGCCAGTTTTCAATCCATGTACCCACCCTATGGTCCATTCCAACAGACCTTATTTTGTACAGCAAATGTTTGAGGAACTGTGTCAAATGCTTTTTCAAAATCCAGATACCTTGTGTCTATGGGCCTTCATTTATCTACATCATGGGTGTCCAAACTTTTTTCAAAGAGGGCCAGATTTGATGAAGTGAACATGCGGGAGAGCCGAACATTTTGCCTGACAATCTGTGAACCAATAAAATTCTAAGTGTGTTTGTTCAGGCACTAATACATGGCCTAACAATTCTCCTGCCTTTTTGTGGCTGTGTGTGGTGAAGAGATGAGCTTGGGCGTGTTATTTGGATATACTGTAATTTATCGGTGTAAAACACGCACCTTCACTAAGATGGAAGTGTTAGGAAAAAATATAAAATTTTATATAAAG
This sequence comes from Rana kukunoris, assembly GCA_029574335.1. NCBI lineage: Eukaryota > Metazoa > Chordata > Amphibia > Anura > Ranidae > Rana > Rana kukunoris. The sequence continues at coordinate 118,259,528 of CM056055.1, read as the reverse complement.
AAATGTGAGGCAAAATAAGGGTCAGTGCCCATCAATGCAGCGCACCCATGTTGTCCTGAATGCAGACTCACCATTTCCATCAGTGCAGCCTTGGAGGAGACAGGGAGGGGGCGGCACAGGCACTGACCGACATACAGGAGAAACCCCTGTGTTCTGGCTGGAGATGGGGCACATAGGCTGCATTTAGGCACAGATTAGGCTGCATTGAGGCTGCAGATGGACACTGACCACAAAATTTAAAAAAAAACATTTTTTTTCTGAAACTTCCTTCTCAAATTGGGGTGCGCGTTATACGCCGATAAATACGATAGTTATTTTAGTGTATTTTTAGTTTTTTTTTTTTATTCTACTGGTCATGTTCTTTCAGAAAATGCCTAGTTTAAAGGGTCTTTTCAAATTCTGAAAGCTGTAAGTGAAAAATGGTAACCTTGATTATAAAAAATTGTTCTAAAATCTGTTTTTTTAGTTTTGTGTACCTTCAATTTTCACCATTTCACAAAAAGATACAATTTAAAATGTGAAAATATTTGTTAACTCAATACAGTTTTAACTTTTTATAACTACTAGGAATTTAGCAGAAATGTACATTCGGCCATGTATGAATCCACTATTAATGATTTTGGTGTATTTTTAGCAAAAATATTGTTTTGATAAACATTTGCGCCAATATCGCAGTGCCTTAAAAATCGGTAGCGCCTTCTTTTAATTTTGCTGGCGATGTGCTTTCAGAAAATGTATGGTTCGGGGGGTCTTTTACAAATTCTGAAAGCGAGAATGATTGTATGTATGATTTTTCACTATTTATTAACCACTTCAATACCGGCCCTATTTTGGCACTTCTCTCCTACATGCATAAATCATAATTTTTTAGGGCTGTTATTGATCAAAATTTTTGTAATCGATTAAAAAAAAAAATAGATTAATCGAACAATCGACTAATTTTCGATCAATTGCGCACATACAGATCCAACTACTTTTAGCTGATCTCCTTGCAGGCGGATTCCCAGTGCAGCTCCCAACCACTGGAAACATGGATAACAGGATACAAAAAACACACAAAGGCAGCGCTCGATGGGTATAACATTAAAACTTTTATGGTCTTCAAGTAGGTAACCAAATAAATATTGCACTGGAGATAAAATCGATGTAGCTACATAAACTGTAAAAATGGTGCGAGTAATACCAAACGTTACCAAAAGCAGTCATAAAAACATGTAGCTAAGTATGATACTGGTATAAAAATGTGTAGAAGTGATAGAGGGAGGCGATGGAGGGAGGCGATGGAGGGAGGCGATGGAGGGAGGCGATGGAGGGAGGCGATGGAGGGAGGCGATGGAGGGAGGCGATGGAGGGAGGCGAAACAGCCCTTGCGTGTGGCAGATAGTAAGGTCCCGCCGGCATGCAGATATGAAGGCACAGCAAAGGAGCCCTTCAGATGGACACGGCAAGCCCCGCTGGTGTCCGTGCCATCATTGGATCTCCGACGGAACTCCCTGAAGGCCCAGAAGGCGGCGGAGAGGCGAGTACAAATCAAAAGAATTTTGATCGATCAAAAAAATCAAAGATTAATTGATTTAAAAGTTAATTTGCACACCCCTAAATTTTTTTGTTAGAAAATTACTCAGAACCCCCAAACATTATAAATGTTTTTTTAGCAGACGCCCTAGGGAATAAAATGCTGGCCATTGCAACTTTTTATCTCGCACAATATTTGCGCAATCATTTTTCAAACGCCTTTTTTTTGGGGGGAAAAAACGGTTTTGTGAATTAAAAAATAACAAAACAGTAAAGTTAGCCCAATTTTTTTGTATGAGAAGGGTATCTATTTTCACGGCGTAACTTAACCTAACATGTCACGCTTTAAAATTGCGCACACTCATGGAATGGCGCCAAACGTCTGTACTTAAAAATCTCCATAGGTGGCGCTTATTTATTAGTTTTAGACTTACAGAGGAGGTCTATTGCTAGAATTAACATAAAAATCCCCCCTAAGGGAGAAAAACACTGCGCTAACGTGAATAAGTGAAAAATGTGTTGAAAATAAATTGAATATAAAAGCTGCCGGTACCAATTACTTAAACCAAAGTAATCCACGAAAATACAAAAAATTATAGGTACAGCGCTAAAAACATCATGACATGTATAATAATGAAAGGTAATAATAATTGAATACAGAATATCTTATGAATAAGGTGAAAAAAGGCTAATGTGATTATAGGAAATAAGATTCAAAAGTGATCCAATAGATATAGTCCATAATCTGTGAAGCTAAACAAAATATCTTCTTCCACCAAACGACACCCAGTGAATAAGGTTGGCTCCTTACCACAAAGATTGACCGTATATACACCGGTCAGATGAGCCTAGGGATAATTAGTCTTCCCAGACAGACTTCTCCAGAGCAACAGACAGAACATATGATGGTTCCACGGCGTTGTTGAACAAAGTATAGGGATGTTTTCAAAGGCTCATGGGAGAGAAAACAAAAAAACCCATGGTGTAGTACGTAAAGAAAACGGGTTTATTGAACAAGAAAAATGAATGGAAATGCACTCACACTTTAGTTGTAGGTACAGCGCGAAATAGTAATGCAAGATTGCGGCGTCTCCTCTGCTTCGTGCTAGTGTATTAGGGCTCCGTGCTGTGTAATCCGTATCTGGTGGACGTGATGACGCACCACTGCTTAGGCCACACCTACGCGTTTCGTCATCAAAAGACGTCGTCGGGGATTGGCTGGCCGATCGCGTCATCACGATGCCCTTAAATAATACACCTGCGCCATCTTTGATAAAGGCGGAAGTCCGGGCTCAATAGGAAAACGCAACGCCGGCGTCAACCGCGTACAACGTTATCTACACTTACGGAGCAAAGAGAATTAAAAAAAAAGAGACTGCCATCGTGTGGAAAAAAAGAACACAGACGGGCCCACAATAAAGCAAGAAAAGCTTGGAAAGGAGGTGCCGCAGCCTTTAACAAATGCCAATACATAAAATATCTGACATAATTAAAAAGAACAATAGGAAATACGCACAATATACCTATTAATAAAAATAAGTAAACAATAAAATTAAATTAAATTCATAACGTGAATATGCTTTAAAATTAATAAAATTGATAGAATATATCTAAAAATTAGATAAATATATAAAAATAAATTTAAAATTTTTTTTTAATTTCTTTTTATATTAAAAAAATGCGTATATAATGTATCATAAAGGACATATGTGACACATAATAAAAAATAAATAAAAAAAACTTAGGTATTTAATGTCCCAATCCACGTTCAACCCAAAAGGAATGTAAGATCTTATCTCAAATATCCATTTAGTTTCAATCCTGAATATTGACCTAACTTTGTTAGTACCCCTCCAGTTAGGACACAACTTCTCAATGGGAACGAAAAGGGTCCCTTTGATTGATTTTATTGTGATATTTAGCATAGTGTTTCGAGAGGTTATGTTTGGGGAACCCACTTCCTACTTTCCCCACATGTTCTTCTAACCTAACGTGCACCGCTCTTTTTGTGCGCCCTATATATTGCTTAGAACATGGGCATTGAATGAGATATATGACACATTCACTTGAACAGGTAATGAATGTGTCAATGTTGTAGGTCCTATTTGTTTGAGTTGACTGAAAAGTCTCTAACTTTCGTCCCTGGAAGGCATTGATTTTGCAAATTTTGCACTTCCGACACAGAACCCCTTCATGTTATGAAAAAATTGGAGTGTTTTAGGAGGATTGATCACATTAGGGGCCACTTTAAACCGCAAAGAGGGTGCTCCCCTAAAGATGACCAATGGACGGTCCGGGATAATTGGACCTAATATCCTATCGTTTTTAAGGACATTCCAGTGTTTATTTAATATTTTTCTAACCGATAAGTGTTGATTAGAATAGCTGGTAATGATAGAAAACCCAAAATTAATTACACTATTCCGGTTGGCCTTCACAGTACCATTCAACATCTGGTTCCTATCCATATTGCTCATTAAGTTGATAGTTTCATCAATTTTCACTTCATCATACCCTTTTTCTAGAAATATAGATTTCAACACAAGGGCTTGCTAGAATTGTTGCTGGCGCTCTAACGCACGCGGCGATACCTCACATGTGTGGTTTGAACAGCGTTTACATATGTGGGCGGGACTTGCGTGTGTGTTCGCTTCTGAGCGCGAGCTACCGGGGATAGGGGCATTTAAAAAAAAATATTTTATTTTACTCAATTTCATTTATTTTTACACTTTTAAAAAAAAAATTTGATCACTTTTATTCCTATTACAAGTAATGTAAACATCCCTTATAATAGGAATGGTTCGTGACAGGTCCTCTTTATGGAGAGAAGTGGGGTCAATAAGACCTCACATCTCTCCTCCAGGCTGGAAAGCATTAGATCGTGAAAAAAAATTCACAGATCTAATGCTTTCAGCCGCGATTGCAGCTGTGTTTTACATTCCAGGACCCGGGCGTGACGTTATACCATCGCGCCCGGGCCTCCGACGATCATAGAGATGACTGGTGACCATATGGTCACCAGTCTACTCTATGGTTTCCATCCGACGCCGGCAGATCGTTTCTCCAGGTCTCCGATGGCAAAGGAGAGCCAGGAGAAGCACCGGATGGCAGCGGGAGGTGGGGGGCGTCCCCTCCCGCTGCCTATAAGAACGATCAAGCGGCGGAACTGCTGCTATGATCGTTCTTATGGTGCACAGAATCGCCGGCTGAAGAGATGGATATCTGAATGATGTCTGTGGCTGCAGGCATCATTCAGATATCTTCACTGAAACCCAGGACGTCATTTCACAATGGGCCAGTATTGAAGTGGTTAAATGGGCACAATTTAAAGTTTAAAAATATTTGTTCTTTATTAACTTCATACAGGGTGAAGCTTTTTTTAGTAGGAATGTAGCAGGATTTTTTTTAAATTGCTGTTTTATTTCTGCTAAAAATAATTTAGAGAATTTTTTGCAAATATGTTGTTTGATAAGAATTTGTGCAAATATTGTGGTGCCTTAAAAGTCTGCAGCACCTTCATTTTATTCTACTGGTCCTATGCTTTTTTTATTTTATTTTTATTTTTTTTTGGTATTTTTACGTACGTTTAAATTGTCATTTTGAAAAAAGGCTCAATTTAAAACATGTACAAAAATGTAACGACAGGTTAAGCTTTTTATATTTGGTCGAAATTTTGTAAAATGTACTGTTTTTATCTGCTAATAATTGTAATGTATCGTTTATGAAAATATTGTTTTGATAAACATTTGCGCAAGTATCACTGTGCCCTAAAAATCTGTAGCACCTTATTTGAATGTTACTGGTCTTGTGCATTCAGAAAATATATGGTTTGGGGGGTATTTTACAAACTCAAAGCTGTAAGGGAAAAATATAAAAAACAATGAAAAAAATTGCAAAAATGACCTGGCCATCGGAGTGTAAAAATGGAGTACAGGGCCTGGTAGAAAAAGGGAAAAGATAAGTGACATTTGATCTTTTGCTTTAACAAAAATGTAAATTTTTTTTTTTTTTTGTTTTCTTCCACCCTAGACTGGAAGTGAGGACATGTTGCCCTGGTCCTCCAAGGCCATAGAGGCAATCTGAGACTATCTAGTCTTAGTCCTCTGTAACCAGCCGGCCACACCGGTTTGTTTCTCGGATGCGCTAGTAAAAACGGTAAGCACAAAAAGCATTGGCGAGCGGCAGGGGGGTAGTCCCCTCCTGCCGCTTCAGAAAGCCATCTAGTAGCTACTGGAGCTGCTTGTACTGCTTTTATGAAAAAGCCAGCCACAGGCCTTTAAAAGATACTGGGGTTATGACTGATGGCTTCAGCCATGACACTTGCAAGCTGCAACATTTTATATATATATATATATATATATATATATATATATATATATATGTATATGTGTATATATATGTGTATATATGTATATATGTGTGTGTGTGTGTGTGTGTGTGTGTGTGTGTGTGTGTGTGTGTATATATATCTATATATATCTATATATATCTATATATCTATATATCTATATATATATATATACACACACACACACACACACACACACACACACACACACACACACACACACACACACACACACACACACACACACACGTAATCAAATCATATAGCAACGCTAGTTGTCACTTAAGTCCTAAATGTGACAACTCTTTCATGTATATTAGTACATAAAAGTAAGAAAGTTCTCCAGAGATGAAGAGTTGCCACAGTTCAGTGAGAAAGGTGTTCCTAAATAAATATTCAACTGTCCAATGTAAGTGAGACCACTCGTGTACACTCCACCTGTCAAACGTCTCCCGTGCCAGTATCCCCTCAATGGGATCTACTCACCAGACAGTGTCATAAATTAGGCTCTGAACATCCGTCTCTTCTGATCGTCTCCAACTCCAGATAACCACTGACCAGCGTGTAATATTCCTAGTATCCACCGGGTGTCAGGATACATAAAAAAGACTGGATATGGTGTGATACCGTTTCAAGACTTTATTTAACAAGCTGTGTCGGTATACTAAATCGTAGCATTCATTTAAAATAAGCAACACATAAAAGGACTGGTTCCTAGTTCAGTGGGGTAGGTTTGCTTGTGCATGTTTCGCGTCCACCGCAATAGCATACACAGCTCCACCACCTCACACTGGAGCACAGATGGAACGCAGCGTGAGCTTCCTGTGTGTCGTGAGGTCACGCCCTAACGTTTCGTCCTACCGACTTCCTCTGAGGGTGTGGCCTCACGGCGCAACAACACAGTCTAAATAATGATCAACCTGGATGAGCCGCGCCTCCAGCATTAACCCCTCGCTTCTCCATCACTCAGACAGCCGAGAGGACGCCTAAGTAGTATATTCACTGGGGATCTGCTAATAGACATAAATATAAGCTCGAGCACGCAGCAATACCATCCATTAAAACCGGGCTACACTTGCATTGTTCTCTTACAAACCCAGATCAGAGATTAATCTGACCTACAGTATAATTCATAACACAGTGAAATTAGATGTCAAATCTTAATTTCACATATATTCAAGCTACAATGACCAAATATTCAAAGTTAAAAGCTGTAGTACTGGGATGCAAGATCAATGCTAAGTGAACTTTGAATACTCAAATTACAGATGAATACATTTCATAATACAGATGCACATTCAAATTGCCAACCGATATAACAATAAAATATCCCATTCATAAATAATTATTCTAAAACCATGATGTAGAACAAAAATCTAAAACTGAGGGCTAACAGCGCATCGTCATGTTGAATTACAGTGTATAACGAAGACACATCAGAAGTTACTAAAGACTTCATCTGCCCTGTTTCACATTTTGTAAGGCTTGTAAAAGATCCTTAGTGTCCCTCAAATAGGCTTTAGTGGTTTGGACACTTTTCTGTAAAAATTGGTCCAGATATTGTCCCAGCTTCGAGGTTACAGAGCCTATGCCATTTACAATAGGCCTAGCAGGGGGGTTCAGAGGGTCTTTGTGTATTTTGGGGAGTGTATAAATGGTCTTTTACAAGCCTTACAAAATGTGAAACTAACAGGGAAGAGTGAAGTATTTTTAGTAACTTCTGATGTGTCTTCGTTATACACTATAATTCAACATGATGATGCGCTGTTAGCCCTCAATTGGACTTTAAGTCAAAGGGGAGACCTCCCACACCATCAGAAGGTGTTTTTAAGGGACATTTGGATTTTTATTTATCGCACAATTATTTTTGGTTTGGTTGCTTTTATACACAGAAGAAAGGTGTGGCGATGGGCTCCAAATTCGCACCCAGCATCGCCAATCTTTTTATGGGGGAGTGGGAAGACAAATATGTTTTTACTAACCGGAGAACTGAACTATTGTTTTACAGGCGTTTTTTATTGGTGGTATTTTTATGGGCAGGGTCAGAATCTTCCCTGTGCGAGTTTTTAGATTTTCTGAATTTGAATCCCAATAATATCAATCTGACTAGTCAATATAGCCAAGAGAAAATTGACTTTTTAGATGTAACCATTTATAGGAAGGGAGACACTTTGGAAACCACCCAGCATGGTTAAAAAATATACCTAAAGGCCAACTTATGCGGGTGAAGAGAAATTGTTCGACATTGCCCAATCGGAGATTCTGAAAAATAGGTTCAGAGAAAAGGGCTATGGTGACCAGAAATTTTAAATTGAATATCTAAAGAAATTAACCACTTGCCCATGGTGTCATAGTCAAAATACGTCATGACTTTAAAGATGGATATCTCGGTAACGGCAGCAGCTGCTGCCACAACCGAGATATCCATCTTTTCCATGGGCAGTGCTGTACACGATAATGGCGGTCCCAGCGGCGGATTCGCCGCAAGATCGCCGTTATCGGTGGCGGGAGAGGGCCCCCCCCCTCCCGCCGCTCTCCCGCCGCTCTCCCGCGCTCTCCGCCGCTTACCGGAGCCGTCGGTAACGGCGGAGGCGATCGGGTCCTCCTGCTGGCTGTGTTGGGATACGAGTGAGGGAAAAATCGCCCCCACCCGTCCCCCACAGCTCTGCTGGGCGGAAGTGACGTCAAAACGTCAGTTCCGCCCAGCGTCTTAACCGCTTCAATACTAGGCTTTTATACCACCTCCATACCGGGCCTATTCTGACACTTCTCTCCTACATGTAATAATCATCATTCTTTTGCTAGAAAATTACACAGTACCCCCAAACATTATATATGTTTTTTTTAGCAGACACCCTAGGGAATAAAATGACGGTCATTCCAAAGTTTTATCTTGCACGGTATTTACGCAATTATTTTTCAAACGCTTTTTTTTGTAAAAAAAATTGTTTTATGAATTAAAAAAAATAACAAAACACTAAAGTTAGCCCAATTTTTTTGTATTATGTGAAAGATTATGTTACACCGAGTAAATAGAGACCCAACATGTCACGCTTTAATTATGCGCACACTCATGGAATGGCGCCAAACTTCGGTACTTAAAAATCTCCATAGGCAACGCTTTATTTATTTTTTACAGGTTACAGTTTAGATTTACAGAGGAGATCTAGTGCTAGATTAGTTGCTGGCACTCTAACGCACGCGGCGATACCTCACATGTGTGGTTTAAACGGCGCTTACATATGTTGGCGGGACTTGCGTGTGCGTTCGCTTCTGCACGCGAGCTATCGGGGACAGGGGCGTTTTCATTTTTTTTTTATCTTTTATTATTTTTTTTTACTTATATTTTATTTATTTTTACACTTTTTTTCATTATTTTTTTTTTTTCCACTTTTATTCCTATTACAAGGAATGTAAACATCCCTTGTAATAGGAAATGTGTGTGACAGGTCCTCTTTATGGAGAGATGTGGGGTCAATAAGACCTCACATCTCACCTCCAGGCTGGAAACCATGAGATCGGTGAAAAAAAATTCACCGATCTCATGAATGGTGACTTACAGCCGCAATCGCGGCTTTGTTTACATACGGGGACCCGGGCGTGACGTCATCAGATCGCGCCCGGGTCCTCCGACGGTCATAGAGATGACTGGTGACCATCTGGTCACCAGTCATCTCTATGCTTCCTGCCGCCGCCGACGATTCGTTCTCCGGGCCCCCGAAGGTACAGGTAAGCCCGGAGACGCACCGGATGGCGGCGGGAGGGGGGGGGTGTCCCCTCCCGCGGCCTGTAAGAACGATCAAGCGGCGGAACCGCCGCTATGATCGTTCTTACTTTGTGCAGAATCGCCGGCTGAAGAGATGGATATCTGGATGATGCCTCTGGCTGCAGGCATCGTCCAGATATTCGCCTGCAATACCCAGGCCGTCAATTGACGGCCACTTAGGATGGTAAATCCCATCCCAGGCCGTCAATTGTCTATGGCTGGGTATTGAAGTGGTTAAAGAAACATTTTTTTTTTCTGAAATTTGAAAAATTACTTTTTTTTTTTTTTTCTTTTTTTGCATTTAAGCCTAAATATGAGATCTGAGGTCTTTTTGACCCCAGATCTCATATTTAAGAGGACCTGTCATGCTTTTTTCTATTACAAGGGATGTTTACATTCCTTGTAATAGGAATAAAAGTGATAATTTTTTTTTTTTAATTTATTTCGATGTATAAAATTATAAACTAATTAAAAATAAATAAGAAAACCAAAAAAAAAAAATGTAAAACGCCCCGTCCCGACGAGCTCGCGCGCAGAAGCGAACGCATACGCGAGTAGCGCCCGCATATGAAAACGGTGTTCAAACCACACAAGTGAGATATCGCCGCGATCGTTAGAGCGAGAGCAATAATTCTAGCCCTAGACCTCCTCTGTATCTCAAAAAATGCAACCTGTAGAATTTTTTAAACGTTGCCTATCGAGATTTTTAAGGGTAAAAGTTTGACGCCATGCCACGAGCGGGCGCAATTTTTAAGGGTGACATGTTGGGTATCATTTTACTCGGCGTAACATTATCTATCACAATATATAAAAAAATTGGGCCAAATTTATTGTTGTCTTATTTTTTTATTCAAAAAAGTGTTTTTTTTTCAAAAAAAGTGCACTTGTAAGACCGCTGCGCAAATACGGTGTGACAAAAAGTATTGCAATGACTGCCATTTTATTCTCTAGGATGTTAGAAAAAAAAAAATATATAATGTTTGGGGGGTTTAAGTAATTTTCTAGCAAAAAAAACAGTTTTAGTCTCGTAAACACCGAATCTGAAAAACAAACCCGGTGGGCAAGTGGTTAAATTAATTCCACTAGCAGATGTCTTGAAGGATGTGGTCAAAACCACTAATTTCAATGATCATGAATGGAGTTTTATGTCCTTCTTCCATGCGCAATATAAACAAGTGGAAGCTATATTCCAGAATCATTGGCATGTTCTTTGTCTCGATAAATCCTTAAAACCCACACTTCCTGGAAATCCCAAATTTATCGAAAAGCACCTAATATAGGTGATAAGGTAGTGAAAAAAATACTGGACCAACCGAAGAAACAGATATTGTCTTTGGTTTAAAAAGTTTTTTTTGCGTGCCGAAGGTGTAAATGTTGCAAATCAGTTCTTGAACCTATGAGAGGCATAGCCAATTTTAAATCCACAGTAAATAACAAGGAGCACAATATCAGAGAGTTTATCACATGCAATGCCACACATGTGGTATATGTGTTAAGCTGTCCATGTGGGCTTATGTATGTAGGCCGCACCAAAAGGCGTTTAAAAAAACAGAATTGGTGAACATATAAAAAACTTCAGGATCGGCTATTAGGACCATAATGTTTCGCTCCATTTTAAACTGCATCACAATCAAGACCTTTAGGGGTTGACATTTTGGGGTATTGATTTAATTCAACCAGCCTGGAGAGGAAATATGATCAGGGAATTATCCAAGCGTAAAACCCTATGGATATATTTATTAGATACACTTACCCCTAAAGGCCTGAACGTTGAACTTGACATAAATAGTTTTATAAGTGATAAAGTAATTCCCTTGCTAGATTAAGTTATATTTTAAAAATATAGACTAAACTAATAATGCACTGCTCCCCCTAGTGGCAATCCAGTTTTAGATTTTTGTTCTATATCATGGTTTTAGAATAATTATTTATGAATGGGATATTTTATTTTATTGTATTTTTATATCTGTTGGCAATTTGAATGTGCATCTGTATTATGAAATGTATTCATCTGTGATTTGAGTATTCAAAGTTCACTTAGCATTGATCTTGCATCCCAGTACTACAGCTTTTAACTTTGAATATTTGGTCATTGTAGCTTGAATATATGTGAAATTAAGATTTGACATCTAATTTCACTGTGTTATGAATTATACTGTAGGTCAGATTAATCTCTGATCTGGGTTTGTAAGAGAACAATGCAAGTGTAGCCCGGTTTTAATGGATGGTATTGCTGCGTGCTTGAGCTTATATTTATGTCTATTAGCAGATCCCCAGTGAATATACTCCTTGGGCGTCCTCTCGGCTGTCTGTTAGTGATGGAGGAGAAGCGAGGGATTAATGCTGGAGGCGCGGCTCATCCAGGTTGATCATTAGTTAGACTCTGTTGCGCCGTGAGGCCACACCCTCAGAGGAAGTCGGTAGGACGAAACGTTAGGGCGTGACCTCACGACATACGGGAAGCTCACGCTGCGTTCCATTGGTGCTCCAGTGTGAGGTGGTGGAGCTGTGTATGCTATTGAGGTGGACGCGAAACAGGCACAAGCAAACCTACCCCACTGTGAACTAGGAACCAGTCCTTTTATGTGTTGCTTATTTTACATGAATGCTACGATTTAGTATACCGACACAGCTTGTTAAATAAAGTCTTGAAACGGTATCACACCATATCCAGTCTTTTTTATGTATCCTGACACCCGGTGGATACTAGGAATATTACACGCTGGTCAGTGGTTATCTGGAGTTGGAGACGATCAGAAGAGATTGATGTTCAGAGCCTAATTTATGACACTGGTGAATAGATCCCCTTGAGGGGATACTGGCACGGGAGACGTTTGACAGGTGGAGTGTACACGAGTGGTCTCACTTACATTGGACAGTTGAATATTTTATTTAGGAACACTTTTCTCACTGAACTGTGGCACACCTCATCTCTGGAGAACTTTCTTTCTTTTATGTACTAATATACATGAAAGAGTTGTCACAACTAGCGCTGCTATATGATTTGATTACATGTGTTTGTATCAATTTATGTTTTATATATATTGTTTTTATTTGAAGCGGCTGCTTAACTGCTTGCGGACCGCCGCATGTACATTTACGTCGTCAGAATAGCACGTACAGGCACATTGGCTTACCTGTATGTCCCTGCCTTGACGCCGGTTGGGGGTCCGATCGGGACCCACCCCCCCCCCCCCCCCCGGTACATGTGAAGGTCTCCGTGGCTCTGGGAGCGATCCGGGGTGAGGGGGTGGCTATTCATTTTTGTCCGCCCCCTCACGATCGCTCCCAGCCAATGCGCACGCCCCCCCGCTCTGCACTTCCTCCTCCTGTGTAAACACAGGAAGGGGGAAGTGATGTGATCTCTCCCTCTGCGTTTTTTTCTACCACGCTGAGGAGAGATCACATCTCGCAGTAAGTGTACACAACACTACACTGACACCAGGACATGTAGGCACATTAACCCCTTGCGATCACCCCCCCCACCCCCTGTCAGTGTCACTGAATGCAGTGATTATATGTATGATCACTGCAGTTAGTGTCAGTGTGACAGGCAGTCAGTGTTAGGTTCAGGGTAGCCCCCGACCCCCCCTAATAAAGTTTTAACCCCTTGATCACCGCCCTAGTTAACCCTTTCACTCCCTATTGCCAGCGTCACTAAGCGATCATTTTTCTGATCGCTGTATTAGTGTCGCTGTTCATGCTAGGTAGGTAGTTTTTATTGCGATTTTTTTTTTTTTTTTTTATTTGATTTTTCTTATAACAAAAAGTAAAAAATATTGATTTTTTTTCAAAAATGTTGCTCTATTTTTGTATAGAGTGCAAAAAATAATCGCAGAGGCGATCAAATACCACCAAAAAGCTCTATTTGTGGGAAGAAAAGGACAGGAATTTTGTTTGGGAGCCACGTCGCACGACCGCGCAATTGTCAGTTAAAGCGACGCAGTGCCGAATCGCAAAAAGGGGCCTGGTCATTTACCTGCATTTTGGTCCGGGTCTTAAGTGGTTAATGTTTTAGATTTGCTAATATTGATTTACATCTGCACTGTTGTGAATACTTTTTAACCCCATAGCGCTGAGATAGTGGAATTAGGCCATGTCTTTCACTTTTGTGTGTGTGTGTGTGTGTGTGTGTGTGTGTGTGTGTGTGTGTGTGTGTGTGTGTGTGTGTGTGTGTGTGTGTGTGTGTGTGTGTGTGTGTGTGTGTGTATGTATGTATATGTGTATATATATATAAAAATTAATGTCGGCAAGTGGTTAAGATCCAATAGCTCAGGCACTTCTGAGTCTAAGGCAACGAGCAGCTCAGCGTTGTAGTGTGAACAGGCACAATTGCAAACCATGGGATTGAATGTAGCGAGGTGTAGGGAAACACTAAAAAACATAAAGGTGTGAGTGGGGGCTTAAGATCTGTGTGTTTGTGTGTTTTTTGTGTTTTATTTTTTTCTAAATTCTCTTTCTAAAATGCAGTAGCCAACAAGCTACAAATGACGCTTACATGCACCGTATAATCAGATATACAGGCCATTGTTGGGCAATGATGGAATCCACTCAACATTTAAAAGTATTCAAGCTATCAGGAAACTAACAGGTCCTGGACAGGACTCTGCATTTTAGGCCTCTTTCACACGGAGCGGACCGTTTTCCGGTCCGCTCCGTGTGTGTCCGTCGGCTCAGCGGGGGGTCCCGCTCAGCTGTCGGCGGACAGGGCGGTCCCCGCACACTGTGCAGGGACCGCCCTGTCTCTCCTCCGCTATCCCCTATGGGGAATCGGATGGAAACGGACCGTCTGTCTGTTTGCATCCGATCCACCGGACGGAAGAAAAATAGGGTTTTCCTTCCGTCCGCAAACCGGACGGACGCGGATCTTAGGCGGACGTTAGCGGATGCATCATCCGCTAACGGATCCGCTCCCATACGGACATATTACAAGTCCATAAACGGACTTGTAATTAGCGGACCATTCGTCCGCTAATGTGAAAGGGGCCTTACTTATAATGAAGATGGTGGAGGACTGAAAAAAATTGAGGGGGGGTGGGGAATGAAGGTAGAGCTGGTGCAATTTTTTTTTAATATTTTCCATGTTTATAACTACCGGAACATGCTTACTGACACACACATTGGTGTGGCAACCACTTTTAACCTTTTTTATTTATTTTTTATTTTACTTCATTTAAAGAATATAAAGTATAATTTTGAAAGGTGTATAACATGTTTTTTCTAACTAAAGGATTGAACGTTACTGCACAAATAAAGTTCTTGCCTTATGGCATCTAACCAGCAAACCCAGACCACCTTTTTTTTTTATATCTTGTCCTTCTTTTTTTTTTTTTTTTTAACTGGCATTACATCTCACAAAAACAAAATGTAGGCTAATGATTTCTAATGTTTTTAGACTGTCATGTGTTACCCAGAAAACAAAGAATTTGTCAGGACTCAAGTGCTTTTAAATAAAGAAAAGACTCTAAGTATTTCGTATTCAGAGAAATTATTCTGTGGAAATTGCTACAATCAAACTACAAAATTAGACATTAATCTACATAGAACTATCTGACTCCATAAATCTTGTGACAGTGCACATGTAACGAGACTGTTATTCAGTGACCTTTTTAGCCTTTGTAAAGCAAAAATGAGGGGGAAGCAGCGGATGGAAACATTCTCTAAAATTGGGCTGTGAAGTTTGTATGCACTGCCCACTGTTAAACAGATTACCTCTAATGAAGTGTCTAATGCTCAGGGCTCGTCGGCCTAATCAACAGTGGCAGTTTTACCCCATCTCACAGAGCAAACCAGTGGCCCTCTGGCCTTGGACAGCCACTCTGGTCCTCTCTCTCAGGGAGGCGCCTGGCCCTAACCAAGCCAGACAGTGTGTGATCTGACATGCAAATATAGGTCATTGCATATGTAAATGTGTGATTACAAACTCGCACGCCAAAATACATTAGCCAGAGTTTGGACTCAGCATGCGGCTGTCACTGTGTCTTAGAGACTCACGCTAATCTTTGTCAAGTTCAAATGCGTTCTCAAAGTGAGGGAAAGAGCTAAGAATTGTCTAATCACGTTTGTATTAATTTACTGCATATGTCTGTGGTTGCGTGACAGATTTACCATAGGCCTTTGTATATAGTGAAAAGTAACATTTTATATATATATATATATATATATATATATATATATATATATATATATATATATATATATATATATATATATATATAATGTATATGTGTGTATATATATATATATATATATATATATATATATATATATTATACAGTGCAGAAAATAAGTATTTCAACACCCTGCTATTTTGCAAGTTCTCCCACTTGGAAATCATGGAGGGGTCAGAAATTGTCATCGTAGGTGCATGTCCACTGTGAGAGACATAATCCAAAAAAAAAATTCCAGAAATCACAATGTATGATTTTTTTTTTAACTATTTATTTGTATGATACAGCTGCAAAGAAGTATTTGAACACCTGAGAAAATCAATGTTAACCACTTAAGACCCGGACCAAAATGCAGGCAAAGGACCTTGCCCCTTTTTTGCGATTCGGCACTGCGTCGCTTTAACTGACAATTGCGCGGTCGTGCGACGTGGCTCCCAAACAAAATCGGCGTCCTTTTTTCCCCACAAATAGAGCTTTCTTTTGGTGGTATTTGATCACCTCTGCGGTTTTTATTTTTTGCGCTATAAACAAAAATAGAGCGACAATTTAAAAAAAAATGCAATATTTTTTACTTTTTGCTATAATAAAAATCCCCCAAAAATATATAAAAAAAATTTTTCCTCAGTTTAGGCCGATACGTATTCTTCTACCTATTTTTGGTAAAAAAAATCACAATAAGCGTTTATCGGTTGGTTTTCGCAAAATTTATAGCGTTTACAAAATAAGGAATAGTTTTATTGCATTTTTATTATTTTTTTATTTTTAACTACTAATAGCGGCGATCAGCGATTTTTTTTTTCGTGACTGCGACATTATGGCGGACACTTCGGACAATTTTGACACATTTTTGGGACAATTGTCATTTTCACAGAAAAAAATGCATTTAAATTTGCATTGTTTACTGTGGAAATGACAGTTGCAGTTTGGGAGTTAACCACAGGTGGCGCTGTAGGGGATGTGTGGCTATGTGTTTTGTTTACTACTGTAGGGGGGTGTGGCTGTAGGTGTGACGTCATCGATCGTGTCCCCCTATCACAGGGATGACGCGATCGATGCTACAGCCACAGAGAAGCACGGGGAAGCCGTGTGTACACACGGCTCTCCCCGTTCTTCCGCTCCAGGGACGGATCGCCGCACTGCAGCGGCGATCGGGTCCGCGAATCCCGCGGTCCCGGAGCTTCGGACCGGGTCGCGGGCGCGCGCCCGCGACTGGGTACTAAAATCAACGTATATATACGTTGATGTGCCCAGCCGTGCCATTCTGCCGACGTAAATGTGCAGTAGGCGGTCCTTAAAGGGTCACTAAAGGAATTATTTTTTTTAGCTAAATAGCTTCCCTTACCTTACTGCAGTACTGGTTTCATGTCTTTATTGTTTGTTTTTGCTTTGAAGTTGCTGTTAACCTGCTCTGTTCTCCACACTTCCTGCTTGTCTGTTTCCTTATAAGCACCATACTGGGAGCTTTCTCACGATGGTTTAAGCTGTCATTACTGTGTGTCTAAAACTTCCCAGAACCAATCAGATTCATTTTAAAAACAAAACACTGCCCTGGATTTGTTTGTTTTTGTTCTGTGTTTCTATTTCTACTTTGCAGAAACATGAAGCCAGTTCAAAAGTGAAACAAGCCTGCATGCACATTATATGATTGATTTTTATCTATTTTTAATCATTTTGAAAAGGAATCAGTTAACTTTTATGTCTCTATAACCTGTAAACATTCATTTCAGCAAAAAAAATGTTTTCCTTTAGTGACCCTTTAAGTGGTTAATATTTGGTACAGTAGTCTTTGTTTGCAATTACAGAGGTCAAACGTTTCTTGTAGTTTTTCACCAGGTTTGCACACACTGGAGGAGGGATTTTGGCCCACTCCTCCACACAGATCTTCTCTAGATCAGTCAGGTTTCTGGGCTGTCGCTGAGAAACACAGAGTTTGAGCTCCCTCCAAAGATTCTCTATTGGGTTTAGGTCTGGAGACTGGCTAGGCCACGCCAGAACCTTGATATGCTTCTTACAGAGCCACTCCTTGGTTATCCTGGCTGTGTGCTTCGGGTCATTGTCATGTTGGAAGACCCAGCCTCGACCCATCTTCAAAGCTCTAACTGAGGGAAGGAGGTTGTTGCCCAAAATCTCGCAATACATGGCCCCGGTCATCCTCTCCTTAATACAGTGCAGTCGCCCTGTCCCATGTGCAGAAAAACACCCCCAAAGCATGATGCTACCACCCCCATGCTTCACAGTAGGGATGGTGTTCTTGGGATGGTACTCATCATTCTTCTTCCTCCAAACACGGTTAGTGGAATTATGACCAAAAAGTTATATTTTGGTCTCATCTGACCACATGACTTTCTCCCATGACTCCTCTGGATCATCCAAATGGTCATTGGCAAACTTAAGACAGGCCTTGACATGTGCTGGTTTAAGCAGGGGAACCTTCCGTGCCATGCATGATTTCAAACCATGACGTCTTAGTGTATTACCAACAGTAACCTTGGAAACGGTGGTCCCTGCTCTTTTCAGGTCATTGACCAGCTCCTCCCGTGTAGTCCTGGGCTGATTTCTCACCTTTCTTAGGATCATTGAGGCCCCACGAGGTAAGATTTTGCATGGAGCCCCAGTCCGAGGGAGATTGACAGTCATGTTTAGCTTCTTCCATTTTCTAATGATTGCTCCAACAGTGGACCTTTTTTCACCAAGCTGCTTGGAAATTTCCCCGTAGCCCTTTCCAGCCTTGTGGAGGTGTACAGTTTTGTCTCTAGTGTCTTTGGACAGCTCTTTGATCTTGGCCATGTTAGTAGTTGGATTCTTACTGATTGTATGGGGTGGACAGGTGTCTTTATGCAGCTAATGACCTCAAACAGGTGCATCTAATTTAGGATAATAAATGGAGTGGAGGTGGACATTTTAAAGGCAGACTAACAGGTCTTTGAGGGTCAGAATTCTAGCTGATAGACAGGTGTTCAAATACTTATTTGCAGCTGTATCATACAAATAAATAGTTAAAAAATTATAAATTGTGATTTCTGGAAAAAAAATTTTTTGGATTATGTCTCTCACAGTGGACATGCACCTACGATGACAATTTCAGACCCCTCCATGATTTCCAAGTGGGAGAACTTGCAAAATAGCAGGGTGTTCAAATATTTATTTTCTGCACTGTATATGTGTGTATGTATGTATGTGTGTGTGTATGTGTGTATATATATATATATATATATATATATATATATATATATATATATATATATACTAATAAGTTTACATACCCTGGCAGAATTGATGATTTCTTGGGCATTTTTTAGAGAATATGAATAACACAAACTTTTCTTTCACTTATGTTTTTTTTTAAACCCTAACAGAAACTGTCCAAATAACTCTGATTAACTACTTGCTGACCGCCCGCCATCATATTACTGCGGGACGGTGGCACTGCTACGCGAGCGCACGTAGCTATACGTTGGATCTTTAGCGGCCGCTAGGGGGCGCTTGCGCGCGGCCGGTGCATGCCCGGCGGGTACGATCGCCGCCGGGCACACGCGATCGCTTGTTACAGAGCGGGGAACGGGAGCTTTGTGTGTAAACACAAAGCTCTCGTTCCTGTCAGCGGGGGAAACGCTGATTTTCTGTTCATACAATGTATGAACAGAAGATCAGTGATTTCCCCTAGTGAGGTCACCCCCCCCCATACAGTTAGAACACACCCGGGAACACACTCTTAACCTCTTCCCTGCCCCCTAGTGGTTAACCCCTTCACTGCCAATGCCATTTTTATAGTAATACAATGCATGTCTTTGTTCTTTTAACGAAAAATATGTAGAAGAATACGTATCGGCCTAAACTGAGGAAAAAAAACGTTTTTTTTATATATTTTTGGGGGATATTTATTATAGCAAAAAGTAAAAAATATTGCTTTTTTTTCAAAATAGTTGCTCTATTTTTGTTTATAGCGCAAAAAATAAAAACCGCAGAGATGATCAAATACCACCAAAAGAAAGCTCTATTTGTGGGAAAAAAAGGACGCCAATTTTGTTTGGGATCCACGTCGCATTACCGCGCAATTGTCAGTTAAAGTGACGCAGTGCCGAATCACAAAAAGTGCTCTGGTCATTGGACACCAATATGTTCCGGGGCTAAAGTTGTTAAAAGTTTACATACCCTGGTGATTTTGACCTGATAACATGCACGCAAGTTGACACAAATGGCTATTAAAGATAACGATCCTCACCTGTGATCTGTTTGCTTGTAATTGGTGTGTGTGTGTGTGTGTGTGTGTATATATAAAAGGTCAATGAGTTTCTGGACTCCTGACAGACCCTGCATCTCTCATCCAGGGGACAATACATAGTATTAAGAACTGGGGTATGTAAACTTTTGATCAGGGTCATTTGGGTAGTTTGTCATTATGATGTAAAAAGAGTAAACGCAGTTGATTTGATAAATGGCTTCACCTCCACAAGATAGCCTGTGCAGCACAAAAAGGTGTTTTTTAACATCCTTTAACATACTTGGCTATCCTGCAAAGGTGGCATTTGGGGGTTTGAGAAAAACCATTTAACAGCGGTGCTTGCAATGGTCAACTTGTATTAATTTATGTAAAACCTTTATCTGTGCTTCTCCATCAAGAGTGGTGACACTTAAGGGGGCCATACACGGTTTGAATTTCGAAATAATTTTCTTTCGAAAAACGTATCAAAGGATTTTCGTACGGCGATCAAATTTGAGGAATCCGACATGTTGGACATTTTTTGAAAAACAAACGATTTTCTTATCAATGATAAAAGAATCTTCCGAGAAATGTAATAGAAAAAAAAATGCTGATTTTGAAAGGAAAATTTGTTCGAAATTCGACCGTGTATGGCCTTTTTAACACATTGTGTCACTGGGTGAATCAACTAATGAAAATAACGGCAAAAAAAGCCTAAACAAATGCAGGGATTGGTAAACTGCAACGTATTGAATGAAAAATACAATTAACAGAGAAAGGAACACCCCATCACGGGCTAGTGGTGTACATAATATTTCACTGATGGGAGGACTTGGTAGTTTTTGTTGCTGCTACTTCGCCTTCTCCTTCTCCTTGTAAACACTGAGCTTGTTGCTTGCTGTATGCATGTAGTGTAAAATAAAATAAAAAATTAAAACCTGCCAACCACTACATAGATCCAGTTTTAGCTGAATAGACTGGCGTTTTTAGCTATTGGTTCTTTGCTCCCCTTTCAGTAACTGCAATGGGATTGTTGGTGCCATGTGTCCAATGCAGATTTAGTTGTCTATCCTTCAACTCACTGTACTTTTGGATGATGCTGTTCAAGCCATGTCTTCATGACATATTTTTTATTTTTTTTCCTGGTTATTCAGCTTTCTAGCCCCTGGACCTTACGCAACAAATTCCTGTTAAACTTTTCTCACCTTGCAACCTTATCGACTCGTTCTCTTAGCTGATACTGTGGTTTGCCTCAACTGCAAATTCTTTTTTTGCAGCTTGTTATAGAACTTTGTGGTGCTTTTGTGGCTGTTGGGAGAGGAGAGCAAATATCATACGGAAAGTAGAGGTAACGGCATGGCTCTAGTCCGTTCAGTTTAACCTGGGGCTGTTTAGCAGTTGATGATCTGTTCACCTGAAATTTACTTTAGCTACATAGATGGTTCGACTGTCCCAGCCTCTGTAACATTTCAAACATTTTTCTTTTTACCTTTTGCATAAGGGTCCTTTCACACGGAGCGGACCGTTTTTGTGTCCGCTCTGTGTGTGTCCGTCGGCTCAGCGGGGTTCATCCGTAATCCCCGCTGAGCTGTCGGCGGACAGGGCAGTCACTGCACACTATGCAGGGACCGCCCTGTCTGTTTTCCGCTCTCCCCTATGAGGAGTCGGATGAATACGGACCGTCTGTCCGTATTCATCCGATCCGCCGGACGGAAGAAAAATAGGGTTTTCTTCCGTCCGAAAAAACGGATCCAGACGAACGCGGATATTTGCGGACGTTAGCGGATGCATCATCTGCTAACGGACGCGATCCCATAGGGGAGCATTACAAGTCAATGGACTTGTAAAAAGCGGACGAACGGTCCGCACAATTGAAAGGGGGCCTAATAGGCATATTTTTTTTTATTTTTTACACATAGGCATTATTTTTTTGTATAGTATGTCAGTAGATTGACAATCCTTGATTTCCATTTAGTTTTTGACATTATTTCATTTATAAAGCAGCGACTTACTGAATCACATTTGTCATTGAACACGCACTGTAGTTGTAAAAGGCATACCGTTGATTAAGCCCCATGCATGCTGCACATCTGAATTTCCCATACAGCCTTTGGAAATCCAGGTCTCGGTAATTTAACTGCTTGTCCTGGTTTCATTGGAAAAGGTGAATTATCAGCAATTTGTCATTTCTTTATCGTACATCACGGGACACAGAGCGCATAGCCATTACACATGGGTTATAAGGGTACCTTCAGGTGATGGACACTGGTGTAATCAATTTCACAGGAAGTTTCCTCCCTATATAACCCCCTCCCACTGGGAGTGCTTCAGTTTTTTTCGCCAGTGTCTCAGGTGTTTGGTCACGTCTAGCTGTCCCTCTGAGTTCTCGGGACCCAGGATAGCTAGCCGGATCCGTCCGAGGGGCTTCAGAGCCAAGGTGTACGGTACCCGGGCCCTACCGACGTGGGGTTTTGCCTATAATGCTCCTCCTTGGAGGGCTGTATCCTGGGCTCCAGTGCCTTGGTCTCTTACAAGGACTAAACGCTACTGATGCCAGGATGCTGTATAGGTCCAGGGGTGTGGGTTCCCTAAAACAGGACCCTGGTCCCTGAAGGTCCAGGACAATACCCACGGAGATGGGGGAAGATTGGGCCTCTTGAATTTGCAATACCCTGCAGCGTGGAGCAGGTAAGAGGGAACCTGCGGGACTTGGTTCGACAGCAGGTGTCTCCCTGGGGGTCTGGGTTGGCTAAATGGTATGTGCTGCATCAGCCACTATCACCACTATGTCTTTTTAGGCAGGGTGGGATGAATGAATGTTTACCCAGATAACATGTAGATGTATGCTTTTAAAGATATGTATATGTATTCCCCCCAGATCTGCCTGTTAGCATGATACTGCAGCCCCACGTGCTGTAAGGAAGGAAACGCTGGCAAACTCCTGTTTCTTAGGAAGCCTAAGGGGACAGCTTCCTCTGTGTGTCACACTACAATAGTATTAGTGTCTTGCCTGGTGTCTGTTGGGCTGCAGCGCTGCTCCATGCTCCTCCTCTGGCTTTCCTTTTCCTCCTCCATGTTGGTGTCAGCGTCGGCGAGCGTGGGGGGGGGGGGGGGGGGGGGGGGCTTTTCAGCGGCGTCAGACCTCAGTGAAAAGCCCCTGACATCACTTCCTGGCTGCTCATTCCCTTCTGAGAGCAGAGGAAGCTGAGGAGACACAGAGCGCGCAGCTGAGCTGTTTCTGGTCATACAGTGACACCTAGTTGCGGTTTGTGGATCTTCGGGTCTGGACTTGGCTCCATACTGACCAAAAAAATAATTTTTCTTAAGGGATTCAGCCTTAGATCCGGCAGTATCTGAGTCGGTGCGACCTTGGGCTCTAGCTAATGGGCAGTGGTGTGGCAATACTCACAGGATTTCCTCGGTATTGCCGCCTCCTCTGGGTTATGGCCATTTAGTTATCTAAAATTTGTACCATAGCCTGTTCTTATTACTGGTTCGCTTCTAGCTACAACAGTTAGGTGTTGGCTACAGGGGTGTCTAAAGGTTGTGCAATGGCTCCCAAGGGACCGGGATCAGCTAAGGCTGCAAATGGTTCCAAAAAACAAAAGGGGTCTCCGTCGGGGTCAGAGGATTTGGGCCAGGCTCTAGCGGTCCCATCTTCACCAGATAGACCACCGACCAGCATTTTAGAGGAGCCATTAAGGGTGCTAGGGGCAGAGGCGGCTCCCAATCAACCTATTCCCGTTTATGTTACGGAAGAAATGCTAGCGACCACCCTGGGTGGGCTAGAGAAAAGGTTAACTGCCTTAATTGCCCGCTCCTTGCCAGGAGGCAAGCGGGCTAGATCCCCGTCGCCTAGATTGGTGTCCTCGGATGCGGAGGTCCTCTCTTCGGAGGAATTAGACCCACAGGGGGATCAGGCGGACCCGAGTCCCGAAGGTTCGGACATTGAGGATTCCACTATTGAGGAACTTTTCTCGGCTTCTCAAGCGGAGAGCCTGTGGATTCAGTCCCTGACAGATATGGTTCGCACTGCCTTTAAACTTCCAGTGTCAGAACAGTTAATCCCCGCGGTATCCTCTTTAGGTTCCTTAAAGACACCGCTAAGTTGTGCGTCTTTTCCGGTTCACCCCCTCCTTGAGAGCGTGATATTTCAAGATTGGGCTCGGCCTCATAGGATCTTTATCCCTCCTAAAAGGTTCACTACACTCTATCCTATGGAAGAGGAATTTGCAAAGAAATGGGCGCTCCCTACCGTGGACGCAGCCATTTCCTGCGTGAATAAATCCCTGACCTGCCCGGTTGAAAATGTTCAGATGTTTAAAGATCTGGTCGACAAAAAGATGGAGACCCTACTGAAGGCTTCTTTTACCACAGTAGGTGCGGTGGTTCAGCCAGCAGTGGCAGCCATTGGGGTTTGTCAGGCTTTAAAGGATCAGACTAATCAAATATTAAGGGACATACCGGCTCACCAAGCTCGTGAATTGGCCGACCTTCCAAGGGCTCTCTGCTTTGCAGTAGATGCTATTAAGGACTCCATTCAGCAGGCGTCCCGTTTATCTCTTCTGTTAGTTCATATGCGTCGCCTTTTATGGCTGAAGAACTGGTCAGCAGAGACACCCTGCAAAAAGCTTTTAGCAGGATTTCCCTTTCATGGAGGACGACTATTCGGTGAAGACCTAGATAAATATATCCAGACCATATCAAGCGGTAAAAGTTCTTTCCTACCTGTTAAGAAAAGACCGCGTGGGCCTGCGTTTAAGTGATAGGCCTTCGCAGGCTCGGCCCCTTCAACTTCCCGTCAGTATCAACGGCTTCCCGGGCGTTCAGCATTCAATAGCCGCCCACAAGGACAGGCCACTGGAGGCAAGAGGCCATGGTCTCGCAAGCCAGTTAAGCCAGCCATCAAGTCAGATTCATGAAGGGGCGCCCCCACTCACTTGGGTGGGGGGAAGAC
Organism: Rana kukunoris; assembly: GCA_029574335.1. NCBI lineage: Eukaryota > Metazoa > Chordata > Amphibia > Anura > Ranidae > Rana > Rana kukunoris. The sequence continues at coordinate 118,234,571 of CM056055.1, read as the reverse complement.
ATCGTTTTTTTTTCCCGAAACGTGGGAGACCAGAATCCCCGACTCCTGGGTGCGGTCCGCGGTAGCCACAGGCTAGAGTTTCGGGAAATCACCCCTCCTCATTTTCAGAGGTCAAGTCTTCCAAGCGACCCATTAAAAAGGACCTCTCTTCTAAAGGCATTGGATCGCCTCTTGCTCCAAGGAGTAATTATAGAGGTACCAGCCCAGGAATGGGGCCTGGGATTCTATTCCAACCTTTTCATAATACCAAAGCCCAACGGCGATCTCAGGCCTATCTTAGACCTCAAACGCGTAAATCACTTTCTAAAGATTCGTACCATCGCATGGAATCCATACGTTCGGTAGCGGCCACCCTACATCAGGGCAACTTTCTAGCATCTATAGACATAAAGGATGCGTATCTGCACGTGCCGATCTGCTCGGCACATCACAAGTTTCTTCGTTTTACGATAGACCACCAGCATTACCAGTTTGTGGCCCTCCCTTTCGGGTGGCAACAGCTCCGCGCGTATTCACAAAGGTTCTGGCCCCGGTTCTAGCCGGCCTAAGGACAGAAGGCATTGTGGTCCTGGCATACCTAGAGGATCTCCTGGTTATCGACAGATCGGCTTCCAACCTGAATCATGCAGTAGCCCGCACAGTTCGGCACCTAGAGGAATTCGGGTGGATTTTGAACCAAGAGAAATCGGTGTTGCAACCCACAAAACAGTTGGAATATCTGGGCCTACGGCTGGATACAGACTGCCAGAAGATATTTTTAGCTCAAACAGTTCGAGTTATCTTAGGCAAGAAGAGGCCGACTATTCGCCTATGTATGCGACTACTGGGAAAGATGGTGGCCGCCTTCGAGGCAGTGCCCTACGCCCAGATCCATACCAGATCTCTCCAGGCAGCCATTCTCTCTGCATGGAACAAGTCCATTCAGGCATTAGATTGTCCGTTAGTTCTCTCCCCAGAGGTCCGGCGCAGCCTGTTCTGGTGGCTGGTCCCTCAAAATTTGTCAAAGGGGAAATCCTTTTGCCCCATCACGTGGAATATAATAGCCACGGATGCCAGCCTGTCAGGTTGGGGGGCAGTTCTAGAGGGACAAACCCGGCAGGGACAGTGGTCGGAGGCAGAGAAGCTGCTTCCCATCAATATCCTAGAGATCAGAGCTGCTCGGCTGGCACGAGGAGTTTAGCGGCCCAAAGGGAGGTAAATCTAATTTTCTCGTGGGCCGAAGCCCATGTACCCTGCATCTCGGCGGTCTTCATCCCGGGGATAGACAATTTTCAAGCAGATTTTTTGAGTCGCCAACAGTTACTCCCGGGGGAGTGGTCTCCTCTTCACCCCCAGGTATTCCAAGAGATTTGCCAAAGATTCGGAGTTCCAGATGTGGACATTATGGCAACAAGATTCAACAAAAAGCTGGACAAATTCATATCCCGAGCCAGGGATCCCTCGGCCTACGGGACAAATGCGTTGGTATGCCCCTGGCACCAGTTTTCTCTCCTGTATGCGTTCCCTCCACTGCAGAGGTTACCCCGCCTTCTGCGAAGGATCAGGGTGGAGCACAGGCCTGTGATCCTGGTGGCCCCAGCCTGGCCCAGGAGGGCTTGGTATTCGCTCATCGTGAGGATGTCAGTAGGAACACCGTGGCCGCTCCCCTTGCGCCCAGATCTGCTATCTCAGGGGCCAATCTGCCACCCTGCTAAACAGCGGCTAAATTTGACGGCTTGGCGGCTGAATCCCTAATCCTTAAAGGCAGAGGCCTCTCGTCTCAAGTCATATCTACGTTGATTCAGGCTAGGAAACCAGTCTCTAGAAATATTTATTACAGGGTCTGGAGGACCTATGTGGAGTGGGGCGAGTCTCAGAAATGGCATCCTCAAATGTTCTATTGACAGGATCCTGCGATTCCTCCAGATTGGCGTTGGCTCTTAGTACTCTAAAGGGGCAGGTGTCAGCTTTATCAATTATGGTTTCAAAGACCCTTGGCCACCCATTCGCTTGTGAAAACCTTCTTGCAGGGGGTCTTGCATGTGAATCCCCCTATTAGAGCTCCCCTCTGCCCCTGGAACTTAAATCTGGTCTTGTCAGCTTTACAAAGACAGCCGTTTGAACCTCTGACAGAGATCCCTCTTGTGTTACTAACCCGAAAGTTGGTCTTCTTGGTGGCTATGGCTTCGGCCAAAAGGGTCTCCGAGCTGACAGCCTTGTCATGCAGGGAGCCGTATCTTATTCTGCATAAGGACAGAGTGGTTCTACGTCCTCAGCCTTCTTTCCTTCCTAAGGTCATATCCAGTTTCCACTTGAATCAGGACCTAGTCCTACCATCCTTCTTTCCTAGACCTGCTTCCAGGGAGGAAAGACTGCTTCATACTTTGGACGTGGTTCGAGCCATGAGGGTCTATCTCAGGGCTACAGAGAAGATTTGGAAAACAGATGTACTTTTTATTCTCCCGGATGGCCCCAAGAAGGGCCAGCCGGCTGCCAAGTCTTCTTTGGCTAGGTGGATTAAGCAGCTGATTTTTCAGGCCTATGGTCTGAAGCGCGTTCCACCTCCCTTATCAGTTAAGGCCCATTCTACGAGGGCCATGAGTGCCTCCTGGGCAGCACACGATCAGATCTCTATGGCGCAGGTTTGCAGGGCAGCAACCTGGTCTTCCGTACATACGTTTACTAACTTTTATAAGTTGGACGTCGCAAGGGGTGCATTTGGGCAGGCGGTCCTACGGGCGGCAGTATAGAATCCTCTGGCCCGGTACACGCCCCTTTCTTTTTTGGTGGAGCTACTTTACTTTCCTGATTATTTTTGGTTTGGCTATTCTTTGCCTTACGGTCTCCCTCCCTTCATGGAGCATTGCTTTGGGACATCCCATGTGTAATGGCTATGCGCTGTGTCCCGTGATGTACGATAAAGAAAAAAGGATTTTTAATAAACAGCTTACCTGTAAAATCCTTTTCTTGAAGTACATCACGGGACACCGAGCTCCCACCCCTCTATTGGGGAACATTGTTTAACCTCGGAGAAATTGCTTGCTACAAAACTGAAGCACTCCCAGTGGGAGGGGGTTATATAGGGAGGAAACTTCCTGTGAAATTGATTACACCAGTGTCCATCACCTGAAGGTACCCTTATAACCCATGTGTAATGGCTATGCGCTCTGTGTCCCGTGATGTACTTCAAGAAAAGGATTTTACAGGTAAGCGGTTTATTAAAAATCCTTTTTTTTTTTCTTGGAAAATAAACACTGTGCTTCCTCATTTGCACTTGCCACCAGCCACATTTGCTGCATGTTTAATGCCTTGCTAATGAGGTTTTAAAAAAAATAAAATTCCAATTTCTGTTTTGCCTTTTTCCATCCAGCAAAGATTCACATTATAAATCAAGGCCTCCGTTGTTTGTTTGCTTTTATAAATATGCTTCTTACTGATTTTTTATTTTTTGTGTGTGTGTGTGTGTGTGTGTGTGTGTGTGTGTGTGTTTTTTTTATTTTTTTATTTTTTTTATTTTATAACTTTCTAATTTTTTCATTTGTTTAGAAGCCGCTACGACCAGACATGGGGTATAATACACTGGCCAATTTCCAGATTGAGAAGAAAATTGGCAGGGGCCAGTTCAGTGAAGTATACAGAGCCAGATGCCTTTTGGATGGAGTACCAGTTGCTTTAAAAAAAGTTCAGGTAATTAGAATTTTGGTATTTTAAAGCATACCCTTCTGTATTTGTCCCGTTGTTCCTTTTCTACTTGTAGTTGAAAACCTTTGCAGACTTTTACAAAGTTGAGGGGAAAATATTTCGAAAGAAAAAACAAATCCTAGCCTATGCTATTCTGTGCTTTCAGATATGAAAGGTCGTCACAAAGAGGTTTGTTGGGTATTGGGACAGCATAGCAAATCCAGCTGGACAGCATCGATCATGCAGTCAATTTAAAATGTATCAAGTTGTAAAGGAAAAACCATAACTCAATGACCTCCCTTCTATTAAAGGGATAGTGGGGTGCATTTATCGGCATTTTCATGTTTTGAACTGTTAAAGCAGAACCCCATCCAAGAACCTTGAAGACAGAAATTGATGAGCTATTAAATGCTCACCTTCACTCGAACGCTGCCATCTGCAGTACTAATTTTTCTACCATGTCCTTAGCCTGACAGCCAGAATTATTCGGCCACTATTCGGAATCGGCCGCTAGCGGTGCGGTATTAACCCCCGCTAGCGGCCGATAAAGGGTTAATACCGCCTGCAATATGCCGGGCACCCGCGATCGCTCGTTAGACTGAGAACCCAGGAGCTGTGTGTGTAAACACACAGCTCCTGGTCCTGTCAGGGGGAGAAATGCCTGATCGTCTGTTCATACAATGCATGAACAGCGATCAGTAATTTCCCCAAGTCAGTCCCACCCCCCCCCCCCCCCCCCTTCAGTTAGAACACACACAGGGAACATCATTAACCCCTTCCTCGCCCCTAGTGTTAACCCCTTCCCTGCCAGTGGCATTTTTATAGTAATCAATGCATTTTTTTGCACTGATCGCTATAAAAATGCCAATGGTCCCAAAAATGTGTCAAAAGTATCTAAAGTTTCTGCCATAAGGTCGCAGTACCGATAAAAATCGCTGATCGCCGCCATTACTAGTAAAAAAAAAAATATTAATAAAAATGCCATAAAACTATGCCCTATTTTGTAGACGCTATAACTTTTGCGCAAACCAATCAATAAACGCCTATTGTGATTTATTTTTTTTATTACGAAAAATATGTAGAAGAATACGTATCGGCCTAAACTGAGGAAATTTTTTTATTTTATTTTTTTATATTTTTTGGGGGATATTTATTGTCGCTCTATTTTTGTTTATAGCGCAAAAAATAAAAACCACAGAGGTGATCAAATACCAAAAGAAAACTCTATTTGTGGGAAAAAAAAGGACGCCAAGTTTGTTTGGCAGCCACGTCACACGACTGTGCAATTGTCAGTTTTATGCAAAGCAGTGCCGAATCGCAGAAAGTGGCCCGGTCATTGATCAGGGGCTGAAGTGTTAATACTGCTTTTATTGTACTGGCTACTCCACTTGTTTGTTCCCATAAACCCAATATGCATGTTCTAGGGTCCATCTCCAGCTTTGTTTTATATATCATATTTATAACATCAAGGATTCCTAACCAATACCTAAACAATTTTGGGCACCTCCATAGCATGTGTATCATGTCCCCCGTATCCTGGCACCTAGGGCATCTCGCGTCTACTCTCCACCCAAAATTAAATAATCTTTTAGGTGTGTAATACGTCCTATGTATAATCTTAAAAAATAAGAACTTCTGTGCGGGTGTGACTGTTACCATATGTCCTCTCTCCAATATCTTCCTCCATTGTCCATCTGTTATGGTCCCCAGATCTTCCTCCCATTTCTCTCTGCTTTTAAGCTGTTCTGGACCCCCAATACTCTCCTCGCATATGTATGGATACATTTCAGAGATAAAACCCCCTCATCTCACTCCCACCACCCAATTTTTGAGACACAGGGGTCCTATCCCACATTGGTCCCACTCTGTCAAACTAGGCATTTAAAGCATGTCTAATTTGAAGATAGCTATAGAACATATAATTGGGTACATTGGGCTTTGGTGCGATATCGGTGTGCTTAACAGACCCCTGACATCTCCCCTTTGAGACAAAGTGACTAGGGACACAGATTCCCTAGTCACTTTATCTGCCGCCTCAGCTAAAATGAATGTAGAGGAGGCTCCTCTCCATTCACTAACTGCGACCTGGTAAAAGGAAGGACCCGGATTTACTTACCACCTCCATCCTGACAGATCGAGGACAGAGGGGGCGGAGGAGGACATTGAGGGGGACATGTAACTCCCGGAGGGGAAAAGCAGCATGGACGACAGCAGCAGCACGGAGGGGGATACAGGGACAGTCAGCCGTAATCTGGTGCAGCTTTGGGGGGAGTTGCAAGGACCGATCACCACTGTATACATTTCACTAAAGCAGCTGAAAAGGGGGGGGGGTGTCCAGGGCGAACCTGTCGGGCTTTATTGAAATGTATACAGGCAGATCGGTGCTTGTAACTCTCCCGCTGCACCGATCATCCCCGACTGCCCAGGTTTCGGGTGGAGCATTTCCCTGAGTACAAGTACTTGGGGGATATGCTCGGTATCGGGACAGCCCTAGTCAGAACACAGACTGATTGCCTCATTGTGCTGCTTCCTCTCAAACTCCATGTCTACTATAGAGGACCTGCAAGAGGCAAATACCTATTAAGTTTAAGTGCTTACACTGCTAATGAGAGTTGTCACACCCCTCTATCTCCCCCCCCCTTTTCATTTTTTTATTTTTTGCTATCCAAATTTCCCTTCACTGTCCCATAGCCAAAACAGAAAGTTACTAATTCGCTCAAAAGTGAGATAGCCATCCGGGTCACCAAAATTTGTGTCCCTGCTGGAAGATTTCCCTTCTGCTCCTGCTCTGTTAACACAAAATGTGACTTTTCTTCCACTTTTACCCTCGTGATAATAATATCCAGGAAGAGTGTAAATCTCCCTAATGGGGGGGGATACAGACAGCAGTGAAAACCTGACATGGGGGGGTGATCCCTCTGTGCTCTATCCAGGACTAACGAAAAGTATCTTAAAGTGGATGTAAACCCGATTCATTAATTTTGACCTGGGTACATATTTCTAAAGTGTTTGCTTATCCCTCTCCAAAGCCCTAAGTCCTGTGTCTTTCTGCAGCTTCGTTCCTCTGTTATCAGCATAAGAACTTCTGACAAGTTCTCCAACAGGGGAGATGAAAGCAGCTAAAAATTTGTGTCAGGGAAGCTGCTATAAATTAGCAGAGAGCTCTGCATGTTTTTCTTCCTCTGCCTATGTTGAGGGGGGGTGCCTTTCCTCTAATCAGCTGTCAGTGTATAGTGTAAACCAAGACTCCCCTCCCACTGCTGAAAGAGGAAGTAGAAATTCTAACGCAATGTTCATTTTCTAAAGAATAGAGAAAGCTACAGATGGCATATATGCATGTAAAACGTATGTAGGAAGATGTATTTCACCTCTGTGTATAACCTAAGACCATTTACTTAATTGGGTATAGGAGAGGGTTTACATCCACTGTGCAGCACAGGACACAGGCAAGAGTATTTTTGTACACTGCGCCCCCCACATATGCAGAGCGGTGCATGCAAGGAACAACTTTGTTTTCTGATTTGCTGACAAGCAGAATGGAGGGGAACATGGATAGGATGAGTGGCATTTACCTGAACCAATACCCTGTAGTTTTGGGGGGGGGGTGTTGACAATGGTCCTAGCACCCAGCACTGTTTTTTTTTTAAGGGTCCATGAGATCTTGGTCCTTGGGTATCTGGATGACCTCCTGCTCAGATATCACTAACTACAGACTCTAGAACAGAGCATAGCCTACACAGTGCAGTTTTTGGAAAAATTGGGCTGGGTCATTATTACTGAAAAGTCAGCCTTGTTACCAGCTCAAAGTCTGAAGTATTTAGATCTGATCTGATCTGATCTGATCTGATCTGATCCAGGCAATGGTATTTTTGAAACGCTTAAGGATCTGAGCCCTGAAGGATCAGGTGCTGTTAGATAAGGGACACCAGACTAGAGGTCGACCGATATATCGGCCGATATTTGGCCTTTTTAAAGAAATCGTCATCGGCCGATTATTGTCCAACAATCGGCCTATTTTTAGACATCTGAGGCAGGGGTGTGCTGGGTGTAAATCTCCAGCCGCCCGCTCGCCGTCTACTGTCTATTTTAAATGGCCGCTGCCTGACTGTTTTTTTTTTTTCTCCCCCAGCAGAGGAAGTCGGCAGCGGCGGCCGGCGATTGGCTGTTCCCAGCCGCGCTGCATTCTGGGTATTGTAGTCTGGAGGCCATAGAGGAAGTTGGCAGCGGCGGCCGCCAATTGACTGTTCCCGGCCGTGCTACATTCTGGGGATTGTAGTCTGGAGGCAGAGGCAGGCTGCACGACACATCAGGGGACGAATGGAGCGTTTTTTTTTGCGATGCGAGGGGACAGAATGGAGCCGGGAGCACTCTGCTGGTGGGCACTGAAGAGGTGGCAGTAATCGACAGCTCATCACTGGTGAGCTGGGCACTGTTGGGCACTTATGAGGTGGAAATGATAGACCGCTTGGCACTGGTGGGCACTGAATGACAGCTTGGCACTGGTGGGCACTGATGAGCTTGGCACTGGTGGGCACTGATGAGCTTGGCACTGGTGGGCACTGATGAGCTTGGCACTGGTGGGCACTGATGAGCTTGGCACTGGTGGGCACTGATGAGCTTGGCACTGAGCTGGGCACTGGTGAGGTGGCAGTGAATGACAGCTTGGCACTGGTGGGCTGCACTGGTGGACTTGGCACTGAGCTGGGCACTGGTGAGGTGGCAGTGAATGACAGCTTGGCACTGGTGGGCTGCACTGGTGGACTTGGCACTGAGCTGGGCACTGGTGAGGTGGCAGTGAATGACAGCTTGGCACTGATGGGCTGCACTGGTGGACTTGGCACTGGTGGACTGCATTGATGGACACCAATGAGGTGGCACTGGTGGGCACCAATGAGGTGGCACGGACAGGCTGAGCTGGTGGGAACCGATGAGGTGGCACTGACAGGCTGAGCTGGTGGGAACCGATGAGGTGGCACTGACAGGCTGAGCTGGTGGCAACCGATGAGGTGGCACTGACAGGCTGAGCTGGTGGGAACCGATGAGGTGGCACTGACAGGCTGAGCTGGTGGGAACCGATGAGGTGGCACTGACAGGCTGAGCTGGTGGGAACCGATGAGGTGGCACTGACAGGCTGAGGTGGTGGGAACCGATGAGGTGGCACTGACAGGCTGAGCTGGTGGGAACTGATGAGGTGGCACTGACAGGCTGAGCTGGTGGGAACTGATGAGGTGGCACTGACAGGCTGAGCTGGTGGGAACTGATGAGGTGGCACTGACAGGCTGAGCTGGTGGGAACTGATGAGGTGGCACTGACAGGCTGAGCTGGTGGGAACTGATGAGGTGGCACTGACAGGCTGAGCTGGTGGGAACTGATGAGGTGGCACTGACAGGCTGAGCTGGTGGGAACTGATGAGGTGGCACTGACAGGCTGAGCTGGTGGGAACTGATGAGGTGGCACTGACAGGCTGAGCTGGTGGGAACTGATGAGGTGGCACTGACAGGCTGAGCTGGTGGGAACTGATGAGGTGGCACTGACAGGCTGAGCTGGTGGGAACTGATGAGGTGGCACTGACAGGCTGAGCTGGTGGGAACTGATGAGGTGGCACTGACAGGCTGAGCTGGTGGGAACTGATGAGGTGGCACTGACAGGCTGAGCTGGTGGGAACTGATGAGGTGGCACTGACAGGCTGAGCTGGTGGGAACTGATGAGGTGGCACTGACCGGCACAAATGGACACTGATAGGCTGCGCTGGTGGGCACTAATGAGGTGGCACTGATGGACACTGAATCTGATGAGGTTGCATTGACAGTCTGCTTTGGTGTGGATTAATGGGCTGCACTATTGGGCACTAATGAGGTGGCAATGATGGGATACTGATAGGCTACACCCCACCTCTCCCCCCTAGATTTTCTGAGATGAAGGGAAAAAAAATCGGCCTAAAATATCGGCCGCAAAAATCGGCAACATATATAGACCATCGGCCACCCCGATTTCTTAATATCGGCATCGGCCAGAGAAAAACCCATATCGGTCGACCTCTACACCAGACAATCCTCCATTCAGCTCTTTGAGTCTTCTAGTAAGGCTGGTGTCCTCCTTTTGATGCAGTTCCTTATTGTCCATTTCCATTTGAGGCCTGTACATCAGGACATCTTGTTGGCTTGGAACAGGAGAGGGTGAGCCCTGGATTATCCCATGTTCTTATCTCCTTGGGTGCACTTAAGCCTAAGCTGGTGGTTGCAGGATCAGAACCTGCAAAAGGGAAGATCCTCCCTCCCGGTATCTTGGAGAGTACAGATGCCAGTCTCAGGCTGGGGAGCAACCCTAGAGGGGCTCACAGCTCAGGGGAGATGGTCGAGGACAGAACCTGCCCATCAACATCCTGGAGTTGCGAGCAGTATGTCTCGCCCTATGGTCCTGGACAGTGGAGCTTCAGTTTTGCCCTATCGGGGTTCAGTCCGACAATGCCACTATAGTGGCCTATATAATTCACCAGGGCGGTACAAGGAGTGGTTCAGGAGGTAAACCACATACTAGCCTGGGCAGAGGGACACACCGGCTCTATCGGCGGTCCATATCCCGGGAATAGAGGACTGGAAGGCAGGTTACCTCAGCCGCCAGCAGTTCTGCCCGGAGGAATGTTCCTTACACCCTAGGGTGTTCCAGGAAATTTGCCAGCATTGGGGATGGCCAGATGTCGATCTATTGGCATCCAGGTTCCAGGCATCCAAGACTATATACAACCTTCCTTACTGGTAATACTGAGAGAACACAAAAGTAAATTCCCTTCCCGCATTCCCTCTATAATCTCGTACATAAACTTAACACCATTTAACTTCCAGGTACCTCCTCGTTTTTTTAATAAGGCCAACATCCCCCTCCTTAAACCTCTCCCCTAGAGGTCAAAAAGGCCCTCCAGGAGGACCACGTCTTTAACCACTTAAGGACCGCCTCCTGCACATGTACGTCTGCAGAATGGCACAGTTGGGCACAAGCACGTACAGGTACATCCTCTTTAAGTGCCCAGCTGTGGGTTGCGGGCACGCGCCTACGACCCGGTCTGAAGCTCCGTGGCCTCGGGACCCACGGACCCGATCGCCGCTGGAGTCCCGCGATCGGTCCATGGAGCTGAAGAACGGGGAGAGCTGTGTGTAAACACAGCTTCCCTGTTCTTCACTGTGGTGCCGTCATCGATCGTGTGATTCCCTATATTAGGAAACAATCAATGATTCAATGATGTCACACCTACAGCCACACCCCCTTGGAAACACAGATGTCACACTTAACCCCTTCAGCGCCCCCTTGTGGTTAACGCCCAAACTGCAATTGTCATTTTCACAGTAAACGATGCATTTTGACAATGGTCCCAAAAATGTGTCAAAATTGTCCGAAGTGTCCGCCATAATGTCTCAGTCACGAAAAAAATCGCTGATCGCCGCCATTAGTAGTAAAAAATTTTTTTTTAATAAAAATGCAATAAAACCATCCCTTATTTTGTAAATGCTATAAATTTTGTGCAAAACAATCGATAACTTATTGCTATTTTTTTTTTCCCCAAAATTCAGTAGAAGAATACGTATTGGCCTAAACTGAGGACTTTTTTTTTTTTTTTATCTTTTTGGGGGATATTTATTATAGCAAAAAGTAAAAAATATTGATTTTTTTTTCAAAATTGTCGCTCTATTTTTGTTTATAGCGCAAAAAAATAAAAACCGCAGAGGTGATCAAATACCACCAAAAGAAAGCTCTCTTAGTGTATACAACCTTCTCCTTCCATATTGTTTCTGTAACTGGACCACTCTCTTACTTATGGGGGATTCTCTGCTTGCCATATTTGAGCAATTTTTTTGCTTGAAAGAGGCATCTTAACTGCTACGGCGGCAGGTCGGGTCGGCTGCGCGAGATCATGTAGCTATACGTCATCTCGTGAATCGGCCAATAGGGGCGCGTGCGCCCCCAGTCCCGACGCGCATGATCACCGCCGGGCACCTGCGATCGCTCGTTACACACACAGCTCCCGGTCCTGTGGGAGAGAAATGCCTGATCGTCTGTTCATACGATGTATGAACAGCGATCAGTCATTTCCCCAAGTCAGTCCCACCTCCCCTTCAGTTAGAACACACACAGGGAACATAACCCCTTCCTCGCCCCCTAGTGTTAACCCCTTCCCTGCCAGTGGCATCTTTATAGTAATCAATGCATTTTTTTGCACTGATCGCTATAAAAATGCCAATGGTCCCAAAAATGTCAAACGTGTCCGCCATAAGGTCGCAGTACCAATAAAAATCGCTGATCGCCGGCATTACTAGTAAAAAAAAATATAATAATAATGAATGCCATAAAACTGCCCTATTTTGTAGATGCTATAACTTTTGTGCAAACCAATCAAACGCTTATTGTGATTTTTTTTTATACGAAAAATGTTTTTTTTTTATATATTTTTGGGGCTATTTATTACAGCAAAAAGTAAAACATTTTTTTTTCAAAATTGTCGCTCTATTTTTGTTTATAGCGCAAAAAATAAAAACCACAGAGGTGATCAAATACCACCAAAAGAAAGCTATTTGTGGGGAAAAAAAAGAACGCCAATTTTGTTTGGGAGCCACGTCGCACGACCGCGCAATTGTCAGTTAAAGCGACGCAGTGCCGAATCGCAAAAACTGGCCAGGTCCTTTACCTGCCTAAAGGTCCGGGTCTTAAGTTGTTAAATATCTTTCCTGGTGTTGTGCTGTGCGGACTAGTTCTTCTAATCTACTGATCTTTGACTTTGCTTATGCACATCTCTATTGTTGATGGAAATGGTGATTTCCACTTCATCGGTATAAAAGCTTTTGCAGTATCTAAGAGATGGAAAAGTACTCGATTCCTTGTATGCTTCCTTTGGTATTTGATTTACATGCAACAGAAAAAAAATCTGGATCTTCTGGTATTACTTGTGTACAGATATGTAGGATTCGTTTAATCTCCAGCCAGAAACTTCTTAGCCTGGGACAGTCCCAAAAAATATGTAACATTGTGTCTTTACTTCACTGGCATCTCCAGCACTTTTCTGAGATGTCTGGGAAGATTTTATTTAATCTTATGTATTTAGATATTTAAATACATGTTACTTTAACAGTTGAACAGTCCTGCCCAGGGGGTGGTCCCTCTGGACATAACCCCTCCGCCCTGCAGCATGCAGCCTCAGCCTAAGTTTTTTTTTTTTTCTGCCTAGCAGAGGAGAAGCACGTGGCTCCCTTTTGGGCCTAGTGCCCTGAAGAAATGTTTTATTTTGTTTGAGATTCTTCTTATTTTATTTGAGATTCTTCTTATTTTATTTGAGATTCTTCTATCGACTGCCGGCTGGGTGACAGGCTGGATATATAGATCCTTATCGTCTCCCCAGTCTGGCCATCGAGCGTGAGCACACCATAGCTAAGCGCTGGGTGTGACGTCTTCGCCCGGCGCAGCGTGTGTTCCAGCTTGAAACGCGGAAGTGCCGAGTGCAATCAGTGCTGCATTCGGCACATATGACTCTCAGGTATAAACAGAACGGCGTGTATTACACACGCCGTTCTATTATTGTCAGCCGTACCGGCCATGCTACAATACTGGTAGCATCGCTCCCATGCTGGACATGAAGCCAGGCTGGAACACAATGGCCATGTAACAAATATCTTTTCTACGTCCATGCTGCCATTGCTGGAGACACTCTAAGAGATCTTTCTTGCGGACACCCTACACTACAGAATTCCTTGCTGCTAAACTCAAGCCCTGCAAACTGATAAGTAGCAATTATTTCATTTGTAGTGCCTCAGAAAGACCTGCTACATATACTGCTTCTAAACATTGCTGTAATATAACTCTGGCTTGTTATATAACAACATACTGCTTGGAACTGACTGTTGTGTCTATGGCTGTTTGCTGTGGTACATCTTAAAGGAACATACTCTCTCAAATTAGCTGAGCTATATTTGCCTCTCTTATGCAACTATTAGTTGCGACCACAATTCCTATGTACTACGTGCTTGACATAAGTTTGTACTTGTTTATGGGCCCATGCCCTAAATTACTGAACATGTTCGCATAAACTTTTCTATGCTCTGGGTTGAAGGTATTGCATATCTACTCCCTTAGTGGCCTAATGCATTTCTTTATGTTAGTGATATGATGTAGAGAACCCCCAAACTCCTGTTGTCTGGAGTGATGCCTGGGGTCCCGTACTGATAATCACTTGCATACAGAAGTGCATTGGAATCTTCACGTGCATCATAATCTTTTAAGCCTAGCGTTTGGACGCATATTGTAATACGTCCACCCTTAGTAGGTCAACGCATTTCTATATGTGAGAGAGATAATGTAGAGAACCCCCAAATTCCTGTTCTATGATTGGAGTGACGCCTGGGGTCCAATACTGAATTCTCACATAACATAGATAAGTGCATTGAAATCCTTGCTAACCGCAGTTGTGGTTCACTAGTTAACCAGTGTTGTGACACTGGGTCGGCCGACTCCAGGGATGGGCAGTGGGCTTTTTGCTCCAGGGTCCACACATGACTGGGCTGTTTTGTTGTCTCACAGTGGACCGGGCCAACAGCTACTCCCCATCTCATGGCCTTCTCATCCACTTCGCTGCGTTTTGCTGCCATCTTTAGCATGCCTGCTGATTCTATTGAATTTCCCATTGGCGGCCTTTTTGTTGTGGCCGCACTGTGTCACGGGTTGTTGCGGGTGGCCATTTTCTTGTGGTCGCGCCCTTTTCTCTGAGGCATCTGGTGGGCCATTTTGTGCGGGTTTTGGTTTCTAGTGTTGGCTTCCTGAACGGCGTGCAGCACAAATCTCCTCACAGCTTTTCCATACAACACACGCTGTGTAGAGAGGGCGGGCAGTGGCGCTGCGCAGTCTCTTGATGGGTTGGTGAGTCCCCTGGGTAACCCCCCCCCCCTCCCGATCAGTGCAGCAAGGAGGGTGGACTTTTCAGGTCTTGAATAGGTCCCTGATAGCCGTCTGTGGTATGGAGTCAGTATCTGGCCCTTCTTCCCCAAACATTCCAGGGGTGTCGGATGGTGCCCCATGGACACTTTGTCTGCAGTCCTGGAATTATTTGTTGCCAGGGTAGAAGCGGCATGCGGGCATGAGGGGGGGGGAAGTGCCCTCTCCCCCGCCATCTCCTGGGGAATGCTCTGACTCAGACCTGGGCCTGGCTGCGGCGCAGGACCCGGTTCTGGGTTGTCAGAAGATGTGGACCAGGACCTTCCCTGTGAGAAAGACCCCTTGCCCGGGTCAGTGCAGGACAGGGCACTTGTTTGTGCGCTTATCAATGCTGTCAGGGACTCCCTTAATCTGGATGGCTTATGTGTCCTTCTTTAACAAGTTCATAGCTAAGGAATGTGAAAAGCCGCAGAAGTCCTTTTGTGGTCCCTCATCGCCTAGCGGTCCATTACCCTTTTGAGGACAGCCTGGTTGCTTGGTTGAATAAGGTAACCACTCTCCCTGTAGAAGGGACCCCTGCTTTCAAGGACCATACTGATGGGAGGTCAGAGGTGGTGACCCGCTCCATTTTTACCATGCATTACGGCCTATTTTGGCTGCAACTTTGGTGTCTCGGACTCTCACGGAATGAACAAATATTCTGCTCCAGACTGTGGAGGAGCATCGGCTCCCTCCTGAGTGTGCGAGACTGGCCGACCAGTTGGTCCAGGGCCTTGTGTATGTCTGTGATGCTACACTGGATGCAGTCCCCTTGATATCCAGAGCCTCTGTATCTCCGGTGTTATTGCACTGCCTGATTTGGCTGAAATGCTGGTCCACCGAACAAGCATCCAAAAAAGCTTTGGCAGATTTTCCTTCAAAGGTGGGAGACTTTTTTGGTACCTTGCTGGACGACATTATTAAAGATGTCACTGGAGGTAAGAGCACTCTCCTACCTCAGTCCACCAAGGGGAGGGAGCCGCGCCGTAAGCCGGGTCCTTCCTTTCCCATGCAGAAGCAGTATTTCCGTCGGTCAGGGTCCGCTGGTAGACCCTCCCTGGCTGACAAAGGCTCAGCTGGGGGACAGAAACGTCCCTTGGTGCGTAAGCCGAAGAAACCGGCATCCAGACTCGCCACCGTATGAAGTTCGGCCCCTGCATGAAGTTTTGCCTCTGCCCGACTCATGGGTGAGGGAACGGCTTCACAGGTTCACGACTCGGTGGACCTCCCTGCTCTCCGACTGGTGGGTCTGCAAGGTTGTCACTTTGGGGTACAAGATGGGGTTTCTTTCCTGTCCACCAAACAGATTCTTTCCCTCAAATCTCCCTCTCCTTCCGGCTTGTTGATCTGCCCTATTGGGGGTAGTGCAAGACTTGCTAAGTTGCGGGGTAATTTTACCTGTTCCACAGAATGAGAGGTTTCAGGGATTTTATTCAAATCTGTTTGTTTGTGGTCCCGAAGAAGGATGGGGTCCGTCCAATCTTGGACCTCAAAGCCCTAAATGCCTTTAGTGAGAGTATGGAAGTTCCACATGGAAATCTATTCGTCCAGTGGTGGCTCTGCTCCATCCGGGGGAACTTTATGGCATCAAGGACGCATACTTGCATGTCCTAATTTGCGCAGGACACCAGACGTTTCTGCACTTTGCAATCGGCCAAGACCACTATCAGTTTGTGGCTCTTTTCACCAAGGTGTTCGCACCGATTTTAGCTTTGCTGAGACAGCGAGGCATTGCCATCATGGGCTACTTAGACGATCTTCTGAGAGCAGCTTCTGGCTCATAATTAGAGGTGGATGTGTCTATAGCCAGCCAAACCCTCCAAGAATTTGGTTGGGTGTTAAACATCCAGAAGTCGGTCTCGGCATTTGGAATACCTGGTGTTGATTCTGGACTCCGCAGAGGCTAGAGTCTCTTCCTTCCCTTGAAAAAATTGCAGACTCTTCAGTCTGCGGTGCAACTGACATCCCGCGAATGGTCGTCTCTCAGTTTTTTGAATGAGAGTCCTGGGCCTCATGGTAGCCTCCTTTGAGGCAGTTCCATATGCTCAATTCCACACGTGTTTTGCAGAGGGTGATCCTGTCCAAATGGAACAAATCTCCATAGTCTCTGGATTGCCAGATTCAGGCTGGTCACCTAGTCAGTCTCTGTATTGGTGACTGAGATCCCCAGCTCTTTAGTCCAGAAAGTCGTTTCTTCCCTTCCAGTGGACGGTGATTACGATGGAAGCCAGTCTCACGAGTTGGGGGGGGCGTCTGGGGGTCCAGTCAGCCCAGGGTCGCTGGACTGTAGAAGAATTCTGTCTGCCGATCAAGCTGTGCCTTTCCTTGTGGTCGACGAGGTTGCAGGGTTGCCCCAATCAGGATCCATTCAGACAATGCCACGGTGGTGGCTTATGTCAACCATCAGGGGGGAACATGGAGCTCGGCTGCAGCATTGGAGGTCGCTCACATCCTGCGGTGGGCGGAAAGAGGTGTGCTGGCTCTGTCGGCCGTCTACATTCCGGGCGTAGAAAACTGGCAGGTGGTTATTGCATCCGGAGGTGTTTCAACTCCTTTGCAGGAGGTGGGGCACACCGAACGTGGATCTCCTGGCATCTCGCCTCAACCGCAAGGTGTTTAGGTTTGTGGCCAGGTCCAGGGATCCCTGGGCAGACGACTTGGTGGCCCCGACTAATTTTATGCCTTTCCCCCACCGAAGTTGCTTCCTCGTCTGCTCCGCAGATTAGAGGACAAGGGGATCCCGGTGATTCTATTGGCCCCGGCATCCTTGGTACGCCGATCTTGTGCGCTTGGTGGCGGATGCACCCTGGCGGCTGCCAATGCGGGAGGACCTTCTCTCTCTCGAGGTCCCATACTTCATCCTGCTTTACAGTCACTGGCTTTAACGGCATGGCTATTGAAAGCCAGGTACTAAGGGACCGAGGTCTTTCCGACTCGGTCATCCAAACTATTTTGAGGGCACGGAAATCTTCTTCCAGGAAAATCTATCATTGTACCTGGAAGGCCTACATCTCTGTGTGAAGAGATGGGGTGGTGTACATGGACGTTTTCGGTTTCCAGGGTCCTGCTGTTTTTGCAGCGTGGAGTAGAGTAAGCTTGCCATAAGCACCATTAAGGGACAGATTTCAGCCTTGGCTGTGTTCTTTCAACGGCCTTTGGCAGCTCATTCTCTGGTGGGTACCTTTTGTGTAGGGGGTACATCATGTACTTCCCCCTATTAAACCACCTCTTCTTCCATGGGATTTGAATCTGGTGCTCTTGAGTTCTTCAGGAACCTCCCATTGAAAATATCAGAGAAATTCCTCTCTTGATACTATCTCAAAAGGTGGCCTTTTTAGTGGCCATTACGTCTGTGAAACATGTTTCTAAGTTGGCCGCCTTGTCTTGTAGGTCACCATACTTGGTCCTCCGTAACTATAATGCGGTGCTGCGCCTGCAGCCTTCCTTCCGAAGGTTGTTTCGGCCTTTCCCCCTAACGAGGACATTGTACTTCCATCCTTGTGTCCTCTGCCAGTGCATCCTAAAGAGGTTTTGCTTCATACTTTAGACGTGGTACATGCCCTGCGGGTGTACCTGTCTGCTATGGCTCAGTTTCGGAGGTCTGACTCGCTATTTGTGTCGGTGTCTGGTCCACAAAAGGGCCTGGCAGTCTCTTCTGCCACTATTTCTCTATGGATCGGGCAGACCTTCATACAGGCCTATGCTCTTAAGGGGCCGCGCCCCCCTTTCTGGTCACGGCACATTCAACCAGAGCAATTGGTGCGTTCTGGGCTTTCAGACATCAAGCGTATGTCTCACAGGTGTGCAAACCGGCGACTTTGTCGTCAGTGCACCTTCTCCAAATTTTACAAGGTTGATGCGAGTGCATCTTCAGCTTCCTTTGGCCGCAAGGTTTTGAAGGCGGCTGTTTAAAGTTGCACCTCCTCCGTTGAGGAGCTATGCTTGTTTTGGGGGTTAAGTTGTTTGTTTTTTATTGATACTGTTCCCACCCCTAGTTTTTTTGACACTGCTTGGGGACATCCCAAATGTCAAGACTTGTGAAGGCTGTGTGCGACCATGGACGAAAAGAGAAAATAGTTTTTTTTTTTTTTTTTTTGTATTCACCGTAAAATCCTTTTCTGTCATCCATGGATGGACACAGCACCCACCCCTCCTTTTTAGGTTTGTACTGCTTGTTACCTATTGAGGCTGCATGTATATGTACGTCCACAGAATGGCACATACAGGCAGATGGGCGTACATGTACGTCCCTGCCTTCTTGCGGGTCGGGGGTTCGATCAGGACCCCCCCGCGCTACATGCGGCGGGTGTCTTACCTATGAGAGCGATCCGGGATGAGGGGGCGGCTATTCATTTTTGTCCGCCCCCTCGTGGTCGCTCCCAGCCAATCCGCCGAGTCCTCTACCTGTGTAATGTAAACACTGGCAGAGGAAGTGATGTCGGCTCTCCTCTCGGCTGTATTTTCAATCCGATCAGAGGAGAGAAGACATCACAGTAAGTCGCACCTACACTACACTGACACCAGTAAACATAGGCACGTTTAACCCCTTCCGATCACCCCCCAGCCCCCTGTCACAGTGTCACTGATTGCAGTGATCATATATTTACTGATCACTGCATTTAGTGTCAGTGTAACAGGCAGTTAGTGTTAGGTCCAGGGTAGCCCGTGCCCCTCCTAATACAGGTTTAATCACGCTCTAGTTAACCCTTTCACCCCCTATTGCCAGTGTGACTAAGCGATCGGTTTTCTGATCGCTGTATTAGTGTCACTGTTGCCGCTAGATAGCTAATTTGTATTTTTTCTTTATATTGCGATTTTTTTTTTTTTTTTTTTTTTTTTTTTTTTTACTAAAGACACGTGACTGAATACATTTTGGCCTAAATGTTTGACTAAAATTTAGTTTATTCGATTTTTCTTCTAATTAAAAGTAAAAAATATTGATTTTGTCGCTCTATTTTTGTTTATAGCGCAAAAAATAAAAATCGCAGAGGCAATCAAATACCATCAAAAGAAAGCTCTATTTGTGGGAAGAAAGGGACGCAAATTTTGTTTGGGAACCATGTCGCAGGACCGCGCAATTGTCTGTTAAAGCGACGCAGTGCCGAATTGTAAAAACGCCTCTGGGCATTTAGCAGCATATTGGTCTGGGGTCTGGGCTTAAGTGGTTAAAGTAACATGTATTTAAATATCTAAACATGTTCTGCCTAGTCCTCTCCTATAAACAGGGACATAACCCATATGCCAATACTTGTGAAGGCTGTGTCCATCCATGGACGACAGAGAAAAGGATTTTACGGTGAGTATAAAAAATCCTATTTTTTTGCCACACTTGTAAAATCCTTTTCTTTTGAGTACTTCACATGACAGAGGTCCATCCCCCTCAGTTTTGTAGCGAGCACTGAACCCACCCAAAGAAGTGCATCTTGTATGGAAGGGGTTATATAGGGCAGTGGTCATCAGGGTGCACCAACAGGCCAGATTTTATGTATTACCTTGGGGAGATGCAGACTAGAATACTGCAATTGCAGAGCAGCACATTATATATCACCTGTGATGTATTTCAGTTATCTTGCAAACCTGGCCTGTTAGTGGGACCTGAGGACAGGGTTGATGGCCACTGATATAGGGGATCAGTACTTGTCGAAGACATTGTCTACCCGTGTCTATTCACCTAGACATCACGTACTCAAGATCAGATGTACTAGAAGAAAAGGATTTTATAGGAAAGTATGACAAAAAAAAATCTATTTTTATTGCAGTTAATTTTTAACCCCCTTTTTGATGCTGATAAAAAAAAATCCCAAAAAGTAAGGGTTAACCCTAGAAACCATGTTATACAAATATCAAAACGCCAAAGTGTTTTATAAAATGTCTAGCTTGGCATGTTGATGGGGTCAAGGGCACTTGCCTACATTCCTGGTTTCAGTGCTTTACCAGGTGAGGGGTGTTCACCCTTCATCGTCTTAAAACACTGGTGCCTGAAAAGGTTTCCATGATGATGATCTCGCACACAATTGACGGTTCCAAAGTGAATTCATTCAGGCATGCAGCTAAAGCATATTTTACATCCGCTACTAATTTCAGCCCTAATAAGCGTCCTTATCATATCTCTGTCCTTTTTAAGGCCCTTTTAAATTTTTGAAATGTTTAGTCGTCCAGATTGTAGAACGTTTTTTCGTGTAGTCGAATGGTATAAAATGTTTTAATATGAAATATATTTGAAGGATATGGAATATGTTCACACGTTAAAACCTTTGTCGGCATATGAAAACCTTCTGAATGTTACCCTACTATATTCAATTCCCAAGTCCCAACTCTCGCCAACTGCATACGTTTGCAGTAATTGTTATATGCATGCACTGTGTCGGTTGCCAGCTTCACTTAAATATTTCAGTATGCAGTATTGAAGCAAGTAATGCTAATATTTTAATAACATGTTCCATGGATCATTATGCTGTACAAGTTAATTTTGTGTCTTACATGAATGAACATTAAAATTGTGGGCGACGATGTTAAAATATAGCGGCGCTTTGCCGCAGACACCCGCTTCAGTATGAAAGTGTGCTTATCTTTACCGCCGTTTTTTGCATTGCTTTTTGGACCCTAGCAGGGTGCTTTAACGTCTGAAAAAGCTTTAACCACTTGACCACTGGGCACTTAAACCCTCTTCCTAACCAGACCAATTTTCAGCTTTCGGTGCTCTCACAATTTGAATGACAATTACTCATACAACATTGTACCCATTTGAAATTTGTGTCCTTTTTTTCACACAAATAGAGCTTTCTTTTGGTGGTATTTGATCACCTCTGGGTTTTTTATTTTTTGCGCTATAAAAGAAAAACGACTGAAAATTCTGTAAAAAATGAAAAACTTTGTTTCTGTCATATTAGCAGGTTATTTCTCACACACAGCATATGCATACCACAAATTACACCCCAAAACACATTCTGCTATTCCTCCCGAGTATTGCGATACCCCATGTGTGAGACTTTTACACAGCGTGGCCACATACAGAGGCCCAACATGCAGGGAGCACCATCAGGCGTTCTGGAACACGCAGACCAATTCTGACATTTCTCTCCTACATGGAAAAATCATCATTTATTTGCTAGAAAATTACATAGAACCCCAAAACATTATATATGCTTTTTTAGCAAAGACCCTAGAGAATACAATGGCGGCCGTTACAACTTTTTATCTCGCACGGTATTTTCGCAGAAATTTATTGAACGCGTGTTTTTTAAAAAACTGTAACGTGCTTAAAACAAAACAGTAAAGTTAGCCCAATTTTTTTTCATAATGTGAAAGATGAAGTTACGCCGAGTAAATAGATACCCAACATGTCACACTTCAAAATTGCGCACACTCGTGGAATGGCGCCAAACTTCGCTACTTAAAAATCCCCATAGGCGGTATTGCAGAGTATCGCGCAGGGTATTGCAGAGTATTGGGGTATTGCAAAGTGTCATGCAGGGTATGGGGGGATTGCCGGGTACTGGGGGGGATTGCCTTGTCTTCTAGACCCGGCGAGCACGGACACTTTCGCGAGCGCGTCCCAGGGGACGCGCAATCGCGAAAGTGAATTACGACTTCCCAGGGACGTCGTCCCAAGATAACCCCGCCGTGCCGTAGCAGTAAAATGCTTATGGCGCGGTGGGAAAGTGGTTAAAAGCGCCTGCAAAGCGGCGCTGCCCATGGATTTCAAAGATGCTGCTTGCAGGACTTTTAGCATTCTGCCAGGACACCGCTTCAGTGTAAAAGCACTCAGGCTTTCACACTGGAGTGAGAGGAGGAGAGGCGCTTTGCAAGTACTATTTTAACCACTTCCATACCGGCCTATAGGGGAATCACGTCATGGTGATCCCCTTGCCGATGAGACAGGACGTTGCACAACGTCCTGTCTTCACGGCGTTCTAGGGCGCGCGCGCCCGCGGCACCACCCGCGATCCCGCGCGCGCCCGACGGCCGTGATTGCCGCCGGGCACCCGCGATTTCCGGAAATCACGGCAGGAGTGTGGATCTGTGTGTGTAAACACACAGATCCACCTCCTGTCAGCGGTGAGGAGACTGATGTGTGTTCCCAGTACAGAGGAACACACATCGATCTCCTCCCCCTGTGAGTCCCCCTACAGTTAGAACATACTTTTAGGACACATTTTAACCCCTTCAGCGCCCCCTAGTGTTAACTCCTTCCCTGCCAGTCACATTTACACAGTAATTAGTGCAGTTTTATAGCAATAATCGCTGTGTAAATGTGAACGGTCCCAAAAACGTGTCAAAAGTGTCCGATATGTCCGCCGCAACGTCACGGTCACAAAAAAAAAACGCAGATCCCCGCCATTACTAGTAAAAAAAAAATAATTAAAAATGCCATAAATCTATCACCTATTTTGTAGACGCTATAACTTTTGCGCAAACCAATCAATATACGATTATTGCGTTTTTTTTTTACCAAAAATACGTATAATACGTATCGGTCTAAACTGAGGGGAAAAAAAGTTTTTTTTTAAAAAAATATTGTGAGATGTATTAAATAATAAGGAAAAAATATTGTGTTTTTTTTAAAATTGTCGCTCTTCTTTTGTTTATAGCGCAAAAAATAAAAACCGCAGAGATGATCAAATACCACCAAACGAAAGCTCTATTTGTGTGGGGAAAAAAACATAATGATTTAATTTGGGTACAGTATTGCCTGACCGCGCAATTGTCATTCAAAGTGCAACAGCGCTGAAAACTAAAAATTGGTCTGGGCAGGAAGGGGGTGAAAATGCCCTGTATGGAAGGGGTTAATGCTATAGCGCATTTAAAGCGTCTGTGTGAAAGAGGTCTTATTGCAATAGAGTGAATAACTTATGTGCCTACCCTGTGTTTTCAAAAGACTAGGAAAAACAAATGTAGATGAAAATATGAAAAAAATAAACGTTTTAAACACTAAACATTGTCTATTAAGTGGATATGGGAAGGAGGGGTCTCGACTGTGACCAGAAGTGACATCACCCTGCTCTGCCCAACGTGTTGCTTCACGAGCACAAGACTTTATCAAGGACCTTAACACTTTATTGTGGTCACTTTGAGTGATATTCATTACTTGTTTGTTCGTGCTATATGTCAACTCTTGGTAAAGCACTGCTAAGACCCTAACGTTTTAGGGCGTTTTTGCAGTGCCTCAGTGTGAAAGGTTAAGGCGTTTTTACAGCGCTTTTAATTCATTTCAATGGAGAGGGGCGTTTTTGGAGCGTCATGCTGCTTGCAAGACTCGGTGTGAAAGGGTCCATTTGAGATGCATGGAGAGCGTTTTAATAGCGCTATTTTTAACGCTAAAACTATGTAAAAACGCTTCAGTGTGAAAGGGGTCTTATATGTTCATTGGGGCACTCGTCTTTTGTCTCATATAGAAACAGATTTAGCCCCACGTTGTACATATTTTGAACATTTACTGTAGCCAAAGCCTTCTTCAAAATAATAAAAATTCAAGTACAAAATGCTGAAAGTACAGTGCATAGATGGGCAGTGGTGGGGTTTACACCACTATGTGTACTGATGAAGTAACGGTATATTTATTGCATATAGTCAGAGCAAGATTGAGCTCCAAATCTTACACTGCAGATATACAATGTTGAGGCTATAGGAACAGCATGCATGGCTATGATGCAGTCACACGTCCTTTAAAGTGGTTGTAAAGACTGAAAGTTTTTACCTTCATGAATTCTATGCATGAAGGTTAACCAGTTAAGGACCCGCTCACGTGTATATATACATCATTAATTTAACGATGGATATTTCGGTAAGGGCAGCAACCGCTGCCATAACCGAGATATCCATCTTTCCTGTGAGCGGTCCTTTTAACGATAACGGTGGTCTCCGTGGCGGATTCCCTGTAAGATCACTGTTATTGGCGGCGGGAGAGGGGCCCTCCCCCTCCCGTCGCTCTCCCGCGCCCTCTGCCGCTTACTGTAGCTTTCGACAGCGGCGGAGGCGATCGTGTCCTACCTCCTGCTCGGCTGGGATATGAATCGGAGCAAGATGGCCCCCACCCGTCTCCATAGCAGGGTGATAGCGACGTCAAAACGTCACTTCCGCCCATGCCTCTTAAAGGCATATTTTCTTATTTTTTTTAAATGACAATTTTTTTTTTTTTTGCATTTTAGTTTAAAAATGATATCTGATGTCTTTTTGACCCCAGATTTCATATTTAAGAGGACCTGTCATGCTTTTTTCTATTACAATGGATGTTTACATTCCTTGTAATAGTAATAAAAGTGACCCATTTTTTTTTTTTTTTTTGTGCGTAAAAATTAATAAAATAAGAAAACAAAACCTTTTTTTTTTTTTTCAAGCGTCCCGATGAGCTTGCGCGCAGAAGCAAACGCATACGTGAGTAGCGCCCGCATATGTGTTCAACCACACAAGTGAGGTATCACTGCGATCATTGGAGCAAGAGCAATAATTCTAGCCCTAGACCATCTCTGTAACTCAAAAGATGCAACCTATAGAATTTTTTTAAACGTCGCCTATGGAGATTTTTAAGGGTAAAAGTTTGACGCCATTCCATGAGCGGGCGCAATTTTGAAGTGTGACATGTTGGGTATCGTTTTACTCAGCATAACATTATCTTTCACAATATAAAAAAAATGGGCTAACTTTACGGTTTTATTTTTTAATTTAAAAAAAGTGAATTTTTTCCAAGACCTCTGCGCAAATACGGTGTGACAAAAGGTATTGCATTGACTGCCATTTTATTCTCTAGGGTGTACGGTCGTGATGAACGGTCGTGATCGGCTCTCGAAAGTAGTGTACACACGATCCGAAAATTGTACGATCAGTCATCGGACGAACGTTTTCGTCCGATATTCGGATCGTGTGTATGGGCCAGGAGCACCAAGAGGGGACGCAAATAGATTGGGGCTGCTCTCTACAAAACCATTGCGCACAAAGCAGTTAAATATAACCTGTTCCCTAAAGGCTTACTTTTTAATTTTTTTTATATTACTTAAGGCTCACTACTTTTACCCAAATTGTCTTTCAGCACAGCAGCTGAAGAGAGCGTATCAGTCTCATTCTTTAAAAGTCAGAACACTTGGCTTCAGTTGCAGAGGAAGCGCTAGCGTGGGAACTGAGGATGGTGCTGTGCCCTTCCCAGGTTGGGAGGCTTGATGTGTACCTTTTTTTTTGTTTATATTTTTCCTTGTTGGGGGCCATCACAACCCAGCCCAACAGGTGGGGGTGTTGTGGAATTCTTCCCCTTTTCCAGTCCGGCAAGGGCAATGGCTGTTTGAAGGGCTTGTTTCTGCTTGGGGGTGTGGGGCCAGTGCAGTTGTCCTGGGCCTTGGGGCTTCTGCTTGCTCCAGGACACAGGTGACGACACTCCCAGTAAAAACAGGCTTTGGTTTCACACAAAGCAGTCCTGATCCTCCTCTTGGGTCCCTCGCCGGTGCTCCTGGCTCCCTCTCCTTAGCGAGTACCCCCAAAGGGCACTCCCGTGTGCTTGTTCTTGAGCTTCCCTCTCTAGGTCTATTGACAGACTGGATGTCTCGGCCCCACTCAAGTTGTTTTGTCAGTGGCTCCCGTTGCTATCAATCTGCTGAGTGGTGAGGGACAGACCTGGGAGAGCTGCTGCTCTCCTGCACATCGCTGAATTAAGATTGGGCTCAGATAAGTATGCTGTAAGGTGGGCTGGGAGGGATCCTGCAGCACAGAAGGCTTTTACCTCGTTGGTTTCTTCAGAACAAACACCTAAATTACAGTATTTTAAACAAACTCCGTTTGCAGGCAGGGAGGTTCCATCAGAATTGCAATGTGAGCAGCTACATTGACAAGCAACTGTGTGCCCTATTATTTCATAATGCAGCCTGTTAGAAGTGAGCTGTCACAGTAAAGAATATATGTGATTGTCTTTTTCCCCAAGGGGCAGCTCACAAGCTTTATCTTCTTAAAAAACACTACTGATGCCATTTTTATGTAGCCATCTAAAATTTGTAAAACATAGACAGAATCGGATTTATTAAACATTTTAAATTTTTCAGAGAAAGAGATTATGCTAAATAAAATTCCATAATACTCTAGTCAAAATAAGATTTTGATGTGTTGAAATTTTTCAAAAAAACAAAAGGTGCAATCAACGCAAAAATAAACCCTAAATGGATATGCAAGCTAAGCACTACAGAATAACACAAAATTCCAGTGATAAATATTGAAAAACAAAACCGTGCAGCGCAAATCACATATGAATAGATAAATTAATTATAATCCATTCATAAATATAAACAATAAGCAACATTTAGAATATTTAAATAAGCATGTGGCATGTGAAGAAAGTCCGTAGGACTAATCAATTCATATATATAAACAAGAAGTAAAAATAAAAAATATTTCAGTAAGCATGTGGCAAATGAAGAAAGTCCATAGATGTTCCACTAGTGTCGTATCCACAGAATAAACGTGTGACAATCCCTCCACCAAAGGTCTCACTATACACTCTCACCTCCAGTTCTGACTAGGGGTGTCAAATATAATCGTTGCATCGCGATTCGGGTGTTCCCGATTCGGCACCGATGCTGACAGTCTGTGTTACAGAGCACAGCACAGCCCCGCCCAGCCCCTCCTTCCTCCACACGAACCTTCTCTCAGTTCCGTCCAGTGAGCCCAGCGATGTTTCTCCATAGGGCACAGCCCCGCCCAGCCCCTCCTTCCTCCACATGAATGGCTGGCAGAAGCTGGACCTTCTCTGTTTCCCCGCCCACACTCTGGCCAGCCTGTGTTGTTCAAGAAGAGGATGTGTGGGCGGGAAAGTTCAATCTTAGAAAGGCTTCTCTGCTTGAATCCAGCAAGTCTCCTGGAGGCTGGGACTGGCCAAGTAAGTGAACTTCTCCTCCCTCCCTCTCTCTGCAGCTAAAGATTTGTTTTTCTAGCAGCCCGTGTCACTACCATGCCCTCCTAGGTGTTGTGAAGTGGGCTCACACTGACATGCTGCTGTTTGTCTGCAGTGCTGGTGTACTGGCATGTCTGTCTTCCTGCATGCTGCTCCTGGCTCCATAGAGGTTTCACATTTTTACTGCATGTTCTGAATGTGCACAGAATGTCCTGCATGCTGCATCTTTGGTACACTTTCAGAAAATGCAACAAAAATGTGCAACCTAAAAGTCTGAGGTTCTGCAGCTAAGGAAACCCACCAGTACACCAGCACTGCAGCCAAACCGCAGCACACCAGTGTGAACCCAAAGGCTTGTATTCACTTGCAGCAGGCGCCACCACTCCCCTGAAAAGTGATCCATGCTCAGGTCACTTTTCAGAGGCATTTGACAGGCAGTGAGCTGATATGTCCTGCCTGTTTTAACCACCTAAATGACAATCCCTCCAGGTAAATATAGACCCTCTCCTGTACTATGTCCGCAGTCTCTAACCATTTCCTGTATTATGTCTGCATTTTCTGACCATCTCCTGTGCTATGTCAGCAGTCTCCGATCATCTCCTGTGCTATGTCCGCAGTCTCCGATCATCTCCTGTGCTATGTCCGCAGTCTCCGATCATCTCCTGTGCTATGTCCGCAGTCTCCGATCATCTCCTGTGCTATGTCCGCAGTCTCCGATCATCTCCTGTGCTATGTCCGCAGTCTCCGATCATCTCCTGTGCTATGTCCGCAGTCTCCGATCATCTCCTGTGCTATGTCCGCAGTCTCTGATCATCTCCTGTGCTATGTCCGCAGTCTCTGATCATCTCCTGTGCTATGTCCGCAGTCTCTGATCATCTCCTGTGCTATGTCCGCAGTCTCTGATCATCTCCTGTGCTATGTCCGCAGTCTCTGACCATCTCCTGTGCTATGTCCGCAGTCTCTGACCATCTCCTGTGCTATGTCCGCAGTCTCTGACCATCTCCTGTGCTATGTCCGCAGTCTCTGACCATCTCCTGTGCTATGTCCGCAGTCTCTGACCATCTCCTGTGCTATGTCCGCAGTCTCTGACCATCTCCTGTGCTATGTCCGCAGTCTCTGACCATCTCCTGTGCTATGTCCGCAGTCTCTGACCATCTCCTGTGCTATGTCCGCAGTCTCTGACCATCTCCTGTGCTATGTCCGCAGTCTCTGACCATCTCCTGTGCTATGTCCGCAGTCTCTGACCATCTCCTGTGCTATGTCCGCAGTCTCTGACCATCTCCTGTGCTATGTCCGCAGTCTCTGACCATCTCCTGTGCTATGTCCGCAGTCTCTGACCATCTCCTGTGCTATGTCCGCAGTCTCTGACCATCTCCTGTGCTATGTCCGCAGTCTCTGACCATCTCCTGTGCTATGTCCGCAGTCTCTGACCATCTCCTGTGCTATGTCCGCAGTCTCTGACCATCTCCTGTGCTATGTCCGCAGTCTCTGACCATCTCCTGTGCTATGTCCGCAGTCTCTGACCATCTCCTGTGCTATGTCCGCAGTCTCTGACCATCTCCTGTGCTATGTCCGCAGTCTCTGACCATCTCCTGTGCTATGTCCGCAGTCTCTGACCATCTCCTGTGCTATGTCCGCAGTCTCTGACCATCTCCTGTGCTATGTCCGCAGTCTCTGACCATCTCCTGTGCTATGTCCGCAGTCTCTGACCATCTCCTGTGCTATGTCCGCAGTCTCTGACCATCTCCTGTGCTATGTCCGCAGTCTCTGACCATCTCCTGTGCTATGTCCGCAGTCTCTGACCATCTCCTGTGCTATGTCCGCAGTCTCTGACCATCTCCTGTGCTATGTCCGCAGTCTCTGACCATCTCCTGTGCTATGTCCGCAGTCTCTGACCATCTCCTGTGCTATGTCCGCAGTCTCTGACCATCTCCTGTGCTATGTCCGCAGTCTCTGACCATCTCCTGTGCTATGTCCGCAGTCTCTGACCATCTCCTGTGCTATGTCCGCAGTCTCTGACCATCTCCTGTGCTATGTCCGCAGTCTCTGACCATCTCCTGTGCTATGTCCGCAGTCTCTGACCATCTCCTGTGCTATGTCCGCAGTCTCTGACCATCTCCTGTGCTATGTCCGCAGTCTCTGACCATCTCCTGTGCTATGTCCGCAGTCTCTGACCATCTCCTGTGCTATGTCCGCAGTCTCTGACCATCTCCTGTGCTATGTCCGCAGTCTCTGACCATCTCCTGTGCTATGTCCGCAGTCTCTGACCATCTCCTGTACTATGTCCGCAGTCTCTCACCATCTCCTGTACCACGTCTGCAGTCTCTGCTCATCATCTTCGTTTTTTTGGGGTAGAGTCATGCGCACTTGCACTGCAATCGTGATGCATCACGGAATCGAATCGAATCGTGAGACCGGTGAAGATGCGCAGCCCTAGTTCTGACCCCTGGTATTGGCAGTAGGTCAGAATAAGCAGAGAAATCAATCGATAATATCCCCAAAGTACACTTCCTCTTCAGATAGTTAAACCAATTTCCACGGAGACGGCTAAGAATAGCTCCAGGCTCAGCATAAACATAGGTAAAACACTTTCTGAACTACTGCTAATACCAGGGGTCAGAACTGGAGGTGAGAGTGTGTAGTAGGGGTGTTGAAATTAATCGTAGCATCGGTGCATCGCGATTTGACCACCCACGATGCGGCACTGATGCTACGACATGTAATAATCGATGTTTTGATGACGTCACCTGCGCGCCGCGTCTGAATTTGCAGCCGAAAGAATGGTCGCCGCTAGCCGCACCTCTTTCCAGCCCCCCGCTGTTGCAGTCAAATTAAGCCGTGGGTTTTAGCTACGCCCCCGCTAGTGCAGCCGAATGAAGCGCTGGGTGTTAGCCGCGCCTCCTTTCCCGACCCCGCTAGTGCAGCCGAATGAAGCGCTGGGTGTTAGGCGCGCCTCCTTTCCTGCCCCCCGCTGACGGCATTCCAAGCCGCCCCGTCACCACGTGGAGCAAGTGTCCCCCAATTCCAAAAAGTCCCCCAATTCCTGCCGACTCCCCAGAGCCTTCCTCCTCACACTGTGCACACTGCACAGGCTGCTGTAGGAGACACGAGACAGCCGAGGACTGCAGGCAGCAGAAAACTGACAGGATCATCATTATCAGGTACTTGGGGGTGGCACACTGGCGGCAATTGATGATGGCACACTGGTTTTGTATGTCTTATTGTCTTAGTGATTGATTAACATCACAACTTCATTGATTTGAAATTGATACCCTTTTTTTTGTATGATTGTTGCTTTTGCTCATCACTGTGACACACATGCAGCAATGCATTGCATGTGTGGGGCGGGAATGAGCAAAACTAAAAATCATACAAAAAAAAGAATCAATGAAGTTGTGATGTGAATCAATCACTAAGACAATAAGACATACATAAACATAATTTATGACACTGCATACATTGTCGTTTTGGCAGGACTTTATGGGGACAATGTCCGCAGTCTCTGATCCTCTTGTATCATTGTCTGCAATCTCTGTGCATCTCTTGTATCATTGTCTGCAGTCTCTGTCCACCTCTTGTAGTATTTTGGGGTCAGTCTGGAGCTTCCCTTTAAGTTGTCTGCTGTGTTTACAGTTTGCTACATGCAGAGGTTTTTTTAGTGTATTTTTGTGCGTGAAATCGAGAGAGAGGAGCCGGACTGCAGGAGTTGGGAGTAGGCAGACCCTCCCCCCAGAGGCAATCTGCCATCCTTTTCCATGCCCCCAGGTGGCAATGGCGGGTGTGAGGGGGGGCCTCCCACTCACCCCGCCCTACCTGCTCCACTTGGGAGCCCAACTGGGGCCCATCGGGACCCCAACGGGGCAGAGGGACTCCCCCTATGAGGGAGTGAGTGGGTCTAGCCCACCCAGCCAGCCCCGTAGGTCCTTCGCCTCTCTTTTTTTAGGAGACCGCATGGCCAGAGTTTTTTTTTTAAAGAACAGATGAAAACCGTGCGCAGTAATCTTGATGCATCGCGGAATCGAATCGTAGACTTGATAATCGTAATCAAATCGGGAGAACTGTGAAGATGCACAGCCCTAGTGTATAGTGAGACCTTTGGTGGAGGGATTGTCACACGTTTATTCTGTGGATCTGACACTGGTGGAACATCTGCTATGGACTTTCTTGACTTGCTACATGCTTATTGATTTATTTTTTATTTTTTTTACTTATTGTATGTATGTGTGTGTGTGTGTGTGTGTGTGTGTGTGTGTGTGTATATATGAATTGATTAGTCCTACTGACTTTCTTCACTTGCCACATGCTTATTTAAATATTCAAAATTGTGCTTATTGTTTATATTTATGGATTGATTAAAATTAATTTATCTATTCATTTGTGATTTCGTTTTTCAATATTTATCACTGGAATTTAGTGTTGAAATATTTATTTTAACGTTTGATGCTTTAGCAAGTTTATCTTATCGCAAAGTAGATATGTGAATTTTTTTTTTCTATTCAATTTTCCTCTGCATATATAGTAACAGAACTTTTTAAAACTGGTCACATGATGATAATTTCCCTTACAGGTTAATCCAGTTGCTGCATTTATGCTTTCTTATTAACAGTGTCTTTGTAAATAAAATCATGTTCATCTTTATTTAATCCCGTGCAGATTTTTGACTTGATGGATGCCAAGGCAAGAGCTGACTGTATCAAAGAGATTGACCTCCTTAAGGTAAACACTTTTTGAAGCACCCCTAAGATTGTTTGTAGTATGTGCTTTTTGTGTGAAATCTGATGCTTTTGATGATTTTGCTTTTCCGTTCGTCTCGCTGAGCCCGTTTTTCCAATGTGCCACATAAAGGCTTTGAACCGCTTATTCTTCACATCTCCTATGAACTTGGCATCTTTAAATAAGAGAGGAAAGATGTTTACATCTTAAGATAAAACTGCATTAAAGTTCCCTTTGCTCTCTCTTTACAACATGCACAGTGGGATTATATGTTGCCCTCAAACTTTTTTTTGTTGCCAAGATAACATTGTGCAGGAATGTTCTTTTTGAAAGGTAATCCAGAATGTTGGTGCATCAAATGAAACTTGCTTTTGTGTTCATTTTTAAGATTCTGTATATTGATCACTTTAAACGGGATACCTCAGAATTACGTAAAATTATTTTATGTAACTGATGAGTGTTTTTTTTCTAAATGAGGATATGACTATGCAGTGACATTTCATACTTTTGTTTTTAAGCTTAGCTTTCCTAAATGATGTACTTGATGCACACCTGAGAGACGATGATCCCACATACCTAGTTCAACAGGACGTTGTTTTAAAAGCCAATCCTAAACATTCCTTTTCTGCCTTTTCTAAAGTTCAGGGTACTAATCACAGAGATGGCTCAATGGAGAGCTTAACAAACCAGCTTCCAAAAACAATTACAATAATGTCATCATATGATCTTACCAGAAAATGAAAATCCTTTCCCAATTTCCATCTCCCTTGATATCACTCATACATTTAGAGGGTCCAAGAGAAACTTGAGTGGGCATAACGGCTGTACAGGTTGCC
The DNA here is from genome assembly GCA_029574335.1 of Rana kukunoris. Taxonomy (NCBI): domain Eukaryota; kingdom Metazoa; phylum Chordata; class Amphibia; order Anura; family Ranidae; genus Rana; species Rana kukunoris. Next base: position 118,201,544 of record CM056055.1, on the reverse strand, counting down.
AAATCTAGAATAGATGTGAAATATACTACTAGGTGATTTTTTTTTTCATACTGAAAATTCTTCTGAAAAGAACTACATTTAAAATTCATAAGCATCATACTAAAACTAATTTATCATGTAAGACCTATTGAAGTTTTCTCTATGGTAAAGAAGTATTAAACCCAAAATCAAAACGTTTTGAGGGTATTAAACCCAAAATCAAACGTTTTAAGCTGCAGTTTACAAACTTATATTTTGGTGGCTGTGTTCGTTTTTTCTTTCTTGAAGTCTTTTTCCTTTTTATTTCACCTGGGGATCCAGTTATGTCTGTTATTTTTCAATTTACTAGAACAACCCAATCTTTCTGTGTAACACTTAGAAAGTTAAGACAAATCATTTACAACTGACACAGGGGTGCTTACAATTGTCACTTTTTTTTTTTTTTTTTTAATCTTTTATCCTAAAAGAAAAATTGCTGTAACTGCTTAAATATTAGCTGGATTTCAGCTTCAAATTTTTGCTCAAGTCCATCTAAATCTAGTCTAATACTACCATCTCCCTAGATTGACAATGTTGTCCAGAGGTGTCTGCTTCACTACTTCATCTGGAATTCAGACACCCTAAGACAAAAAGTTACTGGCAAGATCATCTGTTGAAATAAAGGGTGGGGGAGCCTTAAAAAAAGAAAAGACGGCCAAAAACATAGTATTTTTTTTCTTGTACATCACAGGGCATGGGGTATCTTCTTCTCCATTACAATATTATTATGCTGCCACCTTCAGGTGATGGGACGCTGGCGAAAAAATAAATAAATCCCCTTTGTGTGCATAACCCTTCCCCGTTCGTAAGGTTTTCAGTTTTTTTTTTTTTCAGGTTATGGTCCTGTCTGTGCAGTCTCTGCACAAAAAATAGCTAGCTAAGATTAGAACACAGTTTTTTTTCCAGGTCCATTGCATACAGCTTTTTAACAGTCGGGGTTGGTACACAAACCTCATGCTGGACACACGAGGATGGACTGTAAGGTTGTCAGTCCTCAGTGGACCCTGTGGTGCGGGACCCTACTCGATGACCTATTGACTTGTGGACATGTAAGGCTCTCTACAACTGCAGTGATCCCCAGGGTCTTTTGGCATTGCCTACTATGATGGGTGATGCTTGAACCCCCAGGAGGGTCTTATCCTTATCTAGGGCCTGCTAAGGACAAGGAACTTATTGGCCAAATGCAGGAGATTGTGTCCCCTACATTCACTTTAGACTGCCAAGCTGCGGGCAGTATGGTCAGTGACATCACGAGTGGGGTGGAGCGTTCCTCTGCCTGGCATCTTTTGGGTCCCACGTGAGCAGGTATAACTGCAGCTGTGGGCCTGCAGGTCACAGAAAGACTGCTGACGGGCTATACAGGTCGCAGCACCAGCATGCGAGAATTCTGCGGGACTACAGGCTGCAGCAGAACTTTCATCCTGGGGGTTGGATTTCTCTGTTTTCTCGGGGAGGTGGGGCACTAGCAGGATCAGAAAGTTCGAATATCTCACCAGTGCACTGGTGTTTAGTGAGACGTGCCCTCTTGGCTGACTCGGATCGCTGTTCTCGGCAAGGAGCTACTAATCAGCAGGCTGTTTTTCACTGACGGAGAGGAGGGGATGTAGGGGGGTGATGGATCTCAAATATCTTATTGGGGTTGGGAGGATCTTGGACAAACATCCTCTTGTGTAGTGTATCCTATGAAGGTCAGAGTGTTCTCTACAGATCTGACTCCCTCCACCTATCTGGTACTCCCGCTACTTACCAGACATCTTGCTCCAGTACTATTGTGTCATAAGGAAAATTCTCATCTGCCATTGCTGGTTCACAACGCAAGCTTTTTGGAATTCTTCCAGGCTTTGATTGCCTTTGTCGCAAGTAGAAATGTTCCCTCTCTTTTGAGGAAAAATCAGTGGTGGAGGATGGGGTTGACGATGAAGACCTGAGTGTTTCGGTAGGAGATGCAGAAGCATCCTTAATAGAATATTCTACTCCTGAAGAACCCCAGAGTCAAGGATTATCTCAAAGTACTGAACCCTCTGCTCCAGAGGTTACAGGATCTGGAGCATAGCATCTGCTAGATCCTCAATCCTACCTTGTACATCCTCCATAAAAGATGTTTTGTGCACAGATTGAACTCAGATCGACAAGGTATTTGCCAAAATTTTTTGCTCAGCAAAACCCTTTGGAGGGGTGATTTCACTAAAAATGTATCCCTGCAGTGGATTTGGCAGTTTCTTTTCTTAACCAGACCCTCACTGACTCGGTGGACACAGCCCTGGAATTTAAGGATTCCTCAGACAAACATCTTAAAGGAATTATTCAAGGCCTCGTTTTCTCTGGTGGGAGCAGTTTTACAGCTGACAATTGCAGCTGTAGATGTGTCAAAGCCTTGAGGTCTGGGCTTCATGGATGATGACAGAGGGATTTAAATGGTCGAGATATTAAGTAGCAGAAACCTGTAGAATTTCTCTTGGCTTCTTGGTGGGTGCCTTTTTAAGGGGTCCATCCAGCAACATTGGTGTCATTGGGGCCTTGTATACTTGTGCAGGATTTTATGGTGGTGGTGTTGGTCAGCATAATTGTCCTGTAAAACTGAGCACTCAGAGTGGGGTAGGGATATAGAAGAGGTGCCCTAGGGTGCACGTGATTTTAAAGTTTGCCACTGTCCAGTCACCTAAAGATACAAGTCTTTAACCCATAGTCCGTCGTCCGTCTGCGGCCTCGGTGGTGTCCTCCCGGCTTCTCCAGCGCAGTCTCAATTCGAATCCCCGCTTTCCACGCTCAGTTTGAATGCCTCCGCCGACATATACCGAGTGCAGTACACTCGGGTATATTCGGCAAGGTTCGGCTTCGCTCGTGCTCACGCTCTGTGACGTTTATGCGTGAGCACGAGCGAAGCCGAGCCTAGCCGAATGTCCCCGAGTGTACTGCACTCGGTATATGTCGGCGGCTCACTTCATCGGCGTATATCGCGCACCCACGATTTTCCCCTCATTTTAAAGCGGAGTTCCACCCAAAATTAAAACTTCCGCTCAACCCACTCCCCTCCCCCTTACATGTCACATTTGGCATGTCATTTTTTTTGGGGGGGGGGAGTGGGGGCTTCAGGAGGAGTGGGACTTCCTGTCCCACTTCCTGCTTCCGCCGAGGGGCTGGTTAGGCGATTAAGCTTAATGACACTGACAGATCCCATGCGATCACCTGTCCAATTAGCGGCGGGCCGCGCCGCTTGCAACAATGCGCAGTGCCGCTCGCGCATGCGCAGTGGGTGCCCGGCCATGAAGCCGAAGGCTGTCACGGTCGGGTGCCCACACGTCGCTGGATCGTGGAGCAGGTGAGTGTGTTTATTAAAAGCCAGCAGCTACACTTTTTGTAGCTGCTGACTTTTAATAAACACAAAATTTGTCTGGAACACCCCTTTAAGGGGAAAAAAGTGCGCGGTATACGCCGATAAATACAGTATTTTAGGAGTTTGTGGTGGTTTCATAATTGTTTTTAAAAGTGAAAGACAAACTTGCTTACCAACAATTCAAAGACAATTTCCAGTTAGCCAAAATGACGGTACCAGGAAAGTTTATCCAGTGCAACAGACATGGTAGGTGAGGTCCTAAGTAATCAATTTTTTTTTTTTTTTTTTTTTTTTTTTTGTGCTTGTAGATTAGCTCTCAAAGTTGATCTTTTATAATAGAATGACCAATTCTGGTTGAGAAAGATATATACAATTAAAACATTAGAGTGACCCGGGGTTAACAAAACCTGAATGAAATGTGTTATGTTGGAGATGGTTAGCTAGTTGGAGGTTTGTTTAAATTTACTTTTGGTTTAAAGGTTAAAAAGCCTTTCTTATTACAGTAATATTAATTATCTATCTTTTAAGGGACACAATATTCAGAGACCGTTGGATTATAGCGCTGCCTATAGGAGGATTTTGGACACTGGCAAGATAATCAGTCTGGTATAACCCCCTCTCAACCCTAACTTTTTTTTCTTTGCTAGGGCCTTGGGAGGATGGATGCAATCTCTCTACTGAGAAAAGTTTTTAAAGATTAACTGTAGAAAACAAAATGGTCCTTCCTTGCTCTGGGGCTTTTTAGCGCTGCCAGGGTTAACAGCTCAATTGATCTAGGGGACATGAAAAGGGATCCTCTGCTGCCCTGGAAAACTGCACTTTACTCTAGTAGTGGACTGTCCCTAGGTGTCCTCGCATCCAGTGCAGGGCTGTGGGCTCTTGATCAGTCTTGATTTTGGAGGACCTTAGACCGCTGGAGCGCAGAGGCATCAGGGACCAGTCTACCTGGGGAAGGTGCATATTTAAGTAAAACTGCCCTTTACAGTGACCCAGACATAAACGAACAGGTAATGCTTGCAGTGTGGATGTGCAGCCCTATGTGTTTTTTTTTTTTTTTTTTTGCTTTAATCAAGACTTCCACCAATACACTGCTTGAGCTGCTCTCCTTAAGCAGCTATTATGATTGGTACAGTGCCTTAAAAATGGTCTCATACCACTTTAAATCTTCCAAATTTTTTCCATGTTACAACCTAAAACGTAAATGTATTTGTTTTTTATGTGCTAGAGTAGACCAATACAAAGTGGAAGGGAAATGATAAATGGTTTTCTATTTTTTTTTTTTTTCTTTCAATAAATTTTTTATTGAAAATGAGATGCATATACAAACAATATATATGCAACAGATAATACAACAATCCTGGGGGAACAACCCCGTCAAGACAAAAACAATGCTACCAGGAAAAAGTAACCATATAATCTGAAAAGGCTGTGATACCCTTAAGAGCTGGTATATGCATACAAACAGAACATGAGGAATTTTCTGAGGGTCCCACTGATGTAAGGTTTTGCCACTACGAAGTCTAGGCCAGGTTCCAACAAGGGCCCCACAACCTCCGGCACCCCGCTAGGGATTCTATTTTTTTTTTTAATACAAATATGTGTATAGTGTGGCGTGCATTTGTGTTCAGCCCACTTTACTCTGATACCCTTAACTAAAATCTAGTGGAACCAATTGGCTTCAAAAGTCACCTAATCGGTGTAATATAATCTCAGTAAAAATACAGCTGTTCTATGAATCCCTCCGATTTGTTAGAGAACCTTAGTGAACAAACGGCATCATAAAGGCCAAGAAACACACCAGACAGATCGGGGATAAAGTTGTGGAGAAGTTTAACCACTTAAGCTCCAGACCATTTGGCTGGCCAAAGACCAGGCCACTTTTTACATTTTGGCACTGCGTCGCTTTCACTGACAATTGTGCGGTTGTGTGACGTGGCTCCCAAACAAAATTTACATTCCCCCCCCCCCCATAAATAGAGCTTTCTTTTGGTGGTATTTGATTACCTCTGCAGTTTTTACTCCCCCCCCCCCCCACCTTCCAGGGCAGCTACTTGAGAGATTATTGGCTCCGCCCTCTCCAGGAAACACAAGTCATATACATTTTAAAAGGCCCCTCCCTTTCCTCTGACCCTCAGATTTGTGTTTTCAGACCCTCCAGGAGCACCGAGACGCTTTTTGTTTTTCCTAGGTCTGGTAACTGTGGTTGAACGACCCCCCCCCCCCTGCTCTGGCATCATCCAGTACAGGTTGGGACTAAGTCCTAGGTGTGTTGGTCCCTGTTCTTTCGGCCAGAAGGTTTCCCTATTTTTGGAGGTACTTTCTTACCTGTGTAAGTGGTGGCAACTTCCTTCAGGTTTTTCCCCCAACTCTGCCTGGTGGAAGCCTTGTCCTCCTCGGCTTCATTAAGGTGTAACAAAATGGCATCTGTGGACTTCCGGTGACACGGCAAGATGGCGCTGGAACCGGAAGTCACATGACACACTTTCCGGCGCCGTGTTCATAAGGAACACAACAGAGTACACTGAGGACATGCTGCCTGGGACAGCACCCTATTTTCCCCGGCCGATCTCCACTCGCCACATGGAGCTTGAGGACAGGTCTGAGGAGGAAGCACCCGCTCATATTGAACCAGCAGCGGCCTCCGGTTCCCATACTGCCCCCAAGGTAAGCCCTTGTCTGTGATTTTACAGCAGGGGAACTTGTGGGCCTTCTGTTCTTATGGCTCTTGTTTCTGCTTTTTGTTAGGATAGACCGGTGAAAAAGAAATGCGGAAACTGTAGAGCCAGGCTGTCTGATGGATATAAAAGTATTTTTTGTGAAGATTGTATTCCATCTAGGGCTAGTTCAGAGACTACACCTTTGAAAGAGTTAATGTCTTCTATGAAAGAGGTGGTAGCTTCCATCCGGTCCTTTAATGACAGGGCAGAAGGTCTGGGGCCTTCTTCCTCTGGTCCCAGAACTCGAGAGCCTTCAGCCTCAGACCCCCTGCTTGGTCCGAGATCAGTGATTCACAATATACCTCAGATCTGGAAGAACCCGAGTCTATGGGAAAGTTTGAAAAACGTTTAATTCCTGGCAAAGGAAATCCAGTTTAGATTCTTTTCTCTTCCGTTCATGGACGGACACACCAGCATTGACCTTAGGGTATTATATCTTTCCTTCCAGGAGAGACTAGGCAGAAAACAGCACTTTAAGTGTTAAAAACACTTTCCTCAGTACAGCTCCTCCCAGAGGGCGTGGTCTGACTTGGCAGCTCCAGTTTTTTCTGCTTAGCGTCAGTAGACATGGCCTTCTGGATTCCATGTACTCTGGAATTTTTTAGCGATTTTTTTTTTAATTTTTTTTATTTTTTTTCGCTTTTGTTTTGTTCCTGCGTTTTTGGATCCTGAGATCTACTATCAACTGCCAACTGGGTGACAGGCTGGATCTTGATCCCTGTAGTCCCCCATGCTCGGCCATCAAGCGTGTGCCGGCCCTCAGCTCTAGGTCGTCCACGACATGCCCTGTTGCTCCAGGGGTGGCCGGGGAAACTACATGTTCCAGGGCACACATATGACACGGACAGTGAGGATGACTTTTCTGGGGAGGTTGAATGAGGGTCTTCCCTGCTTTCCTCTCTCTCTTCCTTTCCCTCCTTTCCCCTGCTGGGTGGCGGCTGTAAGGGGATGGGGCCCTCCTGGGGGTTTCTGTCACTACCGGGGGCCCGTGTGCTGTGAGGTGCTGTTGTTTTTTGTTGGGGGAGTCTCTGTATGTGCTGGCTGTGTTTTTTCTGCTGTCACTATTTTTAAACACGTGTATGGCTGCCATTTTGCCGTGGACGCGGTTTGCATAGGTCGGCCATTTTCTTGTGGCCTGCTTGCTGTTTTTTCCTGCATACAGCGGCTATCTTGGAAAAGTCTTGGCCTCTAGTGCCTGAAATAGCGCAGCAAAAGCCCGCAAATCACTTCCTGAGGGACAGCGCAGTCAGCACTTCTCAGCTCTCCTCAGCGATTGAGCTACCGCTAGACTGGGTCGGGTGGTGAGTTGCCCCGGGGGTCCCCTGCTCTCTGTTCTGCAGCCGGGAGGGTGCTGGTGGGTTTCTGCCTTGCAGTACTAAGGGGGTCAACATGGAGTCTGAACCAGATGCTTCTACCCCAATCATGCCTGAGTTAACCCTTAGTGCCCCTGCCGCCTCTATAGAGGCTGTGACGGCAGTCCTTGAGGCGTTTCTCGCCAAGGTTGAAGCGACAAGTGGCCAGAAGGGAGGTAAAAAGCGCCCCCTCCCTGCGCCGGCTTCTGGGGATGGCTTTGACATGGAACCAGACCCTGCTATTGCGTCTGGCTCTGGTTCTGTCATGTCAGATGATGCAGGCTTGGCCCACACGGACAGGGAGGATGACTCTGCTTCAGGGTCAGCGCATGACAAGGCGTTTATTGGAGCTCTTATCACTGAGGTGCGAGATACTCAAAAACATGAGGATTTGGCAGAGCCATCGGATTTGCCAATCCCTTTTGGGTTCCGCAAGCCACCCCGCACCTCTAAAGTGTTTCCTTGTGTTCCATATCTGGACAAGCTGTTGTACAAGGAATGGGATAAGCCGCAGAAAGTTTTGTCTGTGCCAAAATACATTGCGGTCTGTTCTCCTTTTAAGGAGGACTTTTTAAAAAAGTGGGCTTCTCCGCAGCCAGTGGACCCCCTGGTTTTCAGACTGAGCAAAGCCACCACGTTGCCTGTGGAAGGGGCTCCTGCCTTTACGGACCCTGCAGATAGGAGAGCTGAGGCTGTGGCCCACTCTATGTTCACAGTAGTGGGTTTGGCAGTGAGACCGGTTTTGATCGGGGCTCTGGTGTTGCAGACACTTACCGAACGGGCAAAGGTCTTGCTGGAGGTGCAGAATGCTTCTGAGGCCTGCATATGGACTTTGCTGACCAGTTGGTACAAGGCCTAAAGTTTGTCTGTGAGTCGGCACTGGATACGCTCCCCTAGCTTTCTAGGGCCTCCGCCTATGCGGTGGTACTACGCTGCCTTGTGTGGCTGAAGTGTTGGTCTGCGGACCAGTCTTCAAAAAAGGCTTTGGATTTACCCTTTAAGGATGAACGGCTTTTTGGGGTTTCCCTGGATGACATCATAAAGGATGCCACAGGTAGTAAGAGCACAATCTGGGAAGGGTAAGGAGCCTCACCGTAAGCAAGGTCCCTCCTTTACTACCCTTAAGCGTTTTTTTTTTCGCCCGCCAAGTGCGGCAGGAAAAAGTTTTCAAGGTGTGAATGTACCCGCTGCAGGCCAGAAGCGCATGTCTCGCCCGTGTCTCGAGTGGGGGGCTGGCTTCGCCAATTCGCGGCTCGGTGGAGGTCTCTTCTTTCCGACCGTTTGGTTTGCAAGGTAGTTTCCTCGGGGTACACCAAATATATATATTTTTTCCAACCTCCTCCGGTTTGCCGGGGCTGTCCAGGATCTCCTGGTCAGAGGAGTGATTGTGCCGGTTCCCTCGATGGAACGGTTTCAGGGGTTTTACTCCAATCTGTTTGTAGTCCCCAAGATGGAAGGGGTCCGTCCAATTCTGGACCTCAAGGCCCTCAATTGCTTTGTCAAGGTGCAAAAATTCAGGATGGAGCCGATTCGCTCGGTAGTGGCAGCGCTCCATCAGGGGGACTTTATGGCGTCCTTGGACACCATGGACGCATACCTGCATGTTCCCATATGCACAAAGCACCAGAGATTTCTGCGTTTTGCGATGGGAGAGGACCACTTTCAATTTGTGCCCCTCCCGTTTGGACTGGCCTTGGCACCAAGGGTCTTCACCAAGGTTCTCGCCCCAATTCTAGCCCTGCTGAGGCAGCATGGGATCGCTATCGTAGGATACCTGGACGACCTTCTTCTGAGAGCTCCCTCAAGTTCAGAGTTAGAAGATGTGTCCATCACCTGTCAAGCCCTCTGAGAATTCGGCTGGCTTCTGAATGTCCAGAAGTCGGTGTTCGTACCGTCTCAGCGACTGGAATACCTGGGGTTCGTCCTGAATTTCTCGGAGGCGAGAGTTTTCCTCCCACCGGAAAAATTTCAGACACTACAGTCTGCGGTGCAGCGGTTGACGACCCAGAAGTGGTCATCACTTTGATTCTGCATGAGGGTTCTGGGTCTGATGGTGGCCTCTTTCGAGGCAGTCCCGTATGCCCCAATTCCTCACCCGTGTGTTACAGAAGGAGATTCTGTCACATTGGGACAAGCTCCCTTCGTCTCTGGATTACCAGATTCGGGTGAGTCGACTGGTCAAGTCCTCCCTGGTGTGGTGGCTAATGTCTCCGGTACTTCGGACCGGGAAGCCGTTTCTGCCGTGCCATTGGACAGTGGTCACGATGGATGCCAGCCTCTCCGACTGGGGGGGTGTCTGGGGTAAAGTACAACAAAAACAAGCAAACTCCTGCGCACGGGTGGATTGTCCAACACTTGATCAACCAATCTTCATAGAAAGTCATACAATTGTCAAGAATGGTAATAGCAGTGGCCTTGCTGCCCTTCGTGGATGGGGAAGTCCTGGCAAAAACAAAGAAAAAAAGAAAAGGCGCACCAGCCTAGTGTATTACCACTCGACACTTTATTAAATAGTAGTAATATTAAAAACTACTCACAACGGCATAATGAACAGGCTTGTCAACAAAATTGAGGTAGATTCCCCTCAGACCACGCTCCGCAATGGAGGGATATGGAATGTGTTGCTGCCGTCTGACGCGTTTCGAGGCGTCTGGGGCCTCTTCATCAGAGCTTGGCAGTGCAGACCCTTCCATGAACACTGCCTATATACTACTACATTCAATGAATGAATAGAAGGGGACATACATACATATATAAATACACAAACATCTCTCCCAATGATCAAAAATCAAAAAAGTCAAAGAATATTCAAACAGTAATATGCTATATAGAATATGATATGATATGAATATATGTGCACATACATACATACATACACATGAATGCATATAACCAACCAGCAAATGTGCTGCAGCAATAGTGAACTTACCAGGTTGGGGAGGTGTATTGTAGCTCCCTAATGACAATGCTCCTAGCCATAAACCTCTCTGGTGTATGAAGCAGGAGAAGGGAAAGGGGGGGAAAAAGGGGGGGGGGATTGTGTTGTTTTGTGTCCCATCGTCATGTTAGCATGTAGATACCAGCAGCTCTGCAGTATTGCCAATAACATAGACCTGAGGAGCACATCGCATTACATTCACAAATTATGGCGTTAAAACACATCCGTTCCACGTGGCCGCGTATAAACACTCCCCTTCTCGGGATTGGACCAATCCCGAGCAAGGGGGAGTGTCTATACACACGGCTCAGTGCATAGACACTCCCCCTTGCTCGGGAGTGTATATACGCGGCGGGCATTAAGAATTCAAACAGGTGCCTGTAATGCGGCGATTACAATACACGGCAGCGGCGGCTTTGTGGTATGCGGTGGCGGCGGGAAGTATTCTATTTAGGTATCGGGAGTATTTGCGGGAGTACAAGTACTCCCGCAAATACTCGGTATCTGTACCGATACTAGTATCGGTATCGGGACAACCCTAATTACTAAGGCAGTGAAACTGATCAAATCACCTGTGCAAAATAATGGAAAGCCTGAAAACATGACCTGTTGGTGTGCCTTGAGGACTGGAGTTGAAAAACACTGATTGATTTTAAGCTTGGTTAGGCGCCAAATACCCACTGGCGGGTGAGCGTCTAAGCGCCGCTGGTTAGGTGTTACCTAGAATCAATCCACAGTAATAAAAAAGAAAAAGAAAAGAAGATGACAGAGACTAAAAAGAAAAGTATCCGGTTCTTAGGTAAACAAAAGAAAAAGGCCTAGGAGCTTCAAAGAATTTAAGGAAAAAGAAACAAGGAAATCTATAGAAAGAGTACATAACATCATTGGTGTCTGAGTAGTCAGGGCCATTCCAGGGGCATAATCACTAAAATGGCATGACTGACCCCATCAATGAAGGAGCGGAGTGTATGGGGAAAAAATAACGCTCCATCTATCCATAAGCCTGGACAAATAGCTCCGTTTTCATTTTTTTTCTGAAGAGGAGCAAGTTTGGTGTCATCTTAAGTTCCACGGAAAGCGCATTCCACAGTATAGCACCCCTACTCTGAAGTCGTTTGCCTCCCATGGAAGAAAGTTTAGATGAAACTACTACTGGCCCAGAGAACGATGCGGGATCACGCCCACGGAAATTCAGGGCTCAGGTAAGTAAGTTTGGGGGGGGGGGGGGGTGGACACTGCAAGGTGTCTTTTTCACCTTAATGCATGGGATACTGACATGGAAAAATTGGCTGTCTGCAGAGCACACAGCCAATTTTGCCTTGTGCTACACCACACACTTCATCTTGGTGAAATAATCCATCTTTAACCACTTGCATACTGGGCACTTACACCCCCCTCCTGCCCAGGTAAAATTTCAGCTTGCGGCACTGCGTCGCTTTAACTGACAATTGCGCGGTCGTGCGATGTGGCTCCCAAACAAAATTTACGTCCTTTTTTTCCCCACAAGTAGAGCTTTCTTTTGGTGGTATTTGATCGCCTGTGCGATTTATTTTTTATTTTTTGCGCTATAAACAAAAAAGAGCGACAATTTTGAAGAAAAATACAATATTTTTTACTTGTTGCTATAATAAATATCCCAATTAAAAAAAAAACACATTTTTTTTCTCAGTTTAGGGCGATACGTATTCTACATATTTTTGGTAAAAAAAAAAAAAAAAATCGCAATAAGCGACTGGTTTGCGCAAAAGTTATAGTGCTTACAAAATAGGGGAGAGTATTATTATTTTATTTTTTTTACTAGAAATGGCGGCGATCTGCGATTTTTATTGGTACTGCGACGTTATGGCGGACACATCGGACACTTTTGACACATTTTTGGCGCCATTCACATTTATACTGCGATCAGTGCTATAAATATGCACTAATTACAGTATAAATGTGACTGGCATTGAAGGGGTTAACACTAGGGGGTGAGGAAGGGGTTAAATGTGTATGCTAGGTGTGTTCTAACTGTGGGGGGAGGGGGGAGTCCTTTATTAAAACACAAGCCTTCACAGACCACAGCTGATTGGAGGAGATCACAGCATGTGACCATAGGAAGTGATGTCACGGCATGTGACCTCCTCCATGGGAAGCCAGGACACAGCATGGGGGCTGGCTTTGGCAGCACATGATAAACCCTTCCGACAGGGATATATATAATGATACAGTAATAATTCAATATCAATGCAGTAATACAATAACTAATGAACACCGTTCCTGATGAGGGGAGCTTATCTGCAGGTGTATGCTCATATCCCAAAACAGTGTTGATCAGGCACCGAGAGATGACAAGAGCGCACACCTGCCAAACCGACAATGTGCTTGCAAAGTGGATGCATCCGACAGGCAAATATCTGTGCTTGACACCGGGGCCCTTTCGCCGGCCGACACCCCCACTCCACAAACACCCTTCTCAAAATCAGGAAGTGTATCTCAACCAGTCTCAGTCCGCCTCAGTCAGCTCTTTAGAGCGGGCTGTGGGAGAACCAACAATGGGTGACACTATGACAATACATATTAAATACATCTCCATGAAATTTCCACAACAATACATTAGGTGAAAAAACATGAGGGTTTACAACCCCTTTAACTCAGGGTGGCCCCATACAAATGCATGCCACACTTTTCAGATATTTATTTGTAAAAAAAAAATTGAAAACCATTTGATTTTGATTCCACTTGACAATTATGTGCCACTTTGACTTGGTCTATCACATACAATCCCAATAAAATAAGTTTCTTTATCGTACATCACGGGACACAGAGCGGCAATCCATTACTATGTGGAGTACCTTTAGGTGTGGACACTGGTGTAATTAACTACACAGGAAGTTCCCTCCCTATATAACCCCTCCCATACTGGTAGCTCCTCAGTTTTTTCATCAGTGTCTAAGGTGTTGGTCACGAATGAACATGTGCTCTTAGGAGCTCCACTGGAGGGATCCATGCTGGATGTAAAAAATCTCCATAAATCCGGATCCGTCCAAGGTGCTTCATAACCAAAGTGGACGGTACCCGGGCCTCGGTACGAAGAGCGAGGTTTAGCCTATAATGCCTCTCTGCGGAGGGCTGGATCCTGGGTTCCAGAACTTTGTGCCTTCCAAGGACCAAATGTTTTTTCTGCTGCCAGGATGCTATATAGGTCCAGGGGAGTTGGTGTTCCTGCCATGGACCCCGGTCCCTGAAGGTCTAAGACAATACCCACGGTGAAGGGGGAAGATTGGGCCTCTTGCTTAGCAATACCCTGCAGCGTGGAGAAGGTAAGAGGAGGGCCTACGGGACTTGGTTCGACAGTAGGTCCTCCGTTGGGGACTTTGGGTCTCGCCTATATTATGCTTCTATGCATGGGCAATGTAAACCGCTATGCCTTCTGAGACAGGATAGCTCAGGGCACCCATATACCTCCCCTTGCCGGCATGCAGCCTGGCCCACCATGTCTGTTAGACAGGATGGCTGCAGTACCTATATATCTCCCCTTGAAGGGGCCGGTACATAAAAAAAAAAAAAAAAAAAAAAATATGCCCTTAATCCTTTACAAAGGATTGTCTTCCGTGAGTAGCTGCAAGTCTTATCTGTGTTTCCACTACTATGGGCAGTAGAAGACATGCCTGATGTTTTTGCTTACCATGCTTTCCAAAAACGGAAGCTTAAGTGTTAGCTGATCTATTGTGTGTCCCACTTCCTCCGCTTCAGGCTCTACCATGTTGCACGTGCTCAGTGCAGTCGCAGAGAAAGCTCTTCAAAGGGCCCAGACATCAGAGCTCTGTAAAGCTAGGGGGACTCAAACGTAAGCACCTTATGTGAGTTGGATACAGATTCATCTAAGACGCCTACTCCGCATCTAGCTGTGCAAATTAGCAGGCATTGTTTGCCAGACTAAGTTCAGCTGTTGATGCACCTGGGTTAAGTGCCTCTGCTTTTAGCTTAGAACTTGGTCTCCCCATTGAATAAGGTCAGGGGTAGGAATATAAAGAGGGATCGCCACCTGAACCTGGTGGACCCTTATTCTCCTCTGTAGAGACTTAAACAGCTCATAGATTGAGCCATCAGACCTGTCGGGCAATGCAGCCTCCCCCCAACATTGCAGTCACTCTGCATGTGTTTTTTTTTTTGCATCACATTAGTGGTTCTACAAGAGGTTAACTGCTAGGTTCGCAGCATCCTCACAAGAAGAAAAAAAAAAGGGGGTGTGCCCTTTTCCTGCTTTAATCCTGAAACAAAGCGATTAGAAGGCCTGGGGATAAAGCTTCACTGTCAGAGGACAAGAGACAGGAGCTGCAGCCTAACAAAGAGAAGCTATCAAAAGCCCTACAGGTTCTGATTGCACCTGCAGTATTTTTAGAGATTCATGCTGCATATATCTTCCCTCTGTCTAGTCGGCCTAAGCCTCTATCTTCTCCTTGGAGTGTAAAGAGAGGTTTTCCTAGGTGGCTAGTAAGACCTCCATATAGTCCTCAGCCTGGTGTCGGCTTCAGGCTAACCAAATGCATCAGAGGGATGCACAGTTGCGGGCACACATTGCTAACGTCTCTTAATTGAGGAAACGCACATCTGCAGAGGATAATTTCCTCTTTACCAGTCCGCATGTTGCATAAGATACATGAGTTTGGAATCATGTGGGAAAAAAACAAGTAACAGAGCAGATTCTATTGTGAATCGCATAAGCATACATGTTTCTGTCTGTATGGTGCTGCATGTTTGTATGTATAAAAATAATGTATCACACGTGGTTACCTGATCACCCAAATCCTGGATTACCCAAGGATATTTGGTCACACAGAAGGGCTTGTTTCCACAAAAGTGCCGAAGGTCGCATAAAAGATGCTTGTACGCATAAAAATGCTGAATCGTACATGATTACCTGATCACCCAAGTCCTTGTTTTCCCCAAGGATGTTTGGTTACACAGAAGAGGTTTGTTTCCACAGAAATGCCTAAAATCGCATAAAGTTGCTTGGATGCAAAAAAGATGCTGGATCACACATGGTTACCTGATCGTCAGCGTCCTGGATTACCCAAGGATGTTTGATCACACAAATAGGCTTGTTTCCACAAAAGTACCTAAAGTCGCATAAAGATGCTTGTATGCATAAAAATGCTGAAAAAAGGTTGAATCACACAGGATTACCTGATCACCCAAGTCCTTGATCCCCCAAGGATATTTGGTCACGCAAAGAGGCTTGTTCCCACAGAAATGCCTAGAATCGCATAAAGAGGCCTGAAGGCATAAAAATGCTGAATCACACAGGATTACCCGATCACCCAAGTCCTGGATCACCCAAGGCCTAAAAGGATCGCTTAAAGATGCTTGAATGCAAAAAGAAGCTGGATCACACATGGGTGTTGGATCAACAGAGTCCTGGATTACCCAGGGATACTTGAACACATAGAGAGGCTTGTTTCACAGAAATGCCTAAAGTCTCATTAAGATGCTTGGGTGCATAAGGATGCTGGAACGCACAGGGGTGCTTGGTCACACAAGAGTCCTTGGTCACACAAGGGTTCTTGTCCGCACAGTAGTGCTCAAAATGCATAAGATGTTGATCGCATGGAAGATGCTAAATCGCATGCATGGTTACTTTAAAGTTGCACATGGCGGCTTAATTATGCAATACAGGATGCCTTGTGTTTGCATAGAGATACGTGTCTGCATGGGTTCATGTTGCACATTGTTGCATGACACGTTTATAGTGCATGCTTGCTTGAAAAGATGCTCGTTCCAGAACACACATGCTATATGCATGTTTGGCGTGAGACATATTTATATGATTTCATGCTTCCATGAACACACGCTGCCATGTACACACGCCTCCATTGAGGCATATGGCTTTAACACTTGCCACATACACATATGGGGAGCCAGTTGCATATGTGTTTACTTGGGACTGCAGAGGTTGTCTGCGTTTCGCAGGGGAACAGCACTATCTCCAGTTGGTGGCCTTGCCCTTTTGGGTTAGCTTCCGTGCCTGGGTTATCAGGGTGCTAGGGCCCGCCTCTAGCAGGTCTGTAGGCCCAGGGTATAGCAGTAATGGCATACCGAAGCAGACTCCTGCTGATGGATCAGTCAGCAGCATGGCTGGACCTAAGGGTGTCCAGCATGGTCAGGTATCTGGATCTCCTGGGTTAGGATTCCAGTCTAAAGATACATTCTTCATTGACAAGAAGCTGGGTATGTTTTGTACAAGGAGAGTCCTTTTGGCCTCAGACAAGACCATCGCTATGAGAAAGCTGGTCTAGGTGGTTGTGGCAAGGAACAGTTCCTTACTTTTGGCCTTCTGCTTAAGGCACTAGGGAAGATGCTGGCTTCATTCAGGACGGTTCCCTATACTAACTTTTATTCAGGACTGTTATAAACAGTATTGTGTTGGCCTAGAACGAGTGGATCTTGACCTAGCATTATCCAAAGAACCCGGTCCCAGAGATATGCTGGAATTCCTCTTGGTGGTTCTTAACTAAAGGGTTGCCAGGTCAGGAAGAGGCCTTGGCCTAGGGGAAGTAGTCAAGCTCCTAGGGGGCCGTGTCTGTCAGCTATAGCTACCGATGGAGCATCTGGCTTAGGGGCCTGAACGTTCAGGTGGCTGGTTGGTTCGGTCAGAGTTCAATCAGACTATACCATATTAAGTGATTTACTTAATTTACCAAGGAGGAGCTTGTGCCTTGCCTATAGACATTCGTCATTTCATGAAATGCAGAATTGGCAGGCGACTCGCTGGAGCCGTCAACAAGTGTCTCCGGGAGAATGACCTCTACACCCCAACTGTTTTCCTGACCAAGGGCCACAGAAATAGTACCCTGTACATAAGATGTATTGGCGTCCAGGCTCAACAAGAAATTGAACAGCTTGGGGTCAAGGACAAGGGATCCACCCGCATGCGGGGCAGATGTGTTAGTAATCTGGTGGTCACTGGTTTTGTCTCCCCCCCCCCCCCCCCAGTGCCGCGGCGTTTGTGGCTTTTATGCAACATTAGAGGACGGCGGAAGCTGGCCTAAATACTCCTGCATAGCCCTGACGACCTTTTATGTGCAGGGACAGTAGGGGTGGTAGTAGAGGACCCACGGTCCCTTACATCTTGTCCAGGCCTACTTCGAAGGGGGTATTACATCGTGTCTTGCAATAGGTGAATTAATGGTCTGGCTATTTTAGCCCACATTCTTCAGGATCGGGGCTTTTAGAATCGGCGGCACTTCCTTGATTCATACAGGAAAGCTGGCCTCCAGGACCAGATATCCTAGGATCTGGAAGGCCCATGTTCCTGGTATGAAACAGATGGTGGCATCCTTGGAAGTTTGTCAAAGATAAAATTCCTGCCTTCCTGCATTTGGAAAGGAGACAGAGCTAACCTTAAGTTACATCAAGGATCCGATCTCGGCCTGGCTTTCAAAGGTCGCTTGCTTCACACTCTGTGTTCCGAGCCATTATACAAGGGCATAAGTCCACCAGTTTAGTCGCCCTTGTGCTCGGAGGATTGGCTCTAGTTTTGTCGGCTTACAGGGTCAGCTCCGTGGGCCGATGCACCATATTTCCCTTTAGCCTTTAACAAGGGAATTGGTGTTCTTGGTTGTGGTAGCCTCCAAGAGAGTTTCAGTATCGGCAACTTCTTAGTATAAAACCATACTTACTTATTCTTACAAGTAAGATGATGTTAATCCTCACCCAGCCTTATTTACTAGAAGGATCTAATGTTCATTTGAATCTAGATATTCTTACCTTCCCCTTTTTCAAAACCTTGTTTTCGGAAGGAAAGGTTATTGCTTTCTCTCAGTAGAGATGAGAGCAGTTAAAGGGGTTCTAAAGGTACAAGTTTTTTTACCTTCATGCATCCTATGCATGAAGGTAAAAAAACATCTAGCAGCACCGGCCCCCCCCGAGCCCCCGTTGTACTTACCTGACCGTTCGAATCTCCCGGGCGCGTCCACGTCGTCCTCTTCGGTTCCCAGCCTGGCCGTTGATTGGCTAGGCTGGGCGGATTGATAGCAGCGCAGCCATTGGCTAGCGCTGCTGTCAATCAGGGTGGATGACGCGGCGCGCTGGGGGGCGGAGCCGAGTGATACAGTCGGCGGCTATGGCCGCCGCTGTATCACGGGAGCGCGCTCGCAAAAGCTTTCCTCCATGCGAGCGCCCTCGCATGAAGAAGGAAAGCTTTTGCGAGGAGGAGCCCAGACAGCCGCCGAGGGACACCAGAAGACAGGTTTCCGGGCCACTCTGTGCAAAACGAACTGCACAGTGGAGGTAAGTATCACATGTTTGTTTTTTTTTAAAAAAATCCCTGACTTTAGTGACCCTTTAAGATATCTATCTGAAGGTTCAGATATAGAAAGCTGAAGTTTTTTATTGTGCTGCCAGAAGACCCTAGATGTGGGCAGGCAGTGTTCAGTTCAGCTATTAAAATGGTTACACTCTCTCTCCTTGGAGTAGAAGGGTCAAGGCCTATCTGAAGCGGCTGCTCGGATACGGAAAGCTGATGTTGTTGTTGCGCTACCAGGAGGCCCCAGGAAAGGGCAGGCAGCGTCTAAAATCAACTGTTTTCAAGATTGATTCATCAGGGTATTATTCAGGCTTGTGGTTCAGAGTGGGACTCCCCCTGTTTCTTGGGGGGGGGGGTGCTCCGTACCAGGATAGTAAGCGCTTTATGCGCGATGCTTTACTGAGCCTTTATGATGCAGATTTTCAGGGCCGCAACTTGGCGTCTGTGCTTAGGTTCACTGATTCTTGTCAGATGTACATAGGAGGGCAAAAGGATGCAGCTTTTTGGCGCAGTATGCAGCAGGCAGCATTGTAGGTCCTCGCGTCTGGCGGTCTGCGTTGTTTGTGTCTCCCTCCCCTCAGTAAGCATTGCTTTCGGACATCCCACATAGTAATGGATTGCCGCTCTGTGTCCCGTGATGTACGATAAAGAAAATAGGATTTTTTATGACAGCTTACCTGTAAAATCCTTTTCTTGGAGTACATCACAGGACACAGAGCTCCCGCCCCTCTTGTTTGGGGATATTGGGACACTTATTGCTTTGCTACAAAAACTGAGGAGCTCCCAGTATGGGAGGGGTTATATAGGGAGGGAACTTCCTGTGTAGTTAATTACACCAGTGTCCACACCTAAAGGTACTCTATAACCCACATAGTAATGGATTGCCGTTCTGTGTCCCGTGATGTACTCCAAGAAAAGGATTTTACAGGTAAGCTGTCATAAAAAATCCTATTTTTTGGTTGTAACATGACAACATTTGGAATATTTCAAGGGGTATGAATTATTAGTTAATTAGTACTCTATGTACTCAAACAATAGCTTTGGAGGCTGTAACAGGACCCCACTGGGCTAGACATTTGTGGGGCATGTCTAGAATGAGCTTGGATGAGCTTGGATGCTGGGCTCTGTTGTACTTTTCTGACATTTGTGTGCTGTTAGCCACAGAGCACTTTCCAGATTCAGAGCTGCGACCCAGTCTCTAAAGACTGATTTATGAGTCGGCAATGTGGGCCGAGTATGCTGCTATATTTATTGGGATTTCTGGCTGCCGTTATTACCCTTATTTTCCTTTGTCTCTACAAAAAGGATTATAATGCACCCCCAAGTGTACTGACTCCCTCTAGCCTTGCTATTCTCCCAGCACCACCCTTAAGGGACAAAATTAATGGGAACAGTCCACACCTTAAGGGCCTGGTTTGATCCTGAACCTTCAATGTTAGAGCTGACTCATTGCTTGTAGAATCTGGGTGCTAGATACAGCTCGAGCCTCTGGAAAAATTCTGAATCAACACTTAGGTGTCCTTTTATGAAAGTGCGGTAAAATACCGCTATTCAGTTCTTAGGCATTCTCAGGGGAGATCGCTCTCCTCTGAGTGCCTGTTTATGAAACTTTGTAGATCGCTTCTCATGTTGAGATGAGGAGCGATCTACAAACGGCTGGAAACTCCTGAGAACGGCTTCTCTCACTGTAATCTCGCGTGATTTAGCGGGATTACAGTATGAGGAAGTGAAAAATACACGTTGAACACGAATCGGCACACATTACACACCACATATTAATAAAGTTGCATTCCCACCAAACAATATACATTAACCTAATTATTAAAAAACATTGTTTTTTCAATATTTAAAGCTCATACATGTGCCTATTTAAATGTGAATGGTGTATAGTAAATGAATGGAATCCCACATATGTAATGCACCATGCATATGCTATACACCATTCATATAAATGAAAAATACATTTATAATCATTTTTTTTTTTTTTTTTTAAGTATACAAATATAAACCCTGTATAACTGCAATAGAACAGTTCATGGGTAAAACCATATTTTAGGGTTTACTTTTTTTTTTTTTTTTTTTTTTACTAATAAATTAAAAATGATATAAAAATTACTTTAATAGCATTTTAATGCAAGTAGAATTATATATATTTATACATATATATATATATATATATATATATATATATATATATATATATGTAGATTTATATATATATATGTAGATTTATATATATATATATATATATATATATATATATATATATATATATATATATATATATATATATATATATATATATATATATATATATATATATATATGTATGTGTGTGTGTGTGTGTGTGTGTATATATATATATTAATAAACATAGAAATAAACACAAACACATATATATGCTATATGATTATATATATTATATATATACACACACTATAAATCTCTAACCTGCTCATTTTGGGGTGTGTAATGGTGGGGAAAATGTGTTCTGACTCTATGGCTGCTTGTGTGTGAAGCATGGAAGTCAAAAGACTTCCTTCTTCCTCCACAATACTCAGCCAGCTTCGTGCTTCTCTCTCTGATTCTCCACCTCTGAGATAGTGAATCAGAAAGTGAGAATTCTGTCACAGATCGCCAGTGAGGTGCCGAGATCGCACCTTCATAAACTGGCCGTTTCTGTGACAGTCAGTTACAGATTCTCACTGTGCTGAGATAATCAGATGAGAACATGTTCTCATCTGATTACCTCAGTTTCATAAACTGTGTATGACCTGAGAACAGCGGTAAGAGTCGGGATCGCCGCTGATCTCACTTTCATAAAAGGACACCTTAGAGCCATCCTGCTCTGCGATGCTGCATATAAATTCTGGGCTTCACAATACTTTTTAGTGGCAGTGTAGTTTACCCATTTCTACTCCAGACCTGTTTAACTCAACACTGTGTTGCTGTGGGACAACACTGTGTTGCTCTCTAGACAAATCAACTTGCCTAAAACCACATGGTGGCTCAGTAATTTTTTTCTGGGGTTGGGAAATCTCTTCCTCCTGATACCTTGGAAGATCATGACTGATACCGGCATGAAGAGCTTGGGAGGACTCCTAGATACCTTCTTGGTGCAGGGTACTTGAACACTGGAGGATTCTCATAATGGTCAACATTCTGAAACTCCTGGCAATTTAGTCGTATCTACAATACTGGATTTCCTGGCTAGAAAGTCACTAGATCTGGATTCAGTTGGACAATCCCACAATAGTGATGTACAGCAAACATTAGGGAGGAACCAGAAGTCTTGCTGTGACAAGAGAAATAAAAATACTAGACAATTGTCCACCCCAGCCAGCAACACCTGGAGTTTGGAGAATGGTCCTTGCATCCAAATGTTTCAGTACCTATGTCCCTTGCCTCCCAGATTCAACAACAAATTAGACAGGTTTTCCCCAGGGAAAGCAATGCTCTGTGGGAGGAGTACAACCTTATCTACACTTTCTCCTCAAACTCCTCTTATGGAGCTTGATTGCTCATGCAGATATTAGAGGTGGTCAGGGGCGGACTGACCATTGAGGCTCTCGGGCACTGCCCGAGGGCCCCATGCCACTAGGGGGCCCCATCAGGGTTGCCAGGCTCAATAAAACCAGGGACAGTATGTCAGTCTGTTTTTTTTTTTTTTTTACATCTGTCCCTGATATGTGTGAAAATCCTGAGATTTTAGCTGCCCTGCCTCTGTACTGCCTCCTGGTGTGGTGGCCATCTGTAAACCCGGGAGGCCCCATAATCTTTTATTGCCCGGGGGGGCCCCATGAGTTGTCAGTCCGCCCCTTCAGACGGTCCCCTAGTTAGACATCCAACTTACAAACGACTCCCACTTACAAACTGAGGGAAAAAAACAGGAAGTGAGAGGAAATCTATACCTAAGAAGGGAAATTAACTCCTGTAAGGGTTATTATGGCAAAAGGTGTTTCCACAACAACCCAAAAGTTTCAGAATCTACTTACTGTCACAGAAAGTGAGGTGAATTCTTGTGAACATCCGCACAAATGGCAAAACAAATATTAAAGGGGTGTTAACCCTTCCCTATGCTATCCGAAAAACGTTTTGGCTGCAGCTACACTACCTGTTCCAATTTGCAAGCAAATTCAACTTAAGAACAAACCTACAGATGTTTGTAACCGGGGACTGCCTGTACTGGCCAGTGAAAGTATATTTGGTCATGTGCGCTTGATCAGCTAAATAAAGAGTGGGTACCGTATTTAACTTCATATAACGCGACCCGACGTATAGCGCGCAACCCTAACCTAGAAGGAAAATTCCTTTAAAAAAAAAAAGAAATACTTAGTTTGGATGCCCCTCGTCGGTGTTTTGCCCGGCAGCCTTGTCCGGTCCGGCGTCCTTCTGCGGCCATCGTGGTGTCCTCCCCGCTGTGTTTATCAGCCTATTTCTCGCTTCCCGTGCTGTGTTTGAACCACTCCGCTGACATATACCGAGCGCAGTACACTTGGACACGCTCGGCTCCTCTCGCGTAAAGGACGTACAGGACGTGACTGCGAACGGAGCCGAGCCTGGCCGAGTGTACTGTGCTCAGGATATGTGGGCAGAGTGGTTCAAACACAGCGCAAGGATCAGCGTATATCGCGCACCCACGATTTCCCCCTGAATTTAAGGGAAAAAAATTGCGCTGTATATGCCAATAAATACGGTAATTGGAACTCTTTCACAATGAGTTCATGTGGAGGGGTACATTTGTGGCACAGGGACATTTAAAGTGTTCTTGGATAAGCTGACTGGATGTCTGCGAGCTCGTGATGGGCTAGAAGTAACTCTGTGAAAAGCAAAGACAGGAGGAGAGCAGCGTCATCTAAGTGCAGCATTAAGACTTTTTTTTTTTTCCCCCATAAAACCATTGATAACTCATGAGATGTCAGCACATGTGGGATTAATAATGTGGTTCATCCGCTCATGGAAAAGGCTATCTTCTCATTGGTGAACAGGCAGCTGATGGGTCCAGGGACGCCGGTGGTTTCCAGTGCACCTCAGGACGGCTCAGACAGTGGTGTATGTCGCTTCCAAATGGGGAGAGAGTGCGTTCGGGGGGGGGGGGGGGGGGGGGGTTCGGAGCATGCATGCTTCTTCATCAGGCTCATTCTGATGGTGCACACATGGTGCGAACGCTTGCTCCTCCCCACTCTCTCTCTCCCCCCAACCAGAAGTGTTGTAAACGCTGTCTGTGAGCCGTCCTGAGTGTCTGGAAGCGCTGGACCCATCAGCTGCCTCTTTACCAGTGAGAAGATGGTCTTTCCCATGAGCTGATGAACCACGTTATTGATCCCACATGTGCTGACATCTTGTGAGTTGGTTGTCTTTTATGGAAAAAAAATGTTTTAATGCTGCACTTGAATGGCGCTGCTCTCCTTCTGTCTGCTGGCCAGTAACTCCTCCTGATCCAGCAATTTGCTTTCCTACATAGATTCACACAGGAAAGTCCTACTTTTGAGTCCATTTTAACTGAAGCCTGATAAAAGGAGTTTTTATTTCTGACCACAAAAAATTTAAATAAAAAATCCCAGCACACTTACCAGCTAGCCTGCAAAAATTTTTTTTAACCCGTCGTCTAACAATTCACATTAAAACAGACTTTAATTGCACATGCTTGCAAATACATGTGAAGCTGCACTGCCTTGCCAAAGCTCTTCTGTATAGTGTGGTCCTAAGCTATTTTTGTGTCTCTAAGTTGGCGCATGCTGTATATAGCAGTGGATAAATTTGGTTTGCCTAAAGGGAGCCCACTCAAGTGCACAAGGACACATTGGAAGCCCAGCAACAGCACAATAGCAGCTAAATGCATCCATGGTGTGCTCACACCAGATCGTACGAATAAGCTATACAAAATGGCAACCACCCCAATTTTATAACCAGCCTTTGAAATAACATGCACATGGAAGGGCTTTGCACATCACAAATTTATAAGGCCCCTCCCATGTCCATCTTCTTGCGGTTGTTGCAATTTTTGTGCAATTTTTCTGATCTCCAAAATGCATTAGCTATTTTCTACTGCAAACTGAATGAATTTGAGCTTGTATCACCTGGTCTGGGTCTCCTTCCATTTGTGAATGTGCACCCCTTGGGCTTTCCCAGATAGACTGGCTCTTTTATTTCAATGACTGGTTTATTATCTCAGCTTTAATGACATGGCTGTTGAGAGGTTTTGAGACATGGGCCTCTCTAATCCCATAAATATACTGCTGTTGAAAGCGATGTCTACCTGCTGCTAGATCTACCATCGTACATGGAAGGGATACTGTATATCGTACAGTACCCTTGGAAATATTTCATGGGACAATCGTGACCTTTTTGGGCTTGGATCAACATTTGGCCCTGCATACAATTAAGGGGCAAATCTCGGCCCTTGTCATGTTGTTCTAAAAATGGCTAACCTCCAATGCTTTGGTTAAGACTTTTGTATGGAACGCCCCATGTGGCTCTTACTTGGCAACCATGTGTGACTGGACATGGAATCTGTTACAAAGAATGCCTTCTGAACCTATTGAGAATATTGCCCTCCAACTTAACTCAAAAGTTGGCTTTCTTTGTCACACTACCTTTTGTGAGGTGTATGTGAGCTGTCAGCTTTGCCTTTTATAAGAAACCCTTTCTGGACTTGCACAAAGAAGAATATGGTAGCTGCCAGGCCCTGGACCGCCTGCTAACTAAACACATAACCACAAAACTCTTGGGTTTGTGTTTGGGCACCCTTTTAAAAGTCCCTCCTTTTGCTGGTTATGTGGTTCCATTACTGGAATGTGGTGCACATTGTATCGGGTTTTGTCCTCCATTTCCTGTTCTTCCTCATTAAGGTAGTTACATTTTTTCAGTTAATTTCTTTATCAAGCTCCAGCATTTCAGAAAGATTTATTTTCACTGTATGGATGCAGTTGATGCTGTGCAGGTTTATTTTGCAGCCACTTCTACCATTAAAAAGCTGACTCTTTCATCCCTGATGGTCTCTCGGGCCTCTCATTCCACCATTTTGTTGTGGCTCAGACAGATCATTGTTTAAGTGTGTGGTCTTACAGTGTATCTAAACCCAAAAACTTTAGCTGTGATGGCTGCCTTCATTTTCTTTATTTATTTTTTATTTATTTTTAAGGCTTTTTTCCCCCCTTATCTGTTTTTTTTTTCTTCTATCTGTTGATTCAGTCCATAACACACTTACTGTGACCACCACTAGATCCCTCATTTTCATTTACATCTCCCCTTGCCTCTTCTGGGTGCTGGCTTTCAGTTGTCTTGATTGGCCATGTGCGTGACTCCCACACATACACACAGGAGTTATACTTTCTTGGACACAGGCATGGTACCAAGAGTGTACACTGAGCAGTTCATGTGCAGTTCAGTGTACGTTCAATAGTAGACTGCAAAGAGAATTTTTTTTTATAATACTGAATTTATGTATATGCAGCAGTTTGCACAGCACTTTACAAAAAGCAGAAGACCTAGCACATCTCTTCTGCAAAAAAAGCTGCCTTGCCGCAGTTTTTTCAAATTTTAGGCTTAGCTCCACGTTTACAAATAAAAGCGGTCAATGTTTAAATGGTTTGTCTCAACCCTCTGACTGTTGCTTTTTCTGGACTACTTGATCTGTTAAAGGAAGTTGGCGAATAAGACTTAAAGCAGAGCTAAAGGCAACATTACAAAACTTACAAGTGGACAGGCTATTGCAGTTTCCCTTTGCAATAAAATAGAACTACCAAAATATACCTGTCTGCTTGCATCTTCGGTGGCTTGTAAACTGATCTGTGCCTGGTCCCAGTGTGACGGGATAACTGACTGGCCAGGCAAGATTTCCAAAGAACAGTATCCAGAAGCAATTAGAGGAAGTAAACCCTGATGGGGGTTACGTCCTCTGTCTCCCTGCAAAGGTAAAGCATAATGGGCTACTATGCATCGCATAGTAGCCCATTATGTGACACTTGCAGTAGAAGCCCACAATGTCGCAGTCTTCCTCCATGGCAGTGAACGTCCATTCTTCACCCCTCTTCTTCTGGGGGCCACCAACTCTGGCTCTGTGACTGGCCGGAGTCGCGTGACGTCATGGGAGCCGCCTTTACCGGCATGACCCTGGCTTGAAAAGGCACAGCGGCGCATGCGCAGAAGAAGGCATCGCTCGGGAAAATTGCAAATTGGAGATATTCCAAGAACCTACAGGTAAGCCTTAATTTAGCCTTACATGTTGGTGTAACTTCTCCCCTAGGGTTTACAACCACTTAAAGAGGATGTTGGACCACTGGATTGTGTCTTTTTAGTACCGCTTTAATTTCATGATCAGCAAGTAATAAAAGCATTATGGAGGACTTGGAAAAACAAAGATTTTCTACGGTGTCATAAAGCAAATTTTTTATTTTGCCCATAATTCAACTTTTAAGGCTCAGGTTTCACCCTCATCTGTTAAAGTTCACTCTACTTAATCTGAGCATCTTTCAGCATCAAACAGCTATTTCCCAGATTTGCAAGGTCACTGCCTGGGCTTCTGTTACCATTTTTAAGTTTTACCTCTTCTGATGCCAGTTTTGGGCATAAGGGCTTTCAGACGGCTCTTTCAGCTGCAAGCTGTCACCAGCTATCTTATTTTTTTATGCGGACCTGTTAGTGTTTTGTTACTGTTGCTTACCCCGCAGTTGGACTGATTTTGGTATATCTCAGTTTTCTGACACCTATGTTCCTTGATGAACAATAAAGAAAATAGGATTTTTCTTATGTAAAATCAATTTTTGGGGGTTCTTTAATGGAAATCTTGCTTCCTTTGCTGTTTTTGTACAGACGGACTGCTGGGTTTGGGAGGGGGCTATACCAGACTGGTCACTGTTTTTTGTTTATGTCCAAACCCACCTGCGGGCAACAGTTAACCCAAATGTCTGAGTCTTGCACCCCCTTACGAACTCCAAGAAACAGATTTTACGGTAAGTGCAAAAATCTTTTTTTGTTGCCATTCGGGGGTATATCTATAAAAAAAAAGTCTGTCTAGTGACTATATTGCTGTATTTTCCTCTAATTGAGGCATTTGAGGAAAATAGTGCATTATAACCACTAGATAGACGATGGTTCTAGAACAAAAACGCATTAGTCATATTACAGGTAATTGTTACAGGTGTGCAAATTCTTGATATTGGCACAGCGATTTTTATTTATTTTTTGATTAGACCCCTAGTTGTTCAGGTACTAGATTTGCAGCAGCTTATAATAATTTACATATTTTTTTTCTTTATTAGCAACTGAACCATCCAAATGTCATTAAATATTACGCTTCCTTCATTGAGGACAATGAGCTGAATATAGTCCTGGAACTGGCAGATGCTGGGGACCTATCTAGGATGATAAAGGTATGTGGGCAGTGAATTTACCTAAATGGGAAAGGCTCTTTTACATACATAGTGACTGTTTTTAGATGGATGGTTTTTGCAGGTATTCTGCTGTACCAAGTGCTTGGAATGAATGTTTATTATTTAACCTTTTTAATACAGGGCACTTTCACCTCCTTCCTGCACAGTCCAATTTTCAGCTTTCCGCACTGTCTCATTTTGAATAGAGCTTTCTTTCGGTGGTATTTGACCATCACTGTCTATTTTTTTTATGCTGCAAATGGAAAAAAAGACGAGAATTAAAGACCCCCCCCCCTTTTTTTTGTTTTGTTACAAAACTTTGTAAATTGGTACGTTTTCTCCTTCACCGATGGGCACTCATGGGCAGCACTGGTGGGCTCATCTGGTGGGCTCATCTGGTGGTCTCCAGTGGGTATCCTCGATTGGGTCTGCACTGATGCCCTCTGTCAGGAGAGCACCTGATCGGCTCTCCTCTACTCGCGTCTGTCAGTACAAGTAAAGGAAAAGCCGATTAAGGGCTCTTCCTGTTTACATTGTGATCAGCTGTGATTGGACACGGCTGATCACATGGTAAAGAGCCTACGTCATAGGCTCTTTACCTAGATCGGAGATGCAGTGTGTCAGACTGACACCACACCACCGTTCGCCCCCGTGGCTTATCTTGCCGGACGTCTTATGACGTCCCGTTAGGATAATACAACCACTTTCCCGCCGTCAATTTGCTATATGGCGGGTGTGAAGTGGTTAAACAAATTGAGCATTAGGCCCATTTCACAAAGCTAGCATACTAGGATATAGGGCCAAAACAACTAACCGATTATGAAAATAGTTGTCAACTATTTTTATAATCGATAAATCAGCCAGCCGATTAGTTGGCCTGCATACTGAATGCGTTATTTGTTTACATACCAGGAAATGCAGTGCAGCACACAGTATGCCATCCATACATGTCCGTAAGTGCCTGAGCACTTATGTGAGGAGCAATGCCTCATGGGACATGTTGTCCTGGACAGGAAATTAGTCGTTTTAAAGTCGGTTTTCTTTTACCTTGCTATAGGGGCGTTCTATACTGTAGTTTGCAGCTTGCATTGGGGTAATCAAAAAGCAGGAGGAGCCAGAATCGTCGGTGGAGGATCTGGGCTGCTCTGTGTAAAACCATTAGAGCAGGTAAGTATAACCTGTTTGTTTAAAAAAAAAAAAAAAAATGTAACCACTTGCAGACCGGAAGATTTGGCAGATTAATGATTAGGCCATTTTCTTTATTATACACCACGGGACACAGAGCCAGTCATTACATAATGGGTTAAGGGTCACCAGCAGTGATTGGACACTGGCACAAACAATCGAAGACCGTTCCCCTCCCTATAACCCCTCCCATCAGGGAAGTACCTCTGTTTTTTCACCAGTGTCTAAGGTGTTGGACGCGAATAGAAAGTGCTAAAGGAAGCTCTGTTAAAGAAACCCTTGGGGGTTAGAGCTACACTTTCAGGTCCATCCAAGACGCCTAAAATGTTAAGCTAAAACTGGATGGTATCCGGGCCTCATGGACGAGGTGTCACCTGTAATGTCTCTTCAGAGGACACTGCTCTAGGGTCCAGCACTTTCGCTATTACACTAAAGTCCTGGCAGAGTCTTTTACAAGGCACAGGGAAGAGTCCTCCTTTAAGTAGGAACACGTATCCCTGAAGGTTGGCACAGATACCCCGCCTTGATGGGGGAAGATTTGTTCTGCTTGGCAGAAAACCTGCGGCGGGGACAAGGAAACCAGAAAACAGTCCTAAGTTTTAAACTTAAACGGGTTGTAAAGGAAAACATTTTTTTTCCCCCTAAATAGCTTCCTTTACCTTAGTGCAGTCCTCCTTCACTTAGCTCATGCTTTGATTTTGCTTTTAAATGTCCTTATTTCTTCTGAGAAATACTCACTTCCTGTTCTTCTGTCTGTAACTACACACCGTAATGCGATGCTTTCTTCCTGGTGTGGAGAAAGCCTCTTGAGGGGGCGAGCAGGAGTGTCACTAACGCACACAGCTCCTTTCTCTATCTGCAAAGTAGAGAGTGTCCTGACTTGCCTGCTCGCCCCCTCCCCCTTCAAGAGGCTTTCGCCACACTAGGGAGAAAGCCTTGCATTACGGTGTGTAGTTAGAGACAGAAGAACAGGAAGTGAGCATTTCTCAGGATGAGGTAAGTGAAGGAGGCCTGCACTAAGGTAAAGGAAGCTTTTTTTTTTTTTTTCCTTTACAACCCCTTTAAAAACCTTTCCTATTTAGAGTAGGTGTCCTTTTTTTTTTTTTTTTCTGGCTGCCACTAAGGAGTAAAGAGCGGAGTTCCACTCGCCATGCTCCAGAGCAGTGTCGGTTCCTGGTACCTTGGCTTTGCTTGGTAATATGTCTTCACAAATAAGGAATTCTGGGACTAAAATCAAAAAATCATTGCCGCCTAAGACAGGGGGCTCTAGCCGTGCCTGCTCGGTACCTTCCTCTCCTGTCATTTCTGATGCACCTGTACAGGATGAGCCATTACCTCTATCTAGAGTAGCAGCCACTCCTGTGGTGCCTGTGCCTGCATATGTCACTGAGGACTCTGGCGACGGCCCTGGACAACTTAGAAGGAAGAATCGCTGCGTTACTCGCAAAGTCCTCCAGAAAGGGACAAAAAGCGAAGCAGATCTCCAACTGTTTTGGATCTCCTTTCAGAGAAATCTGAGGAGGATGAGGCCTCACCAGAGGATGAGGACTCGGCAGGATCAGTAATATCTGAGGAACCTTTTTCTGCTTCTCAGGTTCTGAAGTTGCAGGTGCAATGTATGCTGAAGCATTGCGCTCTACATTCAGATTACCCCCTGCTGTGTTAAATGAATCACCTGTCTAATCTCTAGGTTCATTAAAATCCCCACAGGCTGCTTGTGCCTTTCCGATCCTCCTTTATTGGAGAATCTGATTTACACAGACTGTGATAATTGTGATAAGTGTTTTTCTCCTCCTATAAAGTTTGAAGTTCTTTATCCTATGGAGAATACGTTTTCCAAGAAGTGTAGTCTGCCCGATGTGGATGCAGCTATTTCTTGTGTAAATAAAATCCTAACCTGTCTGGTAGACGATGCCCAGGTATTTAAAGATCCTTCTGAGAAGAATTTGGAATCTTTATTAAGGTCTTACTTTCTCCTGGAGGGCGCAGTAATCCAACCTGCTGTGGCGGTTGGTATGTGTCAGGCCTTAAAGTGGATGTAAACCCCAAAATTTTTAATTCAAAAGATTTTTATCTGGAAGTCTGTTTTATCTCACTGAACATTAAAAGAGGATTTCTCAGAGCTGGATCAACTCTGTGTGGCAAGATTGGGCACAGATGATAGGAAATCTTATACTTTACATTGTGACAGCCAGAGTGACAGCACGCTCATGGCCGCTGTCAGTTCATGTGTCACTGTCCAGTGACAGTCGGGCATGATGGTGCGGTGAGGACAGCTGTGAGCACGAATCCCCCTGAATGTATTTTCTGCGGAAAGCCAGGGGAGGGAGAGAAGAAGCGGCTGAGCTAAAGCCATGCAGAGAGATTGGTGCTGAAGGCTGTCCCTCCGCTGTAACGATCACCTCCGTGTTCTCCTCCACCAACTCCCCTCACCTTCTATGTCAGTGTGAACTGCCATGCGAGTCGGGTGCGATGTGGGAACCCACAGTGGATTTGCAGGGTTCCCGAATCGCACCAGTGTGAACCAAGCCTTAAAGCCTACAAATGTCACCTGACTTCTCCCACCAAGGCTCGGTTCACACTAGTGCGATTCGGGAACCCTGCGAATCTACTGCGGGTTCCCACATCGCACCCGACTCGAATGGCAGTTCACACTGCCATATGCGAACTGCTAGGGAGTGTCCGAATGAGATGCGATTTTAGCCATACAGTTTGTATGGCTGAAATTGCCTTGCATGTGAGATGAACAGCAGTGCGGTGCGAATCACTTGCGATCTCGCACAGCGCACTAATGTGAACCAGCCCTAAGTTCATTCAGCCTTACTGGGTGTAAGTATAAAAAGTGAGAAATTCACCCTTCCCCCACATAACACATCCTGGTAAATGACTAAATGTTTTGAAAACATTTAGTAAAAAAACAGGAAGGACAGCCAATCCCAGGAGAGCTGGAGAGGAGAGGGGGATGTGAATTGGGCACTTTTTACAGAAGCTGTGCATTTCTGCAAGTTAGTGCATGAGATATGTAAATAACCTGTCACTCAAAGCAAGGACTTTTATCTGGAAGTCTGTTTTTAATTTCACTGAACAATAAAAAGACTAGTGCTCGGCGCTGGATTTACTGTGTGGCAAGACTGAGCACACCTCATATGAAATCTTATACTCTACATTGTGACATCCACTTTAAGTCTGCCTTTTTTTCTTACCTGTTGTTTCCAGTCTCTCTTTTTCTTTGCCCCCTAGTGGCAAGGGGCCTGTCTGGGCACTGGAAGTTCGCTTTTTCTTTCCTAGTGCACCTGTAAGGGGGGTTCACCTATGGAGACTAGGTCTCACTGAGTATTCCCCTGCTTTCTCCCCCTTTTTTTCTTCTCTCCAGGTCAAGCGCTCTGACCCAAAAAAGAAATGTCCTTCGTGTAGGACAAAGATGGGAGGGAATTGGAAGAAAGCATTATGCAGCATCTGCATATCTTCTTTAGTACCCGACTCTCAGGCCTCCACTTCACAGTCCTCCCAGGGGTCGGTGATCATACCAGCGGTATATCCTTTAGCTGAAGAACCTGTCACCAGGAAAGGACAGTCCCAGGTACCTCCTAGTGAGGATTCCGAGGACTCAGAACCCACTGTCACTGTGTGTTTTGGAAGG
The DNA here is from genome assembly GCA_029574335.1 of Rana kukunoris. Classification (NCBI taxonomy): domain Eukaryota; kingdom Metazoa; phylum Chordata; class Amphibia; order Anura; family Ranidae; genus Rana; species Rana kukunoris. The sequence goes on along the minus strand of CM056055.1, from coordinate 118,168,699 downwards.
GGCTGTGGGCGGGCCTCTTACCCACAGATTATGGCCCAGAAGAGACTGGAGACCTGGAGACATGCTGGCATTGAGATAATGTAATGTAATGCTACATTCCTCCCCCCCCCCCCCCCCTCTTGTTCCTGTGTCTAATTGTGTTGGTTCATGGCACAGACATGGCATAGACAATGGTCTGGACTGGAGACATCTCTCCGCAGGCATGTTTATTGAGATGCTCCCTGCTTACCATAATCCCTTTATGTTTATCTGTAGTTTCTTTTTCAATCTACAAGTGTTCAGTTCCCATTGGTTGTTCCTTGTCCCCTACCCCCTCCCCTCTATGACAAAGCTAAGGTGAGTGTCCCTAACTGTGTGTAAAAGTGTATGTTTTGTATTTAATAAACCAGCTTATGCTCTGCATGTTTAACCTTCAACACCTGTGTGGATTGTCTCGTGATTGAGGGGTTAAGGGCTGGTTATGATGAATCTGCAGGCTGTGGATGCATTTGGAGGACAGGAGACGCAGGTCTGGCAGGTGTGCCCACCTGGGGTATCCGAGATTCGTTGCAGTGGTGGCAACAGTGGGATGTCTCCTGCAGTCCAGGACATTCAAACCACCACCAGGATTCAAGATCCGGGCAGCCGCCGAGAAGTGATACAGGGAATGGCCAGCGTGAGAGCAGAGTTTGGGAGGAGGCTGCAAGGCATGTGGAAGCAACACCAAGGACCAGCCACAGAGCACACCATGCTCGGCTGGGAGGATGTGATCCGCCAGCAACTCTGGCATGAGGCGCTAAGCCACGAGCGCCACTATCAGGGGAAGATCCTTCCCTCCTCCACAGAGATGTACTGGACGCAGTACTGTGCGCGAGAGGCGTTCCGGAGGGAACAACCGCAAAAAGAGTGGAAGGCGGAGCTCGGAAGATTGGTCCGGTTTTTCACAGCTCAACTTTGGCCAGGTACAGCAGATGGCAGCCCGATCCGTGGCCTCAGAACCGCTAGTGGCTAGGTTTTTCAAAGCCCTTACTAGGTCTAGTATTTATGGCGTCTATATACATCAAGGACGCATATTTACATGTGCCTATCCATCCTGCTCACCAAAAAGGGGTTGTAAAGGTAAACATTTTTTCCTAAATAGCTTCATTTACCTTAGTGCAGTTCTCCTTCACTTACCTCAACCTTCGATTTTGTCTTTAAATGTCCTTATTTCTTCGGAGAAATCCTCACTTTCTGTTTTTCTGTCTGTAACTCCACAGTAATGCAAGGCTTTTTCCCTGTGTGGAGTGTCGTGCTCGCCCCCTCCCTTGAGGGGGGAGGGGGTAAAGCAGGAGAGTCAGAACGCTCTCTACGTTGCAGATGGAGAAAGGAGCTGTATGTTAGTGGGCGTCCTGACTCTCCTGCTTGCCCCCTCCCTCCTCAAGGGAGGGGGCGAGCACAACGCTCCACACCAATGAGGAAGCTTTGCATTACTGTGTGGAGTTGGACTGTAAGTATTTCTCGGAAGACATAAGGACATTTAAAAGCAAAATCAAAGGATGAGGTAAGTGAGGGAGGACTGCACTAAGGTAAAGGAAACTAGGAAATGTTTTTTTTTTTTTTTTACCTTTACAACCCCTTTAATGTTCGTGGTAGAACATCGCCACTTCCAGTTTGTGGCTCTGCCCTTTGGTGTGGCAACCGCGCCCCGGGTATTTACAAAGGTGCTAGCCCCTCTGTTGGCAAATCTGAGGACACTGGGCATAGCGGTAACAGCCTAGATGATCTACTTGTTATAGGTCAGTCAGTGGCAGAATTGGATCACGCTGTGATCACTACAGTAAAGTACCTGGAGCATTTCAAATGGATTGTAAACCTCCAAAAGTCCTCTCTACAGGCCCAAAGAAGGGTAGAGTATTTGAGCATTATCATACACAGCCTAAAGGAGAGTATTCCTTTCAGAGCAAAAGATCAAGTCTCTAAAGGACCTGGTCCACAAAATCATGGCAAAAAAAGTGCAGTCTATTTGCCTTTGCATGAGGCTATTAGGGAACATGGTGGCCTCTTTCGAGGCTGTCCCTTACACCCAATTTCATTCGAGACTACTTCAAGGCAGTATCTAAGCTGCCTGGAACAGCAAGATCCAAGCTCTGGATTCACCCTGTCTCCACAAGTGCGCTAAAGCTTCAGTTGGTTAAAAATCAAGAACTTGCAGGAAGGAAAATCTTTCTCCCAGCCACTTGGAAGGTGGTATCTAATGGGCTGGGAGCAGTGTTAGAAGAAGCTTCAAGGAATATGTATATGTGTAGCGCTCTGAATGACTAAGTGAAAGCCAAATTACCATGCATTGATGAAAATTGTAATGCATCCAACAAAAAAAAAACATTAAGGTACATAAATCATATGGGAGTCCCTCTAGTGGGAGGAACAGAAAGTGTGCCTGGCTGGCACGTGATACAAGTGATCTAATGCCCCTACTAATAGGTGACAAAACGTAATAACTCAAAAAATATAAAGTTCATCGAAGTCAAAAAAGTCAATCAAGTGAATGCGTAAACAAACATAAATGCGTGACTACTTCAGCGTGACGATCCCACCACCAAGAAATTTGCAGGCTTACCGGAACGTGTTGACCAGTAATGACATATGCCACTAAGGTCAATGTCATAAACGATCCTTAGCAGGAATCATGCGCCCAACCGATCGGAGTATCTCTCAGTGGAGTGGATGTGTAGGAACAGGCCAAAAAGCTGTACTTGAATTGGAATCCCCAAACTGATTGGCTCAGTGTATTAGTGGTGCATATAGAGAAGAGAAGAGGGTGGCCACATAGCGGAATACCGTCTGATAAATGAAATCACTTTTATTCGCAGCTATCAAACTTACATTTGGCTGGAGTTAAAAGAGCTCTTGCATGCAAAATAGGGCGACAGTGGAGTCCTCTTGACGCGTTTCGTGGTCAAAGCACATCGACCCCAGACGATGTGCTTTGACCACGAAACGCGTCAGACTCCACTGTCGCCCTATTTTGCATGCAAGAGCTCTTATAACTCCAACTGAAGTCATGCATTTGTTCACGCATTCACTTGATTGACTGTTTTGACTTTGATGAACTTTATATTTATTGAGTTATTACATTTTGTCACCTATTAGTAGGGGCATTAGATCACTTGTATCACGTGCCAACCAGGCACACTTTCTGTTCCTCCCACTAGAGGGACTCGCATACGATTTATGTACCTTAATGTATTTTTTGTTGGATGCATTATAATTTTCATCAATGCATGGTAATTGGACTTTCACTTAGTCATTCAGAGCGCTACACATATACATATTTCTTGTTTTTTTGCTTTTTTGAATGAGCCATGTTAGCAGCTACCATTCACACACATTTGGCAGCGCAGGGTATTCACTTCCTATTAGAAGAAGCTTCAGCCAAGACCGAAGAGAACCTGCCCCTCTTTAACATACTAGAGATTCGGGCAGTATACCTAGTCCTCAGAACCTGGACACACAGGTTACAGGGCCACCCTTGTTCGGATTCAATCCGACAAGGCTACTGCAGTAGATTATATCAATCAACAAGGAGGCACCCACAGTCAGGGTGCTCAGGAGGCAGTAAATCGGATTTTGGCATGGGAAGAAGATCATGTTCCTTGTCTCTCTGCAATCTTCATTCCAGGGGTAGAAAACTGGCAACCAGGAGAGTGGTCTCTCCACCCCGATGTCTTTCAGGCAATATGCCCGAGATGGGGGACCCCGGATGTAGACCTGCTAGCTTCCACATTCAGCAGGAAGTTGGCCAACTTTGTATCCAGGACGAGGGATCCTCTGGCCTACGGATCGAATGCTCTAATAATTTCCTGGAATCGGTTCTCACTGATCTATGCATTACCTCCGATCACCCTCTTACAAAGGCTACTTTGCCGGATCCAGAAAGAGGGAATTCCAGTAATCCTAGTGGCCCCAAATTGGCCCAGATGGCCCTGGTATGCCGAGATCATAAAGATGGCAGTAGGAAGGCCTTGGAAGCTTGTGCTTCGTCACCACTTGCTGTCGCAGGGTCCAGTATTACAACCTTCCTTACAAAAGCTAAATTTGACGTTCTGGCTACTGAGACCTACATTTTGAAGAAACGAGGGATCTTGGGTCAAGTGCTTTCTACACTCAATGCTAGAAAGCCAGCCTCCTGGCTTATCTACTGTAGAGTTTGGAAGGCATATGTTTCCTGGTGTGAAACCAAGAAATGAAATGGAAAGTATGGCACATAAGTAGGATTCTCGCCTTTTGCCAGTTAAAAGTGGACATGAAATTAGCCCTTAGTGCCATCAAGTGTCTAATATTTTTTTTTGTTTTCAACAAAGTTTTATTGAGAATACATACATTACATGGTCAAAAAGAAGATTGCATACATTGTCAGTGAGTACAGTAAGTAAATGAAGTGAACCAACAGAACACGTGTATCAACATATAGATTGCAGGAACCCAAGAGTACAGTAATCAATGACCCAACTGACATAACCTGTTATCATAAAATATGACCTTAAACTGAGTGGTGAACCGGTCTAAGGAGAGACCATAGACCTAACGATGTTAGAAGATAAAATATATATATAGATAAGAAAAATAGAAAAAAAAGGGAGGAAGAAAAATAAATAAAAACAAGACCGAGAAATATATGGGGAAGGGGGAGGATCAGTCCTGGAGCCTAAAGATAAACCAGGGGTTCCATTTGGCATCAAACTTGGGCAGAGTCATGCAGGGTATGGAATATCTCTTTTCAGACAACATCATCTGATCAAGTCTAGACGTAACCATTGAAAAAGGGACAAGGTCCTTCTTCCAGCATAAGGCGATAGCCCACAACATTGCTAGACAAATGGAGTGAATCAGTCTCGTAATGGGACCCGGAAGGTCCTGGATAGTGTCAAAAAGCAGACCGTGCGAAAGCTCAAGGGCCACATGTTCACCAGCGAGAGTGTCTATCAGTCTCTGTGCATCTGCCCAGGTGGGTTTAAGTTTAGAACATTCCCAATATACATGGAGATATGAGCCTGGTTCCCCACAATCCCTGAAGCATAATGGGGAGGCTTGTGGGTGTAATACCAATGGGTCAACAGTTTGACCGCCGTTTCCCTGACAGTGAGAGAGAGTGCACTTGCGCATGTTGAGCCAACATGCCTGCCAGTCCAACTTATTTGTGTCTAGGTGCAATTCTCGTTCACACTGAGTTCTATAATTAATCGTAGGGGATTGACTAGCCAAAACCATAAAGCCCTGAAATTAAACCTTTTCCTCTGGGGGCCGAAAAACATAATGTCTCAATCTGAAGGCCGTTCCGTAGGGGGAGTCCCATAGTGGGATTGAAAAAAATGGCGGATTTGGAGATAATGAAAGAATCCCCCCCCCAGGATACCAAATTTCGTCTGAAGCATGGCGAAGGGAACAAACGGCGTGCCCTGCATAAATTATTTTAGCCTAGTAAGACCCAGGCCAACCCAGGTCCGAAATGTCTCGGGGGTGGCAAAGGCAGGAGAAAAAACGAGAATCTCCCAGAACGAGGCGTTTAAAGAGGGACGTGAGACAAGGCCAAACTTGGCCTTATAGCCATCCCAGAGGGAAAGGGAGGACGCTACTATCAGGTTTTTGGATCGAAGGGTTGCTCCTATCGGATTGGAGGACCACATGAGACCTGGGAGATAGAATGGGGAAATCGAATCATACTCGAATCTAACCCAAGGCACTTTAGGATTACGAATGTTCCATTGGGCCTGTTGGGAAAATCTACTTGATAAATAATATAGCCATATTTGAGGGACCCCGAGCCCCCCCTTCTGGAGGAACGATAGAGGATGTCTTATTTGAAAATCTAGGGGGTCTATTTTTCCAAATGAAATTATTAAACAGGGACTGAATTTTGAGAACATATAGTTTGGTAAGCCTAATTGGAATAATTTAGGGAGACAGGTCATTTTGAGGGCAGTTACTCTGCCTAAAAGAGATGTGGAGCGGAGATATTATTTTTTTTCAAAGACCGCTGGCATCTCATCCCCTAGTTCGGTCTTTCATTCAGGGGGTACTTCGGATCAATCTGCCAGTCAAGTCTTCTTTATGCCCATGGGATTTGAACTTGGGTATTATCAGTGTTGTAAAGGCAACCTTTTGAACCTATTCGCCATATTCTTTTGATCCTTTTAAGCAGGAAATTGGCCTTTTTGATTGCTATCCCTTCTGCTAGAAGAGTATCAGAATTACCAGCTCTTTATTGTAAAGAGCCTTATTTAATTTGTCACAGGGACAAGATCGTTCTACGACCCCATCCTACCTTTTTACCAAAGGTGGTGTCGGTATTTCATTTAAATCAATCGTTCTGCCTTCCTTTTTTTCCTGATCTGCGGACAGCGCAGGAATAATGATTGCACTCTCCTAGATGTAGTGACAGCAGTAAAAGTGTATCTGCAGGCAACCACTCAGATACGTAAAACAGAAGTTTTGTTTATTTTTGCAGATGGTCCCAAGAAGGGACAAGCGGCATCAAGATCCACCATTTCTCGGTGGATTCGACAAGTAATTCAAGCTTATGCTTTAAAGAACAGGACTCCTTTTTCTGTTAAGGCGCACGCTACCAGCGCGATAAGTGCTTCATGGGCAGTGCATCACCAGGCTTCGATGGCTCAGATCTGTAAAGCTGCAACTTGGTCTTCAGTCCATACATTTTCCAAATTCTAGATGTGTAGATGTGAAAGGACATGAGGATGCCGCCTTTGGGCGTAGTGTGCTGCAGGCAGCAGTATAGGGCTTCTTGTTCGTAAGCGGCCTTCTTGATCTGTGTCTCCCACCCTTCATTGAGCATTGCTCTGGGACGTCCCATTATGTAATGACTGTCTTTGTCCCATGGTGTACGATAAAAAAAACAGGATTTTTTTTTATAAGGGCTTACCTGTAAAATCCTTTTCTTGGCATACACCACGGGACACAGAGGTCCCCCCTTCTTATAGGGACCTTACTGCTTTGCTACAAAACTGAGGTACTTTCTTGATGGGAGGGGGTTATATAGAGGGGAACTGTCCAATCACCACTGGTGACCCTTAACCCTTTATGTAATGACTGGCTCTGTTTCCCGTGGTGTACTCCAAGAAAAGGATTTTACAGGTAAGCAGATAAAAATCCTGTTTTTTGCGCTGTCGCTTTAACCACTTAAGGACCCGCGACACTTTTTTTTTTTTACCAGTATTGTGCATTATAGTTCAAGTGATCATATCCATGAAAAATAAGCCTCCGGCTTTTAGTATGACTTTATCGGCCCTCAAAGTTTTCACTCGCCTTCTCGCATTTTGCGAGTAAATTTTGAGGGCTGGCGAGTGTGGGCTGCCTGGGAGCAGGAGGGGGGGGGGGGCAAGCAAGGAAAGTCGTCGTTGCCTTCATCGTCGCTGCCGCCGCCGCCGGCCCCGCTACCTGATTGTTTAGAGCGCGGGGAACATAGCTGCTTTCAATAGCTGTGTTCCCCGCCGTCATATTCAGCCCCTGCCCCTTGTCCGGGGACTTTGATAGACAGATCACCCATCCCAGGATTGGACAGGTGATCTGTCTATCAAAGTTTCCCAGACAAGGGGGAGGGGCTGAATATGACGCGCACGGCGGGGCACACAGCTATTGAAAGCTGTTCGTTTCCATGCAGGTTTAAACAACCAGGCGGCGGCTCCAGCTCCTCTTCTACCCTACCCAGCACAGGTTGGCTGCTAAATGGTGGGGGGGACTCTGGCTGCTAAATGGTGGGGGGGACTCTGGCTGCTAAATGGTGGGGGGGACTCTGGCTGCTAAATGGTGGGGGGGACTCTGGCTGCTAAATGGTGGGGGGGCTCTGGCTGCTAAATGGTGGGGGGGACTCTGGCTGCTAAATGGTGGGGGGGACTCTGGCTGCTAAATGGTGGGGGGGACTCTGGCTGCTAAATGGTGGGGGGGACTCTGGCTGCTAAATGGTGGGGGGGACTCTGGCTGCTAAATGGTGGGGGGGAATTTTGGCTGCTAAATGGTGGGGGGGAATTTTGGCTGCTAAATGGTGGGGGGAATTTTGGCTGCTAAATGGTGGGGGGGAATTTTGGCTGCTAAATGGTGGGGGGGAATTTTGGCTGCTAAATGGTGGGGGGGAATTTTGGCTGCTAAATGGTGGGGGGGGAATTTTGGCTGCTAAATGGTGGGGGGGGACTTTTGGCTGCTAAATGGTGGGGGGGGACTTTTGGCTGCTAAATGGTGGGGGGGGGACTTTTGGCTGCTAAATGGTGGGGGGGGACTTTTGGCTGCTAAATGGTGGGGGGGGACTTTTGGCTGCTAAATGGTGGGGGGGGACTTTTGGCTGCTATATGGTGGGGGGGGGGGCGACGACTATGGCTGCAAAGTGGGGACACATGCTGCATTGGTAGACATGGGCAGCCTGCATTTTTGGGCACGGATAAAGTTGTTGTTAAATGTTTTATGCAGAAGTTATAAAAAATAAATATTAAGTGTCATTTCATGAGATTTATGAGAGCGTGTCTAGGGGCGAGATTAGGTGGCGGAGCATGGTATGGGTTGGGCGGGGCAACTGGTGGCGAGTACGCCTTGAGGCCTGGCTAGTAGCTCAGGACTTGAAATTTTGAGCCCTGAGCTATATGTTGGGCCTCCTGCCAAAGTCTTTCAGTATGTTCAGAGGGGGTTTCCACAAAAGCAGACTCAGCCCTCTCAACCTCCCGAAGCACTGCTTGTTCCCAAGACCTGGTCTCAGTCTTAATAGAATTAATAGATTTAATAAATTGGCCCCTCAGAAAGGCTTTCAGTGCATCCCAGAAAATACCAAGACTGACTGAATGCTTATTAAAGCGTATGTACACAGACAAGTTAGCAGAGTCAGGGTCAGGGCTAGGAAAAAGCGATAACCAAAATGGGTTGAGTTTCCAACAAACCTTCTTGATCACCCCAGTCAAAAGAATAGTAACGCAAAAGGGAGAATGGTCAGAAATCGTCCTGGCCACATACTGTGAGGAGGAAGGTAGCGGGAGCATCTCATTACTTAAGCCCAAATCAATCCTGGAGAGGCCGCCATACGTAGCAGAATGACAGGAGTAGCATTTAGTCTGCGGATGGCGAAGTCTCCAAACATCCTTCAAGCCCAGATCCGACAGGAGCCGAGCAAAAGGAGTCAGCCCCCCTCTCACAACAGTCACTCAAGCTTTGAAAGTGCACCTGTCAACATCAGCATCCAAATAATTGTTAAAATTTCCTAACACAATAGCAGGGATACCCTGATGACGAGACAAAAGGGTAGCTAGAGTTTTGAGCATTTCCCGCAGAGAAGGGGGAGGTATATACACATTAGCAATGATGCAGACCAGACCATCCAGCAAGCATAGCAAAAATATAAATCTGTCATTAGGGTCAACCAGGAGGGATAAACATTGAAAGGAAACATCTGAACCCATTAGCACGCTAACCCCTCTGGCATATGATAAAACAGAGTGAAACTGTGTGCCAAATACCCGGGAAGAGAACAGACTCCTGACCCGGTAACAAATGGGTTTCCTGCAAACACACCACAGAGGAACCCAAACGTTTAAGCATATGTAGAGCCGCCAGCGGTTTCACTCTGTCTCCCAATCCTCTAACATTCCAACTGGTTATCACACATCTTTTAGCCATAACATAGCAGAAGCCATATATAGGGGACCCTGAGTACAGAGTCCCATGAAAAAAGCAGTGAAACAATCTAAGAGATATTCGGTAGTGCACAGTAAAAAGTCTTTTAGCAGGCAGTTCACAAATAAGTCCATACATCCTGAAAAGAAAGAAACGTTGGGTAGAATCAGGGAATTGAGACCAGCTAGGCCCCATTTAAAACAAAAAAAACAAACCTGTAGAAAAGAAAAAAATAACAAAACTAAAGAAAAAATTGGCACGTCCACGCAGGACTCTCAACCGGGGGGTAGAGTTCAGTAGCCTGCTTTGAAGAGCCAATAAGCAACAAACCTCGTGCTGCATTCAAAACCAGAAACTGTGCCAAATCGTTCCGTGAGAACAGTCTTCTGCCTCAACAGGAGCAAAAAAATGAGCCAAGGGAAACGTCTCAAGCCTGAATCAATCCCCGCTCAGGGGGGGAAAGGGTGTCAAAATCAAGTGTCTCTTCGCCTCCTGGCCACATCATCACGAAGGGAGCGTTCCTCCCTATCCAGCCATTGCATAGCAAGTGAGGGTTTGTCAAAGAAGTGAACCTCATCTCTGGCAACCACACGCAGACGGGCAGGATAAAGCATAGCATATTGTATTTCCAGAGAGCGAAGCCGCCTCTTAACATTGGTAAATTGGGCACGCTGCTTTTGCACCTCCGCTTAAAAATCTGGGAATAAGGATATTTTTAAAATTATCCATCACTAGAGCAGCCCCCATAGTACGAGCATTAGATAGGATAACATCTCGGTCTTTGTAGTTAAGCATCTTGAACAAGGATGGCGTGAGGGGGGTTACCCGGGGGTAACGGTTTGGCAGGAACTCTATGCGCACGTTCCACAGCAAACATAGGGGAAAATGCGTCTTTCCCAAACTTCTCAAGCAAGCAATGTTCAATAAAATTGACCGGATTCTTGCCTTCCATTTTTTCGGATATACCAATAGCCCTTACGTTATTGCGGCGAAGCCTGTTTTCTAAATCATCGAGCTTCGCGGCATGTTTAGCCACCATAAGCTGCTGAGCATGCGACTCCCTCTGCATGGGGGCCCAATCATCCTCCAGAACACTAATGCGTCCCTCAACATCAGTAGTGCGGTCCCGCAGCTTCTGCATGTCCTGGCGCATGAAGGACATCTCTACCTTCATCCCTTTTAATCTTCATTGTCAGGGCTGTCACTGACATGTTACAGGACGTAACCGCAGAGAGAATGTCTCTCAATGTAGGTTCAGGCCCAGCCAGGTCCGAGGACACAGCAACTTGCGGGTTAGAAGAGATTGGAGTGGTACTCACTGCGTCCCATGGTAGCACAGGGGCCGTCGGATCCTCCAGAGGCACTGTATCGTCCGCATCAGACTGGGATACACTGTGATCCTCCGATCTAGCCCGGACTGGCTCTGGCATGTCTCTCGTGCCATTCAAAGAGAACAGCTTCTGTGCCGCCTCCCTGTACTTAGCTTTGGCAGCCTGTGCAGCCGCGCCACCATCTTGCGCCGCATGGTCCAGTGTAGAGCGGGCCGCAGCTCTGCGTTTAGACATCTTCACTGGTGCTATCTACTACCACAACAAACAAGAAAAAATTTGCGCTAACCTAAATAAGAAATGAAAACAAACAAATGTACAGAAGGCAGCAATCACGTGACTTAACACAAATAAATATAAAAAATAAAAAAGTTTGCGCCAACATAAAGTCCAGTATATAAATAAGTCCAATATATGAAAAATTCTGTGTATCACAGGTAGCACCCCAGTGCACTTCAGACAGTCGTGAACCACCACCACATGGACAGGAGCTTACCACATATAAGCTATAAGAAAGCCTATAGAATTCACAGCAGCATATCACAGAAATCAATCACGCGGCCTTTTAGGGAACAGCTGATTCTCAGGAGCCTCGCCAAGTAATCACCGATTATCACGTTGGTTACGCGAACGCGGTGACGTCACTGCACGCCTACGTCCCAGTGACGTCACCGCGTTCGTGTTAGGAGGAAGGGCTCCTGCTACATGCCGGCCGGCATTTTACTTACTGCTACTTCCCATGGTCATTTATGTAAGTGGCTTTTTATATTCTTTTAATAAATCGCATTGGTAATGCACTATGTGCGGTCTCCTTTTCCTGTCTATGGTTCATCGCTGCCTGCATGCTATGCCTTTTGACGCTTAACCAACGTGATAATCGGTGATTACTTGGCGAGGCTCCTGAGAATCAGCTGTTTCCTAAAAGGCCGCGTGATTGATTTCTGTGATATGCTGCTGTGGATTCTATAGGCTTTCTTATAGCTTATATGTGGTAAGCTCCGCTCCATGTGGTGGTGGTTCAAGACTGTCTGAATTGCACTGGGGTGCTACCTGTGATACACAGAATTTTTCATATATTGGACTTTATATACTGGACTATATGTTGGCACAAACTTTTTTTCTTTTTTATACTACCACACCAGCCAGGGGAGAACAGGGAGAACACCGGGCTGCAGGTATGCACAGCGTCGGGTCAGCAGGAGCTCACAGCAGGATAAATGAAAGGATTGTCGGCGGAGCTCACACGGAATGCGAACCGGCTACATCCGCTGCCAAGCCACGCCCCCCATATGCATGCAATTTGATGGTGAATTGTATAATACACCTCACAAATTCATCAAAAGTCTCTGGGGGGGAAAAGTACCCCTACTAAACAAGAAAAGCCTGCTTCTGCTCAAAGAATGGGATCTTTCCATTCTCCCCAGGCGTCAACCTCTTAACCAAGGCTCAATATTTATTTTGGTCACAAGCTTTGGCCCACTAAGCCTTCCCAAAAACCCTTCTCACAACCAAGATTTCTTTCTCGTACATCACGGGACACAGAGCGGCATATTCATTACTATGTGGGTTATATGGAGTACCTTCAGGTGTGGACACTGGCAATCTCAAACAGGAAGTCCCCTCCCTATATAACCCCCTTCCCTAGAGGGAGTCCCTCAGTTTTTTCGCCAGTGTCTTAGGTGTTGGTCACGGAATAGCTTTGCTCCACATCCTTGGGATTAAGGGCGGGCTAACCGGATCTGTCCAAGGAGCCTCAGTGCCAAAGTGGACAGTACCCGGGCCCCAGGCCGTGGGGTTTTGCCTATAATGCTCCTCTTTGGAGGGCTGGACCCTGGGCCCAGGACTTGGAGTTTGTAAAAACCATAAGTTCCTGTTTGCCAGGGTGCTATATAGGTCCAGGACAGTGGGTACCTTCATAGGACCCCAGGGCCTGAAGGTCTACTACGCTACCCACGGAGATGGGAGAAGATTGGATCAGTTTGCTGGACAAACATCCTGCAGCATGGAGCAGGTAAGGGGGAGCCTGCGGGACTTGGTTCGACAGCAGGCTCTCCGGGGTAACCTAAAAGGGGGGATAGCCTAAGTATGCTCTGCATGGGCAACCTTGTTCACTATGTCCCCTAAGAGAGACAGGATGACACCCTTTCTCCCCCATCACTAGGTTCCCCTTCCTGTCTAAGAATGTGTTGCTAGCTAAACCTGCTGTTTTCTTCCTAGGGCTAGTAAGGATCCCTAGGGGCCTTTGGAGAGTCCTACCTGGCCGGGGGTTTGAATCTGCCGCCTGTTTCTGCGTTCCTGGATCTCCAGCAGCGCGGCTCCTCCATGTTCCTCCTGTTTCCGGCATACGCGCGCGCGCGCGCGCGCACGTCTTATAGATGTTTTTCGCGCCGTTCAGACGGGAGGGCGGGGCGTGCCTGCGGCGTCATACAGGAGGCGCGCCTTTGTGCTGTTATAGACAGCAGGCATTGTCAGTGCTCAGTCTGAGGCTGATTTTCAGAAGGAGAGGACGCAGAACGGCAGAACAGTGACTCCCGGTGGCGGAAGAGGGGTAGTACATGCTGGACTTTGTTCCAATGCCTTTTTTGTTAAGCCAAAAAATTCCCCTTTTTGCAGCAGGTTGGAGGCTGGCAAACTAAGTTTGGGGTCACTGTATGTTTTAAAAAGAAAATATATAATATATATTTAAAAAAAAAAAAAAAAAAAGACATACGGGATCCCATCAGTTTTTGGGCATTAGTGATCTATTGTCCCCTAAACTCTGGTTTTGTACTCCTGGCCACTACAGTCTGTTGTGTGGGCGGAGTCCCTCGATTTTGTATTATGGCTTCCAAAGGTTCAGGGTCAAAGGGTACAAAAAAGACCAAAAAACAAAAGGGTTCCCTTTCTGATTCTGATGATATGCCGATACTTTCCCCGCAACTTATTAACATAAAAGGCGCCTTGGATGAGCCATTAGGGGGATCTGGTGCGGAGGCTGGCCCAGATCAGCCCAGCCCTGTGTTTATCACAGAGGAGATGCTAGCCGTATCCCTAGGGGGGCTAGAAGAGAGAATAGCAGCATTGATCGCTAGAGCTATTCCTGGTAAGAAACGGGTTAGATCCCCATCACCAAGAGGTGTATCCTCAGATGCTGAGATTCTCTCTCCGGAGGAATTGGAATCACAGGAGGATCAACTAGACCTGAACCAAGAGGGTTCAGGGATTGAGGGGTCTGCCTCGGAGGAGCCATTTTCAGACTCCCAGACAGAAAGACTGTGGGTACAGTCTTTGACGAACATGGTCCGCTTGGCATTTAGTTTACCATTGCCAGAGCCTCAGGTTCCTCCGGTATCCTCTCTGGGCTCTTTGAAAGCTCCGTTAAGCAACGCAGTTTTTCCGGTCCATCCTCTTTTGGAGGAATTGATCTTTCGGGATTGGGTACGGCCGGACAGGATTTTTCTGCCACCGAAAAGATTTGCGGTCATTTACCCCATGGAGGAAAAATTCTCCAAGAGGTGGAGGCTCCCAGTAGTGGATGCAGCCATCTCATGTGTGAATAAATCACTAACTTGCCCGGTGGAAAACATACATATGTTTAAAGATCCGGTTGATAAAAGATTAGAGACACTTTTAAAAGCATCCTTTGCTACGGCAGGAGCAGTGGTGCAGCCAGCGGTGGCTGCGATTGGTGTTTGTCAGGCGTTAAAAGACCAGACAAAGGAAATGTTAAAGGACATGCCTACCCAACAAGCAGAAGAGTTTTCTGACATTCCCAGAGCTCTGTGTTTTGCTGTAGATGCTATAAAAGATTCCATCCAGCAGGCCTCTCGTTTATCACTATTTTTGGTGCACATGAGAAGGCTCTTATGGTTGAAGAACTGGGCGGCGGAGCCCCCATGCAAAAAGCTTCTGGCAGGGTTTCCCTTCCATGGAGGACGACTCTTCGGAGAGGATCTGGATAAATATATTCAGACTATTTCAAATGGCAAGAGTACCCTTTTACCGGTCAAAAAGACATTCCGGGCTCCTACATTTAAAAGGCAGCTCTTTCCTGTCTCGGGGCCCTCAAATTCCAGGCAGTATCGACGGCCGCCTGCACGATCCAACGTTAACAGTAGATCGCAGGGACAGGCCCCTGGGGGTAAGAGGCCGTGGTATCGCAAGCCGTCAAAAACAGCCCCTAAGTCTGCCTTATGAAGGGGCGCCCCCACTCTCGCGGGTGGGGGGAAGGCTTCGTTTCTTCTCAGAAGTTTGGGAAGCCAAGATCCCCGACAAATGGGTCCGGGCATCGGTAACCACAGGTTACAGACTGGAGTTTCTAAGGTATCCTCCGCCTCATTTTCAAGAATCAAGGCTACCAACGGATCCAGCAAGGAAGGCCTCAATGCTGGCAGCTTTGGATCACCTGCTTTGCCAGGACGTAATTATAGAAGTGCCAGCCCAAGAGCAAGGGCTAGGTTTCTATTCCAATCTCTTTGTCATACCAAAGCCCAACGGCGATGTCAGGCCAATCTTGGACCTAAAGAGGTTAAACGGTTACCTAAGGGTTCGTTCCTTCCGGATGGAATCCATCCGGTCAGCAGCCGCCGCGCTTCAGAAGGACGATTTTCTGGCCTCCATAGACATAAAGGATGCTTACCTTCATGTACCAATCTTTCAGTTGCATCAAAGATTTTTACGCTTCGCGGTGGGGCAGCGACACTTCCAATTCAGGGCGCTCCCCTTCGGGCTGGCCACGGCCCCCCGGGTATTCACGAAGATCCTAGCCCCAGTTCTGGCCAATTTAAGGATCCAGGGGGTCACAGTCCTAGCATACTTGGACGACCTTTTAATCATAGATCACTCACGGCCGGGTCTGCAAAAGGCAGTAAACCTCACGGTTCGGTACCTCGAAGAATTCGGCTGGGTCCTAAACCGGGGAAAGTCAGCGTTCCAGCCTACAAAGCAGTTGGAATACCTCGGCATGAGGTTAGACACAGAACAGCAAAAGGTGTTCCTGCCCCTGGTAAAGATCGAAGCTATCAAGGGGTTGGTTCAGTTGGTTCTAAACAAGAAAAAAACCAACTATTCGCCTGTGTATGCGAGTACTAGGCAAGCTAGTGGCCACGTTCGAGGCAGTACCATACGCTCAGATCCACACTCGCGTCCTACAGGCAGCCATTCTAGCAGCCTGGGGCAAGAGGGCACATGCCTTAGAGTCCCCTTTGACGCTATCATCAAGGGTCCGACAAAGCCTGGCCTGGTGGTTGAACCCTCAGAACCTTCTAAAGGGAAAATCCTTCAGCCCTATTGTCTGGAAGGTAGTTACCACAGACGCCAGCCTGGCAGGCTGGGGGGCGGTCTTCGAGGGGTTCTCTCGCCAGGGAACTTGGGTGAAAGCGGAGAGGCAGCTCCCCATCAATATCTTGGAGATCAGAGCTGCTCGCCTAGCCCTTCTGGCATGGACCTCCAGATTAAAGGGGTTCCCGGTGAGAATCCAGTCAGACAATGCCACGGCGGTGGCATACATAAACCACCAAGGGGGAACCAGGAGTCAGGCCGCTCAGAGGGAGGTGAGCTTGATTTTTCAGTGGGCAGAGGTTCATGTACCCTGCATTTCGGCGATATTCATTCCCGGAGTGGACAACCTGCAGGCAGACTTCTTAAGTCGCCCGAGTCTGTTGCCAGGGGAGTGGTCTCTGCATCCCCAGGTCTTTCAGACAATCTGCCAGAGGTGGGGAATGCCGGACGTAGATATAATGGCATCCAGGTTCAACAAGAAACTAGACAGGTTCGTGTCTCGAGCGAGGGATCCGATGGCCTGCGGAACCGATGCGTTGGTTTGCCCTTAGCATCAATTCAAACTTCTATATGCATTCCCTCCACTACAGTTACTCCCTCGCCTGTTGCGCAAGATCAGAGTGGAGCACAAGCCAGTCATTCTAGTAGCTCCGGCTTGGCCCCGGAGGACTCGGTACTCACTAGTCCTGAAGATGGCAGTGGGAGACCCTTGGACTCTTCCTCTACAACCAGACCTACTCTCACAAGGCCCGATCCTCCACCCTACATTACAGCGTCTAAATTTGACGGCCTGGAGGCTGAATCCCAGGGGTAGAGGTCTGTCTAGGCAGGTAATCCCTACCCTGATTAGGGCTAGAAAGCCGGTCTCCAGGGTGATTTATTACAGGGTGTGGAGGAACTACGTAGGCTGGTGTGAATCCAAAAGATGGAATTCCCGCAAATATACTATTGATAGGGTGTTAAGTTTTCTCCAGCTAGGAGTGGATAAAGGCCTGGCACTAAGCACAATCAAGGGACAGATCTCAGCTCTGTCAGTGTGGTTTCAGAGGCCGCTGGCCACCCACTCGCTGGTAAAGACCTTCTTACAGGGGGTCTTGCGTATTAATCCTCCTGTCAAGTCACCAATTTGTCCATGGGACTTAAATCTTGTCCTGTCCACTCTACAGAAACAACCCTTTGAGCCGTTGGCTGAGATTCCTTTAGTCTTACTGACAAGAAAGTTGGTTTTCTTGGTCGCCATAGTTTCGGCCAGGAGAGTGTCAGAATTAGCAGCCTTATCGTGTAAGGAACCATATCTCGTTCTACATAAGGACAGGGCAGTTCTCCGGCCCCATCCTTCCTTTCTACCAAAGGTTATATCCAAATTTCACTTAAACCAGGATTTGGTACTTCCATCCTTCTTTCCAAAACCTACATCTAGAAAGGAGGGGTTGCTGCATACCTTGGATATTGTCCGGGCCATGAAGGCCTATCTTAAAGCTACAGAAAAGATCCGGAAGACAGATGTATTATTCGTTCTACCAGATGGCCCCAAGAAGGGGCAGGCAGCGGCAAAATCCACCATCTCGAGATGGATTAGACAATTAATCATTCAAGCCTACGGTTTGAAGAGGTTACCTCCTCCGTTGTCGGTAAAGGCCCATTCTACCAGGGCCATGGGCGCCTCTTGTGCAGCACACCATTAGATCTCTATGGCTCAGATATGCAAGGCGGCAACGTGGTCATCAGTCCACACGTTTACAAGGTTTTATCAACTAGACGTGAGAAGGAATGCGGATTCTGCCTTTGGACAGGCAGTACTACAGGCTGCAGTTTGAAATCCTCGGGATCAGAAGCACCCTTGGTTGTAAAAAAAAAAAAAAAAAAGAAGTTTTTTCTTGACTAAGTTGGAATTATTATTATTATTATTTGAGTTTACCTCTAAATTGAATCCTTCTTTGGAAGATGTCTCCCTCCCCTCATTAAAGCATTGCTTTCGGACATCCCACATAGTAATGAATATGCCGCTCTGTGTCCCGTGATGTACGAGAAAGAAAAAGGGATTTTTAAATACAGCTTACCTGTAAAATCCTTTTCTTGGAGTACATCACGGGACACAGAGCTCCCACCCCTCTTTTGGGTGACCATTTTGGGAGGCATACTGCTTGCTACAAAACTGAGGGACTCCCTCTAGGGGAGGGGGTTATATAGGGAGGGGACTTCCTGTTTGAGATTGCCAGTGTCCACACCTGAAGGTACTCCATATAACCCACATAGTAATGAATATGCCGCTCTGTGTCCCGTGATGTACTCCAAGAAAAGGATTTTACAGGTAAGCTGTATTTAAAAATCCCTTTTTTTTTACCTTCCAACGTGCCAGCTTCAGACCTTACAGGCAGATTTGAATACCATCTTCCACCATCTTCAGGAAGTCCCTTAGAATGTTTTCAGGTTTTCTATTTAAATCTTCACCCTGCCAAAACTAAATGGTGGCATCTGTATTTCAAAAATCAGCATTGGATCTGTGAGATCTGCCATTGCCTCTGCCAGGCAAGGTTAATTTCTTGCATCAGTACAGATAAGGGTACTGACATGCAAGATGCTTATCTTCATTTCTTTACCGTACATCACGGGGCATAGAGCACCATAGTAATTACTAATGTTAGAGACCACCTTCAGGCAGGCTTGTGTGGACAGCTTGCTTACTCTCCATTTTCAGTCTCGACCACCAGGAACGGTTGGGGGCGTCGCTTGGCATCCCCCCCTAACAGGCCGGACCCGCCCGCTTCCCGGAAGACCCTCACAGCTAGGCGGATGGCGCCCACCCCTGCTGGGAACAAAACTGGCTCTGACGCAAATTTACTTTTAAATAAGGGAGCGTGGCTTTAGTGTGGACAGCGTTTTCCTTAGGCGGTGTGCACGTTCCTTTACATGGTGCAGGGCTGGCTGGTTTTAAAAGCCTTTTTCTCTAAGAGCATCTGGGCTCACAGAGGGACACAGGAGCGTATTGGGGCATGTAAACTGTGTTTTGGATACAGGCATTCCTAAGACACATCTACTCAGCATTAGGCTGAGCAGTAATAGCAGCATATAAATTAAATTGCTCGACCAAGCTCATCAGTAAATGCATTTGTATTGGTAACTTTGCTTTTGTGCTTAGGACTATGCCTTCCCAAAGTACCGCAAGGAGGAGTGCAAGGGCGTCACCGTCGGGATATAAGTATCCTAGTCACGCTTTCACAGTACCATCCTCCCTGGAAAGACCTGAAACGGCTGGCCAGGGTGAGCCATTGAGACTATAAGGCATTGCAGCTACCCCAACATCTCTGCCCCTGTATACATCTTTGTCGCTGGTTGGTTTAGAAGAGAGGTTTGCTGCTTTAATTGCATCTTCTTTCCTAAATGGGAACAAGCTTGGTAGGTCCCCTTCCCCCGCCCAGGGCCCTTAAGCAAGGGAGCAGCAGTGGGCAGATGAAGATGAGTCACCATTGGGGGACCGTGAAGTGGGACAGACTGTTGATTCCTCTTCTGTGGCATCAACTTCAGAAGAACCCTTTTCAGCCTTGCAATGACAAAGGTTGCTAGTGTAATCACTTACAGATTTGGTCCGGTCTGTGTTTAAGTTGCCCTTGGCTTAGTCGGCCAAAAACCCCTATTTTTATCTTTGGGTTCTCTGAAGCCCCCACAGGCTCTACATGCCTTTCCTGTCCACCTGTTGCTGAAGCGGCTTATATATTCTGATTGGGATCACCAAGATAAGCGTTCTTTACTTTATCCCATGGAGGAAAAATTCACCAAGAGGTGGAATGTACCAGCAGTTGACGCTGCTATCTCTTGTGTGAAATAAAATTAAACTTGCAAACTTGTCCGGTAGACAAAGTTCAGGTGTTTAGGGATACAACTGGTCAGCCGGGTCGCCATGCATAAAGCTTTTGGCTGTGTTTCCATTTCATGGGGAGCGGCTGTTTGGGGATGGTTTAGACAAATACATCCAAAAAATTTCAAGTGGTAAAAGTACCAGTTAAAAGGAGTAGATGTCCTTTGTTTAAATGTACTTCCTCTCCAGGACCAGGGACAACAGCCTCCAGGCAGTCGTGATGGCCTCCGCTGTCAGGTTGAAGGAGGTAAACTTCAAGGTCAAGCCCAGGGACAAAAGAAGAAGCGTGGGGGGAAGGCTTTTGCAGTTTTCAAAATCCTTTGTCCAAGGTTGGGAAAAATGTGGACATCCTGGCCTCGAGGTTCACGTGAACAAATTTGTTACACTGGCCAGGGATCCTTTAGTTTTCTCAGTAGATGCTTTGATTTCTTGTACTCAAATCAAATTGGTTTGTGTCCTTCCTTCGATGAAGGTCTACTCTCGACTGCTGTGCAAGGATATAGGAGTTAAGTGTATGGATGATTCCCATCGCACCAAATTTACCCCAAAGAATGCAGAACGCAGACTTCTAAAGGGGTGTGCCTGGTCTGTGCCAAGCAAACTAGACTTGCAGGTTCAAGGCCCCCGGTTCCATCTTGTGTCTCAGTCACTGGCTTTAATGGCTATTGAAAACCAGTCCTAAAGGATTGGGATTTTCTTGCTTTGGTTATTCCCACCGTATTTGGAGCAAGGAAATCCAACTCCAGCAAGATTTACCCTTGCATACGGAGAACCTTCTTTGCATTGTGTGAGGACTGTCAGGAAGTTTGATCAAGTTAGCAATTTCAAGTTTTTATTCATTCGATTGATGACCGCGCCTTCTATATAAAATAAACTTATTTATTATTACACTGACTCAATTATTCCCTGAATTCATGCTCTAAGCAGATGATTTTAATCACAATAAATTTGTGTAATAGTATGAACTGTGGAAATAGAAAAATGAAGATTTATTTAACTAAGTCACTAACAATCAAGTTTGTCAGCAGGATTAATAGTATGACACACGCAATTTTTTGTTCCACAACTTATATGGCTAAAATGGTATGCCTATTAATAGGAAATAATTAATTTACTATCCACTTGTAAGTATCGCAAGCAATTTAATTTAACTAACTTAGCAGACAACTAGATTGGTTTTCAGACCATCCCCCTTTGCTTCCTCAGCAGCAGGATAAAGGGGTCGAGTCTATCTACAGCAGTGGTTGTCAACCATCTAGTGCCGTGACCCCTTGATAAAATTTCCCAAGTTGTGGAAACCCCTAACAGTAAAATGATTTCCGTAGCGTAGATTGTCAGCACCCAAGGCATGACAAGGATTTTCCGCCCCTAACCCATGGATATTTAGCTCTCCCTAAGTCCCTTCCACTTGTACAGTATTAAAAAACCTTATGATACATTTTAGGATGTACCCCTCTCTTTGCTCTCCTTTCTTTCCCTTTATCTCTCACCTATGCCAAAATCTGAGGTCTCCTCCAGCCCCTCTCACTTCACATCCCTCACCAGTTAGCTGACCTCTAGTCTGTGTCCCCCAGCCATGCTGTGAACTGAATGGGCGGCTGCAAAGAGACTGAGTGGCCGCAGGCTCCAGCAACAGCCCAGCTGGGTGGCCACAGGCTGCAGGGACAGCCCGGCTGTGTGGTTGCAAAAGGGCTGGAGGAGCGGTGCGAACTTCAGGAACAGCCCAGGATTCAGTGACCTTTGGCAAATCATCATTTGACCCCTGAAGGGGTCCTGATGATACAATTTGCATTTGATTTACCTATGCCAGGCATGCCCAAAGTCAGGCCCGGGGGCCAATTGCGGCCCCCGTTCCAGTTTAATGTGGCCCCTGGGCTGCCAGTGGACAACTCCTCTGTCTATCATAGGAGGCGGGACATTGTATTAAAGAGGCTGCTGTGTAAACAGGAGATTCTTCTGTATGTAATCTGTTGGTGCTCGTTTATCAGCGTATAACACACACCTTCACTTTAAGATAAGTTTCTGGATTTTTTATTTTAAATAAAGAACTGTGATGCAAAATAAGGTTCACTGCCCATCAATGCAGCCTCACCATTGCCATGAATGCAGCCTCATCATTGCCATCCGTGCAGCCTGATCCATGGCCATCTTCAGCGTCTGAGGGGGCAGGGAGGGGGCGGGACGAGCGCAAACAGATTACATACAGGAGAATCTCATGTTTGCTCGGTGGCCTCTTTAATACAAGGTCACGCCTCCTATGATAGACAGAACAGTCATCCAATGACAGCACAGGAGACAGGACTTCCTATTACAAACGCCGCCGAGTAAACAGGTGATTCTCCGGTATGTAATCTGACAGGACTCGTCCAGCCCCCTTCCTGTCCCTTCCGATGCTGCCAGAACAATTAATACGGTATATAGCTTTTGTGGCTCCTCAACAAATCCCAGTGGCGATCAGGGATTTATTGGGTGCCACAAAAGATATATATATCCAAATTACTAGTGGGGCCGCATTAAACTGGAAAGAGGGCTGTAATTGGCCCACAGGCCGGACTTTGGACATGCCTGCCCTAGGGGATTGTTATACCGTAAGTGGCAGGCAATGCCAAAATCTAGCCCACAATAAGGAAATATATCTAGTTCAATTCAGTAATAAAATAGAATTTGTTAAGGTGGTGGTCAAATGATATGTTACCCAGAAAGTGATTGAGTTAAGAGCCACACCCTGGTAGGACCTTCAGGAAAATTGATTGCGCTTCTCGGACAAAGAGCGTGCTGATGGTAGTAATTGCAGTAGATGAGGAGAAATTTCACAATTGAAACTCCTACCAAGTGGGCCTTTAAGTATCGGCTGATGCAAGCTTCAGCAAAAGGTGGTACAAACTGTTCTGTGTGTGTGGGGGGGGGGTTCAAACCCTTGTTTCTTGTGGGCCTGTTGGCAGTTCTGGGTTGCTATGTTGTTGCCCACCCCTCAGTTTTATTTCTTGGGTATGTCCCATGGTCTGAGTACCAGTCCTATACTGTAAAATAATGGGATTATTGAGCCATTTGTACATTTCTTCTCTTGAGGTACAGTACAGGTCCCTCCTCTATTTGCTTTGATTACTACTTATTGCATGCTTTTTTTTTTTTTGTCCAGGCCTTTATCCAATTAGAAACTTGTGACATGATTTGAAGATTAATGTACACCATTGCAACCCATGTAACTTGAAGGGTCTGGAATGATCTTTGCATTGAAGAATGGGCAAAACTCCCATTAGCTTGATTTGCCAAGCGAAAAGTGATATACCTCAAGTAACTTACAGCTATGATTGCAGCCAGTGGCGGCTCCATAAAGAATTGATGTTTGGGGGATAAATACTTGCACATGCATTTCACACGCCTTTCATTTTAGGTTTCTGTGTGTGTTTTTTTTATTTTTTTAACTACTTAAACATAGTAGTGTTATGTTGTAACATTTCTGCGTGTTTTTGTGTTTACACACTTTTAGCATTTTAAGAAGCAGAAGCGGCTGATCCCCGAGAGGACGGTTTGGAAATATTTTGTGCAGCTGTGCAGTGCCTTGGAACATATGCATTCCCGCCGTGTCATGCATAGAGGTAATTTCTAACCTTTTTTTGGTTCCTCTGGGCCAGGATGCCTCACAGTGTGAAATGTCTGCCTATAAGTAGTAAATAAAAAATGTGTATTTTATCCTGAATATATTGTCGTTGTATACACTTAGGGCTGAGTCAGACTAGATGCGCACTATATCGGCACGTCCCACTGTGTGACAAAATTCCTTGTTTCCAATACGTTGAGATGGTGCATGGGCAGTGTGCACAGTACTGCATGTAGTTGTTTTTTCAGAGCAGTGTGAGATAATCCACCGACTCACACCACACAGTGGTTTATTGAACTTTATGAAAAACAAAAGTGCAGGATGCAGTGATCCCACCAAATTGCAGTAGCATTTGTAAATGGATGCTAGAACTCTGATGGCTGTGGATCTGCAGATTCAGAATGCTTGATTCCCAAAGGGAAAATGATCTTGTTGCCTTTTTTTTCCCTAAAGGTTAATTTTACACCAGCCACAATGCAAACAAGCACACTTTTGTGCATTTAGTGTTCTGGGATGCTTTTTAGAATGACACCACAAGGCCCCTTTTACACATGCAGACCGTTGGTCCATTTTTCAATCATATGTTGACGGACATAAAACAGGAATTATAGCATCTCTCTGGATAAACAGATGATCATCCATTTAAATTCGCTTCCAACAACATCCGTTGTTTGGAACCGATCAAAACCCTACGGATCTTCCATTTAAAAATGTATTGGACAAAAACGGATGTAAATGGACAAACGTCAGTTTTTTGCATGAAAAAATGGTTTCCAGACTCAAATGGTTAAAGGACTCTTAGCTGGCGGATGTAAAAAGCTGAAGTAAACATTTTGGAAAAAAACATGATTGAACCGTTGAAACGAACAGTCTGCATGTGTGAAAGGGACCTATTGCATGTGCTGTGAAAAAGTGCAGCCTATGTTTTTGCTTGACACCTGTGCATCCTCATGTTAGTCAACATGGCCCTCGAACTGATACGCCTGATGAATGAGGCCTTATAGTGACACTAGGATTGGATTGGTTTGGATATGTTAAGGGACACTGTGATTGGCTACAATGGTGCAGTAAATGTGTAAGGGTTTGTTTACACTTGCGGTTAGGAGTGGTAAAATCCAATGGTTGAGCCACACTTTTACTTCCCCTTAACCACTACCTCTCTAGCTGGGAAGGTAACAGCTGGTCGTGTACACATGCCATGGCAGAAATTGTACCCCCTGTTGCATTTGGCAGACCCTACACCAACCAAGCTCCGCACAATGCATGTGATTGAGATGCAGTACTCAAGCATTTAGGGGTTTAAACAGATGGTAAGAAGTCTGTATTTGTGCATCTCATACAATTAGAAAATCATTCAAAAGTGAATTTATTTCAGTAATTCTATTCAAAAAGTGAAACTTATATTTTATATAGATGCGGTGCACACAGAGTGATATATTTTTATTTTTTTGTCAATTTCTTTTTATTAATTTTGACAACTTACAAAGAAACAAAAAATTCAAAAAAAAAAACAAAAAAGGACAGCCGACCCAGCACAACACTGGGTCAGCAACCGGCCAACAAGGCCTAAGTACAAAATCCGTACAGTACAAAAAAAAACAGTAAAGAACCCGAAATTAACCAACCCACCCCCCCCCCCACCCATTTGCTCAGCCCTCACTCTCTCTCCCATGAAAACACCAGAAAATCTCTAACAGCCCCACCACCCCTTCTGCCGCAGGGCCGCCGGGTTTAGGTTAGGCAAGTTTGCTGGCCAATCAAGCCATGTTACCATGATCATTAAACCATTAATTGGTACTTTTGGCAGTATGGGCAGGTCTCAAGTCCCTGGAAAATGAAATTGCCATCTCCATAAAGCTGGTCAGCAGAGGGAAGCATGAAGTGCTCTAGAATTTCCTGGTAGAGGGCACCACTGACTTTGGACTTTGATAAAACAGTGGACAAACACAAGCAGATGACATGGCTCCCAATTTTGCATTTAGTTTGGAAATCAAAGTCTCAGTCTGGAGGAAGAGTGGAGAGGCACAGAATCCAAGTTGCAGGAGGTCCAGTGTGAAGTTTTCACAGTCAATAATAATTTGGGGAGCAATGCCACCTGCTGGTGATCAATAAAATCCAACCAATATGGACTAAAAGGATCTTTAGTTTCTAGCAAATATATTCTCAAAAGCTTAAAACATGGCAATATAGTATAGTGCCTTAAGTCTGCACGTTTCATGGTTCTGCTTCTTCAGGGCTTTCACATAAATCCTGATAAAAAAACGAAAATCGATTTTACAAAATTAAATAAGCAGTGAAATGTCTAAAGTATCAACTGCCCACCACATGACGGAGAAAAAGAAAAAATAATCCATCCCATCATAATATTTTTACCTTTTTAAAACACAGCCACAAAAACCCAATCATTCACAGGTTGGTCATATTCTAAAAGACTCTTTCAAAGACTCGCAAAGATGTTTAATGAGCTGCCAGGTAAACCAGCTGTGTCTGGGGCACAGTGTACGCCCTCAAGTGCATTAGAGCAGAGGTCTCCAACCCCCGGGCCCGCGGATGCTACAGGCAGCATGAGAGAGAGCAGGGCGGGTTAAAGAGATCAATGCATCAGAGGCGGGTGAGGGAGCCTGGTGCATCACAGGAGTGGGCAGGGGAGAGAGCCCGGGAGATGAGAGGCACGTGGATGAGAGAAGCTGCCTGCTTCTCTGCGCCTGCCCCACATCACAGCTCTTCCGCCTAAACAGTGCTGGTGTCGGAGGTATGGCAGAGGCAAAGAGATGATATCTCTCTGCGTCCACCCCGCATAACAGCTCTTCCGTCCTCAAAGCACTGGTGTCGGAGGTACGGCGGGGAGCAGAGAAATTACATCTCTCACCGCCGGCCCTGCATCACCGCTCTCCAGTCTCCTGCTCTTATTCAGGAACGACCACTGCAGGCATGGTGACAAGTGGCATTCATCTGGTGGCAGGCAGCGTGACAAGTGGCATTCATCTGGTGGCAGGCAGCGTGGCAAGTGGCATTCATCTGGTGGCAGGCAGCGTGGCAAGTGGCATTCATCTGGTGGCAGGCAGCGTGGCAAGTGGCATTCATCTGGTGGCAGGCAGCGTGGCAAGTGGCATTCATCTGGTGGCAGGCAGCGTGGCAAGTGGCGTTCACCTGGTGGCAGGCAGCGTGGCAAGTGGCATTCACCTGGTGGCAGGCAGCGTGGCAAGTGGCATTCACCTGGTGGCAGGCAGCGTGGCAAGTGGCGTGGCACGTGGCATTCACCTGGTGGCAGGCAGCGTGGCAAGTGGCATTCACCTGGTGGCAGGCAGCGTGGCAAGTGGCATTCACCTGGTGGCAGGCAGCGTGGCAAGTGGCATTCATCATCTGGTGGCAGGCAGCGTGGCACTTCTCATCTGGTGGCAAGTGGCATTCATCTGGTAAATAATGAAGAAAGGGAAGGGATGGACAGCCTCCCTCCGAGAAATTCGTAGAGATGTCTTTATTTGTAAAAACGGCAACCAAATGCACCATAAAATCCACAGCAAAACAATCATCAGCCATGAATAAGCACTGAATTGGTGCGAAACGCCGTCGGCTGTTCCTGATTGTTTTGTTGTGAAAGAGGCATATTGGGAAAATTCAACCTATAAGTTAAGCAAACAAATTGGTATGACTAAAGGGGGTGTAAAGGTACATGTTTTTTTCTTAATGCATCCTATGTCTTAACTGGTCCGACTTAAAAAAAATTCTCCCTGCACTACTTTGGTCCGACTTTGATCCTACTTCAGCCCACTGAATATCGCCTGAAGTCGGATCACCATCTTAACTGATACGACTTTGGCATGCAACTTGTGCTATGATGATCTTGAAGGGGATCTCCACGCCAAATTTAAAAAATAACCGGCATGGGTCTCCTCTCCAAGAGCATACCAGGCCCTTTGGTCTAGTATGGATTTTAAGGGGAACTCCCATGCCAAAAAAACTGCATGGGGTCCCCCCAAAATCTATACCAGACCCTTATGCAAGCACACAGCCCAGTAGGTCAGGAAAGGGGGCCCCATGCCCTCAACATGGGGGGCTGGGTGCTTTGGGTCAGGCCACCTCAAAGCACCCCCTCTGTTCTCCCCCCTCTGTTCTCCCCCCTCTGTTCTCCCCCCTCTGTTCCCCCCCCTTCTGTTTGTTCTCCCCCCCTTCTGTTTGTTCTCCCCCCCCTTTCTGTTTGTTCTCCCCCCTTCTTTTTGTTCTCCCCCCTTCTGTTTGTTCTCCCCCCCTTCTGTTTGTTCTCCCCCCCCCCTTCTGTTTGTTTCCCCCCCCTTCTGTTTGTTCTCCCCCCCTTCTGTTTGTTCTCCCCCCCTTCTGTTTGTTCTCCCCCCCTTCTGTTTGTTCTCCCCCCCTTCTGTTTGTTCTCCCCCCCTTCTGTTGTTCTCCCCCCCTTCTGTTTGTTCTCCCCCCCTTCTGTTTGTTCTCCCCCCCCTTCTGTTTGTTCTCCCCCCTTCTGTTTGTTCTCCCCCCCTCTGTTTGTTCTCCCCCCTCTTTGTTCTCCCCCCCCCCTTCTGTTGTTCTCCCCCCTCTTTGTTCTCTCCCCCTCTTTTGTTCTCCCCCCTCTGTTTGTTCTGTTCTCCCCCCTCTTTTTTGTCTCCCCCCCCTCTGTTTGTTCTCCCCCCCCTCTGTTTGTTTCTCCCCCCCCCCTCTGTTTGTTCTCCCCCCCCCCTCTGTTTGTTTCTCCCCCCCCCCTCTGTTTGTTCTCTCCCCCCCCCCTCTGTTTGTTCTCTCCCCCCCCCCCCTCTGTTTGTTCTCTCCCCCCCCCTCTGTTTGTTCTCTCCCCCCCCTCTGTTTTGTTCTCTCCCCCCCCCTCTGTTTGTTCTCTCCCCCCCCCTCTGTTTGTTCTCTCCCCCCCCCTCTGTTTGTTCTCTCCCCCCCCCCTCTGTTTGTTCTCCCCCCCCTCTGTTTGTTCTCTCCCCCCCCCCTCTCTGTTGTTCTCTCCCCCCCCCCCCCTCTGTTTGTTCTCTCCCCCCCCCTCTGTTTGTTCTCCTCCCCCCCCCTCTGTTTGTTCTCTCCCCCCCCCCTGTTTTTTCTCTCCCCCCCCCCCCTGTTTGTTCTCTCCCCCCCCTCTGTTTTGTTCTCTCCCCCCCCCTCTTTTGTTCTCCCCCCCCTCTGTTTTTGTTCTCTCCCCCCCCCCCTCTTTTGTTCTCTCCCCCCCCCCCCCCTCTGTTTGTTCCTCCCTCCCCTCTCCCCCCCCCTCTGTTTGTTCTCTCCCCCCCCTCTGTTTGTCTCTCCCCCCCCCCCTCTGTTCTCTCCCCCCCCTCTGTTCTCTCCCCCCCCCCTCTGTTCTCTCCCCCCCCCCTCTGTTCTCTCCCCCCCCCCCTCTGTTCTCTCCCCCCCCCTCTGTTTGTTCTCTCCCCCCCCCCTCTGTTCTCTCCCCCCCCTCTGTTTCTCTCCCCCCCCTCTGTTCTCTCCCCCCCCCTGTTTGTTCTCTCCCCCCCCCCCTCTGTTTGTTCTCTCCCCCCCCTCTGTTTGTTCTCTCCCCCCCCTCTGTTTGTTCTCTCTCCCCCCCCCCTCTGTTTGTTCTCTCCCCCCCCCCTCTGTTTGTTCTCTCCCCCCCCTCTGTTTGTTCTCTCCCCCCCCTCTGTTTGTTCTCTTCTCCCCCCCTCCTGTTTGTTCTCTCCCCCCCCCCTCTGTTTGTTCTCGCTCCCCCCCCTCTGTTTGTTCTCTCCCCCCCCCCTCTGTTTGTTCTCTCCCCCCCCCCCCTCTGTTCTCTTCCCCCCCCCTCTGTTTGTTCTCTCCCCCCCCCCTCTGTTTGTTCTCTCCCCCCCCCCCTCTGTTCTCTCCCCCCCCCTCTGTTCTCTCCCCCCCCCTCTGTTTGTTCTCTCCCCCCCCCCCCTCTGTTTGTTCTCTCCCCCCCCCTCTGTTTGTTCTCTCCCCCCCCCCTCTGTTTGTTCTCTCCCCCCCCCCCTCTGTTTGTTCTCTCCCCCCCCCCTCTGTTTTTTCTCTCTCCCCCCCCTCTGTTTGTTCTCTCCCCCCCTCTGTTTGTTCTCCTCCCCCCCCCTCTGTTTGTTCTCTCCCCCCCCCTCTGTTTGTTCTCATCCCCCCCCCCTCTGTTTGTTCTCTCCCCCCCCCTCTGTTTGTTCTCTCCCCCCCTCTGTTTGTTCTCCCCCCCCTCTGTTTGTTTCTCCCCCCTCTGTTTGTTCTCTCCCCCCCCCCTCTGTTTGTTCTCTCCCCCCCCCCCTCTGTTTGTTCTCTCCCCCCCCCTCTTTTTGTTCTCTCCCCCCCCCCCTCTGTTCTCTCCCCCCCCCCTGTTTGTTTCTCCCCCCCCCTCTGTTTGTTCTCTCCCCCCCCCCTCTGTTTGTCTCCCCCCCCTCTGTTTGTTCTCTCTCCCCCCCCCCTCTGTTTGTTCTCTCCCCCCCCCCCCCTCTGTCTCTCTCCCCCCCCCTCTGTTTGTTCTCTCCCCCCCCTCTGTTTGTTCTCTCCCCCCCCCTCTGTTTGTTCTCTCCCCCCCTCTGTTTGTTCTCTCCCCCCCCCCTCTGTTTGTTTCTCTCCCCCCCCCTCTGTTTGTTCTCTCCCCCCCCTCTGTTTGTTCTCTCCCCCCCCCTGTTTGTTCTCTCCCCCCCCTCTGTTTGTTCTCTCCCCCCCCCTCTGTTGTTGTTCTCCCCCCCCCCCCTCTGTTTGTTTCTCTCCCCCCCCCTCTGTTTGTTCTCTCCCTCCCCCCCCCCTCTGTTTGTTCTCTCCCCCCCCTCTGTTTGTTCTCTCCCCCCCCTCTGTTTGTTCTCTCCCCCCCCTCTGTTTGTTCTCTCCCCCCCTCTGTTTGTTCTCTCCCCCCCCCTCTGTTTGTTCTCTCCCCCCCCCCTCTGTTTGTTCTCTCCCCCCCTCTGTTTGTTCTCTCCCCCCTCTGTTTGTTCTCTCCCCCCCCTCTGTTTGTTCTCTCCCCCCCCCCTCTGTTCTCTCCCCCCCCCCTCTGTTTGTTCTCTCCCCCCCCCTCTGTTTTGTTTCTCTCCCCCCCCCCTCTGTTTGTTCTCTCTCCCCCCCCCCCTCTGTTTGTTCTCTCCCCCCCCCCTCTGTTTGTTTCTCTCTCCCCCCCCCTCTGTTTGTTCTCTCCCCCCCCCCCTCTGTTTTTTCTCTCCCCCCCCCCCCCCTCTGTTGTTTCTCCTCCCCCCCCCTCTGTTTGTTCTCTCCCCCCCCCCTCTGTTTGTTCTCTCCCCCCCCCCTCTGTTTGTTCTCCCTCCCCCCCCCCTCTGTTTGTTCTCTCCCCCCCTCTGTTTGTTCTCTCCCCCCCCTCTGTTTGTTCTCTCCCCCCCCCCCTCTGTTTTGTTCTCTCCCCCCCCTCTGTTTGTTCTCTCCCCCCCCCTCTGTTTGTTCTCTCCTCCCCCCCCCTCTGTTTGTTCTCTCCCCCCCCTCCTCTGTTTGTTCTCTCCCCCCCTCTGTTTGTTCTCTCCCCCCCCTCTGTTTGTTCTCTCCCCCCCTCTGTTTGTTCTCTCCCCCCCCCTCTGTTTGTTCTCTCCCCCCCCTCTGTTTGTTCTCTCCCCCCCCTCTGTTTGTTCTCTCCCCCCCCCTCTGTTTGTTCTCTCCCCCCCCCCCTCTGTTTGTTCTCTCCCCCCCCCCCCCTCTGTTTGTTCTCTCCCCCCCCCCCCCCCTCTGTTTGTTCTCCCCACCCCTGTTCTCTTCCCCCCCCTTTGTTCGTTCTCTTCCCTCCCCCCCTTTGTTCGTTCTCTCCCCCCCCCCCCTTTGTTCGTTTTCTCCCCCCCCCTCTGTTCGTTTTCTCCCCCCCCCCCTCTGTTCGTTTCTCTCCCCCCCCCCTCTGTTCGTTTTCTCCCCCCCCCCTCTGTTCGTTCTCTCCCCCCCCCCTCTGTTCGTTCTCTTCCCCCCCCCCTCTGTTCGTTCTCGTCTCTCCCCCCCCCCTCTGTTTGTTCTCCCCCCCCCCCCCTGTTTGTTCTCCCCCCCCCCTGTTTGTTCTCCCCCCCCCTGTTTGTTTCTCCCCCCCCCCCTGTTTGTTTCCCCCCCCCCTCCCCCCCTGTTTGTTCTCCCCCCCCCCCTGTTTGTTCTCTCCCCCCCCCTGTTTGTTCTCCCCCCCCCCTGTTTGTTCTCCCCCCCCCCCTGTTTGTTCTCCCCCCCCCTGTTTGTTCTCCCCCCCCCCTGTTTGTTCTCCCCCCCCCCTGTTTGTTCTCCCCCCCCCCTGTTTGTTCTCCCCCCCCTGTTTGTTCTCCCCCCCCCTGTTTGTTTCTCCCCCCCCCTGTTTGTTCTCCCCCCCTGTTTGTTCTCCCCCCCCCTGTTTGTTCTCCCCCCCCTGTTGTTCTCCCCCCCCCTGTTTGTTCTCCCCCCCCCCCCCTGTTTGTTCTCCCCCCCCCCCCTGTTTGTTCTCCTCCCCCCCCCCCCTGTTTGTTCTCCCCCCCCCCTGTTTGTTCTCCCCCCCCCCCCTGTTTGTTCTCCCCCCCCCCCCCCTGTTTGTTCTCCCCCCCCCCCCCTGTTTGTTCTTCCCCCCCCCCCCCCCCTGTTCGTTCTCCCCCCCCCCCCTGTTCGTTCTCTCCCCCCCCTGTTCGTTCTCCCCCCCTGTTCTCCTCCCCTCTCTTCTTCCCCCCCCCCCACCCACCCCCCTGTTCTCTTCTTCCCCCCCCACCCCCCCCCCCCTGTTCTCTTCCCACCCCCCCCCCTGTTCTCTTCCCACCACCCCCCCCCCCTGTTCTCTTCCCACCACCCCCCCCCCCCCCTGTTCTCTTCCCACCACCCCCCCCCCCTGTTCTCTTCCCACCACCCCCCCCCCCTGTTCTCTTCCCACCACCCCCCCTGTTCTCTTCCCACCCCCCCCCCCCCTGTTCTCTTCCCACCCCCCCCCCCCCCCTGTTCTCTTCCCACCCCCCCCCCTGTTCTCTTCCCACCCCCCCCCTGTTCTCTTCCCACCCCCCCCCTGTTCTCTTCCCACCCCCCCCTGTTCTCTCCCCCACCCCCCCCCCTGTTCTCTTTCCACCCCCCCCCCTGTTCTCTTTCCACCCCCCCCCCTGTTCTCTTTCCACCCCCCCCCCCTGTTCTCTTTCCACCCCCCCCCCCCTGTTCTCTTCCCACCCCCCCCTGTTCTCTTCCCCACCCCCCCCCTGTTCTCTTCCCACCCCCCCCCCTGTTCTCTCCCCCCCCCTGTTCTCTCCCCCCCCCTGTTCTCTCTCCCCCCCCCTGTTCTCTCCCCCCCCTGTTCTCTCTCCCCCCCCTGTTCTCTCTCCCCCCCCCCCTGTTCTCTCCTCCCCCCCCCCTGTTCTCTCTCCCCCCCCCCCTTTCTCTCCCCCCCCCCCTGTTCTCTCCCCCCCCTGTTCTCTCCCCCCCTGTTATTTCCCCCCCCCTGTTCTCTTTCCCCCCCCCCCCCTGTTCTCTTTCCCCCCCCCCCTGTTCTCTTCCCCCCCCCTGTTCTCTTTCCCCCCCCCCCTGTTCTCTTCCCCCCCCCCTGTTCTCTTCCCCCCCCCCCTTCCCCCCCCCCCCCCTGTTCTCTTTCCCCCCCCCCCTGTTCTCTTTCCCCCCCCCTGTTCTCTTTCCCCCCCCCTGTTCTCTTTCCCCCCCCCTGTTCTCTTCCCCCCCCCTGTTCTCTTCCCCCCCCCCTGTTCTCTTCCCCCCCCCCCCTGTTCTCTTCCCCCCCCCTGTTCTCTTTCCCCCCCCCCCCGTTGTTTTGCGTGGTATGTCACTACTTATATTTGCATAGGGCTGGGTGACGTTGTCTGGAGGCCCTCCTTATGACTCGCTTCCAGGTGGGCGTTACATCATAAGTGATGGGTTTCCAGTAACCCTGCCCATGCCAATATTAGTAGTGCCACAACGCACACCCAGCATTGGAGTAGGAGAGAGCGTTGAGACAACATCGGAAGAACAGAGGAGGAAGACAGCGAAGAAGTCATCAGAAAAGACCTGGCAGAGGCAGAAGACAAAGTGAGAAGAACTGGAGAGGGCAAGAAGACATCAGCAGAAAAGACTCGGCAAAAAAAGAACAGAAGAAGAAGTCGGCAGAGAAGACAGCAGACAAAGGGAGAAGAACCGAGGAGGCAGATGAGCCAGAGAGGGGAGAAGAAATCGGAAGAGACGCCGCAGCTGCCTTAATAAATTACTTTAAAAACCTGTGTACTGCGGTTTATTTTTGAAACTTTTTTAGGTGAATGGGTACAATGTACCCCATACTTATTCACATAGGGTGGGGGGAGCCTGGATCTGTGGGCCCCCTTGTTAAAGGGGCTTCCAGATTCCCATAAGCCCCCAGCAGACTCGACAACCAACGGCCAGGGTTGTTGGGAAAAGGCCCTTGTCGTCCTCAACATGGGGACAAGGTGCTTTGGGGTGCAAAGCACCCACCCCCCATGTTATGGGCATGCAGCCTTGTACAATTCAAGGGGGGGTGGGGCGCTTGCTCGTCCCTACCCCCTTTCCTGACCTGCTGGGCTGTGTGCTCGGATAAGGATCTGGTATGGATTTTAGAGGGGGTCCTACACCATTTTTTCAGCATTGGGGTTTCCTGGTATGCTCTTGGAGGGGGAACCCATGAAGTGTTTTTTTGTTAAAGATTTAAAGTTAAAGATTTAAGTTAAAGAGTTAAAGATTCATACCAGACAGTGGCTGGTATTGTCAAGGATTATATTTGGATATCCCGTTCATTAAAGTCAGACTTCAAGTCGCAGGGCAAAGTTGCATCCACAGTTGTATGACTGTCATGTCGTACCAGTGTGAACATGGCCTCAAAGGGAATGCTCCTAATCCTCAGCTTGTTGCCTGTATAAAAGACACCTGTCTACAGAAATAAGCAATCGGTTGATCACATTCTAATCTTTCCACCATGGCTAAGAGCTGTCCACTGATATCAGGGACAAGATTGTAGACCTACACATAGCTGGAGGGGGCTACAAGACCATCGCCAAGCAGCTTGGCGAGAGAGTGACAACATTCGGTGCAATTATTCGCAAATGCAAGAAACACAAAATAACTCGATCTCCCTGGGTCTGGGCTTCATGCAAGATCTCATCTTGTGGAGTTTTCTTGTCAATGATCTCAAGGCAGCTGGTACCATAGTCGCTAAGTAAACAACCTCCTTCCCTCAATCAGGGCATTGAAAATGGGTCGTGGATGGTTATTCCAGTGTAACAATGACCCAAAACACACAGCCAAGGCAACAAAAGCATGTCTCAAAGAAGCGCATTAAGGTCCTGGAGTGGCCTATTTTCCAGCCCTTCATCCCATAGAAAATATGTGGAGGGTGGTGAAGGTTTGACTTGCATAACGTCCAACCTTGAAACTTTAATAACTTGGGAGAGTATCTGCATAGAGGTGTGGGACAAAATCCCTTCTAAAATGTGTGCAAACCTGGTGGCCAACTACAAGATGCGTCCGACCTCTGTGATTGCCACCATGCACTTAGTCGTGTTTTGCGAAGGGGTCAAATACTAATTTTGGATAAAATAGAATGAATGCGCTAAATCAACCCTTGCTATTGTACAGTACACATCAAGTGTGTGTGTGTGTGTGTGTGTATATATATATATATAATGTGTGTGTAAACACTCAGATGTTCAAATGAAACAAGTCCACAAACCTATATAAAGTGCAAACACTGTAAAGTGAAAAACGCCAGGTAAAAGCAGCAAGAAACGAACCATTCACAGTTCCAGCATGTAGACTGACTCAATGATGGGGAGCAACTGCGATATGCTCAGCACTTCACAATACCTCCCATCCACAGTCCAATACTGCCACTTGCTGATTCAGAAAGCCAGCTCATAGAGAGGGGAGAGAAGAAAAATCAAACAATACTAATTTCACTCATAAAAATGTAATAGATTTATAACTTTTTTTAAATGCGTTTTTATGAATTTTTTAGTTCTGTCTCTTAGTTACTTAGGCGATCCAAGCAAAAGTGGGAGTAGGTCCCTTTCAAAGCTAGGTACCTGTTTCTCTCCCAAAAAATATTGTGTTAGCAGAGAGAGGCAGAAAAGCAGAATTTCCCTTTTTTTTTTTGGTAAACTTCCGCTTTTAATTTTTTTTTGAATACTGTGTGTGTGGTGTAAACTCGGTACTAACCTTCACCCGGAAAACACCATACCCACAGTGAAGCATGGTGGTGCTAGCATCATGCTGTGGGGGATGCTTTTTAATCTGGAGGGATCCTTATTGTATTGTAACTGTACTGTCTGCCCTCATGTTGTAAAGCGCTAAACTATGGGCGCTATATAAATCCTGTATAATAATACTAGTAATAATGAAAAACTGGTCAGGATTGAAGGAAAATTGAACAAGTGAGAAAGTGCGCTTAGGAAGAAATGTATTAAGGACTGCAGCCCCCCAGAAAAAGATACCTCACGAGTGAAGTACCTGAATAAATAGTATGTGTGAAAGGGGTAGTGGCGCTGTCCCACACCCTATAGATCAAAAGGGTATAAGTGTCAGTGTATTGACTAGTGAGATAGGTACTGCAAATTATAAAAATACAATAGAGTGCAACAATATTATAACAACATTGAATAAATAGTATGTGTGAAAGGGGTAGTGGCGCTGTCCCACACCCTATAGGTCAAAAGGGTATAAGTGTCAGTGTATTGACTATTAGATAGGTACTGCAAAATTATAAATATACAATAGAGTGCAACAATACTAAATAATAAACATTTGGTGATAAAGTGCAAAGTGCAAACTTAGTAATAAAAAGTACAGTCCATGAAATTGCAAAAATCCAAACATATATCACGTTGATAGATGTGCAGTAATCTCAGATGTAGATTTCCATCAAAAAAGGTGTAAGTTGGTGGCAACGCTGTGGTCCGGTGCTCCCCCACCAGGTTCCCCACTCACCAGAACCAACCACCCCTGCAGGGGTATTAGGCGTGTAGTCACAGATGGGTCCCAGCTTCCTCCAGTGGTGCTATCCGTCCAGGAAGATGTGTCCTTTAGATTAGTCAGATCCTCATTCCACCGGAAAAAAGGAAGAAATACGCTCCCATAGTGTAGTAAAAAAGGAGGTTTTTTTATTATGCACAATCCAGGTGCATTATATAAATGAAAATAATGGGTACAAAATGCATGTCCAATGATAAAAAGGTTAGCAATGTGGTATGAAAGTGAACAAACACCACAATCGGCAAGGTAAAAAATGATAAATGAAAAATAAAAACAAAAATAGGTGTCCTGTCAGAGGCTCCCAGCACGCTGCATCAGTTTCCTCCGTCGGGAGTGGAAGCGCTAGCGTGCGTTCCAAACAGCAGACCGGAATCCTGCGGGTGCGTCTCTAGCGTGCTGACGTACGTCACTATGCTCACGCTCTTGAAAAAGTTCATTACGAAACGTACGTCGAGCGTGAGCATAGTGACGTACGTCAGCACGCTAGAGACGCACCCGCAGGTTTCCGGTTTGCTGTCTGGCTGTTTGGAACGCACGGACACCTATTTTTGTTTTTATTTTTCATTTTATCATTTTTTACCTTGCTGATTGTGGTGTTTGTTCCCTTTCATACCACATTGCTAACCTTTTATCATTGGACATGCATTTTGTATCCATTATTTCATTTATGTAATGCACCCGGATTGTGCATAATAAAAAAACCTCCTTTTTAACTACACTATGGGAGCGTATTTCTTCCTTTTTTCCGGTGGAATGAGGATCTGACTAATCTAAAGGACACATCTTCCCTGGACGGATAGCACCACTGGAGGAAGCTGGGACCCATCTGTGACTACACGCCTAATACCCCTGCAGGGGTGGTTGGTTCTGGTGAGTGGGGAACCTGGTGGGGGAGCACCGGACCACAGCGATACCACCAACTTACACCTTTTTTGATGGGAAATCTACATCTGAGATTACTGCACATCTATCAACGTGATATATATTTGGATTTTTGCAATTTCATGGACTGTACTTTTTATTACTAAGTTTGCACTTTGCACTTTATCACCAAATGTTTATTATTTAGTATTGTTGCACTCTATTGTATATTTATAATTTGCAGTACCTATCTAACTAGTCAATACACTGACACTTATACCCTTTTGACCTATAGGGTGTGGGACAGCGCCACTACCCCTTTCACACATACTATTTATTCAATGTTGTTATAATATTGGTTGCACTCTATAATTGTACGGCGTAATAGTACATCAATAAATAAAACCACTCATTATAGGGTGTGGGACAGCCACCACTACCCCCCCCAACCACACCAACCAATTGTCCGAGTAAGTTGTATCACTAAAAAGACCTGT